>CM053026.1:121976803-122669303 GCA_028564925.1 Lithobates sylvaticus
GAACCCACATTTCTAGTGATATAATAACACTATATAAGAGTTTATTTACTAAAACTGGAGAGTGCAAAATCTGGTTCAGATGTGCATGGTAGCCAATCAGCTTCTAACTTCAGCTTCTTCAATTAAGCTTTAATAAAAAAAAAAAAAAATGGAAGCTAATTGGTTTCTATGCAGATCTGCACCAGATTTTGCACTCTCCAGTTTTAGTAAAGCAATCCCTATAGCCAAAAATTTAAAAATTCTCCCTCCCTTGCCGCTCAACTAGATGAGCTTGATGTCACTGCTCTCCTGGGAACCCAGAAACTAAAAATCGCACATGCAAGAAATCATTGTTGGTTCCAATAATTAAAAAAAAAAAAATAATCTTTTTTTTTTTTTTTTATTCACTTTAAGTGTAATTCTCTTGAGCATTATTGGGTATGTAATATGAACACTTCTCTATTTAGTAAAACAATTTCCCCAATTTATTTAGTGCCTGAAATCTTGCTTCTCGTGAGACAGATATGCTTTCATTTCTTAAATCTTAGAAGCTGCAGATAAATGTTCCATATTCCAAGAATGAATGTATATTATAAACTTGGCATAAACATGTAACTTGATCTAATTAGTGAAAGGCTGCCACTTTAAAAGAGCTCTTTTATTGGTCTCAGGTTCCCTTCAATTACACTACTTATCCGTTTTCCAGCAATATAATGAGGACAATATATATGAGAGAAAAGCCGGCAACTCCAAAGTCCCCTTTACAAAACTTTATTGGCTACATATGAGCATTAAAAAGCAAACAGCTGACGCGTTTCATCAAAGGGTTTTAATCCGTCCTGTATGACAAAGATTTAGTACACAGCATAAATTCCCCCTAATAATAAAAACAAAGGTTGAAAATATTAGTAACACTATGAATTGTTAAAATAGAGATAATACATGGCAATATTACATCTGTAATGACATTATTGCACATTCATTTTAACAATGAAAAAAATAATAATTTAAAGACACAGGTCTCAGGAAAAAAAAACATAAACCTTCTAAAGACTAAAGGGGTTAATTTACTCTAAAACTAAAGCATATTCACTTTGCAAAGTGAATGTTCACTTTAAGCTTAAGGCTAGAAAAAATCCCTATAGCTTTAGTGAGCTAACTTACCTGTAATGAAGGATATCCCATGTCATGCAGGCAGCTGGATCCTGTAAAATCTTTTGTGCAGGAAAGGGTTAATAGATTTGGGTCTTCTGCGACACAGCTGTAAAAATGTTCCTGATGAGGACCCGCCCCCTCCTTCCTCCTCCCCCTGATGAGGACCCGCCCCCTCCTTCCATAGCTTTTACTGCATGTAACATGTTCTGTGATCGGGGAAGAGAATCCTCTGACTTAGACTCTCACCCATTCACAGATAGTGAAAGAAATTAAAAAATATTTTTCAATGGAGAAGGTGGGGGTAGGTCCTCGTCAAGAACTTTTTTACAGCAGCTTCACAGAAGACCCACAGCTATTGTCTCCTGCAGCACAAGAGGACAGGCTGTCCCTGCACAGAAGATCCAGCTGCCTGCACAATGTGCGGTATCCTTCATTACAGGAAAGTTAGCCTTGAATCTATAGACAATGTTTTTTAGCCAAACTTCAGCTTTAACTTAGTGAATGAGGTGAGAAGTTGTGTTTACTTCAAACATCCAATCCAGCTTTTTTTTTTTTTAAAAATTCCCTTTAACATGATTCATACCTTACTTACATGATTCATATCCCATTTACTAAGATACTGTAAGTGAACACACACTTTTTAAAGCTTAATTTGGCAAGTGGATTTATTTTACTCATATCAATTATGTAGCCAGTTAGAGCAACCATAGATGTCACCAAAACTGAACAACATCAACATGTCCACTAAAAAGTTGGCTTGTTGGTTCACAAACCCCAGGCATAACTATGTGTGATCGGGTCCCATAGCAAACCCCCTGTCTCTGTAATCTGAAAAACCAATTGCTCTACTGCTACAGAAAATGTATTGCATTCTTAACAATTGTATAATGGATCCCAAACTATATACCGTGTACTTTATTTTATTAAAATTATATATCCAATGTTATTGCAACCCTCATTAATCACTGTGCCGGGCAGCACTGGGCTCTCAATGCATCCTGACCCAATAACAATTACTTGTTTTACTGTAGCTTATCAGTAGCTTTACTGATTGGCTTAAAGCAGGGGTCTCAAACTGGTGGCCCTCCAGCTGTTGCAAAACTACAAGTCCCATCAGGCATTGCAAGGCTGACAGTTACAAGCATGACTCCCACAGGCAGAGGCATGATGGGACTTGTAGTTTCACAACAGCTGGAGGGCTGCCAGTTAGAGACCCTTGGCTTAAAGTGTTACTAAACCCACAACAGTAAAATCAGTCTGTATTTGCAGTATAGCATATTTGTTATACTCACTGTGGAACCTAAGGGGTTAATCCTCCGCATTGTATAAAAAAGATGTTTGATCCTGGCTTTGCTGTTCCTCCCCTTCTTCCATCATCCCCAATCCATCTCCTGATAGTACAGAGCTCGGGGGACACTCTGCATATGTTCAGGTTGGTGTGTATCGCTAGAAAGTTTTTTTTTTTTTTTTGCAGCCTCATAGGACAGTCAGAGGAGAATGAAAACTCCTCCTACAAACTTTAACCAGACACTGATAGAAGTTATAAGACTGCTATATACTGCTGATGAGAAAAAGTATTTAGCAGTTTATATTTACTAAAATGATTGCATTTCTATGTCCTGTGTACTGTGGGAGGCCAGATATAGTGAATACAGTTCCTGAGTTTAGTGACACTTTAGTAAATCAATCCCATAGTGCCAATGTGAGGTAGACATACACAACTGGAGGAGACCTACAGACTTAGGTCTGGTCACCATGGAATAGAAATAGAGATATAGCTTATATAATTACCAAATAAGGTGCTAAGTGGTGTGACCACATCTAAACAATGACAATTCTGATTTAGCCCTTTGCACACTGCTGTACATCCTTACAGATTTCTGCAAAGTGCCAAATACTTACTTGCTTATATGGAATAATGGATATATAGTGCAGACATATATAGGTGGAGGAGAGCTCTCCACATAAATCAACACAAACAACCTATTACAGGGGGTCCCCGGGTTACAAACAAGATAGGGACTGTAGGTTTGTGCTTAAGTTGAATCTGTTTGTAAGTTGGAACAGGTACATTTTTTAAGTGCAACTCCAGCCAAAAAATCAATTTTTAAGTTTTTTAGATAACATAGAGAAGGGTTATCACCCCTGTAACATTTGTTTTGCTGTCTGTGCCCCTGTTCAGAAGATTTCACATCACCTTCTGTCCCAATGACAATTGGATTTTGAAAATTTTGGGTTGTTAGGGAAGCATGGACTGGTGATAAAGCATCAGTGGAGACACCTTTTTCCCATATTAACTCTTACAGGAGTGAATTTCCCTTCCTAGGGGTGGATTTCCTCTCACTTCCTGTTGTCTCCCTCCGTTTGTAAGTAGGAGTCGTTTGTAAGTCGGATGTTTGTAAGTAGGGGACCCCCTGTAAATCAATAAATCCTTTAGATTTAGCCATTTAAGAACTAATATTATAAGTCTGTGTTACAATTACAGTGATCTTGATTTATATGTAACAGTGTTTTTTTTGCGCTTGCGCAACTCAGTGTGCATTCCAAAGAAGTCTCTGAGTAGGCAGGTAGGTTTATTTTATTGCAGAAAAGACACTGCATGTCTCGCCTGCTCGCAGTTTTTGAAAGTGGGACTTTGGTTACGCTTTGACACTCCCAACGGTGTTAAAAAAAAAATACCAGCAGAAATGTCATTTCCTGCTCATGAGGCTGGTTTACTGCATTTCCCAGCAGGTTTTATTTTATAGAACTGGGATTTATTCAATTATTATAGTAGGTAGGAGCTCTCTTTATTATTTGTCTTGATTTTTTTTTTTCAGCATCAAGAATTACATAGAAGGACCCATCTCAGTATCTGCAGAACAGAAGCCGGAAAAATCTGCAATGAAGTTCCCTAAAACATTTGTAATACAGTATACAGGTGTATGGCTGACCTGGAGTGTACTTGCCTGGGAACCTGACCCTGTGCTAAACACTGTCCCTCACAAGCAGGTTCCTCTCTCTACCACACACTCACCAGAAGCCCACCAAAATGAAGTGGAGTCCCTTAGATGGCCACCAAAGTCTGCTAAGAGTTCAGTGTCTAATCAGACTACCTTCCTCTGTCAAGGTACTGTTCTGAATCCCTAAGGGACCGATTCCCTTATGGGACTCTCCTTCCTATAAAAAAAATGGCACTGGGTCACCTACAGGTTGAAAGGCTAACTGCACCTACCTACACTCTAGCTCAGAATTTCTCAACTTTTTCAACAAAGAGGTAATCTTGAAATACCTTTCTGGTCTCAGAACGCTTTCTAAAAATGTCTATAACTCCTATACCTCATGCTACATTTGTCATCATTTGGAAGAATTACTCCCGTAGGGTCGGTTCACAGTGAGGCAGCACGACTTGCAGCGCGACTGCCTCAGGCGACCAGCATCCGACTTCTATATAGAAGTCAATGCAAGTCGCCTGAAGTCGCCCCAAAAGTAGTACAGGAACATGTTTCTAAGTCGGAGCGACTTGTGTGTCGCTCCTATTAGAACGGTTCCATTTTACAGAATGGAGGGCGACTTGTCAGGTGGCTAAGTCGCCTAACAAGTTGCCCCAGTGTGAACCGAGTCTTACAGATAGCTAAAAAGATCAATAGTGGGAACTTATCTGAGAGGCAAAAGGTACTCATTGCTCAAGGAACACCTAGCAACCTCTGGAGGAACCCCAGGGTTCCATGGAACCCTGGTTTAGAAACCCAGGTTGACAAATTTAATGGGGAGTCAGATTGTTCCTTGTATCAAAAAAATTGTGCAGTTCAGTATGTCTGCACAGAAAAATATGTGTTATTTCAATGATGTGCTTTATTTATTTCTTTATTAACCCCTTCGCTGCCAGGTCTGTACATCCTACAGACCTGACAGTGGGGGGTTTCACACATAATCCAGTAACTGCAGCCACCGGGATTTTGTGTAACACTGGCGGGCAGACTCCTGCTTCTACTCTCCCCTGGTACCAGCGCCCCCCTCCCTGCGTGTTCGCCCACGTTCGCATGTATTCAAGGCTCTGCTTGCCCATCTGCGGGCCCGGGAACCACATGGTGGGTGAAGGGGAGGGAGAAGAGCAGACACACATCCGCTCCACTCCCCTTCTGGCTGCGACCTGAAAATCGACGTGAATGACGTAAATTCTGGGTCACCCTGTCACTTTCCCCAACTAGCATAGCCTTGAAGGGATGTATTGCAATGCAATGTGCATTTCAATACATTCAGTGGAGCCTAAAGAAGACATGCAGGGTCTTTTAGAGAACCTGTCACCTAAAAATCATCACCCCCCCCCCCAAAAAAAGAGGTCCTCCGCTTGCACATATGCTCACGTATTGAGAGCAATAATTTTGAGAGCAATAATTCTAGCACAAGACCTCCTCCGTAACACTAAACTGATGACCTATAGGGGGCTTTTGAAGCGTTGCCTTTAGAAAATATAGGGTACTAAAATTTGTCACCATTTCATAGGCGCACACAAATTTAAAGTTTGACATGATTTACTTGGTGCAACCTCATCTTTTATATTTTACCAGAAATTTGGGTCATTTATTGGGTATGTTTGCCCTAGAATTCACTGTAGTGTGTTTTTTACTGAAATATTGTGTAATACTTTGTGGTAATATTGTGTAAACATAACAAATTTGAACTACCAGCATTTTATTTTGTAGGGTGTCTGCTTTCACAAAATATATAATGTTTGGGGGTTTTGTGTAATCTTCAGGCCTAAATAATTTTGTGTGAGCAAAAAATAAAAAATAAAAATGGTGCTGGCAGTGAAAGAGTTAAACAATGTGTAGGGATTTGTTTAGCCACAAATTGTGTTCTGTATAAGTTTATCCTATCCGACTCAAGTGTTCATCGGTTCGAACCTTTTCCTGAAACATGCTTTGAGCTGATGTGCTAACATTTTGGATCCTGCGCTTTAAATATGTGAACTTTTGCCACGATGTACAAATTAATCATTTTAACCATCGTGAGAGGTCATGATATGCATTTTTATTTTGAGCAAGCTTGTATACAAAAACAAAGGCTGCAGAGAACATGTTAAACTTATAAAAATACCCAGGACACCAGGGGAGCAGCTAAACAAACAAAAACATCTAGAGAAACATTGTGACTGGGCCATGATATAAATAGAGCGATGATTGTGTGACTACAAAGGAACGCATCGTTTTTTTAAGCAGCTGTACTGTATAAATAAATAAATGAAAAAAAAAACATATTTTTTTTTAATGTGAAATACGTGTGAAAATATTCTCTATGACAGTCCTCTCTATATGCTGTGGAACTATAAGCAAGGAACACTTTTTCCTTTACAGATTTCAGCTATCCTTCCACAAAAAAAATAATTTGGTGGTGTCTGAGGCCTAGTAAGAACAAGCTGTATTCTCTCACAACACTCTGTTTTTTTACTGTCTTCACATGTTTATCTTCCTGTCAGGTGTTTTTTTCGGCCTGTCCAGCTGAGCTAGATTTGACCCGCCACTATATGTTCACTGAGCTGTCCAAACTGTTTTCACAAGTGCACTAGACTACCACACCGCTCTCATGTGATTAATGCTTTCATGAATCATTCAGTCTTCAGTGTCAGTGGCTTGTTTTTTAAAAATATGTGCACAATAGTATATTAAGGTCTAATATGCAAGCCAGGTTTTTTTTCAGCTATGGATAGAGACCTAAAATGTCTGTCAGGTATTTATTTCTCCCCGGTGAGTTTTTCCTCACTTCCTGTCCATGTTACAGTAGGATAATAAATGGAAGGACAGGAAAACATAGACATCAATAAAACATAAAGCCAGAAGATCTAACCCTTTCTTACTCTACTAAAATATACAGTATTTAGACTGATTTTCCTGTGTACCTTGCCTGCTGAACAATGGACCTTCATCATCACAATGCCGATTAAGATCCCATTCACACCATTGCTCTATGGCAGTGGTCTCCAAACTGTGGCCCTTTGCTTGCTTTTATATGGCCCTTGGGCCACTATTCCACCAACTGAAACCAATGATGAGATACCATTCCTTCTACAGAAACCATCAAAGGGGTGCTATTCTTCTCATTGATATCCACAATGAAGCACTATTCCTCCCATTAAAACCAATGGTGTCTGGGCTTTTTCTACTCCCACTAGCCACAGTCCAACCCCCCTAAGGCCTGAAGAACAGTAAATTGCTTAGAAGGTTTGGAGGCCCCTGCTCTATGGTAACATAAGCTATACTTGTTGTTGTGATGCATTGTCATTCTTTTTCGCATGACAATCCAACACACCTTGCCAACAGACATACATGTTCTTGCCTGTGTTGACAGGAAGTGAGGGAAAATCTCCCTAATTTGCACAAACAGCACTAAAAAGCTGACATTGTTACCAATTATCTTCTAAACAAAATTAAAAACTTTGGCTGGGGTTGGGCTTTTTAGAACTGTAAAACTATCACTTTCAAGGGTGCAAGGTGTTCACCAGGCCCAATAACAAACTTATCAATTCAATCCACCTCACAAGGTAAAAATACTTTTCTAATTGAGGAATAACTATCTCCTTACCCTCTTGTGTCTCTACCGTGGATCTTGCCATCTTTACGTCCTTAGGTAAACTTTATATCTTTATATCTTCATGTGTTCTAGCAACACTTAAAATTTGGGACCATTTACACTATATTCCTTTATTATGCTCTTATATAAGTTCACTAATGCCACTCACAGGCAACCTTGAATTTCCCCCAGGGTTGCGATCAAAGCCTCCTCCTACTTCCAAAATCCACTTCCTAATGACCAATGTTATTGATTCATTTGGCCTGAAACCTCTGACAAAATTGAATGATTTTTTGCCCTGACATTCAAGTATGTGGCTATTGTACTTCCAACTTCATAATTTCTATAACTCATTAAAAACAAAACTTTCATTGTCCCCTCATTTTTTCTTACAAACCTTATTTTGCGGAATGGGAAAGGGAGTTATGAGTCACTTTTACATAGGAAGAAGTTCGTAAATCCTGTACCTGATACATTTTCTATTTGCGAGTAAAATACAGGAACAAAATAAAAAAATCATCACGAAATGGTATCACTGTCCTTAAATATTACATAAAATATTTCCAAACATATCATACCAATGCTAGCGATGTCAATCTCATGTAGGCACCATAAAACATATATCGTGGAGCTGACCTGCCTTGTGCCCATTTTGAGATAGCGTTTTTAAAATATATAGCGTCTACGCCTCAGAGATAGTGTCCCAAACTCCCCAACTAGCACTGCTATCTATGTTCCCAGAATATGCATCAAAATTTAAAAAGGGGATTTTCCGTTTCTTTTTAGTGGCTGCCAGGACGATAATTTCGAGACATTGAAAATCTCAACATACTCCTTTAACCACTTAAGACCAGCCACTGCAGTTTTACTGTGGCAGGTTGGCTCTATTACGCGGCTTGCCATCATTGTACGTCGCTTCGTGTAATAGATATAGCAGGTGCACACGCGCACGCGGCATGGCCCCGGAGCCCGTGCACGTGCTATGTATACTCGTGAACCCTCCACACTGAGACAGAACGGAGATCTGCCAGTGTAAACACGGCGGATACCCGTTCTGACAGGGGAGCTGGGAGTGATCGTCTGTTTCTAGTGATGAGGAACAGCAATCTCTCTCCTCTAGCAGTCAGCCCAGCACTCATGCAGTTCGAAACACCTCCCAGGGAACACATTTAACCCTTTGATCAGCCCCTGGTGTTAACCCCTTCCCTGCCAGTGACGTTTATACAGTAATCAGTGCATTTTTATAGCACTGATGGCTGTATAAAAAAAACATAGAAAAACCACCTGGTACCAAGAGGTACGCGGAGGAACCCCTTAGGGTCGTTAATAGACAGATCAAGCCAATAGTATAAAAGTATACATTTTATTACACAAATTAAACATATACAAACAATACATACAATGCATAAAAATCATATCTGATACCCTAATTGATACAGTTGTATATCCTGGTGCAGAGGATTGGCGAAGATCAATACAGTGTTAATAACACCTTACATGTTACGGACACATAGTCCTTCTTCAGAGATTTTATGTTATTGAATCAAATGGGCATAAGGTTTCTACAAAGAGAAAAGGAGTATATAAATATATATAGATACATATAAGTACAGAGTAATAATCTTAATAACTGTTCAGCTAAATAGCAAACTATGCAACACACAGCATAACATGTAATCTGATACATGGATTGGTTTACTTACATAGCCACCCATTAACATGAACCGATTGACTGAAGGGATTATGCTCGGTCAGGAAACTCATTGGTCAGTTGGCCATGCACCATCCAGAACCACCCGACAAAAGAATCATGTGTGGAAACCGGAGCTTGCTTCACTCAGATATGGTAGGGCATTAGTTAAACGCCCCAACCAAAACTCTGGAACCAATGCTGATCTAAATTGATACAAAAAGATATATGTAGATATCTGTATACAATAAATATGCTGATTTTTTTTTATCAAATAAGGCTGCAGCAAGCCTGTGCCCCAACAGTGTATGTACAGGACAGAGGGCACCAGAGCCTGTCAAAATGTATTTAGTAAACTGACCTTACAGATGGAAAGCGTTTGCTCACACCCAGACGATCCCTCAGTGTCTTCTAAAGAGATACGAGGGCCAGTATATGAGACAAGAAACAATCGCGATACTAATCGCAATCAAATACAGCTGGTGCAGAGAAAATGGGAGGGTGCGGCGCAATGTCATTGCACCGTCCGCCTCCCTGGAGTCCCCCGGCTTTACTAAGGTGGAACGCAAGCATATGGTGGCCCGAAGGGGCCAGTTTGGGCAAAAATAGGGATGTCCTAAGCTGCCTAATCACTGTGAGGTGACAGGAGCGGCCCATGACCCCTGCGCTCCGGGAGTAAAGAAGTCCGGTCATGACTAGTCAGCGGGTGGGTAGGAAAGTAACCCGCCACATGGCCAATGAGTTAATCAACAAAGAAAAGGGGGGGCAAAAGATGGTGTGACAGTCAATATGTAAATCAAATAGAGTCAAGTAGACCAAAGGGATAAGAGAATGTAATGGATTACAGATAATAAAATACATACAGTGGATTTACAAATCATGACATTGATGATAATAGGCAAATTGTTCATACATGTTTGATTGACATAAAACATGAAAACACCAGACACCCAATAGCTATGAAAATTGTCAACAATTTTACAAGAACAGACAGATCTCACTAGGACACAACCATGCCTGTTATGAAATGTAATTGTTGGCTAAGAGACATCTACCACAAGATGCAAGTCAATCAATTCCTTTACATATCCAGTTCACATATTTCAGATTCAAATCCAGGAAGATAGGGCCTGAAGTTAAAGGCCTCATTCATTCCAGGGGTCGCTGTGGCCTTCAGATGGAAAATCCATCGAAGTTCAGTCTGCAACAATAATTTGTTGTAATCCCCTCCCCGAGAGGTAGGACCAATATGGTCGAGTGCCAAGAATTCAATCACTGGACATCTATCACCGTGTATGGCAGCACTGTGCCTACCCAGAGGCAAAGCCAGATCTTATTTCTGAATACTCACTATGTGTCGGTAAATATGCTGCCAAAACTCTAGCTTAGTCTTACCGACATAGAAACTGCCGCACTCACAGGTGAGTAAATATACCACACCGGTGGTATGGCAGTTAATATACAGTATTGTCTGGGTTTAAAATTTTCCCCATTTGGTAAAGTAATGGCTCTCCGCGTATCCATATATTTGCAATACCCGCAAGGACTCTAACATCCACCAGCTGTGATGTTGTCATGGAGGAGTGGAAGAGGACTCCAGTGGCAACCTATGAAGCGCTGGTGAACTCCATGCCAAAGAGGGTTAGGGCAATGCTGGAAAATAATGGTGGCCACACAAAATATTGACACTTTGGGCCCAATTTAGAAATTTTCACTTAGGGGTGTACTCACTAGTGTTGCCAGCGGTTTAGACATTAATGACTGTGTGTTGAGTTTATTTGAGGGGACAGCAAATTTACACTGTTATACAAGCTGTACATTGTACATTGTAGCCAAGTGTAATTTCTTCAGTGTTGTCACATGAAAAGATATAATAAAATATTTACAAAAATGTGAGGGGTGTACTCACTTTTGTGAGATACTGTATATACTAAACTGCCTGCACGCCACCAACTAACCTGCCTCTAGCTAACATTCTCTCAATCATAAGCATAACATTATATACGGCTGCCGTGTAAGCAGCCTTATATAGTGTGGGGCGGGGACTTAGCTTCCTGAGCCATGATTGGATAAAGGCACCCTGCCTTTGGCCAATCATGGCTCTCACAGCAGAGCATGCTGTGATTGGCCAAAACATGCAGGTCAGCTGCATGCTTTGGCTAATCATCAGACATCAGTGCACTGCGATCTCGCAGTGCATTATGGGGCAATCCGCGGCGCGTGAATTTGCCGCAAACGCCCCGTAATGTTCGGAATTCGGCAAACGGGCGAACACTCGACTCGAACCATGGGACCATCCCTATTCATCAGTGTGAAAAATAACAAATCAGTGCACCCAGACCAAAAGACACACTCCTTACCATAGCCTATTGACCATTATTGCTGTAAATGGTCAATCAACACAGGGGTTTATATCTCCCGGTCATCACCGTATCTCTTCCACAAGCCACATGAGAAGTGTGCCACCACTGTATCTCTCAAAAGCAAAGAATAAAGGGCGATCCCATAACGTGATACTGTGTAAACTGCTTGTCTGGTTTTCCAAAGGAGTCTTTTTTTATCTTAGCCTAATGCCGCATACACACGATCGGATATTCCGACAACAAAACCGTGGATTTTTTTGTCCGAAGGATGTTGGCTCAAATTTGTCTTGCATACACACGGACACACAAATGTTGTTGGAAATTCCGAACGTCAAGAACGCAGTGACGTACAAGACGTACGATGAGCCCAGAAAAATCAAGTTCAATAGCCAGTGCGGCTCTTCTACTTGATTCCGAGCATGCGTGGACTTTTGTGCGTCGGACTTGTATATACACGCTCGGAATTTCCGACAACGTTTTTTGTCGGAAAATTTGAGAACCTGCTCTCAAACATTTGTTGGCAGAAATTCCAACAGCAAATGTTCGATGGAGCATACACACGGTCGGACTTTTCCGTTGGAAATTCCGACTGTGTGTACGCGGCATAAGTGTACTTCAAATGCACAGCCAGGATCACAGACTTGGAAACAAATTTTTTCCCTTGAACCTAGCTGCATGTTTGATATGAACATGAGCTAGAATTAAGTATACCCTTCAGATAAACTCTAGGATATTGACAACTAGGACTGGAATGCTCGGAATGGGCAACACCCCTGCTATCACTTGTCCCTTCTCTTGCTTACAATATATTTGTTTTGAAATACTAATTGGTCACAATGATTTCCTGATCACTGGTAAATGTATGTAATTAATGAATATTTGCATTACTGCTCACTTTTTGAAAGCAAATGTCTAACAGTCAACTGTATTATCTTAAAAGACAGTCAAATGAGGGACATTCACCTCTAGCTCAGTGTGAATTCTCCTTCTGATGAATGGTTGCTTATACAGCTGGGAGGTAATCCATCAAAATACCGTTGGTTAACTTTGAAGTAATGCAGACACCCACCCTGATTCTAGAACGGTGATATTCCCAAAAATGATTTTTTTTAAAGAAACAATGATCTATGTATCTATCTATCTATCAATCCATCATATTTAAAATATTACTTAACTGTATAGAAACTTGCAGTGATAGAAGTATGTAGACTGTAATTGCTGACCAAGAGCAAGCATACAGATTCTGCTGTCACATTTTTTGGAATGATGGCAAAGAAGACAATGATGCTTACTTCTAAAGCATAAGCAAAGTGTGCAAAAGAGGCAATGCCACAGGCCCTCTAGTGCAAGGGATACATGGAAGGATATAGTCGCTGTCTTCCTCTTCCTGTTATCTAAGCACTGCATGTGCATACGTTTTTAAATAAGAAGAAAAGACAAGACCTCTCTCCAGATCAGGCAGTCATTAGGGAATGAAAAGAACCCTCCACCTTTCCCCTAATGCATAACCAAACCCAAAAAACAAAAATGTGTTATATCACAGCTTAGCAGCATTTACCTGTGGTGGCTGCATTCGTTTTCCTTTTTTAGACTTTTTTCTCATGTTTTTCCCTCATAATACTGCGACTGACTAACTTCCTGTTCCTGGATGGTTATGCTTACTTCTCCACTATACCATGGTTGCAACTCAGGTTGGTCATGAAACATGTTTGCCTTTGTTCATTTCCATTAGCGTGGGAATGATGTGCTTTGTAGATTACACAAGAAAACATTATTTTTGCTTTTAGTTCGTCTCACAGATAGTGACCGCCATTTCTGGTAGACATGTGCATTCCTTTTCATCCGAATGCTTTTTTGTCCGAATTTCGGGTATTTTCGTTATCGTTTTAACAAACGATAACGAACGTGCAGAATCCGAAAACCGAAAGATCCGACATAAAGAAATGCTTTATTTTCGTTTTCGTGACAACAGTTCGCTATAGATAGGAGATTCGACATGACGCTGACAATAGTGATCTGTGTCCATCGATCCTGTGGTCGATTGTGCCTAACCTTAGCTCTATTAGTCCAAGATTATTCTACATAGAGAGAAAAGATTTGACATAGAGAGAAAAGATTCGACATAGAGAGAAAAGATTCGACATTATAGAGACAATAGCAAAAAAGGTTGAAATGTGCCTAACCTAACTTTATTAGTCCAAGATTATTCGACATAGAGAGAAAAGATTTGACATACGGATTTGACGAAGTAGTCGCCGCGAGTGGACATTTATGGACAAATGCTCTGCCCATAGGCTATAGAAGAATTCTAATGTTGGTTGACTAGTAATAATAATTAATAAATATAATTATTATTAGTGTCATACAACATTAGAATTCTACTATAGCTTGTAGGCGGAACATTCAACTGGAAATGTACGATTGCGGCGTCGTACAGTTTAGCTGCTCTGTCGAATCTTAGAACATTCGACAGACACCATAAGCCTTCAATGACAGATTCAATCTTAATTATTTCAGATTTTCAGACGAATGCATTTTTTAACAAAATAAATAAATAAAATAGAATTTCAGGAGTAACTAAATAAATAAATTTTTCGGACGAAAACGAAATTCCTAAAAGAAATATTTCAGTGTGCACATGTCTAATTTCTGGCAAGCTCAACAGGTATTTTACTTTCTGAAAATGTTCTAAATTAATACCTCCACCACATCTAAACACTTACATTGTAGCACACATCTAAAGACCAGTAAGCAGAAATATATAAAATTCTTGTTCTTGGATCTAGTTATATTTTAAGTTTGAGTCATGTGATTGCCCCCTTTTTGAGTTAACCTGTATCGCATTTTAAACTTTGAAAATTAATGCACTGGGTGAGACAAGACAAAATGCCTTCTATTTTTGTTAGCTCTTTCATACAAGGTTTGAATCCCGGGCAGTTTCTGCTGAATTCGAACCATTAATGGGCAGGCTGAATGTTCCAAGTTGATTGATCAATCATTAATGGGCAGGCTAAATGTTACAAGTTAATTGATTGATAAACTTGGATCAACTTGGGTACAACCAGCCTGCTGGTTTTGCTTCTCCTGGTGGGGGTGGATTATCCCTGCTTGCTCCCGCCCCCCACTGGGAGCAGACAACTGCTCGACAGGAGGGACTCCAACACTGGCGAGGCTGCAATGATGGGAAAGGTGAGGCTGCAGATGGGCACTGAACAGGCTGCATTGTTGGTCAATTTAATGGCTGCAGATGGGCACTGAGCAGGGTGCATTGATAAGCTGTGACCCTAATTTTGCTTCAAAGTTTTACTTCCCTCCTAAAATTGGGGTGTGTATTATTTGCCTGTGCGTGTTATACGCCAATAAATACGTTAATTTTCTTTCGGAAATCAAAAAATGTGTGCATTTTGTGATCCGATGATGTCACCATTGATTTTAAATTTAGACCAACCAAGCCTTCAATTTCACCTCATGTTACTTCAAAAAAGGTTTTCGTGGCTTGGAATCTTTTCTTTCCAGGAATTTTCTTTTCTTGGGCTCATACGCATTTCTTTTTCGATTACATTTCTCCCACGGTTCTCTTATCATTGATTAAAAAATCGTTTGTTTTTCAAAAAATTTCCAACATGCCGGATTACTCAAATTCGATGGTCGCACGAAAGTCGGCCGTTGCTGCAGCCCACTAATGATGCAAAATTTGAATGAAAAAAAAAAGTGTAAAATTGAATACATTATCACCCTCTTCCACTCAGGCTGGAAGACTTGAGACTTTTTTGAATGTAATCTAGAATTAATCTAAAGACAAGCGTTTATAGGGCAAAACAAAAGCACCAAACAGATTAGAGTATAGTGAAAGAAACAAAATGCTTTTCAATCTTCAATACTCATTTCAGAGACTAATTGGCAGGACACAAACATTATCAAAAGTTGTTAAAAAGGACTGCAGAAACATTTTCATAAAAACATTTTAGTTTTCATAAAACATAACAAGTGATACAAACAGATAAGGGAGCAGAGGTAATGCTTGTAACACCACATCCATTTACATTATATAGTAATGATAATTGTTGTCTAAAACCCAACCCAATTGGGTGACCGGAAGCACTTGGAGTAACTGTCATCTCAGGCTGTACTTGGCACAAGTGGGCGGTGTTGAATGGGAAAGAGGTTTTCCATTGGCAGCACCTTTGGCAATAGAAAAATTAACTACAGTCAGTTCCCAGCCATTGGCCACAACGCAGAGGAAAAATGGAAAAGAACCTTGATCCAACCTTCTACTGGCCAATTATGTACTTTTTAATTCAACAATCTTTATTATGCAATTGAGCTTGTGTTAATATTCCAATAAGTAAATTCTTACTACATGACGATGTGTTGCTCTTCTACCTTTTATATTTTGAGAGAGCTAGTAAGGGTATCATTTTAAACTTGAACATCTTTATTTAGCAATAAGCAGAACAGTGGTTAAAATAATTTAATTGAATGTTACTATGACTAATAGTTTACTCTTTGGGAGTTCCAAATACGGTGCAGCCCTTTGCACTGATTCACCGATATGTGAGGTTCCCTAAGGTCTGTATTACTGCTCTGGAGATCTAGAAAAAGGCAAAGAAACCCGACAGAGACATTTCTGGCCTGATTCCCACATATACAGCTGAACTGCATATTCATACAGAGTACTTTATGAAAATACACCTGGAAATGGACCGAGAAATAAAATGATGTAGAACAACCGTCTTCTTCTCCAGTAACTCTCTCACTTTCTTATTCCTTATTTGGTATTAGCATAATGTTTCTGTTGGGGAATAAAAATGAGGGTTGGGGGCCCGCTCATGAAATGTTCTGCTTTGGACCTCCCAGTGCCGGCTGGGTTATGCAAATTGGATGTGGATTTCCCCACATCCAATTCTCTCATAACAGAAGATTGTGACCGGCTCTCTATGGAGCCGGTTCAAACATCTCCGCAGCGGCTACGGTGCGAATTGCATCTTATGGTTATGCATCTTATGGTCCGTTTCAGGTCTGAATTCAGCCCAAAATTTGGGCTGAAATCAGACCTGAAACAGTGAATGGAGATGCACCGGACTCCTCCTGTGCGCCGATGCGTGTTCTAGTGTCAACCCAGCCTTAAAGAGCCCTGCCTATCAACCATCAACATGCAGGTTAAAAAGGATATGATGACAAAGTCATTTTCTATATACAGTACCCAGTACTAAAAACGGAGATGAGAAAATGTGATTGCACCTGTATCTGAAAACATAACAAAGCATATTGCCAGCAAAGACATTTCTTTCTTAAAATTTTCTCTTAATTCAAGCATTTTTAATGGCCACTGCTGAACATTTGAAACAATGAGCACATAAAAAGCCAGGGTAGGTGTATCCAGTTTTACATTTTTTATTGAGAGCTTCTGCAGTACTTATGATAAAAGGAAAGAAACTGTTGTCAGTAAAAGTGTAGAATAAATTCATTATTTTAAAGCTTTCCTAATTTAAATTTATTGTCTCATTTATGCAGCCCCAAACACAACAAACTGCCCATTTTTTTCTGTTTTCAAAACATCAACTTCAGGGACAACATGTTTACTTGCTGCCCAATAAATCCCACGGACTCTCAGATGCCACTGTAATGATATAATCAATGTTATTTACTTAAAGTATAACTAAAGGCAACACTTTTTTTTGTAGTTTTGAATAGATTGGAGAAAACGCTTGTCAGTTTTTATTGCTGCCTGTGCCTCCATTAAGGAGATTCACCCTTTCTATCCTGTTTACCATTATTGTTGAAAGTAAAAGAAAATCCCAAATTTAGGTTGTCCCCAGAAAAGTAATAGGGGGAAATCTTCCAATAGAAACACTAGTTCTGGTGACCTTTTACTTTTTTTTTTTTTACACTGTCCCTTTATTTATTTTTTTAATCACTTTTATTCCTGTTACAATGAATTTAAACATCTCTTGTAATAGAAATAAGGATGACAGGTCCTCTTTATCGAGAGAAGACCCCAGATCTCTCACTTACCTTTAACCACTTGCTTACCGGGCACTTAAACCCCCCTCCTATCCAGACCAATTTTCAGCTTTTGGTGCTCTCACACTTTGAATGACAATTACTCACTGTACCCAAATGAATTTTTTGTCCTTTTTTTCCCACAAATAGAGCTTTCTTTTGGTGGTATTTGATCACCTCTGGGTTTTTAATTTTTTGCGCTATAAATGAAAAAAGACCGAAAATTTTGAAGAAAAAACGAATTTTTCTTTGTTTCTGTGATAACATTTAGGAAATTATTAATTTTTCTTCATAAATTTTGGCCACAATTTATACTGCCACACATCTTTGGTAAAAATAACCCAAATTAGTGGATATTATTTGGTCTTTGTGAAAGTTACAGACTCTACAAACTGTGGTGCAAATTATACAAAATTGATCACATCTGATGCACTGGTGACCGATCTCATTTCTTGTGACCCGAACAAGCCAGGAAAGTACAAATACCCCCCAAATGACCCTTTTTTGAAAGTAGACATTGCAAGGTATTTAGTAAGAGGCATGGTGAGCTTTTTGATGTTGTAATTTTTTCCCACAATTCTTTGCAAAATGAATTATTTTTTTATTTTTAATTTTTTTCCACAAAATTGTCATTGTAATAGGTTATTTCTCTCACATGACATGTGTATACCACAAATGACACCCCAAAATAAATTCTGCTACTCCTCCTGAGTATTACGATACCACATTTGTGGGACTTTTTCACAGCCTGACCACTTAGAGAGGCCCAACATGCAGGGAGCGCCATCAGGTGTTCTAGGAGCATAAATTACACATCTAACTTGTTGACTACCTATTACACTTTTGAAGGCCCTGGAGCATCAGGACAATGACACGTGACACTGACGTGGCACTGATGACAGATGGCACTGATACGTGGCACTGATGACACGTGACACTGATGTGGCACTGATGACAGATGGCACTAATACGGGGCACTGATGACACGTGGCACTGATGACAGATGGCACTAATACGGGGCACTGATGACACGTGACACTGATGACAGATGGCACTTATACGTGGCACTGATATCACGTGGCACTAATATGTGGCACTGATGAGAGATGGCACTAATACGTGGCACTGATGACAGACGGCACTAATACGTGGCACTGATGACACGTGACACTGATGACAGATGGCACGTGACACTGACAGGTGGCACTGATGACAGATGGCACTAATACGTGACACTGATGACAGATGGCACTAATATGTGGCACTGATGACACGTGACACTGATATGGCACTGATGACAGATGGCACTATGTGGCACTGATGACATGTGGCACTATGTGGCACTGATGACATGTGGCACTGATGACAGATGGCCCCGGGGACAGGTGGCACTGGGGACAAATGGCACTGGCAGATGGCACTGGGGACAGATGGCACTGGCAGATGGCACTGGGGACAGATGGCGCTGGCAGATGGCCTTGGGGACAGGTGGCAGTGGTGAGATGGCAGTGGTGACAGATGGCAGTGGTAGCAGTGGGGACAGATGGCACCTTTATTTATTTATTTATTTATTTTTTTTACACTTACGGCCCCTGCAGCCGTTCATCTCTCCCTCCTCACACGCTGTCTCTGTGTGAGGAGAGAGAGCGGCGCTGAGAGATGATCTCATATGTTTACATATGAGATCATCTCCCATTGGACACGCCGATCGCGCTGTAAACGGCCACTGTGATTGGCCGTTTACAGCGATCTGTGATTGGCTGTGTCCGAGGGACACGGCCAACACAGAATTTCCCTGCTGCGCGCTCGTGAGCGCGCACAGGGAGGAAGGAAAGGGGAGGACATCATATGACGCCCTCCCGGGAATTGACATCCGCGCCGAGGCTGTCATTCGGCTACGGCCGGATGTCAAGTGGTTAAAAGCAAACAAAAAAGATTTTTTTTCACATTTTGACTTTAAAAATTATTTTCTTTTGTGTTTTGGCTCGAAAACCGGAAGTGACATCAGAGGTCGATCTGGGCCTCCAAGAGCATAGAGATGAGCGGGAGCCATCTTGCCCTCACTCGACTTCCTGCCCAGCAAACGCCCGCATCGGATCTCTTTATGGCTTTACCAATGGCTCCGATAAGCCCAGAAATTACCAGGAAGTGACAGGAGGACCGGAGGGGGGGGGCACCTCTCCCGTACTCTTTAAAAGTGGTCCCGCTTTTATCCGACACAGAATCACCCATAGTAAAAAACGATACCAGGGTTATGGCAGCTAGCTGCTTCCATAACTCCGGTATTTAACATCAAATTAAAGACGTATTTTTACCATGGGTTGGTCGGCAAACGGTTAAGAGCTATGACGTGTAAAGGCAGGAAATATCACACTTTAATAAACACCTTAGTCTGTTAAATATACAATTGAAAGTGTTGTGTTATATCTGTGTAAAAATAGCTGTTGGTCCTCCCAGAAATCTTATCAGCTGCAAACTTCCTATGCTGTTTGCCTGGACTGCATTCCTATTGGTTACATTGCTCCCAGTTATATTGTTCCTCGCTAGCTCTGAGAACTACAGAACCCCTCTCCTCTATGCTATGGGGAAGAGGAAAAAAGGAGGTGTTTGTATTCCTATGGAGACAATGCTTCCTCTACATAGAAACAGTATAGTGAGTGACCATTGTCATCCTAGGGCAGAAAGTGTGGTATTGGCAGGATCACCAGGTGAAAATAACGTAAAAAGCCTAAACAAAGAAAACGAATACAGAAACCACATCTAATGATTGGTAATCTACAATATATACATTTTTATCCTTTATACATGCTTTAAACTAAAAAGCAAAAAAAAAAAAAGTTTTAACTGGGCTTAAAGAAGCATTAAATCTAAAAACAAAATTGTAATATATTGCAGCTTACCAGCATGTTGTGACTGCATTTTTTTGGGGGCTTTTTTCCCTTCATTTTCACCTGGTGATCCAGTCAGTAAGTCTGTTATTTCTCAACTTCCTATAACAGATTAACCACTTGACCTCCGGAAGATTTACCCCCTTCCTGACCAGGCCATTTTTTGCAATACGGCACTGCGTTACTCTAACTGACAATTACGCGGTCATGCGACGCTGTACCCAAATACCATTTATGTATTTTTTCCCCCACAAATAGAGCTTTCTTTTGGTGGCATTGATCACCTCTGCATTTTTTACTTTTTGCGCTATTAACAAAAAAGACTGACGATTTTGAAAAGGAAAAATAACAATATTTTTTTACTTTCTGCTATAAAACATGTCCAATAAAAAAATTGAAAAAGCCTAATTTCTTCAAAAATTTTGCTCAATATGTATTCTGCTACATATTTTTGGTAAAAAAAAAATCCAGACAGGCGTGTATTCACTGGTTTACGCATAATTTTACAAACTATGGGATATTTTTGTTTGTTTATATTTACTTATTCATTTATTTACTAGTAATGGCATCGATCAGTGACTTATAGTGGGACTGCGATATTGCAGTTGATATTCTGACACTAACTGACACTTTTGACACTTTTTGGGAACCAGTGACACTAATACAGTGATCAGTGATCAGATGCACTGTCACTGTACGATTGACACTGGCTGGGAAGGGGTTAAACATCTAGGGTGATCAAAGGGTTAAATGTGTGCCTAGCCAGTGTGTATGTGTATTGTGTGAAATGCTTTTACTAAGGGAAGTAATCAGTTTAATTTCCTGCTTTATGGGGAAAGAAAAATCCATTACTTCCCCGCAGACAGGACAGGACTCTGCCTTGTTTACATAAGAAAAACCCTCTCCTGTGTGTGTTCTGGATGATTGGCGGGTGCCAGCGGTAATCCATTGGCTGGCACCCCGTCATCAGCATCTGCTGTGTAAAATCACAGAAAAGCTGGGTTGCTGGCAGTGCATGCATTCGCCCCCTACCTGGAATTGCCAGATCACATACTGGGTATGTGATCTGGCGCAGCAGGGCCGCCTTGTTACTGTATATATATAGATCTATATCTATCTATATATATAGATAGGTATAAATCTATATACATATATATATATATATATATATATATATATATATATATATATATATATATATATATATATATATAGATATATAGATATATATATAGATATATAGATATATATGCAGTTAAGCTATCCAGACAAAGTAGCAGATAAAGGGATGACAACACATTTAACACTGACCGGGGTGCTTATAATGGTCAATTTTGATTCAGTTTATAAAACCTTTATCCCAAAAGGAAAATAAACTGTTATTGTAACTGTTGTTAGGTCCATCTAAATCTGCTAGTCTAATGCCGCGTACACACGGTCAGACTTTCCGACGGGAAATGTTGGATGTGAACTTGTTGTCGGAAAGTCCGACCGTGTGTATGCTCCATCGAACATTTGCTGTCAGACTTTTCGCCAACAAATGTTTGATAGCAGGTTCTCAAATTTTCCGTCAACAAACTTTGTTGCCGGAAAGTCTGATCGTGTGTACACAAAGTCCATCACACAAAGTTCACGCATGCTCGGAATCAAGCAGAAGGAGCTGCACTGGCTATTGAACTTCTTTTCTCGGCTCGTCGTACGTGTTGTACGTCACCGCATTCTCACGTTCGGAAATTTTTGGCCAACATTTGTGTGATTGTGTGTATGCAAGACAAGTTTGAGCCAACATCCTTCAAACAAAAATCCACGGTTTTGTTGGCGGAAAGTCCAATTGTGTGTACAGGGGAATTACACCCCCCTCCCCCCACACTGACAACACTACTGTTCAAAGGTGTCTACGGTACTACTTCATCCAGAATGCAGACACCCCAAGACAGGAGGTCAGTTACTGGCCAGTTCACCAGGTGCAGTAAAGGAAAAAAATCCCAAAAAATAAAACTAATGCAGCCACTATATCTAAGGTTTGATAAGCTGCAATATATTACATTTTTGTTTTTGGGTTTAATACCACATTCAATTTTATGTTACAGGCCCAAAACGGTTTGAAGCACTGGGCCTCCTTTACCAATCATATTACAATAAAAAGTACCAATAATACTTCAAAACAAACAATCAGATTCAAATTTTCAGTGGAAAATGATAGTTATTTTATGATTGGAGTAGAGCAATACAGACAATCTGATAAACAAGGTCTTTTTTCCCAGGCAGTGCCTTAAGAAACAGGTCCAGGAATTCAATGACTATACACAATTTTACAGAATTTAGCTTGGAGTGTGCCTATTGTAAAATCTATGCGTGTGTTCCTTATTGTAATATTAAAATTGAAAAAACATGTTCAGAGGGGCTTATGGTGAACACTATATATATTTATTGAAAACCTTAGCCCACTGTGTGTGTTGTTATCCAGCAAAGAATGTTCATACAAAAGCTTGCCTTCTCTGCTTTTCTGGACGAAGACTAACGTGCACAGTACCGCAAATCCCAAACACAAGAGATGATTATGGGGTGTGATGAGCTAATAAAATGCTTTTTAAAGGGTGTTTACTGAAATATTAATTAGAGTGTGTAAATGTCTTTAAAAAAACATTAAATTATGCACCAGATCTCTGTCACAGGCTGGAAATGTGTGTATTTCGGACATGTGCAGCTGATTATGGTCACCATGTGAATTATTAATCCTTGAAAGCTACTCTGGAAAAACTTGGCTTGGACGGCACAATATATTTTCGTGTCATGCTCTGCTAAATGCCAATTACTTTACAAATCACTATAAAACTAATGAACATCTATTTTACTTTTCAAATAGATTTTTAAATGTTAAATCTCACAAATTAGAGGGATAATGATGTTTGCTTGATCTTAACGGTCAATGTTCAATTTTCCTGAAAACCCACAACAAATGAACTCTGGAATAAAAACAATAAATTTGTATTTTTTCTTTATGCACTTTGTGGGATTTATTTACCATGAGCTCCCTCTAGATTAGTATGTATGGTAGTTTACTACAAGAGGGCAGCACTGAACCAATCCAATGAATGCCTGTTTAGTAATAAAATAAAAACTATACTAAAATACCAACTCTAGTATATGCCAACTGAGCTTAGTAGATAAGTGGAAGCTGTGTTCATTTCAATCATTCAATCATGTGCCTGACAAAATCCTTCTACATTAAAGTGGAAGTAAACCCTCCTATCGTTTTCAGCCAAGGAAGCTGCCATCTTGGCCTCTGTTCAATCTTCAACTGCCATGATGCTGCACATGTGATCAGTTATGAAAGCATAGTCAATGTGACAGGTAGCATTTCTGGCATGCCATTTTTTTTTAACTATTTAAATCAAAGGGTTTACTTCCGCTTTAAAATGAATGTTGCAAGGTCTGCTTATCTTGTAGACCTCCATCATTCTATGTTAAAAAATGAAGGTAGATTTGTAAAACCAACATTAGCTGAAAATTTGAAAAAAGCTCCTCTCACCCCGCTTCTGGAGAGCTCACCTAGGCAAGCATGGCTTTGCTACACCTTCTGCTGGGATCCTGGGAAAGGTAACAATCCCAAATGTCACAAGAAGGTGCTCCTGCACATTGCTTATGATTTGGGCTGCTTGGAAAGTGAGTACATTTTATACTTCTAATATTGCTGTTTTTGTTTTTAGATTTAACTGTGTTTTTATATGGTGGCTTCATGATAAGCAGACGTTCCATTTTGAAGTGTTAAAGTAGAACTAAAGGTAAAAACCTTATTTTCATTACGGATAGAGTAAAGGAGGGTTATAACTCCTGTCATGTTTTAATGTCCCATTGTGGAGATGTTCCATAGCCAAAACAGGAAGTTAGAGGAAGTCCCTCCAAAGTGAGCAAATCCGGCAGGCTGATTGTACCCAAGTTGATCAATCTCATTGGTACATTTAGCCTGCCCACACACTGTTCAAATCTTGTACAAAAATATGCTAAATATATATACTCACGCTAATGGTGTATCTGTGAAAAAAGGAAGCAGCAGCTATACACAAAGTGCTGATCACTTGAAAAACTTATAAATATAAAATATAGCACTCACAACCATTAAAGTATAAAAAACATGTGTGAACAAACACAATCAAATACTTGACAAAATAAAGTCCAAACATAAATATAAATATCAAAGTGACTCTAGGTGCTTCAATCCGAAGGGAACAAAACGTGCAGGAATTTTGCAGATGTATTCAGGTGCAAGACACCCCCTCATGTATCCCCACTCACCAGATCGTGATGACCCCCAGCTTTTCAGTCTGGTGGGTCGCTTTAAGCTTTATAATGGTGTCCAGGATCAATGGAGTAGTCAACATCTTCAGATCCAATGATTTTTAAATGAAGTTGCTCAGCAAAACGAATGCAAACATGGAGTTGATAGTGTAAAAACACCGTTCATGGCGTGCGTTCCACGAGTGACGGTATTACTGACGTCACTTCAGGTCTCGTGGAACGCACGCCATGAACAGTGTTTTTACACTATCAACTCCATGTTTGATGCTTGTTTTGATCGTACTTTTTGTAAGTACCCATTCCCTTTTCCATTAAACCATTTTTAAACGGTACTTCACTATTAGTTCCATTTCTTTCCTCACTTTTGGGTATCCGTTTGCTGAGCAACTTCATTTAAAAATCATTGGATCTGAAGATTTGACTACTCCATTGGCCCTGGACACCGTTATAAAGCTTAAAGCGACCCACCAGACTGAAAAGCTGGGGGTCATCACGATCTGGTGAGTGGGGATACATGAGGGGGTGTCTTGCACCTGAATACATCAATATTCCTGCATGTTTTGTTCCCTTCGGATTGAAGCACCTAGAGTCACTTTGATATTTATATTTATGTTTGGACTTTATTTTGTCAAGTATTTGATTGTGTTTGTTCACACATGTTTTTTATACTTTAATGGTTGTGAGCGCTATATTTTATATTTATACTGTTCAAATCTTGGCCGATTCCTGCTGAACCAGATGAGATTTGAACCGTCTATGGCCCGGCCTAAATCTCCCTAACAGGGGCACAGGCAACAGTTAAAACCTGTCTGTCTGTCCAGAACTATAAAAAATTGTCTTTTGTTAGACTTTTAGCTAGACATGTGCACACTGAAATATTTCATTTCGGAATTTCGTTTTCGTCTGAAAAAGGTATTTATTTAGTTACTCCCGAAATTAGTTTTTATTTATTTCGTTTTTCGTTTAAAAATTGCATTTGTCCGAAAATCCAAATGAATTAAGGTCGAATCTGTCATTGAAGGCTTATGGTGTCTGTCGAATGTTCAAAGAAGATTCGACGGAGCAGCTAAACTGTATGACTCTGTATAGTTTAGCTGCAATTCCACCCAATTCCAGCAGCAATCTTTTCTCTCTACGTCGAATCTTGCCTCTCTACGTCGAATCTTTCCTCTCTACGTCAAATCTTTCCTCTCTATGTCAAATCTTTCCTCTCTACGTCAAATCTTTCCTTTCTACGTCAAATCTTTTCTCTCTATGTAGAATAATCTTGGATTAATAGAGTTAAGGTTAGGCACATTCGACCACAGGTTCAATGGACACAGATTGTTATTGTCAGCGTCGAATCTCCTATCTATATCGAACTGTTGTCACAACGAAAATAAAGCATTTGTTTATGTCGGATCTTTCGTTTTTCGGAATCTGCACTTTCGTTATCGTTTATTAAAACGAAAACAAATGCACGTGTCTACTTTTAGACCCTTTCCCGTGATTTAGTATTCAATGTGAATACACCTTTACATCTTTAGTGGTACTATAAGACAAAATAAAAAAAAATTGCATATATAATGTGTTGCGTCATTAGCATTAACAAAGATGTCTGTTTTCTTTCAGTCCACCCATAGCATAGTTTTATTACCTAGTGATCCTACCAGTGCTTTCTTTAACAGACCAAGCTGTGCAGCAAAAGTGGTAGTTAGAAGGCTGAGATAAATAATTTAACACCGAGAGGGGTGCTTATAATGGCCAGATTTAATTTATATAGTTAAAATCTTCATCCCAAAATGGAAAAAAAATGTTTCTGTAACTGCTCAAAAAGTGTTAGTTGGAGTCAATCTTTAATTTGTTAGTCACTTACGTAAAGTCCATCCAACACTACTCTCTCCAGACAGTACTGCTATCCTTAGGGCCACCCTAAAGCCCCATACACACGGTCGGATTTTCCGAGGGATTCTGTCCTATCGGACAATGTTGTCGGAAATTCCGACCGTGTGTAGGCACCATCGGACAGTTTCCATCGGATTGTCCGACGGACAAAGTCTTTTGACAACAAAGTCCGATCACACCAAATCCGATCGTGTGTAGCGAATTCCGACGGACAAAGTGCTACGCATGCTCAGATCACATTACAAGACCAAAGCTATTGGCTACTAGCCTCCACGTAGTCCCGTCGTACGCAACAAACGTCACCACGTTCAGAATGATCGGATTTTCCGCCAACTTTGTCCGACCGTGTGTATGCAACACCAGTGTCGGACTAAATCCGTCGGACCAAATCCGATGGATTTGGTGGTCGGATTTTCCGACCGTGTGTATGGGGCTTTAGACAGGAGGTGTGTTACTGGCCAGATCACCAGGTGAAATTAAAGGGAAAAACACTAAAAATAAAAAACAAATTCAACCACCACATTTAAAGATCAGTAAGATGCAGGATTATACATTTTCTTTTTTGGGTTTAGATACCATTTAAGTTAACATTTACGGTACTTTTTTCTATTCCTTTAGTAAATCAACTTGGATTAATTATTTTGAAATGTAATAAATACTTGCAGAGCTATTATTGATCTTCACACATAACTTTGTATTATGTTTTTAGTTGGTGTACAAGTTTTTTTTTGTCAAAGCTTAATTGAACAAGCTGAAATTAGAAGCTGAATAGCTATCATGCACCAGATTTTGCACTCTCCAGTTTTAGCAAACCAACCCCAGTGTTTTTCTTGCCTGTAAACTTCTTATTAGAGGCCCATATCATCCAAAGCTATTTCTACAACTCCATCAGACCATTTTTTTTTTTTGTCATCATGCCAAGAGGAAAAGGTGTCAAGAGGAACACATAAGTTATAAGACAACATTTTCTAACTTTTTGATCACTTACTGTTCCATGTTTCCGTTATTGCTTTAGATATACAGCGTTGTAGATTAGCAATAAAAAGAGATCTGTATTTCACTGCATTCACTCTGCCACGTAGATGTTAGTATATATGTACTTCCATGTACAAATATACTAACAGAATGTTTAAAGGATTTAACCACATTGATAAAATTAATTGCATGAAATACTTTAAGATGTACCTCAAAATAAACATGAACTGCTTAAACTCTTGAACATGTATACACCTTTGGACCAGAGCAACTTTTACATTTCCACTACGAGGCTGTTTATTCATAGAAGAGTGCTGGCAGAAAAAAAGACCAAGTGGTCCATCGAGTGTGCCTCATAATATATATATATATATATACTCTATATATCATTTTTTTTTTACTTTTTTTTTGTCTAGAGTATAGATCTATGTTTGTCCCAAGATTATTTGTATCTATTTACTGTTGACTGACTCACTACCTTTACTGGAAATCTATCCCAAGCATCAAATACTCTTTCAGTAAAATAATACTTTCTAAGATTAGCTTTGAACTTTCCTTGAGCTAGTTTGAGTTTTTTTGGCAATACTATTGTCATTACTTAAGATATTGCAATATTATCTTGCAAAAATTATTTCATTGTTTATGTCATCTATAGTATATACAAACATTTAAAAAAAATGTTTTTTTTTTTTTTATATTAGCTTCAAAAAAAGAGATTTTGCTGTGAATAAAAATTATTAATTTTATTCTATAATTTTTGTTATTTAAAATTACACTAAAACCATGTTTCTGGTACAAAGCATGGCAAAGTTGCGTGCAAATGAAAACGTTTTTTTTTTTTGTGTGTATTTTCTTTTAATAGATAATGGATGATGATTTTGCGCTAAAGTGCACCAAATGATATAAGTGTATGTAGTATGAGTGTATGTGATATAAGTGATCACTGTGCCGTGACTCAGAGATTAAACATAAACTGAATAAATCACATGGATAAATCACAACAACCCAATATAGCATAAACGTGAAAAATGTGCAGTTAATGCTAAAACCCACAGCTATATAAAGATAAAATGACATAAAATAAAAATGGTCCAAATTCATATATATATAGACCAATAAATGAATAAATGCACATGTGAACCACTAATGAGTGAATAAAATAGTGAATAAAAATGCACAATATAAAACACAAATACGTGAATAAATCAATAAAAATTAGTGAAAAATGGAGTCCACAGAAGGGGTTAATAAATAGGAGGTATAATGGTGGTGGTGACACCCATAGGCGTGAAACTACAATAGTCTCTAAAATGTTGATAAACGATGGTTGTGCCTCTTTCCAAAAGTGGGGGGTGTTGGGTAGTGAGGACCTGCTTCTCAATGGTGCTCGCTAGCCTCTCACTTCTCAAATGATCAATATAGGCATCAAGACCGACCTAGGTAGTCAGCTACAGCTCTAGATTCCCACTTGTATGGCTCCCCATCCGATCTGGATCTATTCAATTAGTTCCATAGACCGAATCTCTACTTCATAAAAGTCGTGGACCCAGGGATAGCCCTCCTCTGCTTGGTTTGCGATCGCAACTGTGATGCACCAGTAATATCTCACTCCCGATGAGGATGGGACTCCGGGTGAAGGCAAAACAGAAAAGAGGGGGACCCAATCGTGAAGTATGCCAGAAATAAACGATTTTAATGAAAAAATAAATGCTTACATTCAATACAGTACAAGCAGCCACAGAGATGTTGATGAAGGTGCCGTTTTACAGCACTTCCGGTATCCTACGTGCGGCCAATCCCGGAAGTGCTGTAAAGTGCTGCACATTTTTCACGTTTATGCTATATTGGGTTGTTGTGATTTATCCATGTGATTTATTCAGTTTATGTTTAATCTCTGAGTCACGGCACTGTGATCACTTATATCACATACACTCATACTACATACACTTATATCATTTGGTGCACTTTAGCGCAAAATCATCATCCATTATCTATCACTTTACGGGTTTGTGTTCACCTATAGATTTTGCAGCTTTTTTCTAGGAATTTTTCCACACACAGCCTTAGTGCTGGCACCTATATGTTTTATTATTTATTTTTTGTTGATTCATTCATCTATTGATTTGATATATAGTTTCTAGTTCATCAATTAGCGCGAAGGTCACTCTTATTCATTTATTTTCTTTTAATGCCACAATTGCAACCTTTCAGATCAGTTTGAAACTAGCAGTAATAAGTTGAGATGGGCTTGGGCGTGTTCGAAATCCCACATACCCGATCCCGCCAGGAAGCCGACACTGCACAGAGTTAATCACAGGCAAGGAGACATTTCCCGGTCCGCAGCTGCACAGATCGGGAAATGTCTCACTGCCTGTGATTAGCACTGTGCAGTGTCGGCTTTCTGGCGGGATCGGACATGTGGAATTTTCGAACACACCCGAGCCCATCTCTAGTAATAAGAAAGGTGCACATGGGCTGGGTAGTATACAAAACAATGTAAAAGAGGGCCCGTAGCACACTTTTGAGGGAATGGGCGGGATCCTCAGCGCATCAGCGCCACGCAGGGGCACAGGCAACAGTAAAAACCTGTCTGTCTGTCCAGAACTATAAAAAATTGTCTTTTGTTAGACTTTAGACCCTTTCCCGTGATTTAGTATTCAATGTGAATACACCTTTACATATTTAGTGGTACTATAAGACAAAATAAAAAAATTACATATAATGTGTTGCGTCATTAGCATTAACAAAGATGTCTGTTTTCTTTCAGTCCACCCATAGCATAGTTTTATTACCTAGTGATCCTACCAGTGCTTTCTTTAACAGACCAAGCTGTGCAGCAAAAGTGATAGTTAGAAGGCTGAGATAAATCATTTAACACCGAGAGGGGTGCTTATAGTGGCCAGATTTAATTTATATAGTTAAAATCTTCATCCCAAAAGGGAAAAAAACAGTTTCTGTAACTGCTCAAAAAGTGTTAGTTGGAGTCAATCTTTAATTTGTTAGTCACTTACGTAAAGTCCATCCAACACTACTCTCTCCGGACAGTACTGCTATCCTTAGGGCCACCCTAAAGCCCCATACACACGGTCGGACTTTTTCATGGATTCTGTCCGATCGGACAATGTTGTTGAAAAATCAGACCGTGTGTATGCACCATCGGACAGTGTACGTCGGATTGTCCGACGGACAAAGTCTTATCTCCTGCTGGAAAGATTTGCCGACAACACGGTCCGATCACACCAAATCCGATCGTGTGTACGGTTGTCCGACCGGACAAAGTGCTACGCATGCTCAGATCACATTACAAGACCAAAGCTATTGGCTACTAGCCTCTACGTAGTCCCGTCGTAGGCAACAAACGTCACCACGTTCAGAATGATCGGATTTTCCGACAACTTTGTCCGACCGTGTGTACGCAAAACCAACATCAGACAAAGTATGACGGACAGGATCCGACCGACCTGGTCCGCGGATTGTCCGACCGTGTGTATGGGGCTTTAGACAGGAGGTGTGTTACTGGCCAGATCACCAGGTGAAATTAAAGGGAAAAACACTAAAAATAAAAAACGAATTCAACCACCACATTTAAAGATCAGTAAGATGCAGGATTATACATTTTCTTTTTTGGGTTTAGATACCATTTAAGTTAACATTTACGGTACTTTTCTCTATTCCTTTAGTAAATCCAATTGAATTAATTATTTTGAAATGTAATAAATACTTGCAGAGCTATTATTGATCTTAACACATAACTTTGTATTATGTTTTTAGTTTGTATACAAGTTTTTTTTTTGTCAAAGCTTAATTGAACAAGCTGAAATTAGAAGCTGAATAGCTATCATGCACCAGATTTTTCACTCTCCAGTTTTAGCAAACCAACCCCAGTGTTCTTCTTGCCTGTAGACTTCTTATTAGAGGCCCATATCATGCAAAGCTATTTCTACAACTCCATCAGACCATTTTTTTTTTGTCATCATGCCAGGAGGAAAAGGTGTCAAGAGGAACACGTAAGTTATAAGACAACATTTTCTAACTTTTTGATCATTACTGTTCCATGTTTCCGTTATGGCCTTAGATATACAGCGTTGTATTTACTCTGCCACTTAGATGTTAGTATATATGTACTTCCATGTACAAATATACTAACAGAATGTTTAAAGGATTTAACCACATTGATAAAATTAATTGCATGAAATACTTTAAGATGTACCTCAAAATAAACATGAACTGCTTAAACTCTTGTACATGTATACATCTTTGGACCAGAGCAACTTTTACATTTCCACTACGAGGCTGTTTATTCATAGAAGAGTGATGGCAGAAAAAAAGACCAAGTGGTCCATCGAGTGTGCCTCATAATATATATATATATATACAGTGGTGTGAAAAAGTGTTTGCCCCCTTCCTCATTTCCTGTTCCTTTGCATGTTTGTCACACTTAAGTGTTTCGGAACATCAAACCAATTTAAACAATAGTCAAGGACAACACAAGTAAACACAAAATGCAATTTGTAAATGAAGGTGTTTATTATTAAAGGTGAAAAAAAATCCAAACCATCATGGCCCTGTGTGAAAAAGTGATTGCCCCCCTAAACCTAATAACTGGTTGGGCCACCCTTAGCAGCAACAACTGCAACCAAGCGTTTGCGATAACGTGCAATGAGGCTTTTACAGCGTCCTGGAGGAATTTTGGCCCACTCATCTTTGCAGAATTGTCCTAATTCAGTTACATTAGAGGGTTTTCGAGCATGAACGGCCTTTTTAAGGTCATACCACAACATCTCAATAGGATTCAAGTCTGGACTTTGGCTAGGCCACTCCAAAGTCTTCATTTTGTTTTTCTTCAGCCATTCGGTGGTGGACTTGCTGGTGTGTTTAGGATCATTGTCCTGCTGCAGAACCCAAGTTCGTGTCAGCTTGAGTACACAAACAGATGGTCGGACATTCTCCTTCAGGATCTCTTGGTAGACAGCAGAATTCATAGTTCCTTTTATCACAGCAAGTCTTCCAGGTCCTGAAGCAGCAAAACAGCCCCAGACCATCACACTACCACCACCATATTTTACTGTTGGTATAATGTTCTTTTTCTGAAATGCAGTGTTCCTTCTACGCCAGATATACTTGGACACACACCTTCCAAAGAGTTCCACTTTTGTCTCATCGGTCCACAGAATGTTGTCCCAAAAGTCTTGGGGATCATCAAGATGTGTTGTGGAGAAATTGAGACGAGCTTTGATGTTCTTTTCGCTCAGCAGTGGTTTTCTCCTTGGAACTCTGCCATGCAGGCCATTTTTGCCCAGTCTTTTCCTGATGGTGGAGGCATGAACGCTGACCTTAACTGAGGCAAGTGAGGCCTGCAGTTCCTTGGACGTTGTTGTGGGGTCTTTTGTGACCTCTTGGATGAGTCGTCGCTGCGCTCTTGGGGTAATTTTGGGCGGCCGGCCACTCCTGGGAAGGTTCACCACTGTTCCTTGTCTTCGCCATTTGTGGATAATGGCTCTCACTGTGGTTCGCTGGATTCCCAAATCTTTGGAAATGGCTTTATAACCCTTTCCAGACTGATAGATCTCAATTACTTTCTTTCTCAATTGTTCCTGAATTTCTTTGGGTCTCGGCATGATGTGTAGCTTTTAAGGATCTTCTGGTGGACCTTACTGTGTCAAGCAGCTCCTATTTAAGTGATGCCTTGATTGTGAACAGGTGTGGCAATAATCAGGCCTGGGTGTGGATAGAGAAATTGAACTCAGGTGTGGACAACCACAGTTATAGTATGTTTTAACAAGGGGGGCAATCACTTTTTCACACAGGGCCATGATGGTTTGGATTTTTTTTCACCTTCAATAATAAACACCTTCATTTACAAATTGCATTTTGTGTTTACTTGTGTTGTCCTTGACTGTTGTTTAAATTGGTTTGATGTTCCGAAACACTTAAGTGTGACAAACATGCAAAGGAACAGGAAATGAGGAAGGGGGCAAACACTTTTTCACACCACTGTATATATATATATATATATATATATATATATATATATATATATATATATATATATATATACTCTATATATCATTTTTTTAAACTTTTTTTTTTTGTCTAGAGTATAGATCTATGTTTGTCCCAAGATTATTTGTGTCTATTTACTGTTGACTGACTCACTACCTTTACTGGAAATCTATCCCAAGCATCAAATACTCTTTCAGTAAAATAATACTTTCTAAGATTAGCGTTGAGCTTTCCTTGAGCTAGTTTGAGTTTATTTGGCAATACTATTGTCATTACTTAAGATATTGCAATATTATCTTGCAAAAAGTATTTAATTGTTTATGTCATCTATAGTATATACAAACATTTAAAAAAAAATGTTTTTTTTTTTTAATATTAGCTTTAAAAAATGAGATTTTGCTGTGAATAAAAATGATTCATTTTATTCTATAATTTTTGTTATTTAAAATTACACTAAAACCATGTTTCTGGTACAAAGCATGGCAAAGTTGCGTGCAAATGAAAAAGTTTTTTTTTGTGTGTGTATTTTCTTTTAATGCCACAATTGCAACCTTTCAGATCAGTTTGAAACTAGCAGTAATAAGTTGAGATGGGCGTGTTCGAAATCCCACATACCCGATCCCGCCAGGAAGCCGACACTGCACAGAGTTAATCACAGGCAAGGAGACATTTCCCGGTCCGCAGCAGCACAGATCGGGAAATGTCTCACTGCCTGTGATTAGCACTGTGCAGTGTCGGCTTTCTGGCGGGATCGGGCATGTGGAATTTTCAAACACACCTTAGCCCATCTCTAGTAATAAGAAAGGTGCACATGGGCTGGGTAGTATACAAAACAATGTAAAAGAGGGCCCGTTGCACACTTTCGGGGGAATGGGCGGGATCCTCAGCGCATCAGCATCACGTACACGTGCCTCGCGCGTGACGTCACTACGTGCGTCACGACGTGTGGCGCGGTCATCACCATATTAGCCGCCACAGTTGGGGAGGTCAGTCCATGTCGGGGGAGGTGTTCATCCTCCAGGCTGGAACCCCTCCCTATATGTGTCGAGCCGGCGTGACGCCAGTAGGAGTCAGCGTGTGGCGGGGCGGTGTGCATATAAAACGCCGCTATTACACAGCTACGATTCTTCCAGTGGGGAACATGCTGTAATGTACAGGAATCCTCTACCTCTCCTTGCACGCCATCAAGGTAACTCCATTGTTAGCCGGGTCGCCACAGATTTTTTCCAGTGTTATAACACTATTTACATGGACTACATTTATCCAATGCAAATCTCATGTCAATACTTATTATCTTCATATTATTACGGCGCAGGTTGTAGAGTGGCCATCCTCCCCTTGGGAAGCTGTATCTATTACACACATGGCTCCATATTATACCCCAGCTTCCGGGAAGGACACCTTTTGTTTTGGCTCCAGTCCTACATGTAGCACACTCCCATTATATCAAGTACCTGGTAGTAGAGCCTGATTGGACGAGGAAGGCCTCCCTTACACCTCTGGCTCGGGGCCTTTGGTAATGTAAACAGAAGGCGCCGGAGTGCAGAGTCGCACGAGTGCCAAGGAATCTTGCAGACAGCAGGGCGGATGTCCTGGAAGGCTGGAGAAGATACCGGAAGGTCCTGGCAGGCAGCGGGTGCAGGTGACAGCAACAGGTGGCAGGGTAAGGCAGGCTGGGTCATACACGGCAAGACAGTCAGATGCAGGGTTCAGGCAGGAACGTGGTCAGGAGTCAAGCCAGGTCTGGAACCAGATGAGTGCAGACAGGAGCCAAGGGAGAAGGTAGAAGAAGGGTCACAGGACAAGGAGTTAAAGGGAAGGTCAAAGCAAGCCGGGTCAACACAGAGATCAGAACACAGGTTTCAGGTAACAAGGCACTCAGGAGCTGAGACGAAGCAGCACTGGAGACAGGCACTGGCTGGGTTAAATAGACTGTTTGGCGCCAGCGTCAATCACTGATCACGCTGGCGTGCGCGCAAGTGCGTGCGCGGGTGCGCGCAAGCATTGGCGCGGGTGCGCACAAGCGTTGGCGCGGGTGCGCGCAAGTGTTGGTGCGCACAGGGATGCCCTACGGCTCCTGTTTGAGCGCTGGTTTGCACATGCGCACTTCTATGCACCAGTGTTCTTCTGCGTCTTGGAGAGCATCTAGCGGGGCGATCTTGTCTGCTAGCATGTGAACCCTGACACATTATCCACTCTTCATATGTAAGTATTCAGGATGGGCTGATCTGCCTTCGCCTGCTATGCTGTGTCATATTTTTATCTAATATATTCCAATTTCTTTTAGACATTTGGGAGCATCCACCCCTGATGAGTGTACTAACACGAAACGCGTCGGTCAATTTAGGATGCCGACACACACCATCACCAGCCATCAACCCAACCTTTTGTCTTTGAAGCTATTGTGCTTTCACTTACCCATACTATACCAGTTTTTGCATTGTGCTGCTTCTAGATTAGTGTATACGTGTATATGGATTCATGGGAATTGCTCATGGATTTTCGTTAATTGTCATGTGTTTTTAAGTTGATATTATTTGTACCCTTGATGTACCATGTTAGAGATATGTATTGCCATATTGTCCTGAGTTTCCAAGTTGATATGATTATGTGTGCCTTATGACCATGCTATATACAGTGGTGTGAAAAAGTGTTTGCCCCCTTCCTCCTTTGTATGTTTGTCACACTTAAGTGTTTCGGAACATCAAACCAATTTAAACAATAGTCAAGGACAACACAAGTAAACACAAAATGCAATTTGTAAATGAAGGTGTTTATTATTAAAGGTGAAAAAAAATCCAAACCATCATGGCCCTGTGTGAAAAAGTGATTGCCCCCTAAACCTAATAACTGGTTGGGCCACCCTTAGCAGCAACAACTGCAACCAAGCATTTGCGATAACGTGCAATGAGGCTTTTACAGCGTCCTGGAGGAATTTTGGCCCACTCATCTTTGCAGAATTGTCCTAATTCAGTTACATTAGAGGGTTTTCGAGCATGAACGGCCTTTTTAAGGTCATACCACAACATCTCAATAGGATTCAGGTCTGGACTTTGGCTAGGCCACTCCAAAGTCTTCATTTTGTTTTTCTTCAGCCATTCGGTGGTGGACTTGCTGGTGTGTTTAGGATCATTGTCCTGCTGCAGAACCCAAGTTCATTTCAGCTTGAGTACACGAACAGATGGTCGGACATTCTCCTTCAGGATCTCTTGGTAGACAGCAGAATTCATAGTTCCTTTTATCACGGCAAGTCTTCCAGGTCCTGAAGCAGCAAAACAGCCCCAGACCATCACACTACCACCACCATATTTTACTGTTGGTATAATGTTCTTTTTCTGAAATGCAGTGTTCCTTCTACGCCAGATATACTTGGACACACACCTTCCAAAGAGTTCCACTTTTGTCTCATCGGTCCACAGAATGTTGTCCCAAAAGTCTTGGGGATCATCAAGATGTGTTGTGGAGAAACTGAGACGAGCTTTGATGTTCTTTTCGCTCAGCAGTGGTTTTCTCCTTGGAACTCTGCCATGCAGGCCATTTTTGCCCAGTCTTTTCCTGATGGTGGAGGCATGAACGCTGACCTTAACTGAGGCAAGTGAGGCCTGCAGTTGCTTGGACGTTGTTGTGGCGTCTTTTGTGACCTCTTGGATGAGTCGTCGCTGCGCTCTTGGGGTAATTTTGGGCGGCCGGCCACTCCTGGGAAGGTTCACCACTGTTCCATGTCTTCGCCATTTGTGGATAATGGCTCTCACTGTGGTTCGCTGGATTCCCAAAGCTTTGGAAATGGCTTTATAACCCTTTCCAGACTGATAGATCTCAATTACTTTCTTTCTCAATTGTTCCTGAATTTCTTTGGGTCTCGGCATGATGTGTAGCTTTTAAGGATCTTCTGGTGGACCTTACTGTGTCAAGCAGCTCCTATTTAAGTGATGCCTTGATTGTGAACAGGTGTGACAATAATCAGGCCTGGGTGTGGCTAGAGAAATTGAACTCAGGTGTGGACAACCACAGTTATAGTATGTTTTAACAAGGGGGGCAATCACTTTTTCACACAGGGCCATGATGGTTTGGATTTTTTTTCACCTTTAATAATAAACACCTTCATTTGCAAATTGCATTTTGTGTTTACTTGTGTTGTCCTTGACTATTGTTTAAATTGGTTTGATGTTCCGAAACACTTAAAGCGGTTCTACACCCATTTCATTTAGTAAATCTCTTTGCCTTCCAAATCAGGCAAAGAGTACTAAATGAAATGTTTTTTTTTTTTTTTTTTTTTTACTTACCTTGTAATTGAAGACTTCCGGTCTTCTCCCTCTGCGGCGGCGGGCGGGGTCTTGCGTCGATCGTCGTCACGCCGCACTGTCTCCTGGGATCTGGTGTCATTGATCCCAGGAGTCAGTGCGGGCATCTTCCGAAATCTCGCGAGATTTCGGCCACATCTTCCGAAATCTCCCGAGATTTCGGCCGCATCTGCCGAAATCTCGTGAGATCTCGGCAGATGAGCCGTTACTGCGCACGCGCGAGTAACGGCAGTGCATGGTGGGCCATCTAAAGTCCCTGTGGGTGTTTCACATGCCCACAGGCAAGATGGCCCCCAGCACTAAAGAAGAAGACGAGGAACTTCATCGGACGAAAACCGGCGGCGATCGAGATGGAAGATGGAACAGGTGAGTCCCCTAATAAAGGTAAGCACACTTTATATTACATCCTTAAAAAAAAAAAATTTTTTCAGAGTGCAGAACCGCTTTAAGTGTGACAAACATGCAAAGGAACAGGAAATGAGGAAGGGGGCAAACACTTTTTCACACCACTGTATGTATAATTGTGCGCAATCCTATGATCCATGTATTTACATTTATACACTGTCCATGTTATTAAACATGTGATTCTTTTAACCATACCCCCACCAGGTCTGGAACCTCATTTAAAGTCCCAAATTCCTTTTCAATTAATACCATAGCCTCACCACCACCATAGACCACTCGATCCACAACATTGACATCAGCAAACCGCTCACCCACACAATGCCATACACGCTGTCTGCCATCTGCCCTGTACAGTGAAAACCGCGATTCATCCATGAAGAGAACACCTCGCCATCGAATGTGAACATTTGCCCACTCAAGTCGGTTACGACTACAAACTGCAGTCAGGTCGAGACCCCGATGAGGAAGACGAGCATGCAGATGAGCTTCCCTGAGATGGTTTCTGACAGTTTGTGCAGAAATTCTTTGGTTATGCAAACTAATTGTTGCAGCAGCAGTCCGGGTGGCTGGTCTCAGACGATCTTGGAGGTAAAGCCAGCAAAAGACCGATGAGAGCTTTTGGTCGGAAAATGCGACCTGTGTGTATGCTCCATTAGACTTTTGCTGGCAGAATTCCAGCCAGCAAAAGATTGAGAGCATGTTCTCAAATATTCGGTTGGAAAAATTTTCGAATCGAAAATTCCGATAATCTGTACCAAGTCCGACGCACAAAATTCCTATGCATGCTCGGAAACAATTTGACGCATGCTCGGAAGCATTGACCTTTATTCTCTCTCATCGTAGTGTTGTACGTCATCACGTTCTTGGCGGTCGAAAGTACAGCGAACTTTTGTGTGACTGTGTGTATGCAAGCCAAACTTGAGAGGAATTCCATCCAAGATTTTTCAGATGGAAATTCCGCTTGTGTGTACATGGCATTACAGGTACAGCAACACACTAGAAGCCCAGATGATCCTTTGTTACACATTTTTAAAGGTCAAGAGTAAAAGCTTCAGGTGCTTTCTCTGACAACAGAGGTGCTAGCCCAGTCCTGCTCACTAGGCAACCTTATGTTGATGCTGGTTTACTCACAATAGGGCCTCAGCACATGTTGTGTTGCAGCAAGGGCATTATGCAGATGACCTTTTAAAAAAAATACCCCTCATCTGCTAAGCACAAGATTGTTGTTTTGTAGCAGCTTTACATGGAAAAGCATGTATCGTACTCCACATTTCCACCATTGTTTACCAAATAAACTGAATGGGGCTTTGTAACTAACTACATTTAACATGGCTTGATCCTCCATGGCCTTAAAGTGGGGTTGCACACACAATAAAAAAAATCATTAAAATTTTTTTTTTTTACACACCTCTAAATGCCTGTTGCTAGGGGGTCCCTCGCAGTCTGCCTCCTTCAGTGCCTGGGCTGGTGACATCACTTCCCCTCAGTGCAGGAAGGGCTCAGCTTTGCCTCCTCCCTCCTGTCAGTCATCTAGGACATGTGACAGGTCCCAGATGACTGCGTGGCCAATCACGGCCCCCATGCGCCGCTCGCACATGCCCAGTGGGTGCCCGGCTGTGAAGCCACAGCCGGGTGCCCACAGTTACAATGCCGGCACCGCTGAGCGGAGGGGGGACGAGCAGGGCTTCGATCCCCCACATCGCTGGACCCTGGAACAGGTAAGTGTCCGATTATTAAGTCAGCAGCTGCAGTATTTGTAGCTGCTGACTTTTATTTTTATTTTTTGAATGGAAACTCTTTAATAACTGGTGATAACTGCAAACATTTGTGTCATTTGATGGCTGTTCAGAATCAAACTGTCTAACTCTTATCTCTGTATCTTTAAAAATACATTAAACAAGGATTCTTCTTGTTGGAAACGTTGCTTTGTCTACTGTCAGTTGCCAACATTATATACAAACAAAGTCTCCCTGGATAATTCAGAGAAGAACTGCTTGGAAAAACCTTGTCAAAATCAATTGCAGACTGGCGGAAGGTAGAACGAGATGAGCAAGTATAGGGCAAAAGTCAACAAATTGAGTAAATGCTATATAAAGATAACATTTTAATGTGCATTGTTACAATAACAGGACAAAAGAAATCGAAGACAGTTATTTACACTTGGGAGGCTTACAGCCTTTTGCAGGTAGGTTTTAATGCTCAAAGAAAAACAGTAAGGCCTCATGCACACTGGGCTCAAAAAAATGCTGCTTTTACAGAGGTTGGCATTTTTTTTCAGCCTGTAAAAGCATGTCTATGTTAGTCTAGGCAAACATAGACATTTACAGGCGTATTCGAAGGGGAGCGCTTACAGATGGAAAAGAAAAACATTAAAAGCACATTCAGGAGCAGAGTTAAAGAGAAGAAAATGCTATACGTGCCTAAATGCATCTAAATGTGCCTAAATGCAAGATGTGTTTAGGCGCATTTAAACGTTTTTGGTGTTAATGCATTTCAATGTCGAGAGTAAATTAATAATTAATGTGGCCTATGGAATCCATTTACGCTCAAATGCTTTATACGCTTAAATGCGCCCAAGTGCATGCGCAATATGTGACTTTAGGCATGTTTTTTAAGCAGCATTTCTTCTGACAGGAGTTCTGGAGTTCACAGGAGAAAAGCAAATGCCCTGTAGGCATGAGGCCTACAATGCAGGCTGACACAGTATAATATTCAGTTTTTACTATTGACACAATAAATTAAAAAACTCACATAAGACAGAATTTTTTTTAATAAGAAGGATGCTGGAAATGCAGGCATTAACTGACCACCCACTGGCATGAGTTTCAGCCAGCCCTTCAAAACACAGGAATCCTTGGCTTGACTGATCATACATGTTTATATTGTGCAGAGGCAGCAGTAGAAGGGGAGCTACAAACCGACTCTGGCAATTATTAATAAGGAAGAAAATAGTGACCAGAAGAGAATTTCTAAACTGCCCAGTTTATAATTCCCTTGAAATTCCTTTCCTACTAACTAACCCCATTTTTATGGATATCTTTAATTTTTGGTATTTTTTTTATTTCAAGTTTTATTTTAAGAGTACACGGTACAGAATGAAGAAATATGGAAATATATGATTTCATAAAGATAATCATTGTAAGGCTATACAAAATGTTACATATCCATATTCTCATTTTCTCATTTGTATTAAATATACATTTTCATACATGTTAAAATGGTGAGTAGTACTATATCATTTTGAAATATACTGTACATCTTCTAAGTAAAAAGTAGGTTTTAATAAATTCTCATTTAACTAAGGTGGCTCTGTAGACCCGCTAGTTAGTTCAAGTAGATGTCATAATGTAGAGAATAAGATTTCCTTTCATTTGAGTCTTGCCACACAGATTTACTCGAGGCCTGAGCAATCCTCTTTTATTGTTCAGTTAGAGAAATCTTGACAAAGTCTTGAAAACTTTGTCAAAAATGCCCCCTTGCTGTGAGTGACAGGTGATTTACATATCTCATGTACTAGCCTGAGACAGGTTATCATCAGATCACTGGATGTTCTACTCTGCCCAGCTCTGACTACATACATGTCCCCTAAATCACTTGTCTGTCTATAGTCTGCTGACTGTTCACTGCATCCCATGATGAGAAACATCCAGTAAAGGCAGCCAATCCTGGGAGAGCTGGAGGGGGGAGGGAAGGGGATGTGAATTGTTAACTTTTTACACAGGATGTGCCTGGCTCAGGCTAGTGCATGATATGTAAATCACCTGTCACTCACAGCAAGGGGGCGTTTTTGACAAAGTTTTCAAGACTTTGTCAAGATTTCTCTAACTGAACAATAAAAGAGGATTGCTCAGACCTGGAGTAAATCTGTGTGGCAAGACTGGGCTCAAATGAAAGGAAATCTTATTCTCTAGATTATGACATCTAAAAAAAAAAATTGGGGTTTACATCCACTTTAAGGGGAGGGTTGGGGTGCATAGAGGTTCCCTGAGATGACAGCCTATGCACGTATGTGATAAAAAAAGGTAAGAGTTTGAAATATTGAGGCTGATGTCAGTGCCCTGAATTTATCAATCTCTAAAAAAGATAATGCACTGTGTCTATCTAGTTCTGAAGGTATCCTACTGATCCTAACTTTTGGAAATGACTCTTCGATGTGCATGATCTCGCACATTTCAGATGCCCATTTGTTTTTACATGAGGGGAATCATGTTGCACCAATGTCTAGGGATAAGTGCTCGGGTAGTGGAAAGAAACAATTGTAGTAAGAATTTCTTGGCCTTTGCAATTGGTCTTGGGAGAATGGAAACAAAGCAGTTACTGGGGTGGGTTGGATATTGTTTTTGGTGGCATTGTTGTAGACAGTATCCTTTACACCTAGAACTGTACTGGATGGTCAAGTGGTTGTAACTCTTAAAGGAATGCCAAAAACCTGCAAAATTAAAATTCCCTTGCACAGTGAACAGACTATTGGCCTTCAGCAAATCTATGTCCATTAAAATGTATTATAAGCAAGTATTTTACATTTTGTATAGTACATTGTATATTTTTATAGAGTTGGCCAGCTGGAACATGTATTACAATATAAATTATGTGAACTAATAATCCCTTTCTTTAATGCAAGAGTTTGTTTTGAATATGTAACAGTTAATGTGTTATTACATGTCTTTAGTATCTTATGTGTTGTATATATGGAAACCATTTAGAACTAGAACACACATACTGTATCTCCATTTCTACTGCATAGAGCAGGTCAGTAATTAAAGGGCAGTGAAGCCTGAGGTTGCTGGATTGGTTTTTGATGGAGCAATAAGATAAGCTCGCTGTGGTGTAACCCCTTGTAAGAAAGAAGAAATTCCCTTATCTATAGTTACAACCTGACACTTTAGACTGTTGCTGCAACAGACGCTTTTCATTGCCCAGTATTCTTTTCTGACAAAGAGGTTTCAATGTGTTTATTTACTGCTTTCATGCTGTAACGTTTAATCAGAGTTTTGTAACTGTATCAAAAGTAGAACAAAAGTCCTGGAATGCTTGTGTGGAAGGTTTGTATGGAGCTATTGCAGATGTGGAGATGTGTGGACACAGCTCATCCTGGGAGGTATGAGATTCCCTACATCAGTCACCGGCTGATAATAATGGATACAATTATCTGCTCAATAGACCCCTGGACAAAGCCCTAATAAACTGCTTTCACTGACTAATGTAACTGTGAATACTGTTCTAATGGAGGAGTGTAAATCCTCCTAGCTTCCCACATCAGTGAAAGCAGCACAAACTGTTTGAAATAAAGACAATCGGTAAGCTTTGAAAACAACTGTTACAATGATGATAGTCTCCCCAGCACTGACTAAGCCCCTCATTAACCTTCCCAATATTTCCATTGCTTGGAAGGTCTACTCTATAGAGTCTCATGGGTTACACTTTTAGCCCTAGTAAAGAATGAGTACAAAGCCTGCAATGTATTTCTATATATATATAAAAATTATATATATATAAAAAATAAAAATATAAAAAATGTGAATCAAAATTGATAACGTCTTGTTTAAAACTCAAAGAATTCCTGTAGAAAATGAATCCAGTAGCATATACGGGTAGCCGGTGTATTTATTCAGTGCTCCCCTCCTTCCATAGAGTGACCCCTATTAAGCAAACACTCACCAGAGTGCCTAACCCCTGCAGGGGTAATAGGCATGTAACAATCCTCAGCAGGTAGTATGGAAATCCTCCTCTGTAAGGTAAATGATGGAAGAAATCCTCTCCAGTGGATGTATTCAGCTTGTTCCAATATTGGGGCTGTGGGATGCACCTCCGTGCAGACCGTATGTGAAAGAAAGGAATGAAACTAATAGCGTAACTCTGTTTAACTACGTTGGATATTTATTAATAAAAGATTGCTGATGCTGGCCAAACGGCTATTAAAAAATCCAAGACATAAAATAAGGCTTTAAAAAACAGAGCGCTCAGCGCTGGACTATGCGATGGTACACCGCAAAGCCCTGTTAGCCGGCGTGCGTTCCAACAGTAGGCTGGGACGAAACCGGAAATCGCAAATCGGAAGTGACGTGACGTGTATCAGGGTATCATCTTACGTACGTTTCGTCGTAGGACGTCTTCGGAGATGATACCACCCTGATACACCTCTAGGAATATATACCGTTCAGCCGGAGCCATGGTACCAATTAGAAGCGAGTGGGGGCGGGCCAGTAGTACGATACCCGGGGCCGCTCAAAAAGTGTATTAAAGGCTATTGTATGCAATCCGGCGGCATGTAGGTTATATAGGATTATCAATGGGTCATTCTAACCACCCACGGGAAGCGCAATTAACCCCCCTCCAGATTAACTCAAGGTAAAGGGTGAACCGTAGCTCCTGTACTGAAGGCATATTGAGGGCTATATAAATAAAGGGATACATATATTGCATTAAAAAACACAATAACAAAGGACAATCATTGGCATAAATACAACAGTAAATATCAGTCCTAAGTTCCATATACATGTGCTGTGAAGGACGCAGCACATGTGTATGTATCAGAAACGAACATTATATATGGACATTACAAAGAATATATAATGTAGATAAATTAGTGCAAGGAGTATTCCATACCATATAAGGAATAAATATGCATAAACAGATGTATTTATAAATTATTTGTGGTATTAAAAACGACATCATTAAGAGAGAGGCATATAAATAATACTAGAAAAAATACTGGAAAAAATAATAGAAAAAATATTATAGAAAAAATGCTGGGAAAAATGGCCAAAATAATAAACTATGAAAGGCCCTCCAGAAAAACCCATATTAAGTATATGGGCAATACATAAAGATATAGGAAATGGGATATGTATAACCAGATAAAAAGGATGTCAGTATAATATTTGGAAAGGGAGTCCAAATATATATCCGCACACATGTATTTCAAAGAATGGAAACATAATATAGTGAAATATATATATATTAATCTCTATAAAGAGACAGAACATGAAAAAGGGGGAGAACCATATGTAAGATATTCCATAGCGTAATGATATGTGAATGTGTATGCATAGAACAAAGGAATGAACAATGTATGGAATATTAAATCGCATAAGGGTATAAAGGTGTATATGCATAAAAACCAGTAGGATTATGTCGTCCATATGATCAAAGGGTATTAGATACTAATACCATAATGTCAGACGAATATACATATATATATATGTGTATTCACACAAATACACGTAGGGAGCCAATAAGGTATGATAAATAAGAGATCAAGAGGTAAAAAATTAGGATACAGTGTTAAAAATTGGATAAAAAACAATTAAGGTCTATGTCGATATTTAACCCCTTGGGTACTAAAGACCCGAGACGATATATCCACCTGGTTTCATTCTGGGATACCTGAATGGTTTTATTCCCTCCTCGCCAATGGTTATTGATAATATCTATCCCGTAAAAAACTAGACCAGATGGGTCTCTTTTATGAAATTGATCGAAGTGTCTGGATAAGTGATGTTTAGGAAAACCCGTTTTAATATTGTTGATATGTTCTCTTATACGGACACATAAGGGTCTGGTGGTTCTACCCACATATTGTAATCGGCAAGGACATTCGATAACATATGTTACATGGGTACTGTTACAGGTAATTAATTCCCTAATCTCAAATTCCTCACCAGACCTCGATCTGAATTTGGTTTTTCTCCTGGGTTGTTTTTTGCTCACCCGGCAAGCCAAACACCTCTGACATTTATAGAACCCCTTTAACTCAGGCATTATTTTAACAGGCTTTGGTGGATCAATTACATTTTTTACCAATTGGTTTCTTAATGTAGGTGCTCTCCTGTAAATAAATCTGGGTTTTTTTGCAAGTATATTGGCCAAAGTACGATCGGATTTCAATATGGGCCAGTATTTTCTAATAATGTGTTCTATGGATCTGTACTGTGTATTAAAACCTGTAACAAAAGCCACATTTATTTGTTGGTCCATATTGTTTTTTCTATCTTTAGTCCTTAAAAGTGAATTCCGATCCAATTTTCCAATATCATCCCTTAATTTCAATAGGGGTTCCAAAGAGTATCCTTTATCTGCAAATTTAGTAATTAAGTTATCGGCTTGAATTTGGTAATCCTCCACTCGTTGGCAATTTCTACGCACTCTCAAAAGCTGTCCCTTAGGTATATTTTCTTTCCATTTTGGATGGTGGCAGCTTGAGGTGGGTATATACCCATTCCGGTCAGTTTGTTTAAAAAATGTTTTAGTTAAAATAGTATCTTCTTCTTTAAAAATTTGTAGGTCTAAATAGTCCACCTGGTTAAAATCACTCTTCCCAGTAAAGGTAATTCCGTATTTATTTATATTTAATCCCATTAAAAATTGATTAAATGATTCTGACGTACCCTCCCATACAATAAAAATATCATCAATGTAACGACGATAAAATTTGATCTCTGGGTGGTTCCTTTTGTAAACATACCGGTCCTCCCACATGTCCATAAATAAATTAGCTACGCTGGGGGCATATTTGGCCCCCATAGCAACACCTTTGGTCTGTACATAAAAATTATTCTGATACCAAAAATAATTGCTTTCCATGGCTAGCTTTAATGCATCCAATAGAAAGCCAATTTGTTCTTGCCGGAGGTCTGTCTTATCATGTAGGGCCTTCTCAACACCTTCCAATCCATCTTTCTGTATAATACTAGTGTATAGAGAATTTACATCAATTGTTGCTAAAATGCATTTGCTGGGACTATGAATCTCTTGGAGTTCGTTGATCAGTTGTGTGCTGTCTCTTAAATACGACTTGCCTTCTCTCACGAGGGGTTTTAAAAACTGGTCAATGTATTCTCCAAGTCTGGAGAAAAGAGAGTCCATTCCGCTAACTATAGGCCTCCCCGGTGGTTGGTCCAATCTTTTGTGTATTTTCGGTAAGTAATATATTACAGGTGTTCTCGTAGAATCTGGCACCAAATACCTTGCCTCCTTCTTGTTAAGGATGCCACTTTCTTTACCTTTCTTTACTAAAGATTTTAGTTTTTTCACGTAGTGGGGTTTAGGATTAGATTTCAGTTTCTTATATGTGTTGGGTACTTTTAGTAGATTCTCCATTTCTGTTTCATAATCCTTTTTCTTTAATATCACCAAACCTCCTCCTTTGTCGGCGGGACGGATGACAACTTCCTTTCTTTTCCCCAAGGCCTTGATGGTTTTCCATATATTCGCTCCCTTTTTCTTAACTACAAGTTTGTTGAGATCACTTTCGACCATCTTCTTAAAGGCTCCTATACATTGATCTCCCGGTATTTTTGGGTTCATGATGGAATTATTTTTTAGTTTGGTATGCATAAAATTGGAGATTCCAACTTCCCTAGTGGAGTCCTCATTCAGTGCAAAATGCTTCTTAATTTTTAATTTTCTAATAAAACGTTGTAGATCAATAAAAACTTCAAATTTGTCTATATTCTTATCTGGTGCATATTTTAATCCCAAATCTAAAACCCGCATTTCTGCGTCAGTAAAAACAACATCGCTAAGATTAAAAATTCCTTGCCCTAATACTCCCTTCTTCTTTTTCTTCTTCCCTCCACGTCTTCCTCTTGCCTGTTTCTTTCCATGTTTCTTTGTGTAGGTTCTTGCTCTGAATTCATCATCCATCCATTCCTTGTATTCATCCGTTGAGCTTGAGGGGGTCCTTGTCCCCTGTTCCTTCCCTCCTCTCTGTTTACATCTCGTGGGGGTCCTCCTCTTCTCCATGGGGCGCCATGATCCATTTTTTGGTTTCTCCATCCATCGGTCCTGTAAGGGACTCTTGTGTTCCATCGCCCAGGAGGTCTTCCTCTCTGTCTTCCTTGAAAAAAACTACTATTATCATCATCTCTGTAATCCCTTCTGTTATTATAATTCTGATGGGGAGTTCTTTGTCCTCTCTCCCTGAAGGGTGAGAACCTATTGTATGTCGGGATATTATATCTTGGAGTGCCAGGGGAGCGCCCATAATCAGCACCCCTGTTTCCATTTCTTCCTCTTTCATGGAAATTCAGTGGGGGGATTGGGGTTCCAGGTGGGACTCCTCTTCTCCCATTAGGGGCAAATTCAAATCTGGTTTGACGTGTATTGGCTGCATTTGGACTGGTAGTCTCGGTGGTATCTTCTCCAGGACCTTCATCCATTGAGATTTCATCGAGATCCACATTGAGTTCCTCTAAATCTACCTGCCATTTGTAAACTTTCCTATTGGCATAGTCCAACACGTCCCGTTTGAATTTCTTTTGTTTTTTTGCTTGTATCTCCGCATCATATTTCTTAATAATCTCCTGTAGATTTTTCTCTTTTATTTTATATTCATTTAGGTCTATATGGGGGGATAGAAGATTTTTAATCTCCTTAATGCTATTTTCTATACCCCTGAGTTTGAGTTGTCTCCTTTTCACAATTATTCCAAGCAACTCTTTTTCGCATTTATTAAAAAAGGTATACCATTCATCTATAATATCAATGTCGGTTATATTATCATTAGGATTAAGATCCCACCTGAGCCTACGGGGGGTCATCCCTTCTCTAATATACATCTCAAGGGTGGTAATATCCCACCACACCCTAAGCTGTTTCTCAAGAGTATGTCTCAATTGCTTAAATAACCCATTCATGTCCTGTGTATTGGTAACCTGTTCTTGATTAAATATACCTTCTAGGTCTATATTACGATTAGTCATATACCCAAAAATATCCATAGCTGCAGAAAACAGATGTCACACCCGTGGGTGTAAGAGGTATAATAAACTAAAGAATCCGCGCTTAGGAACAAAGAGAACTGCAGCCTCCCAGTAGAATATTACACACAAGTTGTAATAAAGGAGTGAATTAAAATGAGGGATGGTGGCGCTGTTCAATAAGGGTAAAAAAGATATGCTAAAAATTCATATATGCTGTATCATAAAGGAAATGCAGGAGTTCAGATTGAAAGAACGAAAAATATTAAATAATAATGAAAAATGTGTATAAAATTGTGTATATATTAAAATGGATGATGATCTCCACCCTCTAGGTGGGTTATTCCAAAGGTGTATAAAGAATAATTTATGTGCAAAAGAGCTGACACATATATGTGAATATATTGATGTAAAGTGAAAATATAAGAATAAAATAAAGTGACTCCGTGACATACAACTAATTAATATGTAAACTAATTATCACAATATACCATAAAAAATATATATATATGTATAAAAATATGTAGAAAAGAAGAAACCAAGTGATCCGTGGTTAAATAAAGTGACTCCGTGACATACTATTAATTGATATATAAACTAATTCAGTCTGTATCAAAAACATTCCATAAAAATATAGGTGTAAAAAGATTATTATATATATATATAAAAAATATAGAGATAAAAGAATCCAAGTGAACCGTGGTGGTAAACAGTATAGGTGCTCAAGTCTAGTTGTGCTCCAACCGATGTGTAATATAAAGTCCTTAAAGCGTGTCCAAATGAGATAAAAACAAGTGTCCAGACAATGATGAAAAAAATATATATATATATAAAAATTATATATATATAAAAATATAAAAATATAAAAAATGTGAATCAAAATTAATAACGTCTTGTTTAAAACTCAAAGAATTCCTGTAGAAAATGAATCCAGTAGCATATACGGGTAGCCGGTGTATTTATTCAGTGCTCCCCTCCTTCCATAGAGTGACCCCTATTAAGCAAACACTCACCAGAGTGCCTAACCCCTGCAGGGGTAATAGGCATGTAACAATCCTCAGCAGGTAGTATGGAAATCCTCCTCTGTAAGGTAAATGATGGAAGAAATCCTCTCCAGTGGATGTATTCAGCTTGTTCCAATATTGGGGCTGTGGGATGCACCTCCGTGCAGACCGTATGTGAAAGAAAGGAATGAAACTAATAGCGTAACTCTGTTTAACTACGTTGGATATTTATTAATAAAAGATTGCTGATGCTGGCCAAACGGCTATTAAAAAATCCAAGACATAAAATAAGGCTTTAAAAAACAGAGCGCTCAGCGCTGGACTATGCGATGGTACACCGCAAAGCCCTGTTAGCCGGCGTGCGTTCCAACAGTAGGCTGGGACGAAACCGGAAATCGCAAATCGGAAGTGACGTGACGTGTATCAGGGTATCATCTTACGTACGTTTCGTCGTAGGACGTCTTCGGAGATGATACCACCCTGATACACCTCTAGGAATATATACCGTTCAGCCGGAGCCATGGTACCAATTAGAAGCGAGTGGGGGCGGGCCAGTAGTACGATACCCGGGGCCGCTCAAAAAGTGTATTAAAGGCTATTGTATGCAATCCGGCGGCATGTAGGTTATATAGGATTATCAATGGGTCATTCTAACCACCCACGGGAAGCGCAATTAACCCCCCTCCAGATTAACTCAAGGTAAAGGGTGAACCGTAGCTCCTGTACTGAAGGCAACTCTAACAATTAACTTCTCTGATTTTAATAAACATACCATTGAAAGCATTTTGTTATATCAGTTCAATAAGGGTGAAAAAATACCTGTTAGTTCTGCCAGAAAAAAACAGTGAGCTTGTAACTTCTTCTGCTAAGCTCAATCAGTATTATTAACCCTATCCTATTTACCTCTATGAATAAAAAGCAACCCCCCCCCCCCCCCCCTATGTTATGGAGATGAGGAGTGTAGGAGGTGTTCTGAAGTCCAAACCAGAAGCAGCAGACTTAGTTTGAATAAGGATTGTCATTCTAGGACAGGAATGCATTGTATTATATCAGTTCAATAAGTCAATAAATATACCTGTTTATCTTGCTTACTTGTGACTGTGAGCTAATAACTTTCTGAGCATGCTTTCTGTGCTGCACTCTTATCACTCAAATGTATCCCGGCTGTCTCTCCGGACTACAGACTACTCCTCATATTATGTAGCAGAGAAGATGAGAGGGGAGATATTCTTTAGTCCTAACCTAGGGTGACAATGCTGTTTCCCTACAAAAACAGTATGGTGAGTGAGGGCTGTACCTTAGGACAAGAAGTGTGTTAAGCAGCCCGTAGATGAGTCAGCTTTAATTCAAGCAGGCAGGGGTTTCAACGATAAAATTTGACCCGATTCCCCCATCCACACATTCCAGGTGGATGTAATATAATCCTCCCCACTGTGTCTTTGTATTCTGACAGTGGGGAGACTACACTGCTCAGTGCTGCAGACCATAGCCTGCAGGATGGATCAAACAGTTAAAATCCCTGCTGAACTGGATGAATTTTAATCCATGTATGGCCAGCTTTACTGGCAGAAACATCAGGAAAAGGTAACAAAACAAATACCACTTATAAGTACTGGAAGGCTGCAATATATTATGTTTGTTTGATTTTTTTTTTTGGGGGGGGGGGGGGGGGTTACATGAACCTTTAACAGACAACTTGACTAAAAGAGTTGAAGTTGATTTTTTATACTTTTACTCACTTTGGGCACCATCTTCAATTTACTGCACTGGGCATAACGATGTAATAAGGAACTATTAAACTGGAGATAGTGGAGAAAGTTCTGCTTTTAGAGGAAGCAATTTTGACAAACTGGCACATGTACACTTTAATGCAGCACCACCTCTGGCTGTCCAGCTTTGTGGAACTTCCAACTTGCCCACTGTCTGTGGTTGAGACTTTCAGTTCGACAACTGATAGAGAGCCAACTATTGCCATATACCACATTACTGAGAAACAGGGGGTTCTTTACCAAACCCGGAGAGTGCAAAATCTGGTGCAACTCTGCATGGAACCAATCAGCTTCCAGGTGTTATTGTCAAAGCTTAATTGAACAAGCTGAAGTTAGAAGCTGATTGGCTACCACGCACAGTTGCACCAGATTCTGAGTGCACTAGTTTTAGTAAATCTACCCCACAGTGTCATGTGAGAGACCCTGTAAAAGAGTGTTCTATGTAAGTATATACCATAGGAGAGAAAGTGTCCTGTGACAGACTGGGGTTGATTTACTTAAGGCAAATAGGCTTTTCACAATGCATGGGACATTTCCTCGGAAGTGAATGTGGTAAAGTTTCAATTTGTAAAGAATACCCAATCATGCAAGGAAATTTTTTTTTAAAAAAGGAATTTTTATTTGCACATGATTGGATAATGGACATCAGTGAACCGCCTTTAGGAAATAAAATGATTTACTGAAACTAGAGAGTACAAAATCTGGTACAGCTCTGCACAGAAACCAATTAGCTTTCAGATTTTTTTTGCCAAAGCTTAATTGAACAAGCTAAAGCTGATTGGCTACCTAACATGCACAGCTGCACCAGATTTTGCACTCTCCAGTTTTAGTAAATCAACCCCAGTGTGTGCTGGTAGAGAGAGTGTCCTATGATAAAGAGTAACCTGAAACAGAGAAAATACCCTTTGAGAGAACAATTCATATTACAGACTGTCATTTTTCCTCCCATGCAGAACTTTACCGGGAAACGCCTCCACTTTTCTTCCAACCCACTAAGAAGTCCATTTACTCTGAACGTAACCCCACAGGTCACAAGACAGAGATAAAAGGCTCCTTGCTGGTAGATAGGGATGAGCCGAACACCCCCGGGTTCGGTTCGCACCAGAACCTTCGAACGGACCGAAAGTTCGCGCAAATTTTCGAACCCTATTCGTTATAATGGACGCGAACGTTCGAAATCAAAATTGCTAATTACAACGGCCAATATGCATGTTAATGTCATAAAACAGGTTTGGGGACCCGGGTCCTGCCCCAGGGGACATATATCAATGCAAAAAGAACTTTTAAAAACTAACGTTTTTTCGGGAGCAGTCATTTTAATGATGCATAAAGTGAAAAAAAAAAGTGAAATTTTCCTTTAAATATGGTACCTGGGGGGTGTCTAAAGTATGCCTGTGAAGTGGCATGTGTTTCCCGTGTTTAGAACTGTCCCTGCAAAAAATGACATTTGTAAAGGAAAAAAAGAAGCCATTTAAAACCACTTGCGGCTTTAATGTCATGTCTTGTCCTGGCCGCCATATGGCTGAAAATCCTTGAGAAAAATGGCATGGCTACCCCATCAGGCCCCCCCCCACCCCAGCCCCTTTGGGTCTTGTATGGATATTAAGGGGGACCCCGCACCCAAAATAAAACCCTATACCTACAACCCTATATACTCTGAACAGCAGTATATAGGTGGTGCGAACAAGACATGGACTGTAGGTTTGTTCTTAAGTAGAATCTGAACAGGTACATTATGAAGTGTAGCTCCATCCCAAAAACATCTATTTTTAAGCTTTTTGGAGAACATAGGGAGGGGTTATCACCCCTGTAACATTTGCTGTCTTTGCACATCTGTTCAGAACATTTCACCTCACTTTCCGTCCTAATGACAAATGTTTTTGGAAAAGTGGGGTTTTAATTGAAACAAGGATTGGTGATAAAGCATCAGTAGAGAGGAGATACCTTTTTCCCAAATTAAATCTAACAGGATCGAATTTCCCTTCCTAGGGGTAGATTTCCTCTCACTTCCTGTTTTCTCTTTCCGTTTGCAAGTAGGAGTCGTTTGTAAGTTGGATGTTTGAAAGTAGGGGCCTGCCGTATATACACTGCAGAAATTTGCCCTATTAGATGTTGGTGTAGCCACAAGACTGGTGGGCACAGGAATGGGCCCTGCTGTGAGTTAATAGATCAAGATTTGTACTTGCATACACCTGTTGAACCGGGCAGAAAAATTGGGCCTTTGGTGGTGGTGGGTGGTGGTGGTGGTGGTGGTGTTGCCACAAGACTGTAAGCCCTCACAGTTACTCTTGGTGGGTGCAGGAATGGGCCCTGCTGTGAGTTATTAGATCAAGATTTGTAATTGCATGCACCTGTTGAACAGGGCAGAAAAATTGGGCCTTTGGTGGTGGTGGTGGTGGTGGACGGTGTTGCCACAAGACTGTAGGCCCTCATAGTTACTCTTGGTGGGCGCAGGAATGGGCCCTGCTGTGAACTATTAGATCAAGATTTGTAATTACACGCCCCTGTTAAACAGGACCTGAAAAATTGTGCCTTAGGCATTGGTGCTGGTGCCACAACACTGCAACCCCTCACAGATACTGTACTCTTAGCACAGCAATGAGACCTGTTGCAAAGCATTGCCTAAAAATTGTAATTACACGCCCCAACAGGGGCTGAAAAATTGTGCCTTAGGCACTGGTGCTGGTGCCACAACACTGCAACCCCTCACAGATACTGTACTTGGAGCACAGCAGACACACCTGTTGCGAAGCATCTTTTTAAAAAATTGTAATTACACGCCCCTGTTATACAGGGGCTGAAAAATTGTGCCTTAGGCATTGGTGCTGGTGCCACAACACTGCAACCCCTCACAGATACTGTACTCTTAGCACAGCAATGAGACCTGTTGCAAAGCATTGCCTAAAAATTGTAATTACACGCCCCAACAGGGGCTGAAAAATTGTGCCTTAGGCACTGGTGCTGGTGCCACAACACTGCAACCCCTCACAGATACTGTACTTGGAGCACAGCAGACACACCTGTTGCGAAGCATTTTTAAAAAAAATTGTAAGTACACGCCCCTGTTATACAGGGGCTGAAAAATTGTGCCTTAGGCACTGGTGTGGTGCCATGGATCATTGAGGAGGAGGAAGAGGATAGTCAGTGAACATAACAGGACAGTCACTCAGCATCAGCATAGGCAGTCTTGAAGGGATGTGACATTATAAATTATTCAGTTATATCCGCTTCAGGCGCCTGGTAGCTGGTGGTGATCCAAGACTGATTCATTTTTATGAAGGTCAGTCGATCAACCGAGTCGGTGGACAGGCGCACCCTATGATCGGTGACAAATCCTCCAGCAGCACTGAATGTGCGTTCGGAAAGAACGCTGGATGCAGGACAGGCCAGTAGCTCAATTGCATACTGTGCAACCTCTGGCCAGTGATCCATCCTCAGGACCCAGTAAGCCAGAGGATTTTCGGTGGGAAAGGTGTCCAAGTCTGACCTTGCCCCTAGGTATTCCTGCACCATGTATATCAGACGCTGGCGATGGTTGCTGGAACCGATCATACCTTGGGGCTGCGGACTAAAAAATTGTCTGAACGCATCGGTCAGACGTCCACCTTCCCCACCGCTCCTTCTGCTACCGACCGAAGCCTCAGCAACTCGTCGTCCAGGACCAGGAGTTTGTAACCTCCCAGTTTCTGGGAACGCGTTGCACAGACCTTTCTGCAAGGCCTCCCTGAGATGTCTCATCTTCTGCTCCCTCTGCGACGGCAAGATAAGGTCCGCAACCTTACCCTTGTACCGTGGCCAGCCAGTAATGGTCCCTCTCCTTGATCCGAAGAACACGAGGATCCTTCCGCAGGCTTTGCAGGATCAGGGAGGCCATGCTACGTAGGTTAGCTGAGGCATTCGGTCCGGAGTCTTCTGGGTCACTGAGGATGACATGATCGCCAGCCACCTCCTCCCAGCCACGTACAAGTCCACTGGTTTGTTGGGACTGTACATCATCCCTAAAAGACTGCTGCTGCTGATGCTGAGTGCCAGGCTCCACCTCCATGCTCACAAACAATCCTCCTCCTCCTCCTCCTCCTCATCCTCTTCCTGTGTGATGGGTGGGACAGAAGGAACACTGTCTGGATAAAGGGGGCCTTGAGAGGCAAGGAAGTCCTCCTCTTCCTGCCTCTGTTCTGCCTCAAGTGCCCTGTCCATTATCCTACGCAGCGTATGCTCCAACAGGTGGACAAGAGGTACAGTGTCACTGATGCATGCACTGTCACTGCTCACCATCCTCGTGGCCTCCTCAAATGGTGAGAGGACAGTGCATGCATCCCTGATCATGCTCCACTGGCGTGGGGAAAAAAAGCCAAGCTCCCCTGACCCTGTCCTGGTGCCGTAGTCGCAAAGGTACTCATTGATGGCCCTCTGCTGCGTGTGCAGTCGCTGCAGCATGGCCAACGTTGAGTTCCACCTGGTGGGCATGTCACATATTAGGCGGTTCTTGGGCAGGTTCAGCTCCTTTTGCAGCTCAGTCAGCCGAGCACTGGCATTATAAGATCGGCGGAAATGCACACAGACTTTCCTGGCCTGCCTCAGGACATCCTGTAAGCCTGGGTACCTGCCCAAGAACCGCTGCACCACCAGGTTGAGGACGTGAGCCATACAGGGCACATGGGTGAGCTGCCCCTGTCGCAGGGCGGAGAGTAGGTTGGTGCCATTGTCAGAAATGACCATTCCTGGCTTAAGCTGGCGTGGCATCAACCACCTCTCGGCCTGCCCCTGCAGACCTGCCAGAACCTCTGCCCCAGTGTGGCTCCTGTCCCCCAAACACACCAGCGCAAGCACGGCATGGCATCTTTTTGCCTGCGTACTCACGTAGCCCCTTGTACGCCTACGGAGCACCGCTGGTTCCGAGGACAGAGCACTGGAGGAAGAAGAAGAGGAGGGGGTGGAGGAGAGAGGTGTGTCACAACCAGTAGTAGCATTTTGGAGGCGTGGTGGCGGAACAACCTCCAACACTACTGCACCTTGTCCTGCATCCCTCCCAGCTGCCAATAGAGTGACCCAATGGGCCGTGAAAGAAAGATAACGTCCCTGTCCATGCCTGCTGGACCATGAGTCAGCGGTAATATGCACCTTACCGCTGACCGCCCTGTCCAGCGAGGCATGGACATTGCCTTCCACATGCCGGTAGAGAGACGGAATCGCTTTCCGTGAGAAAAAGTGGCGTTTGGGAACCTGCCACTGAGGAACCGCACATTGAACAAACTCACGGAAGGGGGCCGAGTCTACCAACTGAACAGGCAGCAGTTGAAGTACTAGCAATTTAGCCAAGCTAGCATTCCACCGCTGGGCATGTGGATGGCTGGGAGTATACTTCTTTCGACGGTCCAGCAGCTGGGGCAGGGAAATTTGCCTGCTACAATCGGACGTCGGTGTACTGCAAGTACTTGGTTGTGACACACCTAATTCTACACCTTCAGTCTTCTCAGAGCAGCTTTCAGAGAGGACTGAAGATATAGTGGGGATGGAGATCCCAGCTGATGAGGAGCAAGGAGAGGTCCGCTTTGTTCTTTGGTGTGGGTCTTTTATGTGTGCTTGCCAACGAGCTGCATGGCAGGTCGACATATGTCTGCTCATGCTTGTGGTGCCCAAGCGGCTGATGTTTTGGCCACGCGAGATACGCTTGAGACAAATATTGCAAATAGCAGTTGTTCGATCTGATGCACTCGTCTCAAAAAAGGCCCACACCAAAGAACTTTTGTGATAACGTGCAGAGGCAGCGCCCTGCACAGGCGGAGCTCTGCGGTGTGGTACAGTTGCTGTGCTGGCCTCTAGCTGGCCTCCAGGGGGCATTCTGCCTCGTTGGACATGTGACGCCGCATCCTCCTCCTCCTCCTCCTCCTCTCTCCCTTCAGGCACCCACGTGGAGTCAGTGACCTCATCATCCCCTCCCTCTTCACCACTAGAGCAAACCTGGCAGTAAGCTGCAGCTGGTGGAACAGTACTGCCAGATTGCTGTCCTTCAGCATCCCCTCTCTCTGCGCGCACACTACTGCCTTCCTCAAGCTGGGTATCATCATCCGAGCCTTCGAATCGTTGGGCATCCTCCTGGAGCATGTACCCAACACTGTGCTCAAACAGTTCAGGGGACTCCTCAGGAGGACATGGTGGGTCTAGGGAAGGGGTGGCTGATGATGCCATTGAGTACGCGTTGGCAGCTGCTCTGCCAGTACCCTGAGCCTGGGTGAGAGAGGATGAGGAGGGCTTGGTCATCCATTCTACCAAGCCTTCGGCATGATGCGGCTCCACATGTCCAGCTGCCGAAAACAAAGACAAGCGTGTCCCATGGCCACGTGCTGATGACGATGCACGACCACGTCCACGGCCAGCACTGTTGTCTCTAGAAACAGAGCCTGCCTGCCCTGTGTTCTTGCCTCGGCACGCTCTGCCTCTCCTTGGCGGTCTTCCAGCCATTGTAGTCGGTAGTGTATATAGTTTAAAAAATAGAGCTCCTATGTGTGCTCACAACACACTGTAGGTCCTATGGGTGCTGACACTAACACACTATAGGTACTATGTGTGCTGCTGACAAGAAAATATAGGAGCTCTGTGTGCTGCACTAACACACTAGAAGTCCTATGGGTGCTGCTGACACAATAGGTAGTATATGTGTGCTGCTGTCAAGAAAATATAGGAGCTCTGTGTGCTGCCACTAAACACTAGAAGTCCTATGGGTGCTGCTGACACAATAGGTAAAATATGTGTGCTGCTGTCAAGAAAATATAGGAGCTCTGTGTGCTGCCACTAACACACTAGAAGTCCTATGGGTGCTGCTGAGAAGAAAATATAGGAGCTCTGTGTGCTGCCACTAACACACTAGAAGTCCTATGGGTGCTGCTGAGAAGAAAAAATATAGGAGCTCTGTGTGCTGCCACTAACACACTAGAAGTCCTATGGGTGCTGCTGACACAATAGGTAAAATATGTGTGCTGCTGTCAAGAAAATATAGGATCTCTGTGTGCTGCCACTAACACACTAGAAGTCCTATGGGTGCTGCTGAGAAGAAAATATAGGAGCTCTGTGTGCTGCCACTAACACACTAGAAGTCCTATGGGTGCTGCTGAGAAGAAAATATAGGAGCTCTGTGTGCTGCCACTAACACACTAGAAGTCCTATGGGTGCTGCTGACACAATAGGTAAAATATGTGTGCTGCTGTCAAGAAAATATAGGAGCTCTGTGTGCTGCCTGCCACTAACACACTAGAAGTCCTATGGGTGCTGCTGTCAAGAAAATATAGGAGCTCTGTGTGCTGCCACTAACACACTAGAAGTCCTATGGGTGCTGCTGAGAAGAAAATATAGGAGCTCTGTGTGATGCCACTAACACACTAGAAGTCCTATGGGTGCTGCTGAGAAGAAAATATAGGAGCTCTGTTTGCTGCCACTAACACACTAGAAGTCCTATGGGTGCTGCTGACACAATAGGTAGTATATGTGTCCTGCTGTCAAGAAAATATAGGAGCTCTGTGTGCTGCCACTAACACACTAGAAGTCCTATGGGTGCTGCTGACACAATAGGTAGTATATGTGTGCTGCTGTCAAGAAAATATAGGAGCTCTGTGTGCTGCCACTAACACACTAGAAGTCCTATGGGTGCTGCTGACACAATAGGTAAAATATGTGTGCTGCTGTCAAGAAAATATAGGAGCTCTGTGTGCTGCCACTAACACACTCGAAGTCCTATGGGTGCTGCTGAGAAGAAAATATAGGAGCTCTGTGTGCTGCCACTAACACACTAGAAGTCCTATGGGTGCTGCTGAGAAGAAAATATAGGAGCTCTGTGTGCTGCCACTAACACACTCGAAGTCCTATGGGTGCTGCTGAGAAGAAAATATAGGAGCTCTGTGTGATGCCACTAACACACTAGAAGTCCTATGGGTGCTGCTGAGAAGAAAATATAGGAGCTCTGTTTGCTGCCACTAACACACTAGAAGTCCTATGGGTGCTGCTGAGAAGAAAATATAGGAGCTCTGTGTGATGCCACTAACACACTAGAAGTCCTATGGGTGCTGCTGAGAAGAAAATATAGGAGCTCTGTGTGATGCCACTAACACACTAGAAGTCCTATGGGTGCTGCTGAGAAGAAAATATAGGAGCTCTGTGTGATGCCACTAACACACTAGAAGTCCTATGGGTGCTGCTGAGAAGAAAATATAGGAGCTCTGTTTGCTGCCACTAACACAATAAAAGTCCTATGGGTGCTGCTGAGAAGAAAATATAGGAGCTCTGTGTGATGCCACTAACACACTAGAAGTCCTATGGGTGCTGCTGAGAAGAAAATATAGGAGCTCTGTGTGATGCCACTAACACACTAGAAGTCCTATGGGTGCTGCTGAGAAGAAAATATAGGAGCTCTGTGTGATGCCACTAACACACTAGAAGTCCTATGGGTGCTGCTGAGAAGAAAATATAGGAGCTCTGTGTGATGCCACTAACACACTAGAAGTCCTATGGGTGCTGCTGAGAAGAAAATATAGGAGCTCTGTGTGATGCCACTAACACACTAGAAGTCCTATGGGTGGTGCTGAGAAGAAAATATAGGAGCTCTGTGTGATGCCACTAACACACTAGAAGTCCTATGGGTGCTGTTGAGAAGAAAATATAGGAGCTCTGTGTGATGTCACTAACACACTAGAAGTCCTATGGGTGCTGCTGAGAAGAAAATATAGGAGCTCTGTTTGCTGCCACTAACACACTAGAAGTCCTATGGGTGCTGCTGAGAAGAAAATATAGGAGCTCTGTTTGCTGCCACTAACACACTAGAAGTCCTATGCCTGCTGCTGAGAAGAAAATATAGGAGCTCTGTTTGCTGCCACTAACACACTAGAAGTCCTATGCGTGCTGCTGAGAAGAAAATATAGGAGCTCTGTGTGATGCCACTAACACACTAGAAGTCCTATGGGTGCTGCTGAGAACAAAATATAGGAGCTCTGTTTGCTGCCACTAACACACTAGAAGTCCTATGGGTGCTGCTGAGAAGAAAATATAGGAGCTCTGTTTGCTGCCACTAACACACTAGAAGTCCTATGGGTGCTGTTGGGGAGCAATGCTGTGCTAACAGCACTGCGGTTGGTACTACTGCAATACTGTACTAACAGTAAGCACGCACCAGACTAATCCCCAGCAGCAGCTAATAACACACTAACTGTGCAATCAGCAGCAATGAACGATCACTAATGATGAATGACTCAGGTAGCAATGGTTTAGCAAAGAAATAGCCAATGGTTTAGCAAAGAAATAGCATTCAAGCAAAGACAGAATCAGCAGACTGCTCACTCCTAAAGCCGGAACACATGTGACCGGGGCCGACGGCGTGGCGGCCTTTTAAATTGTGGGGCGTGTACTAAAGCCCCTGAGCTTTAATTGGCTACAGGCGTCCTGCCTGTAGCCAATTATTGCTCTCCGAGTTTCCGGCGCTGTGATTGGCCAAGCATGCGGGGTCACAGTGCATGCTTGGCCAATCATCAGCCAGCAATGCACTGCGCCGGCCGCGCCGGCCGCAATGCATTGCGGGGCCGCTCGCATCACACGAATGTGATGCGAACGGCCCAAATAGTTCTGGGCTCGCCGGGCGAGCGAACGCCCGGTGCTCGATTCGAACGTGGGTTCGAATCGAGCACCGGGCCCATCCCTACTGGTAGAACCAGAGAGACGTTTCCTTAGACTGCTTTAAATTTGAGGAAAGACTCGATTGACATACTGGGCCACTCGTGGAAATTTTGGGGGTTCCCTTAAATTGGGTGACCTAGTGTATATCAGGGAAGACTCATATAATTTCCACACACCTCCTGAACGTGAACCTGAATACATGATGGTGTGCCTCTGCCCATTGCACAGACGTTGGTTGTGACAGCTATATTTCCCAGTTATACTTTGTGGGTTTCTTCTTATATCTCTGTATAGTTTTCCCTTTCTGCTCTCTTAGTTATTGTTTTGAAGTTACACCAAAGACCTAGGGAGCAATGAGTGAGGCCGTATACTGAACATTTGACTACTGGAATTTTGAGATGGCTTAATGTGTCTGTAGAAATCCTATCACAGTAGATTGAATGGAATGGAGCACTTTTAGCTTAATTTTGTTCAAAGTAAAAAATATTATTACATAATTAATATAATTAATATTACATTACCATTAAACTGTTCATGGTTTAATATCTCACTCTGGGCAAAATCTATTGGACAATCCCGAATTAAGTAAACAGAAGAAGAGTAGAGACTCAGGTCTGCAGTGTCACAGGACCGTGGCTTTAGTTAATTGAAAAGGGCATTTTGATTGTTTTTTTTTTTCAATACAATGATGAGTTAGGGGGGATATGCGGTCTTAATCCTGAATATGTGAATATGGGCTTTAACAGCTAAATGCACAACTGCAATACATATATGGGAGCTAATTTACCTGACAAAGGATTTGTATTTCTGTTCATTTTAAGGTTTACCCCTGATAGACAGCATATTCAGCTTGGTGAGCTGACTTTTCTCTGCTTGCAGTTGTGCAACATAGAAAGATCATCTCCTTTCTGCAACCTGTGATTGGCCATTAGGGTAGCAGCAACAGACTGATTAGGTCATCCCTCTACTCTCTCCAATTTTTAGGATGGTCCTTGTCAGCACATGCACATTTCAGGGCACTTGACTGGCTGCTACTGCCACCCCTCCCTCTCCCAGTATGAGTGCTGATGTACAGGAGATGACAAGAGGATGAAATCAAGTCAAATTCATGTACAGGCATACCCCACTTTTAAGTACACAATGGGGTTTATTTACTAAAGCTGGAAAGTGCAAAATCAGGCTCACTTCTGCATAGAAACCAATGAGCTTCTAACCCCAGCTTGTTCAATTAAGCTTTGGTAATAAAACCTGGAAGCTCATTGATTTCTATGCAGAAGTGAGCCTGATTTTGCACTTTCCAGCTTTAGTAAATAAACCACATTGTGTACTTAAAAGTGGGGTATGCCTGTATTTACACTCTGCATTTAAAAATAGATTTAATTATTTTTTTATTTAAATACATAGCTGCATTCCTTGTTGTCTGTGTTGAGTTCAGCTTTAAGGGATCATACTGTAGAGTCAATACATCTCACATTTGCACACAGGAAAACGCTTCCACTGTTTTCTAGAGTCTATAACATACTGCAGTTTTGGTCTCTTTGGCTAAAAGTTATAAAAGTCATCCATGCAATTTTATAATGACTCAAAGCTGTTTTATGTTTAGAGGTAACTTATTACTATTATTATTTAAGGTAGCACCAACGGTAATTGCTTTCATTGTTTCTGACCAGGTTAAAGTGACAAAAATTTCTGTCTCTTGTTCTTGTTTCGCATTGAATACCGAAACTGTTTTTTAAGACCAACTTGATGGGTTTATGTGGTAAAATTGGAAAAAAATAACCTTTAGTTCTTGCTTGGTTTGTACATAAATTAACTGTATAACTTACCTCTTAGTGTTACAAAGATGTACCGCAACTCATACATGGCAAAGGATCCAATAAGCATGATTGATAATAAGCCTTTCTTAACATGCTAATAAATGTAGCAGTCCATAAGCAGTTCAAAATACACAATGACAGTAAACAGGCATAGGTTAGTAACCAATACTTTCATCAATTTGGAGGTCAGTGAAACCCAATGCAGACAACATTAATTTTACAATTGAAATACCCTTGATATGGGAGAATTATACAGACTGCATTTGTTGTTTTCACCATTTTGGCATTCTATTTCCCTGACTGTCATGCTGATGCTAGACTTCAATGCTTTTTGAGTCAGTGACCTGGGACTTCTAACCCTTCTCAGACACTCACTAACAGCATCTTCAAACAGAAGCAAGCAATGGTAGAATTCTTATGTTTCTCATGACTGGTGTGATTCAAGTGATGATTTGTAGAGCTTGGCTATTCTATGATCATTTGCAAGTTGAATTTAAAAAGGATTTTTTTTTTCTTCTGCATGCTGTAATTCTATTATATCTTTCCTTAACCCGTTGGAAAAGAAATAAGGTTGCTTCAGCTCCTGCCTTTTATTATTTTTAAAGATGCAAGTTCTCAGGCTATTATCTTTATCCTTGCTTCGTTATTTACTTGTAAGCAGGCTGTCCAGATTCTCTTCATGTGGCTGACACTTGTAGCTGGACCCCCCCTACATACCAGGACTTCACATCTCTTTCAAAGAACTCTCTGACCAAGCCCACACTGAATATACGTGCATGGCTGTTGGTGCCAGACCTTCCTGTCACATCCCCCTAGTCACTGTTCACATAAACCCGTTCTGCCCAGAGCACTTCTCTTGTAGGCCTACAAATCATGTGCTCCAGACTGGGTCTCCAGTAGTCTAATGAACACCCAGGGCCATGATACACCAGACCCAGGTTACCTGGGGCATTTTCCATGAGGAACTTATTTCTTACTGCCAGGCAGGTGACTACCTTTCCCCGAACCCATCCTGCTGCTGAGCAACCAAGGCTTGCACTAAGGCCCCTTTCACACTGGGGCGCTTTGGAGATGCTACAGCGCTAAAAATAACGCCTGCAAAGTGCACTGAGGGCTTTCACACTGGAGCGGTGTGCTTGCAGGACGTTAAAAAAACTCCTGCAAGCAGCATCTTTGGAGTGGTGAAGGAGCGGTGTATACACCACTCCTTCACTGCTCCTGCCCATTGAAATCAATGGGGCAGCGCGGCTATACCGCCGGCAAAGCGTCGCTGCAGTGGCGATTTGCCGGCGATTTGCGGGTGGTTTTAACCCTTTTTTGGCCGAATAGCGCTGCTAAAACGATGGTAAAGCGGAGCTAAAAATAGCGCTGTTTTACCGCCGACGCCGCTCCCGGCCCAGTGTGAAAGGGGCCAAAGAAACACTTTTCCCCAGGAATTGGCTGTGCACATTAATTCACTATTCTGTTCTGTTTCATGACAGTACAAGAAGGCTGCTTGATGCAAAAATATCTTGTTTTTGAATTTAAAAGGAACATTCCAAAGTACAGGGGGTCCCCGGGTTACAAACAAGATAGGGACTGTAGGTTTGTTCTTAAGTTGAATCTGTTTGTAAGTCGAAACAGGTAAACTTTTTAAGTGTAGCTCCAGCCAAAAAATCTATTTAAGTATTTTAGATAACCCTTCTCTATGTTATCACCCCTGTAACATTTGTTTTGCTGTCTGTGCCCCTGTTCAGAAGATTTCACCTCACTTTCTGTCCCAATGACAATTGGATTTAGAAAATTTTGGGTTGTTAGGGAAGCATGAACTGGTGATAAAGCATCAGTGGAGATACCTTTTTCCTTTATTAACTCTTACAGGAGTGAATGTCCCTTCCTAGGGGTGGATTTCCTCTCACTTCCGGTTGTCTCCCTCAGTTTGTAAGTAGGAGTCGTTTGTAAGTCGGATGTTTGTAAGTCGGGGACCCCCTGTACTGGTACAATACATGCCACATAATGTGAGAAACAAGCCAATAAGAACATTTTAAATATCCTGCAAGATGGAGGTAGGGAGGATTAGTACTCACTTTTGGCAATTCAAATTCAAGGGTTCCTGTTCAAGGGTCTGGGCCCTCCAATTCTAGCTAGGCCTCTCACCTAAAGGGCAAAGATCACACCCACCTCTAATTGACCAGGCCAAGACTTTCTCAACTTGCTACTTTGACACTTTAGAACAAGGATAACATCATTGCTCCTTCTATTGGGAGGGGGTAAAGTTGAAGGGGGAGTAACTCCTGCCTACATACTGGATCGAGTACGCAGGAGTGGAAATTTTCACAGTTCCAATAGACAACAGTTGAAGTGGGAGGAAGCTGGAGTTTAACAGTTCTCAGGCTCTGTGAAATTTAGACATGCTGCCCTTAAGCCTATCCATCAATTGCTCATTAATCAGAGTCCAATGAACTTGAGATTTAACCACAGACATGGATGAGTGTTTAGAAAGCCAGGCTTTTTCTATCATTTGTTTTGTGGTGGTGATGATGTGGGACATGAGAATAAATTGAGATTTGGACAGCCCCTCCAGATTTCAGTTGAGAAGAACTTCAAGTGTGTTTATTGACAGCGCTCATCGAAAAAAGTATGTAACATATCATACACTTGTCGCCAATGCCACTGCACCACCGGACAAGTCCAATAAGTGTAAAAAAGGATCCAATCTCCAAACAGCCAAAAAAAAATGCTGTGTTAGGGTTAATGTGTACTAGTCTAACAGGGACCATGTACCACCAGAGTAGTACTTTTTAGTTAATTTTAACCGCAGTCATGTTGTGAGAGCAAGACTTCCTCGTGGCCCAGATTTGGTCCCAGTGCCCACTCGTTCCCACTTTCAAACATAATTTAGCACTGCTACCTTTTGCTTAGAGGTTGAAGTTTCATAAAGTAGGGAGATTACTCCTACCGAGTGAGGGTCCTTTTGCATTTAGATTCAAAAGATGTAAAAGTTAAAGTATTGCCTGTAAGACACACTATTGACACAATGATTATCTTGGATTTTGTAAAGTTTTTTTAAAGTGGTAGTAAATCGCTGACTTTTTTTTTTCTACACCTGTAAGGCAAAAGGCATAATGAGCTAGTATGCACTGCATACTAGCTCATTATGAAATACTTACCTTAGAACGAGACATTGGTATCTCACCCGGTCCAAGCCGAGGAAGCTAACATTTTGCCTCAGCGTGTCTTACGGGTTTGGCGGCTCCGGCGCTGTGAGTGGCCGGTGCCGCGTTGTCGTCACTCCCACGCATTCCGCGGGAGACTTCTTTCTGGCAAGGTCCGGCGTCTGCCAGACTTTCAGCCGAGAATCCCTGGAGCACATGCGCCGCTAAAGTCAGTGGCTCATTGCAAGGGGAATATCTCCTAAACCGTACAGGTTTAGGAGATATTTTTTTTTACCTACAGGTAAGCATTATTCTGGGCTTACCTGTAGGTAAAAGTAAAAAAAAAATACTATACAACCACTTTAAGTATGAGTATTGTCTGTTTGTTGCCCACATACTGTTAATTGTCTGTTTGTTACCCATGTATTGTCATTTATGGCAATTTGTGCCTCCTGTTTGTCAGTGAATATTGCTAATAGACTTGTGCACAACGGAAAAGTTTTGTTTTGTTTTCATTCGTAAAATACATAATTTCCTTCTGTTATATTCGTTATGTTACTTTAATTCGTTTTCAGCTAATTCATTAGATCTATAGAGTATAGATATTCGTTACAACGAACCAATTTTTTTTATTGTTTAATCGTTTTGTTTTGGGATACCTTGTTATTTATTTATGTACATATATTTGTGATAACGATTCGTAGTTCGGAAAGTCGTTTGTTTATTGAATCCCTTAACCACTTTCCGACCGGCGCACGACGATGTACGTCCCTTTTTTGAAGAGGGATATCTCGGTAACGGCAGCAGCTGCTGCCACAACCAAGATATCCATCTCTTCAGGCGCCGGTCGGCTGTCCGATAATGGTGGTCATCGCGGCGGATTCGCCGCGAGATCACCGTTATCGGCGGCGGGAGAGGTACCCCCCCTCCCGCCGCTCTCCCGCGCCTTCCGCCGCTTACCGGAACCGTCGGCAGCGGCGGAGGCGATCGGGTCCTTTCCCCTCCTGTGCATAGAGATGAGTGATGCTAAGATGGCCGCCACTCATCTCTATACCATAGGAGGGCGGAAGCGACGTCAAAAACTTCACTTCCGCCCATACCTCTTAAAGAGGAATTTTCAAATGTCATTTTTTTAAATGACATTTTTTTTTTTTTTTTTTCATTGAAGTCCAAATATGAGATCTGAGGACTTTTTGACCCCAGATCTCATATTTAAGAGGACCTGTCATGCTTTTTTCTATTACAAGGAATGTTTACATTCCTTGTAATAGGAATAAAAGTGAGCCAATTAAATTTTTTTTAAAAACAGTGTAAAAATAAATAAAATCAAGAAAAATAAATAAGAAAAACAAAAAAAATTTTTTTTAAAGCGCCCCGTCCCGACGAGCTCGTGCGCAGAAGCGAACGCATACGTGAGTAGCGCCCGCATATGAAAACGGTGGTCAAACCACACATGTGAGGTATCGCCGCGATCGGTAGAGCGAGAGCAATAATTATAGCCATAGACCTCCTCTGTAACGCAAAATATGCAACCTGTAGAATTTTTTAAACGTCGCCTATGGAGATTTTTGAGGGTAAAAGTTTGATGCCATTCCACGAGCGGGCGCAATTTTGAAGTGTGACATGTTAGGTATCAATTTACTCGGCGTAACATTATCTTTCACAATATATAAAAAAATTGGACTAACTTTACTGTTGTCTTATTTTTTTATTCAAAAAAGTGAATTTTTTCCAAATAAAGTGCGCTTGCAAGACTGCTGCGCAAATACGGTGTGAAAAAAAGTATTGCAACGACTGCCATTTTATTTTCTAGGGTGTTAGAAAAAAAACAATATATAATGTTTGGGGGTTCTAAGTTTTTTTCTAGCAAAAAAAACTGTTTTAAACATGTAAACACCTAAAATCCAAAACGAGGCTGGTCTTAAAGTGGTTAACATACAAAATATCTCTTCTTCTCTGCTCACATACAATACAACACCCTTCTCACTCTGTTCTCAGGAATGCACTTTGCCAGTAATCCAACCTCCAGCACAAAATTCATCAGCTGATTGGACTGTAAGATTTACTCTGAGTTGACCTTTTGGGACTTTAAATGGAGCACATAGGTATACAGAAATGATTTAATAATGATAATGATCTGGTACATAGTAGCAATCATGATAACATAATGGAATCAATGCAGTAAATATATATACACACAAATTTACATGTAATAAAAACAGATCATCACATAGTGTAAACAGTTAATATCACATCATTTTCATATAATAGGTATAATAGGTAAAGACATGGCATTGTACAGCTCTACATGTTTCATGGATTCATCCAATCTTCAGGAGCATGCACGTGACTTGAATTGTGTAATATATGATAGTAGAGATATTTGTATGGTCTGACCCTGCCAAGGAAAAGGGGTTCATAATAAAAATAGTATGATTAAAGATTGAACCCATAAAAGACCCCCACAGTCTAAAGTACTTACAGACGTACCTATATGGTAAGAGTGTGGCACTACAGATCAGAGACCCCCTAAGGGCATCGCCACTGGGAGCTGAGGTAGCGCAGAGCTCTGGACTGGAAGTTTTATGGTTCAGTTTAAGGTAATTATTTTTCTTCACCATCATTTTAATTTGGCACATTTAGATATTTGGCTCCTATCCAATCTCTTGCATGATTCTGCTCTCTAACCTCACTATTTATGCAACCTCTATGCACCTGCTTGGACTTCACTGAAACTTCTCATTATAATAATATTATCTGTCCTGTCCTTTACCAAGTACAGGACACTTTACACAATATATGAACTATACTATTCTCATAACAGTCCTTGTTTGGTTTCAGCACTCATGGCTAGCCATGATTATTGTTCACTTTTTGGATGTCTACCCCCATGGATGGTTTCCTTGTTGGGCTTCGGGCCACTCTACGCTACCTCAGCTCCCAGTGGCGATACCCTTAGGGGGTCTCCGATCTGTGGTGCCACACTCTTACCATATAGTTACATCTGTAAGTACTTCAGACTGTGGGGGTGTCATGGTTAAGCAATAGAGTTGTCTGCTTACCTGTTTCCATGTGTTCATCTCTAGAGACCAGCCGACCATCACCTGACTGCTTTTATATCCCTCCTCTGGCAGGGCTCCACCCTAGCTCCTATCACAGGACTCTATATTAACCTGTGCACTGCAGGCCAACCCTGCTGATCAACCTTTGTGTGTTTGGCTTTCTGTTACCAGCCGTGTGCTATTCAGTGTCCTGTTACCGACTTTGGCGTGTCCCTGACTATCCCTGTTTGCCTGTGACCCTGACCCTCTGGCGTGTCCCTGACTATCCCTGTTTGCTTGTGACCCTGAACCTTGGCGTGTACCTTGTTGTCCGTTTCTGCTTGTGGCCCCGACCTTGGCTTATCCCTCACTATCCTTGTCCTCCTGTTGCCTACTGTGGGTGTGAGCTGGGGGACCCTGGGGGTCGCGACCTGGAGCCAGTTGCAGCCCAGTCCATCCTCACCACTCGAGGCTCTGGTGAACACCAGCTGGCTCTTAGACTCCGCGCCCCAGGGAATCTTACGCTCTAACCCCGGTGGGATCCGTCTTGGTGTCCAGCGGCCCCGTGTTCCGGATCACCTGGACTCCCGTCCACTGCAGTCAGCCATAGAGTCCACTACCTTGCGGTGCACTCCTAATCCCAACGGTGTGCATCTGTCACCTAGCCTCAGGGTGACCTGACAGGGAATCTTTTATGGGTTTATTCTTTATTCATACTTTTTTATTATGAACCCCTTTTCCTTGGCAGGATCAGACCATACAGATGTTTCTACTATCATATATTACACAATTCAAGTCACGTGCATGCTCCTGAAGATTGAATCAATCTATAAAATGCATAGAGCTGTACAATGCAGTGTCTTTACCTATTATACCTATGTAGCACTGACCCCCGAAGGAGCTGCTGGTTTAATTTGGGCCTGCACTCTGCTAATAAACCCCACTAACCTGGCTCAGTCCCCTTGACACAGCTGTGGTGCAATGCAATACAGTACAATATAATACAATGCAGTGTACCTGTATTGTAACCTCAGGATCCACTGTCTCTCTGGCACCAACAGCTCACTCGCACAAACAAGCAGGATTGCGCTCCGCAATGGCTGTCAGACGCTTTCTCCGGGAGGCCTCCTCACAGATCCTCACAGGCAGGCCATGCGATCCCAAGAGCCCCAAAATGGCCGCTCGGGTTCCTTTTATGTCCTACCCAGCATGCACTGCCATAGAGAGTGTCCCTGGGTAGGTCATCAAGGATCCTGGGTAAAAAGGTTAACCTTCTGATGTAAATAACAGTCACTTCCTGTGCTTTTAAAAGCAATAATCATTTAAGTCCACTACCAGTATTTGGGCGCTAGATGGCGCCAATACTAAGCCATAGAAATGTTCATAGACTTTTGACTATTGCATGCAAACACACATTAATAAATGAGGATTTCAGCACTACACCTATTATACACAAATTATGTGATAGCAACTGTTTACCCTATGTGATGATCTGTTTTTATTACATGTAAATTTGTGTGTATATATATTTACTGCATTGATTCCATTATGTTATCATGTACCAGATTATTATCATTATTAAATAATTTCTTTATACCTATGTGCTTCATGTAAAGTCCCACCGCCCCTTTCCCGATTCTTATTTAGTCAGAAATGGAGGCACTGGACCTTACCAGGTCACAGCCTCATTTAAAGTCCCAAATTGTTCTTTTCCTTTTAATGAGTTGGCCTTTTGTTTTATTAGACCTTTAACAAATTAACGAATCATGCTGAATCCATTCGTTATTTTAATTATAATTTCTTTCGTATTAGTTGAAATTTGTTATTTTGTTCTTCGGACGAATTTCGATTCATTACGAAACAAATTGCACATGTCTAATTGCTAAGGTTTAATTTCATGCAGGCTTGTTACAATCAAACCACAGCCCTGTTATCCCCATATTTTGCCATGAGAATATAAGTGTGCTGTTATTGATCTTGCCCATTGCCATGCCTCCATTTTATATAGACTGGCTCACTGACTTTTAAATGTTGCCAGTAATGCCTATCCTCCTGCAGGAAAAGAAAGGGATGTGTGGGTGTGTTTCAACTGCTTAAAAACTGTAGTGCACTCTATTTATGCTAGCCAAGGACATCATGACAATTGCCAAATGTCTGCCTACTACCAGCCCGCCTTTACTGTTTCCTAGCAGATTGACAGGCTTAACTTCCAACTTCACTGATGCACAGGTCGTAACTTTAATTCATTTGGTAATGGCTTCCCAAGAAGTAAAAGGCAAGGTCCAGAATGGAACAGAAGCCCTTAATCTGTTATAGTTCCAGCATAAAGCTTACAATGAGTAGCTTTAAAAGCAAATATCATATGGAAAGCTTGTGAAAGGCTAGAGGTATTTATAGATGTGGAAGTAAAGCAGAACAAAGAAAACAAGTGCTTGAAACATTAACGCCAAACTCATAATTCACACCATTTGATTTCTCTTAGAAAAAAATATTTACATTTATAAGAAGGGTTTATATAACTAGATTTCAAAGAGAATCTCTCTCTCTCTACTTCATAATACTGAACCTTTCCAAACACTGGTGCATATTTTTCTTGTTCGGATGTTAGACATTCTTCTGTATTATAAAAGTTCATCTGAAATCTACTTGGAATGGATAATTAGAGAAACAACTTGAAAAAAACACTTTGCAAGGATGTGGAAATACTGCTGTAAAATATGTACCAAAACTCTTTTCACAACTGGGAAATTCTTGATGATCCAAAAAAACTTAAACTGGGAAAAGTGTGGACTAGAGAAAATCACACGGGTGAATGCACAAGGGATATTTACTTCCAAGACTTGTAGGTTGCAGGAGAATTGTGCATATTAATTCAGAGTTTATTTTATAAAGAATATCTGGTATAATATTATATTATTGCATTAATAATCTTTTACAATGTATATGACACCTTTGCACGTCTAGATTTACTGTTACTGCCTATTGAATTGTTAATCTAAGCTTTTTCTTTCACGTCTATCTGTTAGGTGTTTTTTCATTTCCAACAATATTACAACCAAGGGAACATGTTATTTTTCAAAAAAAATCCTCAATGAGCTATACATGGACTTTCAAAACTGATGGTAAACAGGTAAAACCCGCCCACACCTGCGATACCAACACTGAGCTCTTGGAGAAACAAAATATAAGTACCTAAAGCTGCCACTTAAAATGAGCAAGTGTGTGAACAGTATTTAATTCTCTATTAAAAAGACAACCCCAAAATAGTGAAATAAATAGTGGCGCTAAAACTGATAAACTAATACTAAAGAAATAGTGATAATTTATCTCAATGAAGAGAAAATATCAGAGGCAATAATAATGTTAATGACACCTTATATTCAGTGAAACACTAGTAGTAAAACCTGCTGGGTTATACTCAATAATTAGTGATCTTATAAACTCTCTATCACCCTGTGACAAGTGAACAAAAGAAAAATTACCAAAAATGTATTTTTAGTGAACATAAATTATGTGTAAAAAGTCCATGAGCAATGAAAAATAAAGATCAAAAAACATATAATTTTTCTCTTTGACGTGATTTAAAAGTCCTGCTTTTATATTCTTCCACCACACCTCCGTGCCAATGACTCCACTCCCCTCAAGAAATGCACTCACCGGCTTACTTTGCCTCACACTCTCATGTTCAGCTGAATTCGTCTTAACCCACACAAAGGGGGTAAACAATAAACACGAACTCCAACCGTGTGCATCCAGGATCTCTCCACATGTATATAATCTCTCCACATGTAAATAATAAAGAAGTGCTTCAATAGTGTGATACCGTACATTCAATTTAATAAAATGTTAAAAAAAATCTTCCCCCATTACACTCACATTAATCAACTTCAAGCAGAAAATACTGTCACAGCAAGAAAATTCCATGCAGTGTATAAACGTTGTGTTGTGGTCGCGGCGGACCCAAGGTGTGCGGCAGCTGATGACAATCTCACCCACTCCTCAGACCCGAGCTCCCACTTCCTGCTGCAGCGTATCACGTCACAACATATCGTGTCACACGTAGATGATTGCCGTACAGCCACGCCCCTAGTGATGTGTGTGTAATGGTGGAAGATTTTTTTAACATTTTATTAAATTGAATGTACGGTATCACACTGTTGGAGCACTTCTTTATCATTTACATGTGGAGAGATTATATACATGTTTTTTTTATTGCTTACCCCCTTTGCGTGGGTTAAGGCGAATTCAGCCAAACACGAGAGTGTGAGGCAAAGTAAGGCAGTGAGTGCGTTTCTTGAGGGGAGTGGAGTCACTGGCATGGAGGTGTGGTGGAAGAATATAAAAGCAGGACTTCTGAATCACATCACGTCACAGAGAAAAATTATATATTTTTTTGATCTTTATTTTTTATTGCTCATGGACTTTGTACACATAATTTATGTTCACTAAAAATATATATTTTTTTCTTTTGTTCACTTGTCACAGGGTGATAGAGAGCCGCAGGTTTTACTACTAGTGTTTCACTGAATATAAGGTGTCATTAACATTGTTATTGCCTCTTAACTTTGTGGCATTGCCCAAATAATGTATGTAATCAGCATGATTATCAAAACATTGCTCAGTAAAAGTACATCTAAATGTTTATGACTTACATTACTCCATTTTTAAACTGTTCATGTGAATTTTTTTTATGCTGCTGTTGCTGTGGTGGTCTACCATAGTGATCGGGAGCCAATAACCAAAGCTGTCTAAAACATGTGAAGGGCATAAGGTGAGCAATGACTCGGTTGCTTATTTGCTATGGATTCTACAGCCAAAACCTGACCTGCTTGTATGGTAAAAATGGAAATAGGCAGGGAATTCACTTGGCTAAAGAAGCAACTAAGGTAAGATAGTGCTGCAGTACGGGCTTTATGATGTCAGCAAGTACCTGTGTTAGTCTTTAAGTCATTCCCTTTGCCGTTGTGGATTTCAAGCACAGATTTCATACACACTCTATAATGCAATACTAAGCACCAGCACCTTATAGCACTACACAAAGGTTTTGGCATTTGACAGTTGAATGAAGAGTAAAAAATCTGATGCAGCTCTGCATAGTAACCAATCAGCTTCCAGGGCTTATTTGTTAAAGCTTAATTGAACAAGCTGAAGTTAGAAGCTGATTGGCTACCACAGCTGCACCAGATTGCACCAGATTATGCACTCTCCAGTTTTAGTAAATCAACAACACTGTTTAGTAAACACTATTTACAATACACACTTTATTATACAATAATGTTTCTGTTCTAAACTACTCTTCAATCCCCACTGCCTATTCTTAAACACATCAACTAACTGAAATAGTGTTAATATTCCAAGGAAAATACTGAAATACTTGTATATGTTTCTTAAAAGAAAAGGTGATTATTAGTATATGCTTCAAGAGAGAGTTTCCAGCAGTCTCTGATAACGATAACTTTCTATAGTAGTATGCTCCTCTATATCCAACACAAGCATGATCTTTAAAAGAGAGGCTTTATAAGCATGGGAGGACCCAATCACCCGATTTCCTATAGTCAGAAGAGAATGACAGACCTCTACAATGTGCCTAAGCTGCTTATAAACATCAGTTAAATAACATAAAGAAAGATAAAAAAAAATTAAAATTCTGAGTTTCTTCAAATCCAAAGGGCTAAAAATCTATCTGACCCCCTAACTACCTATTTATTTATATATGGTTATAAGGGGGTTAAATTACTTTTTACATCTTCTTTTAACATCTAAGTTCAGTTTCCTTCAAAACCACATTTGGGAACATGTTCAAATATCCCTGGCAGTTATTTCACTTCTGTTTTTCTGGTATGTTATTTGTTTAATAGTTTGTCATATAGTAAGTCATGTTGCCCTTTTGAGCTCTTTTGCCAGCACCATTGTCGAAAGAATGTCTCTTTGAAGTGATAGATTTGGATGTTCAGGTTCATAGTTTGCTTATTTGGCAGCTGTTATTTCTGCCAGTCAGTTTTTAAAGCCGTCTCACAAACATTTAACATGTTTGTGCCCACCTCCCTATATTTTTGTAAGGTAACACAGAATGGCCATTCTGCTTTCACATTATGAAGGCACTTGTTGCTGGTTTTGCAGGATAGCCCAGAGTAAAGGAGACACTACTGGGAGTTTGGTTTAAGAATACTCAAGATCAGTGGTTCTCAACCTTAGTCCTCAAGTACCCCCAACAGGCCAGGATTGCAGGTTTTCCATTATCTTGCACAGGTGCTTTAAATCAGAGTCAATGGGGTTGGTTTACTAAGAAGAAGGCACTGCACCAGTTCATACATTAATTGGTGCGCCGAAAAAGTCATTAATCAAACTTTCAATTTTTGGTAAATGATAATGGATAGCTCCTAATCTTTATTATGAAAATACTAACACTGGCACTGATACTAAACATAAAATGACTGAAACCAGGAGCTGCTCGGCCTCTGTCCTGGGGGTATATGTTTGAGCGTGCTCCCACAACAAAACCATGCACCACATCCATGGTATAACATACATTTGTGGCAGTAGCTGGAAGGGGTTAAAATGTATATGAGATTTTAGTGGTTGAGTTTTTTCATCTACTTTAACAAACTATGAAATGCAGGGCTGAGGTACATTCTCTTGCCTGTGCCTGGGTGTGCACAAAGATATGTAGCTTTTAGCTTGGGTTGATTAGAGTACACACCGTAATTGTTGCTGGACGTCTGTTCAAGAGCTGACTTTTCGTGCATCACCTCACTAAATCCTTGTCAGGGCTGGGCTCAGCCCTTCCTTCTCAAAGCTGGCAACTCAGCTGTCGGCTAATTGCCAGCTCCTTTCTCTCCACAGTGACTCACCTGTTGATGATATCCTGCACATCAGTCCTGCCTACTTAAGCCGTCCAGCCCAGATGATCTCTGCCTTAGCCTTGGTCACATCTCTAGAGACGCTCTCCTGTATTCCTGTTAAAGACTTGCTTGGCTGACATTCCTTCTGGCTCCAGATCCTGCTTGCTGTTCTACTACGCTCATCTCTGGCTCCCTGAGGTTTTGGCTTGTCTGACTATCCATTCCGGTTCCTAAAATCTGGCTATGTTTTGACTACGTTTACCTTTTTATTATTATTATTATTATTATTATTAAACATGTGTGATTTAACTGTACTTCTGTCTCAGTCTGATTCATGGTTTCTGACAATCCTTTGAAAAAAAAAAAGACTCCACAAAAAAACTGCACACTGCCACACCAGGTGCACCCTAGCCACCTGCTATATCCAAATATGTCCAGAAAGTATTTCATGTTTGGTAGTGCTATGTGATTTATGTTTGATTCCTTTTGTTTAAAGTCAGGTTCTAGCTACAAATCCACTCTGCTACACTAAAGACCCACTCTGACATGACACATGCAGAAGGTAAGCCTAGGATCTTCAAAACTGATGGTACACGAGTACACTCCGCATTTGCCTCCCACTCTCGTGTTAAGCTCAACTCGCCTCAACCCACACATGCAGGGGTTAAAATTAATCTCAAAACTCCAATCGTATATGACAAGGTTTCTTTTCCTCATGGAATGGTTGCTCCACATGCAAATGAAAAAATGCTCCAATAGTGTGATATAGTACAAACCACTTTATTAAAAAGTTTAGCAATCCCACACTATTGTACTCACATGTGTCAAAATCTCAATAAGCAAAAAGAAGTCACAGCAAAGAATTCCATGCACTGATAACGAGATCTATTGTGGTCGCGGCGACCCAGGGTGTGCGGTAGCTTATACTAGTCTCAGAGAAAAAAAACACCGCTCCAGGATGGCCCCTCAAGGCGAATGCTCTTTCTCCTGTTCAGGAGTAAGGATGGGCCCGGTGCTCGATGCGAACCCATGTTCGCATCGAGCACCGGGTGTTCGCTCGCTCGGCGAGCCCAGAACTATTTTGGCCGCTCGCATCACATTCGTGTGATGCGAGCGGCCCCGCAATGCATTGCGGCCGGCGCGGCCGGCGCAGTGCATTGCTGGCTGATGATTGGCCAAGCATGCACTGTGACCCCGCATGCTTGGCCAATCACAGCGCCGGAAACTCGGAGAGCCATAATTGGCTACAGGCAGGACGCCTGTAGCCAATTACAGCTCAGGGGCTTTAGTACACGCCCCCTCTTATAAAAGGCCGCCACGCCGTCGGCGCCGGTCACATGCGTTCCGGCGTTAGGAGAGTGCAGGCTCATTCTGTGTCACTCTGCTAGATTGATTTAGAAAGATTTATTTAGAAAGATTCATTTAGAAAGATTCATTTAGAAAGATTCATTTAGAAAGATGGGCTTGTAGTGTGTTCGTGGCAGGCACTGGCAGCAAACAGAGCTCCTATATTTTGTTCCCAGAAGCACCTATAGGACTTGTAGTGTGTTCGTGGCAGGCACTGGCAGCAAACAGAGCTCCTATATTTTGTTCCCAGAAGCACCTATAGGACTTGTAGTGTGTTCGTGGCAGGCACTGGCAGCAAACAGAGCTCCTATATTTTGTTCCCAGAAGCACCTATAGGACTTGAAGTGTGTTAGTCCCATCACACAGAGCTATATTTTCTTCCCAGAAGCACCTATAGGACTTGTAGTGTGTTAGTCCCATCACACAGAGATCCTATATTTTGTTCCCAGAAGCACCTATAGGACTTGAAGTGTGTTAGTCCCATCACACAGACCTATATTTTCTTCCCAGAAGCACCCATAGGACTTGTAGTGTGTTAGTCCCATCACACAGAGATCCTATATTTTGTTCCCAGAAGCACCTATAGGACTTGAAGTGTGTTAGTCCCATCACACAGAGATCCTATATTTTGTTCCCAGAAGCACCTATAGGACTTGAAGTGTGTTAGTCCCATCACACAGACCTATATTTTCTTCCCAGAAGCACCCATAGGACTTGAAGTGTGTTAGTCCCATCACACAGAGATCCTATATTTTGTTCCCAGAAGCACCTATAGGACTTGAAGTGTGTTAGTCCCATCACACAGAGATCCTATATTTTGTTCCCAGAAGCACCTATAGGACTTGAAGTGTGTTAGTCCCATCACACAGACCTATATTTTCTTCCCAGAAGCACCTATAGGACTTGAAGTGTGTTAGTCCCATCACACAGAGATCCTATATTTTGTTCCCAGAAGCACCTATAGGACTTGAAGTGTGTTAGTCCCATCACACAGACCTATATTTTCTTCCCAGAAGCACCTATAGGACTTGAAGTGTGTTAGTCCCATCACACAGAGATCCTATATTTTGTTCCCAGAAGCACCTATAGGACTTGAAGTGTGTTAGTCCCATCACACAGAGATCCTATATTTTGTTCCCAGAAGCACCTATAGGACTTGAAGTGTGTTAGTCCCATCACACAGAGATCCTATATTTTGTTCCCAGAAGCACCTATATGACTTGAAGTGTGTTAGTCCCATCACACAGACCTATATTTTCTTCCCAGAAGCACCCATAGGACTTGTAGTGTGTTAGTCCCATCACACAGAGATCATATATTTTGTTCCCAGAAGCACCTATAGGACTTGAAGTGTGTTAGTCCCATCACACAGACCTATATTTTCTTCCCAGAAGCACCTATAGGACTTGAAGTGTGTTAGTCCCATCACACAGAGATCCTATATTTTGTTCCCAGAAGCACCTATAGGACTTGAAGTGTGTTAGTTCCATCACACAGAGATCCTATATTTTGTTCCCAGAAGCACCCATAGGACTTGAAGTGTGTTAGTCCCATCACACAGAGATCCTATATTTTGTTCCCAGAAGCACCTATAGGGCTTGAAGTGTGTTAGTCCCATCACACAGACCTATATTTTCTTCCCAGAAGCACCCATAGGACTTGTAGTGTGTTAGTCCCATCACACAGAGATCATATATTTTGTTCCCAGAAGCACCTATAGGACTTGAAGTGTGTTAGTCCCATCACACAGACCTATATTTTCTTCCCAGAAGCACCTATAGGACTTGAAGTGTGTTAGTCCCATCACACAGAGATCCTATATTTTGTTCCCAGAAGCACCTATAGGACTTGAAGTGTGTTAGTCCCATCACACAGAGATCCTATATTTTGTTCCCAGAAGCACCTATAGGACTTGAAGTGTGTTAGTCCCATCACACAGAGATCCTATATTTTGTTCCCAGAAGCACCTATAGGACTTGAAGTGTGTTAGTCTCATCACACAGAGATCCTATATTTTGTTCCCAGAAGCACCTATAGGACTTGAAGTGTGTTAGTCCCATCACACAGACCTATATTTTCTTCCCAGAAGCACCTATAGGACTTGAAGTGTGTTAGTCCCATCACACAGAGATCCTATATTTTGTTCCCAGAAGCACCTATAGGACTTCTAGTGTGTTAGTGGCATCACACAGAGCTCCTATATTTTCTTCTCAGCAGCACCCACAGGACTACCGACTACAATGGCTGGAAGACCGCCAAGGGGAGGCAGAGCGTGCAGAGCCAAGAACACAGGGCAGGCAGGCTCTGTTTCTAGTGGACGTGGCCGTGGACGTGGACGTGGTCGTGCATCGTCATCAGCACGTGGCCATGGGACACGCGCGTCTTTGTTTTCGGCAGCTGGACATGTGGAGCCGCATCATGCTGAAGGCTTGGTAGAATGGATGACCAAGCCCTCCTCATCCTCTCTCACCCAGGCTCAGGGTACTGGCAGAGCAGCTGCCAACACGTACTCAATGGCATCATCAGCCACCCCTTCCCTAGACCCACCATGTCCTCCTGAGGAGTCCCCCGAACTCTTTGAGCACAGTGTTGGGTACATGCTCCAGGAGGATGCCCAACGATTCGAAGGCTCGGATGATGATACCCAGCTTGAGGAAGTCAGTAGTGTGCGCGCAGAGAGAGGGGATGCTGAAGGACAGCAATCTGGCAGTACTGTTCCACCAGCTGCAGCTTACTGCCAGGTTTGCTCTAGTGGTGAAGAGGGAGGGGATGATGAGGTCACTGACTCCACGTGGGTGCCTGAAGGGAGAGAGGATGAGGAGGAGGACGAGGAGGAGGAGGATGCGGATGCGGCGTCACATGTCCAACGAGGCAGGATGCCCCCTGGAGGACAGCTAGAGGCCAGCACAGCAACTGTACAACACCGTAGAGCTCCGCCTGTGCAGGGCGCTGCCTCTGCACGTTATCAGAAAAGTTCTTTGGTGTGGGCCTTTTTTGAGACGAGTGCATCAGATCGCACCACTGCTATTTGCAATATTTGTCTCAAGCGTATCTCGCGTGGCCAAAACATCAGCCGCTTGGGCACCACAAGCATGAGCAGACATATGTCGACCTGCCATGCAGCTCGTTGGCAGGCACACATAAAAGACCCACACCAAAGAACTAAGTGGACCTCTCCTTGCTCCTTATCAGCTGGGATCTCCATCCCCACTACACCTTCAGTCCTCTCTGAAAGCTGCTCTGAGAGGACTGAAGGTGTAGAATTAGGTGTGTCACAACCAAGTACTTGCAGTACACCGACGTCCGATTGTAGCAGGCAAATTTCCCTGCCCCAGCTGCTGGACCGTCGAAAGAAGTACACTCCCAGCCATCCACATGCCCAGCGGTTGAATGCTAGCTTGGCTAAATTGCTAGCACTTCAACTGCTGCCTTTTCAGTTGGTAGACTCGGCCCCCTTCCGTGAGTTTGTTCAATGTGCGGTTCCTCCATGGCAGGTTCCCAAACGCCACTTTTTCTCATGGAAGGCGATTCCGTCTCTCTACCGGCATGTGGAAGGCAATGTCCATGCCTCGCTGGACATGGCGGTCAGCGGTAAGGTGCATATTACCGCTGACTCATGGTCCAGCAGGCATGGACAGGGACGTTACCTTTCTTTCACGGCCCATTGGGTCACTCTATTGGCAGCTGGGAGGGATGCAGGACAAGGTGCAGTAGTGTTGGAGGTTGTTCCGCCACCACGCCTCCAAAACGCTGCTACTGCTACTGGTTGTGACACACCTCTCTCCTCCACCCCCTCCTCTTCTTCTTCCTCCAGAGCTCTGTCCTCGGAACCAGCGGTGCTCCGTAGGCGTACAAGGGGCTACGCAAGTACGCAGGCAAAAAGATGCCATGCCGTGCTTGCGCTGGTGTGTTTGGGGGACAGGAGCCACACTGGGCCAGAGGTTCTGGCAGCTCTGCAGGGGCAGGCCGAGAGGTGGTTGACGCCACGTCAGCTTAAGCCAGGAATGGTCGTTTCTGACAATGGCACCAACCTCCTCTCCGCCCTGCGACAGGGCCAGCTCACCCATGTGCCCTGTATGGCTCACGTCCTCAACCTGGTGGTGCAGCGGTTCTTGGGCAGGTTCCCAGGCTTACAGGATGTCCTGAGGCAGGCCAGGAAAGTCTGTGTGCATTTCCGCCGATCTTATAATGCCAGTGCTCGGCTGACTGAGCTGCAAAAGGAGCTGAACCTGCCCAAGAACCGCCTAATATGTGACATGCCCACCAGGTGGAACTCAACGTTGGCCATGCTGCAGCGACTGCACACGCAGCAGAGGGCCATCAATGAGTACCTTTGCGACTACGGCACCAGGACAGGGTCAGGGGAGCTTGTTTTTTTTTCCCCACGTCAGTGGAGCATGATCAGGGATGCATGCACTGTCCTCTCACCATTTGAGGAGGCCACGAGGATGGTGAGCAGTGACAGTGCATGCATCAGTGACACTGTACCTCTTGTCCACCTGTTGGAGCATACGCTGCGTGGGATAATGGACAGGGCACTTGAGGCAGAACAGAGACAGGAAGAGGAGGACTTCCTTGCCTCTCAAGGCCCCCTTTATCCGGACAGTGTTCCTTCTGTCCCACCCATCACACAGGAAGAGGATGAGGATGAGGAGGAGGAGGATGAGGAGGATTGTGTGAGCATGGAGGTGGAGCCTGGCACTCAGCATCAGCAGCAGCAGTCTTTTAGGGATGATGTACAGTCCCAACAAACCAGTGGACTTGTACGTGGCTGGGAGGAGGTGGCTGGCGATCATGTCATCCTCAGTGACCCAGAAGACTCCGGACCGAATGCCTCAGCTAACCTACGCTGCATGGCCTCCCTGATCCTGCAAAGCCTGCGGAAGGATCCTCGTGTTCTTCGGATCAAGGAGAGGGACCATTACTGGCTGGCCACTCTCCTTGATCCACGGTACAAGGGTAAGGTTGCGGACCTTATCTTGCCGTCACAGAGGGAGCAGAGGATGAGACATCTCAGGGAGGCCTTGCAGAAAGGTCTGTGCAACGCGTTCCCAGAAACTGGGAGGTTACAAACTCCTGGTCCTGGGCGACGAGTTGCTGAGGCTTCGGTCAGTAGCAGAAGGAGCGGTGGGGAAGGTTGACGTCTGACCGATGCGTTCAGACAATTTTTTAGTCCGCAGCCCCAAGGTATGATCGGTTCCAGCAACCATCGCCAGCGTCTGATATACATGTTGCAGGAATACCTTGGGGCAAGGTCAGACTTGGACACCTTTCCCACCGAAAATCCTCTGGCTTACTGGGTCCTGAGGATGGATCACTGGCCAGAGCTTGCACAGTATGCAATTGAGCTACTGGCCTGTCCTGCCTCCAGCGTTCTTTCCGAACGCACATTCAGTGCTGCTGGAGGATTTGTCACCGATCATAGGGTGCGCCTGTCCACCGACTCGGTTGATCGACTGACCTTCATCAAAATGAATCAGTCTTGGATCACCACCAGCTACCAGGCACCTGAAGCGGATATAATGGAATAATTTATAATGTCACATCCCTTCAAGACTGCCTATGCTGATGCTGAGTGACTGTCCTCTTATGTTCACTGACTATCCTCTTCCTCCTCCTCAATGATCCATGCCACCACACCAGTGCCTAAGGCACAATTTTTCAGCCCCTGTATAACAGGGGCGTGTACTTACAATTTTTGTAAAAAATGCTTCGCAACACGTGTGACTGCTGTGCTCCAAGTACAGTATCTGTGAGGGGTTGCAGTGTTGTGGCACCAGCACCAGTGCCTAAGGCACAATTTTTCAGCCCCTGTTTAACAGGGGCGTGTACTTACAATTTTTTAAAAAAATGCTTCGCAACACGTGTGACTGCTGTGCTCCAAGTACAGTATCTGCGAGGGGTTGCAGTGTTGTGGCACCAGCACCAGTGCCTAAGGCACAATTTTTCAGCCCCTGTTTAACAGGGGCGTGTACTTACAATTTTTAAAAAAAAATGCTTCGCAACACGTGTGACTGCTGTGCTCCAAGTACAGTATCTGTGAGGGGTTGCAGTGTTGTGGCACCAGCACCAGTGCCTAAGGCACAATTTTTCAGCCCCTGTTTAACAGGGGCGTGTACTTACAATTTTTTTTAAAAATGCTTCGCAACACGTGTGACTGCTGTGCTCCAAGTACAGTATCTGTGAGGGGTTGCAGTGTTGTGGCACCAGCACCAGTGCCTAAGGCACAATTTTTCAGCCCCTGTTTAACAGGGGCGTGTAATTACAAATCTTGATCTAATAGTTCACAGCAGGGCCCATTCCTGCGCCCACCAAGAGTAACTATGAGGGCCTACAGTCTTGTGGCAACACCGTCCACCACCACCGCCAAAGGCCCAATTTTTCTGCCCTGTTCATCAGGTGCTTGCAATTACAAATCTTGATCTAATAACTCACAGCAGGGCCCATTCCTGCGCCCACCAAGAGTAACTGTGAGAGCTTACAGTCTTGTGGCAACACCGTCCACCACCACCACCACCACCACCACCGCCAAAGGCCCAATTTTTCTGCCCTGTTCAACAGGTTCATGCAATTACAAATCTTGATCTAATAACTCACAGCAGGGCCCATTCCTGCGCCCACCAAGAGTAACTGTGAGAGCTTACAGTCTTGTGGCAACACCGTCCACCACCACCACCACCACCACCGCCAAAGGCCCAATTTTTCTGCCCGGTTCAACAGGTGCATGCAAGTACAAATCTTGATCTATTAACTCACAGCAGGGCCCATTCCTGTGCCCACCAGTCTTGTGGCTACACCAACATCTAATAGGGCAAATTTCTGCAGAGTATATACGCCAGGCCCCTACTTTCAAACATCCAACTTACAAACGACTCCTACTTGCAAATGGAAAGAGAAAACAGGAAGTGAGAGGAAATCTACCCCTAGGGAAGGGAAATTCTATCCTGTTAGATTTAATTTGGGAAAAAGGCATCTCCTCTCTACTGATACTTTATCACCAATCCTTGTTTCAATTAAAACCCCACTTTTCCAAAAACATTTGTCATTGGGACAGAAAGTGAGGTGACATGTTCTGAACAGATGTGCAAAGACAGCAAATGTTACAGGGGTGATAACCCATCCCTATGTTCTCCAAAAAGCTTAAAAATAGATTTTTTTGGGATGGAGCTACACTTCATAATGTACCTGTTCAGATTCTACTTAAGAACAAACCTACAGTCCGTCTCTTGTTTGCACCGCCTATATACTGCTGTTCAGAGTATATAGGGTTGTAGGTATAGGGTTTTATTTTGGGTGCGGGGTCCCCCTTAATATCCATACAAGACCCAAAGGGGCTGGGGTGGGGGGGGGGGTGATGGGGTAGCCATGCCATTTTTCTCAAGGATTTTCAGCCATATGGCGGCCAGGACAAGACATGACATTAAAGCCGCAAGTGGTTTTAAATGGCTTCTTTTTTTCCTTTACAAATGTCATTTTGTGCAAGGACAGTTCTAAACACGGGAAACACATGCCACTTCACAGGCATACTTTAGACACCCCCCAGGTACCATATTTAAAGGAAAATTTCACTTTTTTTTTTTCACTTTATGCATCATTAAAATGACTGCTCCCGAAAAAACGTTAGTTTTTAAAAGTTCTTTTTGCATTGATATATGTCCCCTGGGGCAGGACCCGGGTCCCCAAACCTGTTTTATGACATTAACATGCATATTGGCCGTTGTAATTAGCACATTTGATTTCGAACGTTCGCGTCCATTATAACGTATAGGGTTCGAAAATTCGCGTGAACTTTCGGTCCGTTCGAAGGTTCTGGTTCGAACCGAACCCGGGGGTGTTCGGCTCATCCCTATTCAGGAGCCCCAGGTGCTGGCTAATGACACAATAGGCAGGAAGTAGTAGAAGAACTCTGGACAGCCGCACACCGGAAAAAGATAAAATCCTGTGTAGTTTATTGAAAAATAAGTATCACATTACATCTAGTGGTCCACAGCAAAACGAAAACAAAAAAATGGTGGGGTACAAAAGCTTTTTTTCATTTTGCTGTGGACCACTAGATGTGATGGGATTCTTGTTTTTCAATAAACTACACAGGATTTTATCTTTTTCCGGTGTGCGGCTGTCCAGAGTTCTTCTACTGCTTCCTGCTTATACTAGTCTCACTCGCTACTCGTCCCAAGCCTCCACTTCCTGATGCAGCGTGTCACGTCACAACATCCTACATCACGCCTAGATGATTGCCATATAGCCACGCCCCATCATGTTTCCTCACAAGGACTTAATCATGGGATTGGCTATACGGCACGGCCAACCATCCTTTATTCATTACGTGCCCAATGTGGGCGGAAACAAGATCCCTTGCTCCTGCACACATCCATGTGTACCCGTACCCGCAATGCATCGGTTATTAAGACTTTATATTACGGATACATTCAAGTAGTGTCAACGCAACAGTAATTAAATAGAAAAATGTGTAGATATCGTTATTACTATTACCAGCTGCTAAACATATGCTCAATTAAAGATCAGCGTCACCGATAGCATCACTACTAGCTCCTCAAAGACTTGTTGTATAGCCGATTAGATCCAAATGTAACTTGTATGAGATCACCATTTAAAAATGACCAATGAAATAAAAGAAATATATATATAAAAAGACTGATGATTCACACCATATCTTATAGTAATTTTAGGACAGAACAATGTGTAGGAATAATGAAATCTACATGAAACCACAAACTCATTAGTGGTGCATATACTCTCTACAATTGTAGCTTATGCATGAGCAACCCTGGCACCAAAACACATTCAAATTAGATTGTATTACAACCATTAAAAATTATTAATGAAGCAATTCAGATCCACTTCAATGTTCATCCCTCTTGGAGATAGACACTTCTACAAAAATCCATCGGGTCTCTCTCTGAGACAGGTTTTTTTTTTTTATTGAAAGCCGATGGCGTGCAAAACACATTCAAAAACTCACCCGGTGCATAAAAAATGTGCACAACATAAAGAGGTGCGACAAAAAAGTGCAACGGGTACACAAGACCTCTAAAATCAGAGGACCTAGTCCTAAATCCCCCGGGGCGTTAGGCTCCAGACAGGGACAAGGACACGTAAAACTTGGTCTTCATGGCCGAAACCAATCAGACTCCGTTCTCTGGAAGGTCAGCCGAAACAGACCCACCCAAGTACTAGGTGAGGCTCCCCCGAAGGGAGACCCCAACCCTACTGAGAGAGGGCGAACTAAGCCAGAAGGCCATGTCCACCCCCTCTCCGACTTTCAGGACAGGCCCTGGGACCTGTGACCCTACTAATCACACGTGCAACAAACCGTGTACCAACAAAAAAATACAAAAAGTGACAAACAAACAAAGGAATAAATAAAATAAAGTGGGGGAAGGGATAGTGGAGAGAAGGAGTGAAAGAAGTGGCCATTGTGCGAAACAATGACCAGGCCCTGCGGCCAGGAATAAAAAAATCCTCTGGTCCCAGCCAAAAGGCCCGGCCCAAGAGGCAGGTGCTAAAAAAGCGTGCTGTTAAAAGAATGGTGCAGTGACCTTGGTGCCTGTAAATCAATGTGTCCCTCACACACAGTGATTGTAAGGCACCCCTGGACTGCCACTCCAGGGCAGCAGGCACCACCGCACTCCCATCACTCCTACCTAATTACATTCGGGAATTTACTAACCGATCCTCCCCCCCTTGTAAGGGATTCACGGCGTTCAGCCACCCTAGAGCCTTGGCTAGAGCCACCCCAATCCAGGCCAGAAGGCCAGGTAACTCGACCCTTTGGATCCGACCAATCGCAGCACCCATCTTGGGAGCACGTCTGTAGATGAATTTTGGTTGGTTCAGTAGAACTTCTCCCAGATGTCTGTCTCTACAAAGAATATGCCAATACTTTTTAAAGATCAATTCGATCTCCCTGTATTGGCAATGAAAATTCAATATAAATCCCCACTGGTGTTGGTTATTTGGTATTAAGTCATCCTTTTCCTTTAAGCTTTGTTCTCTGGGGATATTCACTACCTTTTGAATGTTTCAGTTAAAAAACTTTCCTTATACCCCTTTTGAAGAAATCTTTCCTTAAGTAAATGTGATTGTGAAACATAATCTTTTTGTTCTGTACAGTTTCGGCAGACTCTGAGCATCTGTCCCTTAGGAATATTTTTAATCCAGGCCGGATGATGGCCACTTCGAAAACTATTTTGATCCGTCGACTTGAAGTGCACTCTATTGCTCAGTACATTCCTATTCTTTTCTATGGTTAAGTCCAAAAAATTGACAGATTTGTCACAAATCACAAATTCCAATCTGATGTTGTTGGTGTTTGTATTCAGGTCACCCAAAAATTCCACCACAGATTCTTCAAACCCCTCCCAAATAAACAGGAGATCGTCTATGAACCTAGTAGAACCTCAACTGGGGGCACCTCCTATTAAACACATGCCTATCCTCCCATTCTGCCATGAACAGGTTGGCGAAGCTGAAAGCACACTTAGCTCCCATAGCCACGCCAACCTGCTGGGAGAAAAACTGACCATCATACCAAAAATGTAAATAGTGCTACTATATGGTAGAAATAAGCATAAAGTACCGTCGTCCTGTAATTTGGAAAAAAATTGGGATGGCAGAAAAATTGAGGCATCTATGGACTTTCATGGTACGGGTAAGGACTCACATAACAATGTGTATAGAAAAATATATAAAGATTTATTACAACATGATAAGAAGGGATCATACAATGAGTGAAAAAAAGGGGGGCAAATAAAAACAAGAGACAATATTGAGATAATACAATACAGAATTATTTCCTATAATTGCACAGTGCAGCACATAGTTATTGGTCCCTGATACCGGAAGCAATATAGTGATATTCGAACTGTCCCAAGATGGCACTCAACATGTTTCGCGGACTGGCCGCTTCTTCAGGAGTATATATTAAGGAAGAGTGTGTCTGTATAGTTGTCTCTGAAGAGGGGGAAATTTAAATAGTTAATATCATGTACATATTGGAGATAGAAAAATGAACAGTACACCCGGAGACAGCCTGAAAAGCGCCCTCCTGATTCTGCCGTCAGGGAAGGCGGAGGCATACCAACTCCAAGGAATGCATGTCAAAAGAGGTAATTATAAGAAAATAAGGGAGGGAAATTACATCCATTTATACACCTATATATGAGAGAGCATATTGTGACTCACCATCTCGAAGGTGCACAAGAGCAAGTGAGGCTAGGGGCCCCAGAGGACAGGGGCAAATTCACAGGCTGATATGGGAGCCAGAGCAAGGTAAAGTTAGTACTCAGGGGTACTGTATATCATAAAGCTGTCAACAAAAAAGAACATAAATTAAAATAAATAAATATAATTGGCATGATGTGAACATCATATCCTAAATAGGGCACTTACAAAATTGACATGGGGTGCACCAGATTAACCAGCGTGTATGTCATATAAGATAGACCAGGATACTGGTATGAGGATAATAAAAGATACATACCCATGGTTTAAACGATCTGCATAAAATGGCCTAGGATGCACAAGGTTCTTAACTTGAGAGGAGGGGTATCGAGAGGTGGGTGGGCTGCGGAAGATTATATATATAAATATATATGGGTATGCATAGAGTGCATGGTTTGGTATATAAAGAAACAGAGGACCATGTCTTTAAGTAAGGAAAAGATATTTACCTGGGCCAGCAGAACTATGCTAGTATAATGAATAGCCAGCGAAATGACGATTAAGTCACAAAAATAAGGTTAAATGTCAAGAAACAGCAAGAAAGCTGTTGATTCTGTAATGTCCAGCTCAATTGCTGAAGCCTGTAGATAAACAGGTAAATTTCAGACAGAGCTCAGAGATTATACATAAAGTAATAAAATATAGCAAAGACTGTTAATATACAGATAGAAAAGGGTCAGAAGCGACATGAACAAACATGCAGAGTAGGTATCTGGATATATACACCTGGCAAGAGCTACCTTCACAGAGGCATGGATGGTTGGATCAGGAGACAGGCAACTGAAATCCATATAGACATAAAAAGATGTAAATAAAGATTTTTCTGAAAGGCCAAGATAGAAAACATCGATCCAGAGAGACCATGGAACATACCTGCAAACAGCAAACTTTGCTGTTTGCAGGTATTTGCAGGTATGTTCCATGGAGGGTCCTATCCATCCGGAGGGTCCTATCCACTACCTGCATCTGCCGCAGTATCCAGTCCAGGCACTACCCCGCTGTGCTCACGGGACCACCGTCTCCACTCCAGTGGGCCCTGAACCAGAGCTGTAAGAGAAGCCTTCTCCCAGCAAAGTCAGGCTCTCCACCAAGGTACCTAACACCTAGTAGCTGTGAACGACCATTTCCAATTGGTCGTGCTGGCGGTAATTCTGCATTCTTTTGAATTTTTGGCAATGTGTAGATTCTACATGCACTCGGGACCAGATATCTCCTCTCCTTAAGTTGAGGGCATCAATTCCATATCCCCACTCAATGAGTGAGTTTAATTGTAATTTATAGTTATCAGTAGGATCAGATCCCAACCTTCTATAAGTGGAATGATCCCCCAATAGCTCCATGAGCTGATTATGGTAGAAAGCTGTATCCATGATCACTACCCCCTCCCCCCTTTATCCGCAGGCCGGACAATAATATTTTTCCTGTCTTCCAATGACTTAATACCGTCTTTGATATAGTCCGGATTGACTTGCTTTTTAGGAGTCAATTGTTCTATATCCTTTAAAAACAGATTTTTAAACACCTCAACGAAATGATTATTAGAATTTTGGGGATTAAAGATTTATTTGTTTTTTAGACTGCTATCAATTCTATTTGCAATATTAGTGCTTTTAATCTTACGGGCCGCTGGATGGCTTAAAAAATGTTTCATTATATTAAGAGTACGTATAAATCTATGAGTGTCAATGTACACTTCAAATTTATTCATAGGTTTCTTGGAAGCACATTTAGGACCCAAGTTTAGTATATTTAACTCTTTTTGGTCAAGTTCTACCTTACTCAAATTATAGATACCACCATTTATGTGTCCCTCATTCTCTTTTTTGAATTGTTTGCGTCTCCCTGCTCTCCAACCCCTTGTTCTCTTTGGTATGGTATCATATCCCTGCTTGGGTTCTGTTGCAATCCGTTCCTTATTCCACCTCTGTTTATTGGGTGAGCATTTCCTTTCGGAGTGCCTCCACCTCCCCCCCTCCCCTGTTGGCCTAACATTTTTCAACAAAGAAGCTACTCACCCGAGAGAAGCTTTTTAGTGAACCAGGAGGACTCAGAGAAAGGACCTGCTAGATCGAATGCAGAGTGCCCCACTAACTTCCCCTCATTCTAAAGTAAGACAAGGGGAGGAGGGAAGACACAGATCCCACCTAAGAACCCATCCCCTTCAATACCTGCATTGAGGGAAAAACTGTAAGGTTTTCCCCCCCAAGCAAAATGGCAGCTGAGGAGTCAGGCTCCTGCGCATGCGCCGTAAGGCAGACGTCGCCGATCCAAAACCACCCATAATTTCCAGGAAACACTGATATATCAATATGCTTGTTTTTCCTGCCAATGCTGCATAAATATGGTATATTTGTTTTTTAAATGTAAGTGGGCGGGGCTTTAGGTTACATAATCTAACGTTGAATGTCCAATATCTCAAAAATCGAACAAACAGAAAGTTTGTTTTTGTGGTACAAATCAGCACAAACGCAGCACAAACAAATTGTATAATTGTTTTTAAAATGCAATAACGTGGTGCAAAGTGGGAGAGGTTTCATTAACTATAATGCACAATATCTCCGAAACCAAACCAGCACATACGTTCATTTTTGCAGCACAAATTGGCACAGATGCAGTGCAAACAAATGCTTTCTTTGTTTTTAAATTTTAATAACATTGGGTGGAAAGTGGGCGGGGCTTGATGTTACATAATCTGAATTTGAATTCCAATAACTCAAAAACCGAACCGGCTGAAACATTCATTTTTGTGGCACAACAGCCAGTAAGCAGTAAGCGCAAACTTTGAGTGCGCACAAGTGAGTTATCTCAATAGGTGTGTACAACGGACGTATGTCCATTTATTATAAATATATTCATTTGCAAATAAAATAAACATTTGTTCAATGTTCACTCTTACCTTTCAATGGCATTGCATGGCTTTGTAGTGACTTGGAAAAATTATTGTCACTGGTGGTGCTCTTTTGTCCTGATGCGCCTCAAATGTATGGGCCTTGTGCAAAAAGACACCAAACTCTTTAAAATGACAGCATCAAAACTCATGCAGTTGCACGTTTGGCAAACATATGCGTCCCGCAATTTCAGTCAAGTGAAAAGATAATTTTTTTAATTAAATGTAACTCAATTAGAATATGAAAATGAACATACCTTAACCACTTCAGCCCCGGACCAATTGGCAGCCAAAGGACCAGGCCCCTTTTTGCGATTCGGCACTGCATCGCTTTAACTGAAAATTGCGCGGTCGTGCGACGTGGCCTTCCAAACAAAATTGGCGTCCTTTTTTTCCCACAAATAGAGCTTTCTTTTGGTGGTATTTGATCGCCCCTGTGGTTTTTATTTTTTGCGCTATAAACAAAAATAGAGCGACAATTTTGAAAACAATGCAATATTTTTTGCTTTTTGCTATAATAAATATCCCCAAAAAATATATAAAACATTTTTTTTTTCCTCAGTTTAGGCCGATACGTATTCTTCTACATATTTTTGGTAAAAAAAATCGCAATTAGCGATTATTGATTGGTTTGCGCAAAAGTTATAGCGTTTACAAAATAGGGGATAGTTTTATAGCATTTTTATTAATATTTTTTTTTTAATAGTAATGGCGGCGATCAGCGATTTTTATTGTGACTGCGACATTATGGCGGACACGTCGGACATTTTTGACAAATTTTTGGGACCATAGTCATTTATACAGCAATCAATGCTGTTTAAATGCATTGATTCCTGTATCAATGACATTTGTAGTGAAAGAATTAACCACTAGGGGGAGGGGAGGGGTTATGGGCTGTGACTTGTGTTTTTTTACATTAGGGGGCGGGGCTGACGTCTGACGTCATTGATCGGCTTTCCCGATGACCGGGAACAGCCGATCAATGACAGGCAGAGTAGGAAGCGCGGGGAGAGGTTTGTTTACACATACCTCTCCCAGTTCTTCAGCTCTGTGACCCGATCGCGGGACACCAGCGGCGATCGGGTCCGCTGGTCCCGCGGCTGTGGTCACGGAGCTGGCGCTGGCGGCGCGCGACCCACGGGCAGGCAATTAAAGGGCCACGTACAGGTACGTGATTTTGCCTGCCGTGCCATTCTGCCGCAGTATATCTGCGTGAGACGGTCAGGAAGCGGTTAAAAGTTTTGTCTAGATTACTCAATATTATACATTATTTTTGTAAATGTAAAAGGTGTGTTTTAAAGTAGTTGTAAACCCCCCCCCCCCAAAAAAAAAAACCCTGCAAGGAAAAGGCATAATGAGTTAGTATGCATAGCATAATAGCTCATTATGTATTACTTACCATAGATCGAAGCCCCCGCAGCGGTCCTCGTTCACCGATCTGGCTGGCGACACCGCTCCCGGAGTTACTTCCGGGTATTGCGGGCTCTGACGCTGTTATTGACCAGGGCTGCGATGACGTCACATGCAGGCATACGCATGGGAGCCGCCAGTAATGGCACAATCTAACTGAAGCAACGGCACGTACTGCCATTGCTTCAGTTTGCTTCAGTGCGCATGTGACTTTCAGATTTAGGAGATATCCAGGGTAACTACAGGTAAGCCTTATTATAGGCTTACCTGTAGCAAAAAGTGTGTTGTAAGGGTTTATAACCACTTTAAGAACTAATGAAAATTAAGTAAGGTACTTAAAATATCAAAGTAAATTAATTAACATTTATTTTTATGTTGAAAATTATAAAAAATGTTATGTTAAAATTACAAACCAACAGAATAATTTTTATCAGTGTGCTAAAATCTATGAATAGCAATGGGAAGGCACCATTTAAAAGGTGGGGTATGGTATAGCCTATACTTATCCTTTAAGACCTCACCTGGTTCTCTCTGCTCCTCAGAAATGGCCTTTTGAGCCCATTAGAGATAATTATCTCATCTGCGGAGACGGCCTCCTCTTGCAAGGAACCATTTTTTTGTTTTTGCAGAGGGACAGCATGTTGTTAGGGGGCTAGAACTTCCTACTTACCTAAGGTAGCACCCAATTTGCATTATCAACCCTGCCTGTGTTTACTTGACCAGGACAGGGATGGCCTTATACGGAAAAGATTGAAGTCAATAAATGTAAATAAAAAGAAAAATACTACATTTAAAAATATGTAAAAAAAATGTAATAATGTTTAACATAAAAAGTATTATCTCTGTGTGCAAAATCTGAGCCTCTCCCTTTAGGCTTGCCTGACTTTTTTTTTTAAAAAAAGGAGATTGCCCAAATATGTGTTTTTTTGGCTGAAGTATGCAGTGACTTGCTGCAAAGGGCAGCTTTGCCTTTGTCAGCAATAAATGCATGCTTTGCAGCCATGAAATAAAAAAAAAGGCCCTAGCAAAACAAAATAAAATAACTCTCCCTCTAAAAGAAACCTGATTTGGGGAATGGCGGGCAACCTATAGCCATAAGTATTTCCCCCTGCAGCTACGCCTCCAGTGCCCAAATTATAATGCAATAAGATAAAAATAAATACAAGCCTGCCTCATTTCCTCCTCATCTTTACAGCCAGCACCCCAACCCTCCTCGTATTTCGATGTAGTCAACAATCATGTAGTTTGGGAGCTGCCTGCAACTACCAAGGCACTTTTATAAACTTTCTGGTAATCAAGTGGTTATAGCAGCTTAGTATTTAGAGACATCCTCCCCACCCCATCCCTGATAGTGTCCACAGTGCTTCCTGGGTTCTCCCATTCCTCCAGGGAGCCTGAAACCAAGATAAATGGCTGTATCATTGACAGCAGGAGGTGATCGGAGAACATCCATTCTCAAATCCCCACTGCAACTAATGAACCTGGAAGCAACAAGTATTGCATCAATTCCATATTCACAGCTGTCATTCCCCAACTACTGTACCCTGAAATGTCGAATCTAGCATAATTTGTGCTTTATTAGCTGAAGTGGAGGGTATGGAAGACATTGGGGTTGATTTGCTAAAGGCAAACAGACTGTGCACTTTGCAAGTGCAGTTTCACTCTGTTAACTCCGTTGCTCCAGAGCTTAGTAAACGAGGGGAAGCTCTGCTGACTTCCATCATCCAAACATGTGCAAGCAAAACTGCTGTTTTCTTTTATTTCCCTTGCATGTGATATGGGTATTTTTTGTAAAATTAGGCTTTACCTTATAGGATAGCGGTATCCTCCAATTCTGTTGACTTCTCATAGCCATTTTATGGAATTTTGGCAGGATTTGCTGAAGAAGAGGAGGAGGATGAATCAAGCTTGTTAGAAAAACTTGTAGTCAAATGGATGCTATGTGCCTGGGAGGAGTAAGAAGAGAAAGGCTTTGTCAACCACCTTCTATACCACCTGAGGATTAAAAAAAAACAAGAAGGTGGAGGGCAAGTGGGATTGAAGGGAATAGAGGAAGAAGTGTAAGTGGTGGAGGGGGGAACGAAGAGAAGGAGGTTCAGATGGAGGTGGTGGAATATGATAAAGGAAAGTTGAAGGAGTAAGAGGGCATGGCTTGCCACCTACATACTTGGTAAACAGCTCTTTGATTCCTCCTGTAATAAATTTTATTGTAACTGTACTGTCTGCCCTCATGTTGAAAAGCACTGCACAAATTCTTGGCGCTATATAAATCCTGTATAATAATATTAATAACAGCACCTTTACCTCTGCATTTAAGTATATCGTTGTCTACTCTCATATTGTAAAGCGCTGCACAAATTGCTGGCGCTATATTAATCCTGTATAATAATATTAATAACAGCACCTTTACCTCTCTTTTTATACCTACCTTTTTTGCATTTGCTGCTCTTCCTCCTGCATTATGGAAGGATGGGCAGGGTATGGCAATATATAGGCCAGGCAAGTCTGAAAAATAAATAATAAACAATATAAACATATATAAACATAAAATACATAGAAAAAAAAAAAGGAAAGAAATCGCAGCTGGGTATCTGTCACTCAGGGGCAACCCAGGTCAGGAAATTTCCACTAGATTTTATGATAAGGGCTACAGTAAAAAGGCTTTGGAAAAAGTAAGGCTCAGATGCCATATGTGGGGGGTTGATATTGTGTAGCTTTTTCTGTACAGTTCCGGATTGCAGCTGAAATCTGCGGCTGTGTTTAGTCCAAGCTAAATGTTAAAAAATTTATTGCACATCCAATATATGTAATGCAAAAATTAAGGTTTGCTTACGCTGTCCTTGAAAAATTGTACTGTCTCATAATGCCACACACAGTTTACAGGTTACAGGTATTTCCCAAACATCTAATTGAAATGTTTGATGTTTTTCCTATAAAAGTGTCCCATGGCAATGCCCAGCTCCCCATGCCCTTATTTGCCAACACCTCAGCCTTAAAAATGGCCAAACTCTTTTATTGAATTGCCCTACATAGATATCTATGGGGTTCGATAATAAGGCAAGTTTCATGGAGTTCAACAAACTCACTACAGATCAAACTCAGGAAGATTCCCTCACTCCTAGTAATGAACGTGTAGCCTGAAGTCTTTGTAAACACAGACCAAAACGCAAAGGTATCTCCTCGGTTATTCATCATTTTTTTTGATGCAAATAACAAGAATTATAGTAAAATATGCACATTTAGAATATAGAGATTTATCAGAGCCATCCAATATGTCTACACTTACAGTACAAAGCTGTCTAGCAATTAATCATTTTCAGTGTACAATCCTGTCATTTGGCCTCGCATCTGTTCCAAAGGTTTAGCTTGAGGTTATACAAAGAAATGAATCCTTACATAGACAATTCAAGTTCAACATCAAAAGGATCTTTGTTCAGAGAATAAGTACATCTTGATAAAAACAAGGTTTATAGGACAACATCAGAATGAGATACAGCAATGATCAGCCGCATTATACAGATGACAAAGGAATTGCATAGTTTGAATATCATATACCAGGATCTTCAATAAATACAAAATCTAATGGATTAAAATCATTGATATAAAGTAATTCTATATGAAAATCAACAGACATATTTTTTAAGTTGGTACACAGTAACTTATTTCTGTTACTAATGACCCTCAAGCTCCTTATACTGCAATATTGAAGTAAAGTGCAACTGCCAGGATTGGGATGTATATGGTTTGTCATGTCCAGTCTAGAAGCAAGGTTCAGGGAAGATGTACTAAAGAAGACATGAATGTCTTGTGTAAGGCACACATGTCATCTCTATGTGGAGGAGACAGCTGTTGGATTCCAAGTACAATTCCCTATGTCAGCCCAGTACTGATTATTTAATAATGGCAAAAAAATATGTACAAAGTCAAACAGAGGTTCAAGAACTTTTGTCAATTCCTGCCACAAATTACATGCTAATTTATGTTTAAGGTGACATCTGACAGCATCCCAACTCCCCCAGTGTCTTTTTTTACAGTTTTCCTACTTTATGGGGACATCTGACGGCCTCTCACCCTCCCCAGTGTCTCTCCTCACTTTTTACAGCCGGTCATATGAGGTTGTGTCAGTAGAAAGAAATCACAAGATATGTATATTTAACAAGACATATAGGAACCCAGCTCCATGCTCCATTAATTTATACTTTGATTAATACTGGAACAGCTTCTAATTATAACTAATGCTGCATCTGAGTCATATGGTGATTATGGTACTACTAGAAGAAATCAGAAGAGGAGGGTGGTGATGTTGAAGATGATGAGTCATCAGTAGAAGCCAATGATCCTAAAGCCGGTGGGTTTGAAGGCAGCAGTAATGCTCTTTCTTCCCACTATAAGAGTGCCAGTCATTGCAATAACTGACATTTTTATCTATTATGTACCTTTCCTGTGCCCTGCAAAGTTTTGTAAAGCTTTTTTGAAAAAAATATTGGCTTTTTGGATGTATTACTTTCTTTGGAAAAATCTTTAATGGTCAATAAAAATAGTTTTGAGCAAAAAAAGAGTGCCAGTCATAGGACTAGTTTAATTTAAGGACATTTGATGTTTATTGTACATTTTCATCTATTGTTTGGTAATATTTAATCCTTAAAAGTAAGCAGGAGATCATCTATACTATACATTGGAGAGCAAATTTGGGTAATTTATTCAGTCTGGAAACCACAGTATCTGTTGGTTTATGGATTATGAATGAAGCAGGTAGTTAGATTAGCAGTGACTATCATATCCAGCTACTATAATGAAATTCTTCTTCTGAATTAAGTTTAAAAAGAGGGCCACAAACGTGCCTGGTAAATTATTAGTTGATCTATTCCTAAATTTTACTTTACTATTCAAAAGAAATCCGGAATTCGCTGAAACACTTCACCTTTATTGATCCTTTATGCAAAAGACATCACACTAATTATACACTAATTGGAAAATCCCTCCCATCCCTATCAAGGGTGGAATATGTGGGAACTACTTAAAACACGTTAAAGTGGATGTAAACCCCCCAAAAAAATTGTTTTATGTCATAATGTAGAGAATATGATTTCCTTTCATTTGAGCCCAGTCTCGCCACACAGATTTACTCCAGCCCTGAGAAATCCTCTTTTATTGTTCAGTTAGAAATATCTTGACAAAGTGCTGAAAACTTTGTCAAAAACGCCCCCTTGCTGTGAGTGACAGGTGATTTGCATATCTCATGCACTAGCCTGAGCCTCAAATGAAAGGAAATCTTACTCTCTACATTATGACAACAAAAAAAATATATTTTTTGGGGGTTTACATCCACTTTAACGTGTTTTAAGTAGTTCCCACATATTCCACCCTTGATAGGGATGGGAGGGATTTTCCAATTTAAATATAAAAAAGTGCGGCGCTCATAGAGCATTAAAATAACAATCAATGTCTAAAAGTGATGATACTAAATAATGATACAGTATCCAAAAATAAAAATTTATATATGAATGTGTGTCACTAAAAATAGTGAACAAACAAATATGATAAATCAAGTGGATTGTGAATCAAAAGATTATATATATATGGAAAGGGTTGGTAGACCTACTAATCACATAATCGCATAGATCACATATACAATAAATATGACAGTAGAAAAATCTTGAATATATATCACCATATAAACAAAACCATATAGCAATGTGTGTTACAAATAGTGATCTAAGCAAAAAACACCACCTAATAGTGACATATATTCAACATTGGTACGTTGAGAAATATATAACAGGTGACTTGGTGCAAGTTGTCTGTTGCAGTCCACCACCTCTTGGGAATGCGCTTACCAGATAGCGTGAACTCAGATAGGCTTACGCCGTATGAGTCACAAAAGGCAGTTGGTGTCACTACACCCGTGGGAGCATCTACTTGGGGATGGTGCCAAACGACAAGATCCTTCACTGGATATATCCACAGAACTCTCAGGAGGGAGGGATGATGGATGTTATACCACTGGTAGTACTCAAATTAGTGGGACCGATAAAGAGAAAAATGGAGCCACATAGTGTAATACCATAGGGATTTTATTTTGACAAAGCATATAAAAATGGGTACTCACAAAAAGGGATTTTCCAATTAGTGTAATCTGGGTCATGGTGGTATAGAGCTTATAAGGATGATTTATTGTATTTTTGTGTATAAGTTTATGAGTAAGCACTAGTCACAACATGAAACGTGTCAACTTTTGCTGTACCCCGCACTGTCTGTGATGTCTTTTGCATAAAGGATCAATAAAGGTGAAGTGTTTCAGCGAATTACGGATTTCTTTTGAATAGTAGCACGTAAAATTTAGGAATAGATCAACTGATAATTTACCAGGCACGTTTGTGGCCCTCTTTTTAAACTTAATTCAGAAGAAGAGTTTCATTATAGTAGCTGGATATGATAGTCACTGCTAATCTAACTAGCTGCTTCATTCTTAATCCATAAACCAACAGATACTGTGGTTTCCAGACTGAATAAATTACCCAAATTTGCTCTCCAATGTATAGTATAGATGATCTCCTGCTTACTTTTAAGCCTTAACTATTACCAAACAATAGATGAAAATGTACACTGAACATCAAATTTCCTTAAATTAAACTAGTCCTATGACTGGCACTCTTTTGGGTTTAAAACAAAACAAATGAGAAACATTGTTATAATGTGTACAAACCACCTTTACTTGCTGCCACTTTAATGTTTGTAACATAAATTACGGAAATCAGCCATAAATTAATTTACAATATAATTTATGTTATTCCAAATATTAGGGTGTATAAAGCCACATTAGATCCCAGGAGTTTAATCAATAATACTCAATAAGTTTATTGTAACATCCCAATCATAGTAAAAGATATTATTTGCAGTAAAGTAAGAATACAATTTTCTGGCTTCATTCTCATTCTTGTGTATGGCAGACAAGAAATAATTGTGTTCGTATGCTCTCAGAGCAGAGATCTGTATGAATCTGTGTTTATTTGTTCAAGCAATGATTTCATCCAAGATGTCTGACAGCGAATAGCTGCTGATTTAAGGAAGATCTTTTTTTCCTTCAAGGAAAAAAAATGAACAATTATTTTTGTTAGGATAGTTTAAGCTCTGCCCTGCAAATATTAATGTCTGTTTTGATTAGGAACTTTTCGTCACGGTGTTTGAAAAGTGAATGCAGCGTGACCAAGTCTCCATTTCTCTGCAACAAGGTGCTGATAAACTGATTGTGCTGATGATAAATGTTTTGTCTGACCTTCTCCTGGGCTGGTGACTAATGACAGGATGATCGTGCAATGTTCTTATGGCCCTTTAGGAATTCAATGGGGAAAAAGGCTCATTCGCTCATTTTTTGTTACATACTCTGTATAAATATTAGGTTTCTGTTATTATAACATGGCATGTATTAATCACTATATTCACTATATTTATAACACAATCTATTTAGGAAAATCCTTAATAAGTCTTGGCATATTTGATAATGCCAGATGTTTCTAGTATGTATTAAGACTTGTCCTATGGATACAGTTTATATGTAAAATATATATTACTAGAGATGAAAAAGATGTTTCACATATTGGCCTTTGCCCTTTGCAGAACCGAGTATCTGCAATGTAGAAGCTTTCCCTTGACTTACATGGGTATCAAATTCCTTTTCTCTGATACATTATTATTATTATTACTAATCAAGACTGATATAGCTCCAACAGTTTGTGCAGTACAGTACAAAATACAGAGAGACACTATAGTTACAATACAGCTGGAGACAAGAAGGTAAGGAGGGCCCTGCTCATTAGAGCTTACAATCTAGATACAAAAAAATAGTAACTATGTGGGGATGAGTTGTGTGAGTACAATAAATTTCAGTTGTTAGGCAGAGGTGAGATAGCTTTCCCTGAGGAGCTGAGTTTTCAGAGATTGCCTAAAGACAGAGTAGGGCACAGCCATACAGGTTAATGTAGGGAGTTACAGAGGAGGGGAGAAACTCTGAATAAGTCCTGGAGGCGAGCATGGGAGGAGGTGATGAGGGGGCTAGAGAGCAGGAGGTCTTGGAAGGAGTGAAGAGAATGGTTTGAGTGATATTTTGAGATGGGGTTGGTGATGTAGTAGGAGGCTTCATATGTAGTTGTAAGTATTTAATTTTTTTTTCGTTGGGCAATCAGAAGTCAGTGGAGGAAGTGGCAGAAAGGGGTGTCAGACACTGAGCAGTTATTAAAGTGGATAAGTCTGGCAGCAGCAGTCATAATAGATTGAAGGGATGGTAGCCTGTTTAGAGATAAGTGTTCATTTTGTCGATGAAAATATTTTTGTCAACAAAATTAACACTATTTTATTTGACTTAAATATGACTAAAACTAAAAAAAAATTCAGATGACTAAAAGACAACTAAAACTAAAATGGCATTTTAGTCAGAATACTATGACTAAAACTAAATCGAAATCAGTACATTTTAGTAAACTAAAATAATTTTAGTGGACTAAAATCGAATGGGTTTAGATAAATTGTAATGCATTATTTAAGCATTTCTCTAGAATTTTCAAACTCATTATATACTTCTGGAGTAAAAAATCTAATAACATGTTATTATTTATGGCATCAAGGTTTGAAAATGCACTACAGACATAGATTTAGCCGTTGTAAAATATAATTTATATAATATAATAACGGCTAAATCTGTGTCTGTAGTGCATGTTTAAACCTTAATACCATAAATAATACCATGTTATTAGATTTTTTACTCCAGGTGTATATAATGAGTTTGGAAATTCTGGAGAAATGCTTTACCACCTCAATACAGGGCACTTTCACCCCCTTCCTGCCCAGGCCATTTTTCAGTGCTGTCGCACTTTGAATGACCCAAATGAATTTTTAATCATTTTCTGTACACAAATAGAGCTTTCTTTTGGTGGTATTCAATCACTGTTGAATCACCACGCTGCACGCCCCCACGGGTGTGCGAGAGCCGTTCTGGGGCAACGTCATATGACATCCACCCAGAACGAGAGCCGCACTGTCCCTGTCTGGGCGGACGGCAAGGGGTTAAATAATGCATTACAATTTAAATAAAACCATTTAATTTTAGTTTTAGTGATTATGTACAAGAAATGCAAAGGATTCTTGGAGACGTAGAGACATATAAAGAACTATCGTATAATCCAACTAACCATTTCAAAAACCAATTGGCCAAATTGGTACAAACAGGCTTTGATAATAAAATACTAAATAAGAAAGAACAATTTTATTTAGTACCTTTAGCACCTAGAATTCCCACTATGTATTTCCTTCCGAAAATACATAAAGACCCCATTCACCCTCCCGGCCGCCCTATAATTAGCGGCATAGATTCAGTTTACATCAAGGATAGGGCGCTATGTAGATTTTTTCTTGCAGCCGCTAGTTAAGCGAGTCCCTTCTTATTTGAGGGATACTAGCCATACTATTCAAGTTCTAGAACAAACTAGTTTAAAAAAAAGGTTATCTGCTTGCAACAGCAGATGTTGCTTCGCTGTACACTTGTACCCCCCATTCTTTGGGGATACAGGTAGTTCAACATTTTTTGGAGAAGGATATTTCGATCATGCACGATCAGAGACAATATATTATTCAGTTGTTGGAATTCACAACCAGTCACAACTACTTCTGGTTCAACCAGAAGTACTATATTCAACAGAAGGGAGTGGCTATGGGGGCTAAGTTTGCCCCCAGCCTCGCCAATCTTTTTATGGCCAAGTGGGAGGAGGATGTCGTCTATCAAGAGGGAGGCTCTTCCCTCGTCTTATGGGCCAGTTACATAGACGACATCCTCCTCCTATGGGATGGCACTCCAGAATCTCTGATCGAATTCTTCTCCATTTTGAACTCTAACGACCGCGGGATCTCCTTGACTCATGAATGGAGTCCCACTATTGTACATTTTTTGGACTTAGAGATCAGGATACAGTCTGGGAAATGGGAATTACAAACATTTTTTAAGCCCACTGACAGAAATGGCTTTATACCCAGGGATAGCTGTCACCATCATTCATGGCTTAAAGGGGTTCCAAAAAGCAAATTTCTGAGACTTCAGAGGAATTGCACGGATGTCAAAGTTTTCAAAAAACAAGCTTCTGTTCTAACGAACAAATTCCTTGAAAAAGAATATGACTCGACATCTGTGCAGTCCCAATACCAGGATGTTCTCTCACTTGACAGGCGTTCCCTTTTCAATCGACCTCTCAGAGAACGGGACAATTCATTCAAATGGGCTGTTCTCACCTCCTACTCAGTGCAACATAGAGATATCCAAAATATTCTAAATAAACACTGGGACATACTTAAAACAGATAAAATTCTATCTCCCCTTATACCAGAAAGGGCTAAAGTCACGTTTAAGGGTGTACCTTCCTTGCAGAGCAAGATAGCCCCAAACATTATTAACCCTCCAGTTCGACCCTCCTTTTTTCATAATTTGAAGGGTTACTTCCCCTGAAAAAAATGCGGCGTGTGTCGTTGCAATATAGCAGGGAGGTCTAAAAGCGTCCAATTTTGTTCCACAATTACAAATCGTACATACCAGATTAAAGGATTTCACACCTGCTCTTCTCGATATGTCGTTTATTTAATAACTTGTCCTTGTGGAAAACAATACATTGGACGCACTACCCATACATTTTCTATCAGGGTCGGTGAGCATTTGACTAAAATTAGAAGTGGTGATGTAAAGCATACAGTCCTTCGTCATTATAGGGAATGCCACGAGTTATATCCCTCCATGGAGGGGTGGAGCTATGACACGGGGGGTGTCACAGCTCGAAACATTTTGGATTTTTTCGCTGCAAACTTACCAGCCGTGGGGTCTCAATGTTGAATGGGACATTCATTCTTTTCTTAACAAAGCCTGATTTTTAATTTTTAATTTTTGACTTTAATCAATATTCCATTCATTATATTTCTAATATTCTTTAGGGGTGATATATATATATCTTTTCCAATCAATTATATAGGTTTATCGGTCTCTTTATCCACATGATAACTATACTTTCGTTCTTTCAGTCTCTACATTCTCCAACCATCCATATAATGTATATGAAAATATGGACAAGATGTATTATAATCACGTAGATCCATTATGCATCAAGCAAATTAATGAATTATTCAATATATATTATAGTTGATTTATTATGTTTATCTATGTTATTTTTTGTAATATGTACGAGGTCAGCCATATATTACAGCAACTCGACCGTTTAGATAAACAGATAATATATATAAGTTGTTTTTTTATCCCTTTCTTTCCAGTCAGTGCTTTTATTAACAATTTTTAGATTATTATATAATACTATTTTAATGTTTCAACATATCTACAGAGATTTATTTTTTAGGGCATTTCACATGTGCTTACAAAAATGAACTAAAAGCTAGGCATTTGTGCTAAAAACCTCCGTTTATTTATTGTATTTTATTTTATTTTATTTTTCATCTATTTATTTATTTTTTCAAAGAGAATTGTAGATGAGTAATATTACAGATGATTTATTTTGTATGGCAGATGTGAAGCGCCAATTCTACCTCATACAGAGGCATGGATAACAAGCGCTTTACATTCGTTTTTTTCCTTTCTCTGGTTGTAAATAGCCGAGCAGGTTTTTTCCGCTTTTGCGGTCCGTACTAACGGCATGTCCGGCCCCATATGGAGGTTTGGATAGCAACGAGTCCCAATTTTTCCCTTCTTCCGGTGTAAACACCGGAAGAAGCGCCATTTCCGCTCTTGGCGCCATTTTTCGTGAGCCTAATGGCTCCGCCTTACTTTATCATGTGTACGGACGCCACTGCTACTGTTTTTTTCGTTCTGAAACATACGAAACCAGTTCATTATACACAGACCTCTTATTTAATGGCATAGTTCTGATTTAAAACCTTCTTCCCGTCCCTTTGTTAAAAAAGAGGATTTTATTATTAACCACCATATACCCAGAACAAGGCCTGACACACAAGCTATGGGCGCCATTTTCCATCATATCGGAAGTGATTTAATTAACGAGCCAGCGGTGATTTTTGGTTGACCTCATCTGTAAGTACCCCTGTACCTATATATTAGCAGTGGCTCCAGTGAATCAGCACCCCCAGATGATGCCTTACTGAGGCAAAACGCGTTGGAAAATGATTTGCTGATGCCACTGCTGCCAAAATCTTATACATGCCTTAATGTCTCTTTGTACATGTGAGTACCCATCCATTTGATTTTAATACATTTTAAAATTGCCTGACGGTATTACACTATATGGTTTCACTCTTTTATTGTCGGTATCACCACCGGGGATGAACCATATGGTACACCGCTCACTACCTTCACCTTGAGTTCCTTCGGATCATTCAGTGCATAACCTTGTCCGTGGCCACTATACATCTTAGCCGGGAGTAGCTGCTTCTATCGGTGTAATCAAAACATCATCCAGCGCAACTGACTCATACGGCGTAAGCCTACCTGAGTCCACGACAGTTGGTAAGCTTTCTTCCAGTTGGTGACGAACCACATCAGACAAGCCGCACATGTCATTTTATGCCTTTATAATATTCACCTATGTCACATTTTGGTGTATTATTGTTGATTTATTTTGGATTTTTATTTGTGTGATTTTGTCATTTATCATCGGTTTATTCGAGATACTTATATTAGATCACATTTTTTTGCACAAATTTGTGTTTTTACAATTGTCACATGATTCATTTTGTATCATGGTCACTTTGTGATTTTAGATATCATATATAGAATTCACATTCTAAATATTGGTCATTCATAAACATTATTTTTTACTAATTTGATATATATTTATTATTAATATATACCATTTCACATTAAATGTTCGGTATTTATTATTAAACATTTTGAGCGCCGCACTTTATACATTTACGATTTAATTTTAGTTGACTAAAATGATTTTGGTTGACTAAAATGTACTGGAGGTTTTAGTAGACTAAAATGTGACTAAAACCAAAACAATTCAGATGACTAAAATACGACTAAAAATAAAATGGCATTTTAGTCAAAAGACTAGGACTACAACTGAATTAAAATTTGACATAAAAATGAACACTGGTAGAGATAAACCAATGAGGAATGAGTTGCAGTAGGCAAGGGGAGAGATGTTAAAGTGGTTCTAAAGGCTGAAGGTTTTTTACCTTCATGCATTCTATGTCATTCACTGTACACAGCGTACACAGCGCACCCCCTAAACCCTGCACGCTGTATACAGTGCACCCCTTCGACCCTGCACGCAGTACAAAGCGCACTCCCTCAACCCTACACGTGATACACAGTGCACGCCGTACACAGCACACCCACTCAACCCTGCACTCCATACACAGCGCACCCCCTCAACCCTGCACTCTATACACAGCGCACCCCCTCAACCCTGCATTTTGTAAACAGTGCACCCCCTCAACCCTGCACTTTTTACACATCACATCCCCACAACCTTGCACTTCGTACACAGGGCACCCCTCATTGCTAATAACTAGTTCTAGAATTGGTGGGTCCCGTTACCTCTGCAGTCTGTGGTGTGCAGGTAGTGAGATGATGTGTAACCTTTGTAATGATGTGCTGTAACCTCTAGCAACCAATCCGTTTGCTGTAATGATGTGCTGCAACCTCTAGCGACCAATTATGGAGCATTAATAGTGTGCAGTAACCTCTAGCAACCAGTGAGTGGTAATGATGTGCAGTAACCTTCAGCAACCAATCAGTGAACACTAATGATCTGCTGTAATCTCTAGCAGCCAATCAGTAAGCAATAATAATTTGCAGTAACCTCTAGCAACCAATCAGTTAGTAGGAATCATGTGCAGTAACCTCTAGTAACCAATATGTAATCTGTAATTATGTGCAGTAATGTCACAGCGCACCCCCTCAACCCTGCACTCCATACACAGCGCACCCCCTCAACCCTGCACTATGTACATAGTGTACCCACTCAGCCCTGCACTCCATACACAGCGCATCCCTTGCCATTTTTTCTCACCTGATTTAATATATTGAGTTCATCTACCACTAAACTCGTTTTGGTAGTAGCCTATACCCAGGTCAATGGTAATTATACTTGTCAGAGGGGGTGAGGTTATTCTTGGAGTCAAGAAGCAGAACAAAGAACGCAAAATCGTCAAGTGGCTCCTTCAGGTATAGCGCTACATACACATAGAATGGTGCAATATGCTTTAGCAAAACTTGTTTTAATCATGGAAGATAAAAATGTGTATTATGTAGGTTATTTTTTTAGAAGAAAAAGAAAGCAAAACACCCAGATAGTTAAAAAGAGCTAAAAATAGGGATGGCCATATTGAGCAAGTTCACCCATCCACCGCATTACTACCACCACTAAATGACAGCTTCCATCTGTCCACTGGATTGTTTCAAATTGTAAACAGGCCAGCAGGCATCCCAGGTGATGTCATTGACCAAATATAGTTATAACTATGTTTGGTCAATGACATTAGCCAGATCACTGACTGGTTTGTTGACATACACAGTCATCCGGAGAGCTGTCATTTAGGTATGGGTGTATGGCAGGATAGGATTGTAGTGGCTTGTCATAATGTCGGTGGGTAGTCTAGGTGTCATTCACTTCCCACTTCCCCCAAGCCAGGGATATGGAGTTAAGGCCCTTCTTCCCTACAACATGGGGGACAAGGTGCCATGTCAGGGGGCTTCCTGGCAATATACCCTCCAAATGTTGAGGGCCTGTGACCTGGTATAGTTTGTTGGGGGGAGGGGCATGCTTACCACCTGGATAAGGGTGTGGTATATATTTTTTTTGTGTGTGGGTTCGACTTTAAAAACCCATGCCAGACCCTTATTTTGTTTTGAAGATCTGGTATGGATATTGAAGCAGAGTTATGCCTTTTTTTGCCTTTTTCTTCTGCAGGACATGTGGTCTGATATGTTTCAGGAGGAAGGGGAGGGGGGAGGGGTCATGCCTGCTGCTCCCTTCTTTCCTGGCCATTCAGGTTGCATGCATTGCATTGTATTTTTAATATAGATTTTTAGGCCTCCTTCAAAGTATTTGGCAAGCGTCCAGAAAATCAAACTTTGCTTGGTTTGTTTTGGCATGATGATGGCAACAGTATAGCTAAATACAGTAAATACCCGCTATAAAGGAGCTTGTGACATGTGGATCAATGAATCAGCACTGTCTTAGGGAAGTCTAAAGACGTGCATAATCCACAACTTTGACTGACAAAGGGCTCCGCTTTCACTGGTGATGCCAGAATATAGTCACAGTGGAGCAACAAATAACAAAAGGAAAATATATAATGTATATCCGTGAAGGTCTATATCAAAGAGAACCTGTAGCTTTGCTTGGCATGGACAAAACGCTGGTTCACTTTAGTAATGTAGATGAATCAGTTCTCTCTGATACAAAACTATAATTCTGTCTGTGGCATGTGTTAAAGAATGCATGTAACAATTACTTTTATTATCTATTACTTGTTTTGCTCATTCCACAGTCACACCAGAAATAAACATTGGAAATGTCTATCCTCCTTTATAGTAGCAATATACCCAGAGGATATAATACCATTAGTAGATCCTCTCCTAATATTTGCACATCACCACAAACACAGACACTGAAATCCCTTATCAGTGGGCTAAAAAAAAAAGACAATTTTTCTCTGAACCTTGGATATCCTAGACATGTGAAGGACACCAGTCTGGGTATAAAATTGTTAAAGAATGAAAGAGAACATACTGTTTATTTTGCAGAAGAAGAGTGTGACAAGATAGACAATTAAGTTTAGAATGTGTGTACATAGTCAGGCCAAACAAAGCTATTATAAATGAGACACAAGATTAAGATTTATGGTTTATGAGCCACATTCAAGGGCACCACTTAAAGTAGAACTATAGGCAAAATGTGTTTTTCATTTTGGATGGAGTAAGGGAGGGTTACTCCCCTGTAAGGTTTATTTTTGGCATCTTTGTCCCATTGGGGACATTTTCCTTCGCTTCCTCTCCCATAGCCAAACAGAAAGTGAGAGGAAATCTCTTCAAATTAAAGGCATCTCTTGGGGGCCCCCAGGTCACCAGAACTAGTGTCCTTATTGGAAAATTTCCCCTCTATTACTTTTCTGTTAACACTTTTACTTTCAATGATAATTGTAAACAGGACATATAGAGAGGGTTAAAGCTGTACTAAACCACATTTTTTTTTTGCATCGCATACTCGCACATTATGAAATACTTACTTTAGAACGAAGCCTTCCAGCAGCGCGCTGTCACCTCTGAAGGCGCTTCTATCTTTACCCAGTCTTCCTTCCAGGTTCGCGCCCTCTGGCCGTCTGATTCGTCTGAGTCACGGATCGTGATACAGAGCTCTGAAGGGACAGCACGGGACAGCGCGGGTAGGCCGTCCCTTCAGAGCGCATGCATCAGTGACATCACCAGCTGCATGCAGTGTGAATATCTCCTAAACAGTGCAAGTTTAGGAGATATTCACAGTACCTACAGGTAAGCCTTATTAACTGCCTGAGATCCGCGCCATAGCCAAATGACGGCTACAGCGCGGATCTGTTGTGCCGGGAGCGCGCGCGCGCTCTCGCCGTGTCACTGGGCACCCGATGCGCGTGCCCAGCGGCCGCGATGTCCGCTGGGCACCCGCGATTGCCCGGTAACACAGCGGGACCGTGGAGCTGTGTGTGTAAACACACAGATCAACGGTCCTGTCAGAGGAGAGGAGCCGATGGTGTGTTCTCTGTACAGAGAAACACCGATCGGTCTCCTCCCCTTGTGAGTCCCCTCCCCCCACAGTAAGAAACACTCCCAGGGAACATAATTAACCCCTCCCCGCCCCTAGTGGTTAACCCCTTCACTGCCAGTGTCATTTATACAGGAATCAATGCATTTAAATAGCATTGATTGCAGTATAAATGACAATGGTGCCAAAAATGTGTCAAAAATGTCCGATGTGTCCGCCATAATGTCGCAGTCACAATAAAAATCGCTCATCACCGCCATTACTAGTAAAAAAAAAAATATTAATAAAAAATGCTATAAAACTATCCCCTAATTTTTTTACCAAAAATATGTAGAAGAATACGTTTCGGCCTAAACTGAGGAAAAATAATTTTTTTTTATATATTTTTTGGGGATATTTATTATAGCAAAAAGTAAAAAATGTATTTTTTTTTTTTTAATTTGTCGCTCTTCTTTTGTTTATTGCGCAAAAAATAAAAAACACAGAGGTGATCAAATACCACCAAAAGAAAGCTCTATTTGTGGGGAAAAAATGAAAACAATTTCATTTGGGTACAGTGTCGTATGACCGCGCAATTGTCATTCCAAGTGCATCAGCGCCGAAAGCTGAAAATTGGTTTGGTCACGAGGGGGGTTTAAGTGCCCAGTAATCAGGTGGTTAAAGTCTTACCTCTAGGTACAGCTGTAAAAAAAGGGTTTACTTCCACTTTATCGGGGGCTCAGACAGCAATAAGAACTGACAGATGTTCCATTTCATCTCCCCTAGCAAAAGTGAGATCATTTGTTGAAATTTAGAAACAAAGGAGATAAATGTGTGATAGTGTATGCATAATGTTTTCAATATAATTGTAACCTGGACTGTAGCTGTTATCTGTTGCTTACCATATTCCGTTGTTGCTGATGTATTATCCTTATCAGTATGGACAGAGTTAAACTGAATATTCATTAAAGAGGAACTCCAGGAACTCCTTCCAAAAAAAAAAAGTCAGCAGCTACAAGTACTATAGCTGCTGTCTTTTAATATTAAGGCACTTACCTGTCCAGGTATCCAGCAGTGTCCTTTCCCGAGCTGATTCTTCAATAGGCTATCAGGTGCTGGTACTGCTATCTTGACAAAGGGAAACCAGCAGTGAAGCCTTGTGGCTTCACAGCTGGTTTCCTACTGCACATGTGCGAAGCAAGCTGTGCTTTGTAAATAGGCTGCAGTCTTCTGGGACCTGTGAAGTGTCTCAGAAGGCTATGGGGGAGGAACAGTGGGCTGAACTTCTGGCTCAGTAGGACGTGGCAAACTGAGCAGATTTTGACAGGTACCCGCTCCCCCTCAAAATGCGCCAAATGTAGCAGCAGAGAGGGGGAGGAGGCAGAGAAGCAGAGTTTCCCCTTTTGGGTGGAGGCCCACTTTAATGCAGTAGTGCAGCAGCCATCTTTAAGGAGACCACTTTACAATGCTCGTCTATGGAGTGTCTCTAGTGAAGGGGGTAGCCATCTTGGCTGGGTCTGGGAAGATCCTCAAAGGACAGTGGTTGACTGGTGCAACAAAGCAAAAAGTGGAGGGCCTACAGGCTGATAAGAGGAAGAGAGAGGACAGCTAGCTGCTGAGAGGAAGAGAGAGGACAGTCTTAAAGCGAGCAGGGGTGTAAAAAAAAGAGACCGGACTGCTGGCTAAATGGAACCCTGGATGACCATAATCTGGAGAGACTTTAGAGAAGACTCTTATTGCACAGGAGCTTGCCTCAGATACCGGAAACTTTCTCCCTGGGAGAGTGTGAGGTGTGATTTGGCTGTCTGGTAAAATCAGACTATTCTAAAAAGTGCTCCTACTGCTTGTAAGGAAGGAAAAGAGGGATTGTCTCAGCAGGATTGAAAGAAAGAAAACACAGCAACTCCAATTTCCTTGATTAGAATCAGAGCACATGTCTAAAGACCCAGAAGAGGGTGCCCTGATTTTGGTAAGAGACAAACATTGCAGCAAGTTAGTCTGTTACATAGTTACATAGTTAGTTTGATTGAAAAAAGGCACAAGTCCATCTAGTTTAACCAATAAAAGAGGAAAATATATACAATCCTATATACACAATCCTATACTCACAGTTAATCCAGAGGAAGGCAAAAAACCCCAGCAAAGCAAGATCCAAGTTGCTCCAGCAGGGGAAAAAAAATCCTTCCTGATTGGATATTCCCTGGATCAACTTTACCTATAAATGTTAGTATCCAGTTATATTATGTACATTTAGGAAAGAATCCAGGCCTTTTTTAAAGTAATGTACTGAGCCGGACAGAGCCAGGTCTTCAGGGAGTCTATTCCACATTTTCACAGATCTTACTGTGAAGAAGCCTTTCCATATTTGGAGGTTAAATCTCTCTTCCACCAGACATAAAGAGTGCCCCCTTGTCCTGTGTAATGACCTTTAAGTGAATAACTCAACACCAAGTTCACTATATGGACCACTTATGTATTTGTACATGTTGATCATATTCCCCCTTAATCTCCTCTTCTCAAGAGAGAATAAATTCAGTTCCTCTAACCCTTCCTCATAGCTGAGCTCCTCCCTTCCTCTTATCAGTTTGGTTGCCCTTCTCTGCACTTGCTCCAGTTCTCCAATATCCTTTTTGTGAACTGGTGCCCAAAATCAAACTGCATACTTCAGATAAGGTCTAATGCCCCGTACACACGAGTGGATTTTCCGTTGGAAAAAACTTGGATGGTTTTTCCGATGGAATTCCACTCAAGCTTGCCTTGCATACACACAGTCACACAAAAGTTCTATGAACTTTCAACCGCCAAGAACGCGGCGACGTACAACACTACGACGAGCCGAGAAAATTAAGTTGAATGCTTCCGAGCATGCGTCGAATTGTTTCCGAGCATGCGTAGAAATGTTGCGCGTCGGAATTTGTACAGATGATCGGAATTTTGCATTGGAACTTTTTCCGACCAAAAAATTGAAAACCTGCTCTCAATCTTTTGCTGACATAAATGTCGCCAGCAAAAGTCCGATGGAGCATACACACAGTCGCTTTATCTGACCAAAACATCAAATTGGTCTTTTGCTGGCGGCATTTCCGATCGTGTGTACGCGGCATTACTAATGTTGTCTGCTGGGAACTGTTGTGCTTTCTTCAAGTGCCCCAGCTTCGCTGGCTAATGTATTTTTTTTTAACATTCACTGGCCAGTGGGATAAGGTGAGGACTGTTATAGCAAGTAAGGACTGTTTTGATATACTGTTGCTAGAGAAAAGCAATTTACTAATAGTCAGAATATTGCAGGTGTTTAACCACATTTCTCAGAGTAACATTTATTGTTTTATTTTATTTTTATACACTTGCTAATCCTTTCTTCATTTGAGCTATGCTTGGCCTAATAAATTCTTTGGAATAGCTTAATTTGTGTCGGTAAGTGCTGGGTGAGCGAGGTGTGTCTTCTTCAGGTATGCAGAGAACTCACAAGACACATCAGTGGCTCTTTCCGGGATATCGCTACATAATCATTGAATATTAGTTTTAGCATCAAAAATATACATTATAAAAACACTTACATCATCATTTTGCACTCCTAAAGCTGAAGACAAGGGTAAATACACAGTTGAAATAATTTTGTGGACATTGTTTTACATGACCGATTTGTAGTTTTGTCTAGTTTTGTCTAGTCATACCTGAAAATGACACTGCCCTGCCAGATAGCAAAGCAAATACAGCCTGGTCTCTTTCTTGCCCTGAGCCTATAAATGGACAATAAAAGAGTAACGAAATTCTGTTGGGTCATCCCTCTGCTTCCTTATCATATCCTCTATCAACACATGTGCATGTAGCACACCATATTGGCCCCTAGATCTGCCCATGCCTCTCTCTACTGTGCAAGACATTACAAGAGATTGTAGGGTAGCATACATGTGTAGGATGATTGGTCACTAGATGCCCCCATAACCAAAGAGTGAGATTCAGCTTAGAAAGCTGTGTGGGTTAAATGCCAGTCCTGCCCCTGCTTGGAGAGGAACACTCTGGTTAAGGTTATAGTAGGAAGGTGGAAAGCTAGCTTGATTGGTTGGTTGTCATGAGGAGAGTAAATATTGGTTTTCCCTGTGGGTACAATAGCATGGACCAGCAAGTAGACAGAGAGCTTATATTGTGTAACTTACACTTATGGGTGAAGCAGGGGGGAGTTGGAGGCTATTGGGGCTACTTGCATTAAACAAGGGGAATGTGGGGCTCTGGAACACCCCTCCTGTAAGTACTGGCCTCTTGTTCTTGTCTCAGCTTTCTCCCTGAACTTTGTTCATGGACTAAACTCTTGAAAAGGCACTTTCTTTGATGGACTGCTGTTTCCTTTAACCTATATGGGAACATCTTTGATAAGTAAGGTTAGGCCAGAATGGATTCTTTGTGTCTGGGGGCCTCATGTACTCAACCAGATCAGTGAAATCACCCAAGGGCCGGCAAGGAATAATTTAAAGAGCTGTTGTGCACCCCACCCCACTTCATGACAATTACACTGCCTGCATTTAGTTTGAAGAGTCTTAAAAGATGTTGCATGCGTAACAATTTTGGGAGCAATCAAAACTTGAATACTGTGTATTTTAAGTGGATGTGGTTAAACACAGTTTGGTTTACTAAGCCTGTATGTTGCAGAGTAGACAACAATTATTATACCCACATGCAGGGCTGGCTCAAGACATTTTGCTGCCTGGGCCCAAGAATTAAATGCTGCCCCCCCCCAAAAAAAAATTACGCCCAAAAGGCCCCCACATACATTATTTTATATTATGACAATTAAAACGAAAATTGAAAGTATTAGGGATTTAGATTTACAGTGGTGGTGGTTGTGGGGTTTCATCCAATGCAGCTGTGGTGATGGTTGGGGGTTCAGTCAGAGGCAGCAGTGGTGGTGGGGGGGGGGGGGTGGTTCAGACAGAAGCAGCAGTAATGGTGGTGGTGGTGGGGGGGGTTAAGACAGAGGCAGTGGTGATGGTGGTGGTGGGGGATTCAGTCAGAGGCAGATGTGGTGGTGGGGGGGGGGGGGGTTCAGTCAGAGGCAGCAGTGATGGTGGAGGTGGGGGGGTTCATACAGAGGTAGGGGTGGAGGTGTGGGGGTTCAGACAGAGGCAGGGAGGGTCAGGTGGGCACACACCAGGGAGGGGTCAGAAGGCTATACACCAGGGTGGGTCAGAGGGGTATACACCAGGGATGGTCAGGAGGGTACTAGGGAGGGTCAGGAAGGTACACACCAGGGAGGGATCAGGAGGGTACACACCAGGGAGGGGTCAGAAGGGTATACACCAGGGTGGGTCAGAAGGGTATACACCAGGGATGGTCAGGAGGGTACTAGGGAGCGTCAGGAAGGCACACACCAGGGAGGGATCAGGAGGGTACACACCAGGGAGGGGTCAGAAGGGTATACACCAGGGTGGGTCAGAAGGGTATACAACAGGGATGGTCAGGAGGGTACTAGGGAGGGTCAGGAGGGCACACACCAGGGAGGGGTCACGAGGGTACTAGAAAGGGTCAGAAGGGTATACACCAGGGAGGGGTCAGGAGGGTATACACCAGGGAGGGGTCAGGAGGGTATACACCAGGGAGGGGTCAGGAGGGTATACACCAGGGAGGGGTCGTGAGGGTATACACCAGGGAGGGGTCGGGATGGTATACACCAGGGAGGGTCAGGAGGGTACTAGGAAGGGTCAGGAGGGTATACACCAGGGAGGGTCAGGAGGGTATACACCAGGGGGCAGTGAAAACCTGGAGACAGTGACAATAATTAAGCCCAATTTTCAGCTAACAGGCAGCACTTCCATGCTAAACTGCAGCTATCCAGCAGATTTAGCATAGAGGTGCCTGCAAGCTACACGAGGTACGGCAAGATGATTTTACCTCCACACACACTGGCTTGTCTCTCTCTGCTCACTGTGACCAGACGGGCGTGATCTCATAGGTCAGGTGCACCCCCATCCTGCCCACTCAAACAGCAGAGACCAGGAGGCTCCACCTCAGGGATGTCACTGTACTCCTGCAGGACAGTGGCCGTGACTCAAAAACCTGCTGGAGGAGCGAGGTAGGGGGGAGGTACAGGGGGTGGAGATTCCAGTCCCCATCTACAGCGATGTGATGAGCAATAAAAGTAGTGGCTGTAATCTGTCCTGGCCTGCTCCTGTTACCTCTAACAGCAGTGGTGCCGGGCTCCCTCACTGTGGAATAAGCAGTTTGCCGCCCCCCTGAAAGTTCTGCTCGGGTCCCATGGTACCACTGGGTCCCATGGTAGGGCCGGCCCTGCCCACATGATAAACGTTAATCATCAAAAACTGCAGATCCTGATGTACATGTCAGAGTCCCACACACCTCAAAATAAAGGACCAGATTTAAAGTAAGATGAGCAACTCAAATTGGGCATATGAGTGAAAGATGCTTAAGCAGAGTTTACCTTAAGTGAAACTGCACATGAAAGCTATCAGTAGATCCACAGATATGACTAGCTGAAGTTATATGCAAAGTTTTATTGTGAAACTGCAGCATAGCCAAACTTCCTTAGTTCAATGTGATAAAATGACCCGATTGACTCATATTGAGTCTTTGGAAGGCAAGAGAGAAGCAAGCGTATATCTCTTGATTATTTTGACCTGTTGTTTTCACTGACGGTAAACCATTATCCCAGTCCTCCACTTTTCAGGGATGGAATGTGTACTGGAAGATGGGTACTTGTAGCAGCGCTCATGCCCCACCCTGATAATGGGGATGCAGTTCCTGCACGTTTTACATTGCAAGCATGATGATGTCAACAAGAGCCAGAGGAAGTGAAACGTATCCAGATAAAGACCAGAGGACTGGCTATCACTGGGACAGGCAGGGAGAAAGATCACAGGACTGCAGATTAGGGTACTTAGTTATGTGTGGTAAAACAAATGTATATACAATTAGTGAATGTATACAGTAGATAAAAAAGTTTATTTTTATTTTCAATGTACAAGTAAAAAAACAGAAAGTCCCTTTGCTGTTAACTGCTGATAAATTTGATGATTGGAATTATAAGGAGATAGAAGTCTGGTTTCTATGCTTGGAATAACCTGGGAAATTTGAGCCAAAATATGGATTCTTCCAGTTACAAAAGATGAAAGCACTGAAGTCCCAGTTTCAGAATCTACTGATGTGATAATTTTAGGAAAATCTCAACTTTTTTTTCTGTAGAAGTCCAGCCTACCATCATATCTTTCTCATTCTCGGTACCCTTGACCAATATGGAGGCTCTAGAGATAATAGGGGATAGAGCCAAGCTCGATAAACTATAACTTCCCTAACACATTCCCAAAACAAAATAAATTAATTGACAGCAATGATGTGAGCTGGGTTTATGTAAACCAGACATTATGATCAGAGATCCCTGTGCAATTATTAGTGATTGAATGTACTAGGTAAAGTAAGAGGTTGACTAGAATATAGAAAATATGGGCTACCTTGAGAAATCGTTGACTGTTTTTTATTAGTCCTTTTTGCCATCTAATACAAACTGCATATTTTTTGTGCTGCCATCTACTACCCCTTTTAATTATGACTGGAGCTCTCCATGGTACCACACCCGATGTAAAATAAATGAATAGAAATATTCTCTCAAGATACCAGTTATGAGGAACAAATCCATCACATATAGATTACGTTTTCTCAAGAAAATTTAAAAGCTTATCAGGTAATTATTTTTAAATCTTCATAAAGGACAATAAACAAAAGTCAGTATTCATGGGCATTTGTCAAAAATGCTTTTTTTCTAAACAAGAAAGTTTGCATAAAAAACTGTTTAATGTACCCTAAAAGTCAGAAGCAAGTCAGATGTATTTCGGGAAAACTTTAAGGAAGATTTTAAAAATTATCTTAAGCTGATCATAAATGCAAGCTGATTGGACCTGGAAACATTTACCCATGTATACAAGTTCTTATATATGGGGTATCAAATATCACCTTAGAAGACCTTATTATATTATATATATATTTGTTCATAAAAGACATGGAGGATGGGGTAAACAGTTCAATCTCTGTATTTGCGGACAATACTAAGCTAAGCAGGGCAATAACTTCTCCTCAGGATGTGGAAACCTTGCAAAAATATCTGAACAAATGAATGGGGTGGGCAACTACATGGCAAATGAGGTTCAATGTTCAATGCAATCTATACACTGGGGGGGGGGGGAGAACCTCTGGGGGAATTTAGGATGGAAAAGGACCTGGGGGTCCCAGTAGATGATAGGCTCAGAAATGGCATGCAATGCCAAGCTGCTGCTAACAAAGCAAACAGAATATTGGCATGCATTAAGAAGGGGATTAATTCCAGAGATAAAATGAAAATTCTCCCCGCTCTACAAGACTCTGGTCCGACCGCACCTAGAGTATGCTGTCCAGTTCTGAGTACCAGTCCTCAGGAAGGATGTACTGGAACTGGAGAGAGTCCAGAGAAGGGCAACAAAGCTAATAAAGGGTCTGGAGGATATTAGTTATGAGGAAAGGTTGCGAGCACTGAACTTATTCTCTCTGGAGAAGAGACGCTTGAGAGGGGATATGATTTCAATATACAAATACCATACTGGTGACCCCCACAATAGGGATAAAACTTTTTTGCAGAAGGGAGTTTAACAAGACTCGTGGCCACTCATTAAAATTAGAAGAAAAGAGGTTTAACCTTAAACTACGTAGAGGGTTCTTTACTGTAAGAGCGGCAAAGCGGTGGTCTCAGTGGGGGGAATCAATAGTTTCAAGAAACTATTAGATAAGCACCTGAACATGTAACTATATGACAGCAAGAAAATACTATATCCTTTACTCTGCTTATGGTACAGAGCTAAGCCCATACCACTCATTACTGATGTAAAGATCACAATGAACAGCAGATGTAAATATCTAAAAATTGATACAAAGATAAAATAAAAGAAGCAAAAAGGGACGTTTACAGGTGCCATACAAAATGACAAATATTGAATTTTTGCACAAAAAACTAAAATCCTTCTTTATAATCAAAAATACTGTAAGAAAATCCAGTAAATAAGAAAAGGTAAGTAAGACAATCCAGTAAATAAGAAATTCAATAGAAAATGTAATGGATCCTGCTCCTTTAAAATATGTTATATGACACAGTGCTTGTCCTCACAATAGTCCCCCCCCCCCCCCTCTGTGAATTATTTATAAATATAAATGCTGTAAATACCTAATTTAAGAGCCAAGATTGCGATCACATGACCAGCCAGCTCTCTCCTCCTCTCCTCCTCCCCTCCAGACTGACATCAGCAGAGGAATCTCAGCCCCGCCCACTGCATCTCTCAGAGCAGAAAAGGAGAAAGGTGGCTGGACATGTGATCGCAATCTCGGCAGTTAAATTAGGTATTTGCAGCATTTATTTATATAAATCACACACAGAGGGGATACTACAATAGAAGGCAGTGCTGATGGTGTATACAGGTTAGAGTGGCTTAACAACAACTTTAATCACTGCTTTTAAAACTACACCTCCGATTTGGGCAAAGTTAAATAAATATAAATAATAAAAATAAATAAAACTCTATGCAACCAAACACAACTAAACCATATACATAGCATATAAATGTTAGGGCTGGGCTTAGCCCTTCCTTCTCAAAGCTGGCCGCTTAGCTGTCGGCTAATTGCCAGCTCCTTTCTCTCCACAGTGACTCACCTGTTGATGATATCCTGCTTGTCAGTCCTGCCTACTTAAGCCGGCCAGTCCAGATGATCTCTGCCTTCGCCTTGGTCACATCTTTAGAGACGCTCTCCTGTGTTCCTGTTAAAGACTTGCTTGGCTGGCATTCCTTCTGGCTCCAGATCCTGCTTGCTGTTCTACTACACTCATCTTTGGCTCCCTGATGTTTTGCCTTGTCTGACTATCCGTTACGGTTCCTGAACTCTGGCTATGTTTTGACTACGTTTACTCTGTTTACCTTTATTTATTATTAAAAAAATTTAGTAAAATTATTATTATTATTATTATTAATAAACAAGTGTGATTTAACTGTACTTCTGTCTCAGTCTGATTCATGGTTTCTGACAATAAATCTCTTTCAAATGCATAAATAATATATCTGTGTGATTAAAAAAATATTATCTGAATATCTCCCATCGCAAAATAGAAAGTGACAAATCCAAAATGCAGTGTAACTTCCACTTATATACAAATGATAATGAATAGTGAAAAAAAAAAAATATATAGTAGAAAAATCATATATATATATATATTTATATATATGTATAGTCCACCTCCTTTTTCTTCCACCTCATATTGAGTCCATAAAAAATAATAGAACGTGCACTAGTGAATATTCATAAGGAAATCATCACCACAGAGTGCTTTTTTCACCTTCCAAACGGGCTGCTTACCTCAGATTTTGACCTATTGAAAATCAGGTCAATATGTGCCTTGCCCTTTAAACCCTTCAATACAGGGCACTTTCCCCCCTTCCTGCCCAGGACAATTTTCAGCTTTCAGCGCAGTCACACTTTGAATGACAATTTTTATCATTTTCCAACAAATAGAGCTTTATTTTGATGGTATTTGATCACCACAGTTTTTTTATGCTAAACAAGCTAAAAAAAAAAAAATTGAAATCTTTAAAAAAGTTTTTCTTTGTTCCTGTTATAAAATGTAGTTTTTTTCCTTCACTGATGGGCACTGATGAGGCTGCACTGATGGGCACTGATGAGGCAGCACTGATAAGGTGGAACTGATGGGCACTGATGAGGAGGCACTGATGAGCACTGATAGGTGGCACTGATGGGCACTGATAGGTGGCACTGATAGGTGGCACTGATGGGCACTGATAGGCGCCACTGATGGGTGGCACTGATGAGCACTAATAGATGGCTCTGATGGGCACTAATAGATGGCATTGATAGGCAGCACTGAGGAGGTACTGAAGTCATTACTGATGGGCACTGATTGGCATCTGTGAAGGTCACTGACAGGCATTAATGATGGGCACTGATTGGCACTTTGGTGGGCACTGACTTGCATCTGATGGGCACTGATTGGCAGCTGTGGTGGGCACTTCTGTTGGGGGCTGCGCTGATAATTAATGCACTGATTATCAGCGCACACACCCCCTGACAGGAGAGCCACCAATCGGTTCTCCCTGTCATCGCAAACTGAGGAAAGCCAAATACTGGCAATTCCTGATTGCCACTGTGATCAGCTGTGATTGGTCACAGCAGATCACATGGAAAAGAGCCTGCGGCATAGGCTCTTTACCACGATCAGAGATGCGGTGTGTCAGAGCCACATTGTGGACATCAATCCATAATGGAATGGGCAGGAAGTGGGTAAAAGAGCTTTGTCTCCATGCAAACTTTCATCTGTGTCTTTCTCCACATATGGACACATTTCCTCCAAAAGTAGCTCAGAGGAACAAAAAGTATCTCATTGTGCAATATATCAGCTTACCAGATAAATTTATTAAAACAAAGGGTTAAAATCTCATTGTCAAAATTAGTGCACTTCATCCAGCTTTCTGAAGCAGTTGAATGCTTCAAGGGCGTGGCCAGGTGACGTCATTGCTGGCAGGAACTGGAAGTTGGTATCTGAAGCCAAAGTCTAACCTTAAGGGGGAAATGCTTGTTTAACCACTTGTCTGCTGGGCCCTTTTCCCCCCTTCCTGCTCAGGCCAATTTTCAGCTTTCAGCGCTGTCACACTTTGAATGACAATTGCCCAGGCATACAACACTGTACCCATATGACATTTTTATAATTTTTTTCACACAAATGGAGCTTTCACCAGCTCGGTGATGTCATCATGGAGGAGTGGAAGAGAACTCCAGGGGCAACCTGTGAAGCTCTGGTGAACTCCATGCCCAAGAGGGTTAAGGCAGTGCTGGAAAATAATGGTGGCCACACAAAATATTGAAACTTTGGGCTCAATTCAGACATTTTCACTTTATTATTATTATTATTATACAGGATTTATATAGCGCCAACAGTTTGCGCAGCGCTTAGGGGTGTACTCACTTTTGTTGCCAGCGGTTTAGACATTAATGGCTGTGTGTTGAGTTATTTTGAGGGCAAAGCAAATTTACACTGTTATACAAGCTGTACACTGACTACTTTACATTGTAGCAAAGTGTAATTTCTTCAATGTTGTCACATGAAACGATATGATAAAATATTTACAAAAATGTGAGGGGTGTACTCACTTTTGTGAGATACTGTATATGTATTTTTCACTATATATTTTTTTTCACTATTCATTATCATTTGCATTTAAGTGGATGTTACACTGCATTTTGGACTTGGCACTTTATATTTTGCGATGAAAGGTATTCAGATAATATTTTTTTATTCACACTAATTAATTATTTATGCATTTGAAAGCGATTTATATGGTTTAGTTTTGATGATTGCGCAGAGTTTTATTTATTTATTTGTATTGCCCTTTTTGGTATGAGAACACACAACAGCTGTAGTAATCATTTATATTATTTATTGAATTTTGGTTCACAATTTGTGTGGTAGCTATGGAGACACTATATAGTAAAAATAAATATATACATATTGTATCAAACAAACATAATAAATCCAATAGGCTTGCTTTCTAGGAGGTGGAGGAGTTGTATATATTCAAAAATGTGTCCTCAGGACCAAACGTGTGTCACAGTCCAATGCTTCGTCAGGAGACCCTTGTACACTAAAAGATAGACAGATATTAATGTATACAATACCATAATACAAACTTGAAGACATTAACAATACCAGCTATGGTAGGGTGAGCTTGTGTACTCACATATTCACATATTAACAGGTATGGATATAGCACTGCATCAAAGTTGGGGAACCCCAAGGCCCCCCCCATAAGGACCTTGGCAATGGATGAAAAAGGAGCCCCCTCTGGACTAGCCTAGTACCAAAGAATATATCTTATTATTATTGTAAAATAATCCATGACTATGCTGTAAATATCTTATAGTATAAGTATTAATAGTTGAGGGTGATTTTACAAGTGAGTACACGACCTCTACCTACCTGCACCTGTAAACGTCCCTTTTTGCTTCTTTTCCTTTGTGTCGATTTTTATAATTTTGGTATGTGGTGCCAATTTTATCAGGCTATATTTCCAGTTTATAGATGCATATATCTAGTGAACCAAGCATCTACTGAGGGTCTGATTGCTAAAAAATAAGTGATTACATATTTTCATTTAGTGCTTCTTCAAGACCTTGTGACCAAAGCTGAGGACTTGAGTTGAGGATGTAAATAGCTTATTCTTCAAACCCATGAAACTACTTCTGTGGTTATAGATTTAGCACCAGCACAATGAAATAAAAGCCTTGGCTGTTGTTGATACAGCTTTAAGCCCCTTTAAGAACATTTGAAAATTGGAAACAGAGATAATTTCCGTTCAAGAACCTGACAGTCAGCCATCAAAAACAGTTGCTTTTCATTAGTTATAAACACATGAACATTTTTTTGAAGATCCAAACAGGAAATGCCAAAACAAAGTAAAAAACACAAAGATTGGTTTAGTTAGTATTCTCTTTTAGACGAGTCCATGGTTGGGCATGCAAATATATCCGTGAGGTATCATCATGGTATACACATTTTAACCTTAACCTCAACATGTTTTTATTTTTCCTAATTGTTCTGACAACTATACCATTTCTTTAGAGACTAAAGTGGAGAAATAGGCATGATAATTCTAGTATTAAATAAATATATTAATAGTTATATTTAGATAATCTATTTAACTAGCTGTCTCTGTCATCTTTTAATGTCATTGTAAGTTTAGTTTTGTACATTGCAGATTAAGCTGTTTCCTTTTTACTTCCATTCTTTTTTTTTTTCCTTTCAAATCTACTAATATCAAAGTGACAATATCCCACTGACTCATTGACAAAAAAAAATAAAAATCTCCTCTTTTTCCTGAAAAAGAAGAAGCATTATACTTACTTCTGTGGTGACCTGTGTCTCTTACCTTCGTTCATTTGAAGTGCTACAGCCTGCATATGAGTCTTCTGTTGGATGTGTGTGTCCCCTGCTGAGTTCTGTGGGTCCATCCACTGACAACTAAGTTATCATTGAGAAGTAGGTATCAGAGGATGAAGGCACGTGAGACAGGCATTCTGTACTCCCGAGAGTGTTGAATGCGGAAGATTCTGGCAAAGGCTTTAACTTTGCAATGGAGTAAATATCAGAGGCATGGGCCACCAGAAAGGTATGTCTAATAACTTTACTTTTGCTTGTAATTTCTTTTTTTTGGCAACAACAAATTATACTGACCAAGATTGATTCATAAAGTCTGTTGGAGATGATATACTGTATATGAAGTTACCAAGAAAAAACTGAACTCCAAGCAGATTGCTGTTAGGTAATGAAGATAGGACAACAAAAAAAATCACTTCCAGCTTGACTTTTGGTAGATTTGAGGCTTTTTAACTTTTCAAAGTTAAATGGGTTTTCCAGTATAAAGTTTGACCCAAGGTGGTGCCATCTGCTTACTGTAGCATGGAGATGGTCCCATATTATGGCTCCTTATATTTGCCAGGATGACATAATAATGAAATCACCTTTTAGTGAGTAGGTACACTGACCAAGCGGTAATAGTTAATACAGCTGTAATTTTTAAGCCATACCTAATGCCGCGTACACACGAAGGGACTATCCCGCGGGATTATCCGCTGGACCGAAGTCCAGCGGATAATCCCCTCGTGTGTGGGCGCCGGCGGACTTTTTTTGGCCAAAGTACGGCGGACTAAAGTTTCAGGTTTTGTTCTCAAATTATCCGCTGGACTTGGCAGTCCAGCGGATAATCCGGTCGTGTGTAGTATGGTCCGGCGTACCAAAAAGGACGCATGCTCAGTAGCTATTATGTCACGGACTCGCTCGGTCTGGTAAAACTAGCCTTCGTTTTGAAGCTCGCACAATCGTCACGCTGCTGAATTTTTTTTTTTTTTTTTTTCTGACAGCGGGATTTGTATGTTATCGTACTTGAAGAATGATTTTGCCTTGCTGCTTGTATATTCACGCAGAGTACTCCCGAACGTTTTTTCTTCAGCATTCTTTAGTGAAGTTATATATTTGTATATATATATATATATATCTATATCTATATCTCTATCTCTATATATATATATATATATATATATATATATATTATATAGATATAGATATAGATATAGATATAGATATCCAAATCACCAAATGAAAAATATATCTATATTTCTCAATAAGCCCAAAAAATATATATCGATATCTACATATATATATATATATATTAATATATATAGATATATAGATCTATACGTGTATAAAAATATATATATATATATATATATATATATATATATATATATATATATATATATATATATATATATATATATTATATATGTACATATATCTCTATATAGATATTTTTTTATTATTTGTTGGTTATCAAAAGGATTAGTTATTACACATGATACAATTGTGGAGTCAGCAGAGCTTGCCCTTAATTCAGATCTTAACCCTCACCTTTCCAGCGACTGCACTTGCAGTTCCATTGAAGTTGCACTTTACACTTGTATTGTCAAATGAATGTTTAGACATGTACCTGCCTACTCCTAAAGAAACTATGTTTTTGAATAACAAGCACGTATATCATTATTTGATGAAAATTAAATGACCATTTATTCTGGTTAAAACAAACAAGGCAAAACAAAATAGGAAGGCAACACTGGAGCCACTTGTAGATTTTGTGAAGACTTTTTGCCCCAACGGCAGACACCAAGTTTGTGAAGCCAAAAATTAAGCTTGGGCACATTTCATCCAATATAGGGAGCACAAGAAGATTGACCAGGAATCAGACAGACCAGGAACAGCAGCAGATGACATCTATGTCCCCAAGCTGTGGCACTACAACAGCCTGTGTCTTCTGTGAGACCAGACTGAAGCCAGGCAATCACTTCCGACTCTTCCCACCACGCTGCCCTGCACTCTTCCCTGCAGTCTTCCCTGCACGCTTCCTTGGAGGCTGACTTGTGGTAGGAGGAGGAGTAGGAGGAGGAGGAGGAGGAGAAGAAGGAAGACGAGGAGGAGGAGGAGGAGAAGTTGGTGTCGGGCCTTCATGGGTCAGGCGGGTGGATTCTCGTAATTCACCCCTCAAACCCCCCCTAATTGCCTCAGAAATGAGGCCCTCACACAGGTGCCGTTGGCCCCTCTCCATTTCCAGCAACCTGCTGGACAAGTAGCTGGCATAGGCCTCTTCTGGAAGGGGGGGTTTGTCGAGAATCGCACTCGCCTTCCGAATCAGTTGGAGTGATTCCTCCTCAACAATGGTCATCCTCCTGGGCCTTCTTGGGGGTAAGGGCAGGGGTGGAGGTAGACTTCTTAATTGGGTCTGGCTGTCACTCTGGCTCGTGCTGGGCCCAGCCACCTCCTGGCTCTCGCTGGTCATGTCCTCCTCCTCCATACCACTTGTCCCGGCATCATCCTGGGTCAGCTCATCCTGTGTGCAAATAAATCAAAAATCAAACACCTGTTTTGTGGTTTCTGGCCTCCTCAATCATCCAATTGTAAACTTAGGAACGAGCATCTAAATTTTCAAAAAGATCCAAAAGGCTATCATTTGGACCCCTGCATTTTCCAAGCAGATCACCAATGTTGTCTAACGCTTTTTTTGCCACTACTGGATGTATGTATACACTATATATGTATCGATATGTTGCACCAACACTTTTTAGAAGTGTGCTGAATTTTTGTCAGTTTTTTTCACAATTCTGAGTTCAGGGTGTTAATTGTTTCACATTTTAACGTTTACAGCATTAATATTCACACAATCACAATTTAGGCTACTAAATATATACCTGGCTCCAGCTGGGCGCATCAGCCTGCTCCAAGGTGGAGGGGTCTTCTCCTTCCGTGGAAGCCTCAGCTGGGGTGGAGGGAAGAGTGGAGGGAAGAGTGGAGGGAAGGGTGGAGGGAAGAGTGGACAGTGATTGCCTGGGTTCCATCTGGTCACCTATAAAAGTCAGTTGGTTGTAGTACCACAGCTTGGGTACATAAACATTCTCTGCTGCTGCTCCTGATCTGACTGATTCCTCAATCTTCTTGCGCTCCCGCTTGTACATGTGCCTTAAACTTGCAATTCTGGCTTCCACAAACTTGGTGTTTGCGTTGGGGACTTTAGTCTTCACAAAAGCCACAAGTGGCCCCAGTGTTGCCTTCCGGACATCCCTATTGCCATATAAAGGGTTCTTGAGCTGCCACAGGTTGGTATTTTTTCTGTACAGGGCAATGAATTCGGACATGAACTGCTGGTCCTTGAATGGATTCAACTGGGGTGCTGACATGTTTGTTTCTGTTTTGTTAGTAATGGCAATACAAAAGACCAAAAACACAAATGTTACTTAAAACGCACAACCAGTTTTTCTTACCAAACATTACACAACACACCCACACACAGGCAGCAACCCCTACACACAGGCAGCAACCCCTACACACAGGCAGCAACCCCTACACACAGGCAGCAACCCCTACACACAGGCAGCAACCCCTACACACAGGCAGCAACACACACATATCCTTAAAAAATGCTGGCCCAAACCCAAAAAAAAACACACTAATGCATCCTAGAAAACACTTACCTTCGTACAGAGCGCTCGCTACTTCCGTTCGGGAACACGTGGGCCCCTCAAACAGCCTTATATACACTGCGCACGCGTCGAAGTCCGCCTGCGTCCTCCGCGTCGCCCGCCCATGACGTTCCTCCTGACGAGTATTCCCCGCCCCGCTTCCCCTCGTTGCATTGTTGGTGAATAAATTCATGAATATGGCGGACACATTCTCAGCCAGTAGCGCGGAGGAAAGCCAAGAAGCCAACACATCTGCATCCAGCAGCAGATATAAGGCCACCAATATGGCCTTTGAAGAGATGGTGGAGATGGTGGACATCCTCCAAAGGGAAGATTACGACGGGGAAAATGGCCCGTACCCTCGACCCAACTTGCGCAAGGACAAGATTCTCACTACAATCGTCAGCACCCTGGAGCAGAAATTCGGCGTACGAAGGGGCAAGGATCAACTGCGCAAGCGATGGTCCGACATCAAATCCAGGGAGCACGATCAGTACAGGAGAATTCGAAAAGCCATCAAAAAAAGTAAGTCAAGCACGTGCGCTACTATGGTTATACTTGATATGTCTAATCTTGCGCAGATGTAATTACCATTCGTACCTGAAACTTGCGCAGATGTAATTACCATTCGTCCGTGAAACTTGCGCAGATGTTATTACCATTCGTACCTGAAACTTGCGCAGATGTAATTACCATTCGTCCGTGAAACTTGCGCAGATGTTATTACCATTCGTACCTGAAACTTGCGCAGATGTAATTACATTCGTCCGTGAAACTTGCGCAGATGTTATTACCATTCGTACCTGAAACTTGCGCAGATGTAATTACCATTCGTCCGTGAAACTTGCGCAGATGTAATTACCATTCGTACGTGAAACTTGCGCAGATGTAATTACCATTCGTACCTGAAACTTGCGCAGATGTTATTACCACTCGTCCGTGAAACTTGCGCAGATGTTATTACCATTCGTCCGTGAAACTTGCGCAGATGTAATTACCATTCGTACCTGAAACTTGCGCAGATGTAATTACCATTCGTCCGTGAAACTTGCGCAGATGTAATTACCATTCGTACCTGAAACTTGCGCAGATGTAATTACCATTCGTCCGTGAAACTTGCGCAGATGTAATTACCATTCGTACGTGAAACTTGCGCAGATGTAATTACCATTCGTACGTGAAACTTGCGCAGATGTTATTACCATTCGTACCTGAAACTTGCGCAGATGTAATTACCATTCGTACGTGAAACTTGCGCATATTTGATGAAAGTTCCGTTTGTCTTCATAACGTTTATTGAGTTTACCTGGCTTTGGGTTGTTGGAGTTGTAAGGTTGTTTATTATTGTCACTATCTATACAATTACTGCTGTAGTAAGGGTTTTAGGGGTAACTTACACAGGGACTCCAGAGGCTGTTTTGGGGGGGGGGGATAAATATGTTAAGCAGGGTCTCATGCTCACAATTCCCAAAAAATGCTCATCATCTCTAAATACTGTAGGTGGTGACTTTCAAAGAAGTACACTCACCTGTCCCTTGGATGGTGCAGCTACAATCTCTGATCTTGCAATCATGAAATTAATGTTTGCGGCTTCACTTCCCGGGTCACTATTGGGCATGCGCCAGTTGCGCAATGCAATAGGACTGGTCCGCGCGAGCTCGGGGACCCCTGTGTGTCCCAGCAGACAGCACGGTGGGACGGGATGTGGCGTATACTTCTGTGGGAGTCTAGGGCCGGATGTGTGTGCAAATACCTGCCTTACACAGGTATCTGCAACCATCCCCCCTAAAAGGTTCAAAATAAGACACCACAGGGGTGCAGGGATCCAATGAGCGGAAGTTCAAATTTAGGGTTGAAGGGCGGTTTAAGTATTGGAGTTTCATTAGATAGACATTTCAATTCTGTCTTCAAGTAGGATCTTCTAACAAACTGCTAATAATTGGCAAGACTTTTAAACAATGTTTACTAATCCTATTTTGGCACTCAAATATCAGTGTGATTCAAAAGTGTACCTTTTTGTGTTCCATTACCATAGGGGGCAAAAGACTCAGACGTCAGTCCGAACCTACGAGGACCTCCCGGCATCACCAGACTAATTGGGCAGTTAGCCCAAGCCCGCGCGTGGATGTGGCGGAACAGGTCGTTGAAGTGGATCAAATCTGCACCCCACCAAGTGAGTGTCTCAGAACACAGATTGAAATCTTACTTTTTTTCTTGTGTTTTATCTACCCAACTTTTAGGTGATGCTGATCTGTTTGTGGAAGGACAAGCTGCGGAGCCATTTTCCACTGACAGTGCCCACAGGCTTATTGGCCAGATCATGGCCTGGAATCTGCAGCTGGAAAATATGCAGAAGGAGATGGCCACCATGCAGCAGGGAATGAAGGACATGATTGATGTTTTGCTGTAATTTTTAAGCCATAACTCTAAGCCAAACCTAAATCTTACTAGATAGCGTCACCCTTAATATATACATCATACAGTATAATACACCATAGTCATGTTACTAAATCTAATTAGTGAATTGATGCATTCCCAAGAATACTTTTCTTTAAAAAAATCCTTTTCAATTATCAGATTTTTACTATTAAAAAGTGAATCCTTTCCATTGACTCAATAGATGAATAGACTTGGGATTAGACATTGAGGAACGTATAGTGATTTGAAATGTATCTACGTTATTAAAGGTGGATGTAAATGACTCTTTTGTTTAGCATAGTGTGTCTAGTGTTATTGCACTGTGTTTATATTATTGACTAGATCCGTTTTCTGTTTTTGTTTCACTGTAATGAATAAACCTCATCTCCGAACTGTCAAAAGCGAATGCTAAACACGTTAAGGATAAAAACCCTAAACATGAAAGACTATTTATCTTTTGATTTTATGTTGATGGTCTGTTGGTAGCTGATGTCATTCCCGAATCTCTTTTTCATTTCTGAAATATTAACATTTATGAAACTTTATACCACATACACGAGATGAAACACACCAGCCTCCCGGCTCCAGAAATATCTTTGCAGAAATAAAGCAGATACAGTTGTCACTGATTTTCATGGCACCTAATCCAAGTAGTGAGTCAGTCGCTATCAGATCATATACCCTTGTGTCCCTCTGCAAAGAATTCCCACAAAATCATCTCAAGTTTATTTAATGTTAACACAAGGAGCAAAGCTGATACAAAATGTACTATCCCTATAGCAACCAATCAGAATTTATCTTCCACTGATCTGACTCCAGCAAACTGAAGTTTTATTGGTTGCTAATGTTGGTTACTAGGGGGTCACAGGGAGATGTAGAAGCAGATTTTTGGACACGTGAATACCAAATGTAAAATTCCCCCAATACCAAACAATTATTATCTTTTTTTTTTATTTAGGAAAAAGAGGGGTAGAATGAAAATGAATGCTACAGGAAAAACAGATACTTTCCAGCTGTAAGCTTTCATAAACCTGACATGGATGGTTCAATGTGTGTAAGTGCCAGTTAACTTTACTTACCAATTATACCTTCTCAGTGCAGCTCTATATACAATCCCAACATCTGCAAGGTTGAATAAACTGCCAATTAAGATGACCAAAGATGCTAAACTTGGAAGAAGCCAGGGAGGAGATGTCAGCACCAATGGAGGGTAGGTGGATATTGTTCTGCTTTAACTGGTTGTTGAACTGTAACATTGTAATTGGATACTATCTTTGTAAATATAAAGCTCTTGGGATTCCATTGTTTTGTGTTTTCTTTGCCTTCTGTGCTACATATTTGCAACATCGAACCACAATAGAGATTCTGTATTTTAGTTTTTCTTTTGTATGAAGCCCATATAGGGCACTACTCACTGAGTAGTGTTGCATCTCTTTTGGACTTTTTTTATGTGGAATCATTCTGGGTACTGTCAGAAGTGGTACACTTACACGTGCAATTTAATTATAAATACTTTCTTTTTATACAGTTATGAAATTTAATATATCTGTGTTTTTTAAGATAATAATAATAATTCCTGAAAGCTAATTATTTTAATGACCAAACTTTGGAGAGGAGGAGGTATTCATTTTATTGTCTTCAGCTCTACCTTTAGGCTTAGAGCAAAGTATTTTCTGAAAGTGCATTTTGTCTGCAGCGGTATGCTTCTTAATGGATTTAAAATAGCAAGTTACTGAAGAATAAATCCTCATTTTGGATGTGCTGATGGCCTTTGTTCTTTTCAATACTTTCCATCCTTTAAATTTGACAAATTAGGTCCGGCATGGATGATTCAGTAAGCACCAGTCTACAACTTTACCCACTCACTGTATCTTCTCCTGGCTCATTTCCAGGAAGAATGACTGACTATTCAAGTAAACTATGAATTGAGCCATGGCAATGACAAGAAGTGACAAAACACATTTAGGAACAAATTTCAGTACGTTTATTCAACAAGTACAGGGCAATGGGGTCAATTCACTAAAGATTATGGTCACGTGACTCATTTGTATAAATTATTGCATGCAGTAAAAAAAAATTCCAATTCACAAAAATAAAAACATAATAGCTAATATGTGGTATTTAAAAATTTAAAATGAAAAACCAAAAAACATGTGGAAAGCTGTTAAGTCAAATTCACAAATGGAACAGAGAAAGAAGTAAAGTAAAACGAGATGTGATGTTTATCACCAGGGTTTTGCGGCGGTATCACATATGGTATTGCTCAGATGCCGCATGGGGGTCTCCCTCCAATAGCTGGTTGTTAAGGAGCGTGTCAGGTAGCCAGCCGCCGTGTCCTTAAGTTGACTCAACTTGACAATGACAGCTGAATGTAAAAAAAAACCATGCGGGCAATTAAAAATACAAAAAAAAACAAAGAATGAAAAAAGAGCTATAAATACCACGGCGCAAACAAGCCTAAGTGGATATAGTGAAGTGCAAATGCTGTGCATAGAATACAAGTGCAAAACACAATCAAATTGTGCAAATATACAAAATGATATCAAGCATGTAGCCAGTGCAAATTCAGAATATTGTGCAAATAAACATATATGAAGGTTCCAATTGAAAATTTCATTTCACAAGTGCTGCTGTGCTGAAAAAACATAAGGTGCTGCAAACAGGATCCACCCTCTACTATGGAACATTGTAAGCTTGACCGTTATTGAATAAACAATACGTACTTTACTATGCAGGCTCTTTCTCCTTATGTCCGAGCCTGAAACACCCCTGGAAGCATTGCACCCTGGAGTTGGCGGCTCATCACCCTGCTCACCATACTAAGCTTGTTTGACCCACAACACAGTACTGCTTGAGGGTCCATTGGATCTGGTGAGTTCAACCATAAAGGGGGGGGGTAGATCCTGTTTGCAGCACCTTATGTTTTTCAGCACAGCAGCACTTGTGAAAGGATCTTTTCAATTGGAACTTCATATATGTTTATTTGCACAATATTCAGAATTTTCACTGGCTACATGCTTGATATCATTTTGTATATTTGCACAATTTGATTGTTTTTTGCACTTGTATTCTATGCACAGCGTTTGCGCTTCACTATATTCACTAATACTTGTTTTTCGCTGTGGTATTTATACCTCTTTTTTAATTTTTTGATCAATGTCATGTACAGCAAACATTAATTATCACATATAGCGCGGGTGATTTATTTTACACTAAAAAAACTGCATGGGGGTCCCCCAATACATACCAGACCCTTGTCCATGCATACAGCCAGGCAGGCCAGAAAAGGGAAAGGGGGATGAGTGCCCCCCCTCCTGAACCATACCAGGCGACATATCCTCAACATAGGGGGGGTGCTTTGGGTAGTGGGGGGGGGTGGTGGGGGTCTGCTCAGCCATCTGGGGGGGGCCATTACCCTGCCATACTCTGCCATTACCCTGCCATACTCTGCCATTACCCTGCTTTACCCTGCCATTACCCTGCCATTACCCTGCCATACTCTGCCATTAACAAGGGGGCCCTTGTAATAGGAATAAAAGTGATCAAAATAAATAGATAAAATGAACAATAAAAAAAATAAAAAAAAATGTAAAGTGCCCCTGTCCCCGTGCGCTCGCATGCAGAAGCGAACGCATACGTAAGTCCCACCCCCCCCCACCCCCCATGTGTAAAAAGTACCCCTACTCATGCTAAAAAAAAGTGTAAAAAGTAAATAAAAGCACAACAAATAAAAGGTTTTTGTCAAATCCCTTATTAAAAAATCAAAAATAGAAATAATGTCCCACCAGTGTAGATCCATCATCAATCACGACGCCCGTCACCACTGCCGACCCGGAAAAAAAATGCCACCTGACAGCCCCTAAAGGGTGTGGGCACTTTTTGATGTCACCAGGTAACCCAGCCCCCTTTGTGATGTCAGTGCTGGGTCGTATTACTGTTATTTTACCGCATGAGCTATTTACTAGCAAACTCTTAGTGAATTGAACATTTATACAATTGTTCCCGCATGTGTTATTTTACCAATTTTTTTCAGTCGATATTTGACTGTTAGTGAATTGACCCCAATGATTAAGTTCATAGGGACCCTTCACTTTCTTTTCTATTCTGGGTAAATGGGCTTACTACAATGTATTTATGGAGTTTTTCTGTTATGTTGTTCCTTCCCCCATCAACTTGTTAATAAAAACTTGAAATAAAATCTTTCTTATTTCATTATGTACCTTGTTTAAACCCAGCGACATAATCACACTGTGTTTGTCTATGCAATGCAGGCAGATAATGACTGGTTGGAGGGTCCAGCAGGGTACAGTACAAAACTTCCTTACAATATCACAGTACTTTGCCCTTTTATTTCTCTCAAAGGCTCCCAGCTCAGATGAAAACAGTGTGTTGGCTTTTGGGAGGAGTTATTCTAAAAATCAAAATGCCTTATTGAGTGGGTGTTAGTCTGAAGGGGTAGACATTCCTAAGCAGGCTACATTTGCATGCAAACTGAACTTAGTAAAATCCACATGTAAAGCTGAGCCTCCATGATTGAAAGAAATTAAATCCAATTCATGTATGGCTGGGGAGGAAAGGGCTAGATTATTATTATTCAGGATTTATAGCACCAACAGTTTACAGTGTGTAAACCCACAGAATCAGGCTCAGACCTCTACAACCTGAGCAAACAGATGACCCCAGAAGTCTGAAAAAATGCATGTGGCATAAGACAGAGTCTCAGAAAGATTTCAACCAATATAAATCTGCCCTCCAAAAATACAATTCCTGCCTCCTCACTGCCAAGCAGACCTACTTTATCATTCTCATTAACAAATTATCATCCCATCCCTGTTAACTCTTCTCTACCTTCAACTCTCTACTTCATCCTCCACTGCCTCCACCCACTAACTCACTCATTGCCCAGGAGATCGCCAATCACTTTAAATATAAGATTGATACAATTTGTGAGGTGATCTCCTCTGCACAGATACCTTCTCCACTTTACACTCCATGCCCACCGGTACAATCATTACTTCCTTTACTCAACCCTACTACTATAGACAAAAATGCTAAACTTCTTGCTAACATCCTGCTAAACACCTGTCCTCTGGATCCTGTTCCCTCGCAAATGCTACGGTCCCCCTCTGGCTCTATTCTACACTCTCTAACTCACATCTTCAATCTCTTCCTCTCTTCTGGCATCTTTCATAACTCTATAAAACATGCTCTAGTCTTCACTATACTTAAAAAGTCCTCACTGGACCCCACCAATCTTAACAACCTACACCCCATATCCCTGCTCCCCTTTTTATCCAAACTCCTTGAACGTCTGGTCTAAAACCGACTGAATGATCACCTTGCCGAGAATAACCTCCTTGATCCCCTTCAGTCTGGATTTCGCCCTCAACACTCAAGAGAAACTGCCCTCCTAAAACTAACAAACAATCTACTAACGGCCAAAACCAATGGACATTATTCTGTACTCCTACTCCTGGACCTCTCTGCTGCCTTTGATACAGTTGACCAGCCCCTCCTCCTCAAAAAACGACACGCCTTTCGTTTCCATGACTGTACTCTTTGCTGGCTCTCTTCTAACTGCACCTTTAGCATTACTTACAATTTTACTTCCTCCTCTCCTCTTCCTTACTCTGTTGGGATCCCCCAAGGTTTTTTTCTTGGACCTCTCCTATTCTCAATCTACACCTCCTCCCTGGGTCAGCCTCCCATGGCTTCCAATACCATCTCAACGCCGGTGACACCCAAATTTATCTCTCTACCCCTCAGCTCACTCCTTTAGTCTCCTCACATATCACTAATTTGCTAACAGACATATCAGTCTGGATGTCACACCACTTCCTCAAACTCAATCTATCAAAATTTTTAAAGATTAGGACATTTTGAGCGGACTTTTCCGGTACCAGAAAAGGAACAGCATTACAAAGTATTGCAAAATCCTTTTATTACATATGCGTTACAAAAAATTAATTCTAAAAATTATTGGCACAAGACAAAAACAAGAAAATTGAAGCTCTCATTGATACAACCACATAGTATATATCATATTGGATCCCTGTTGAGTCAAAGAGGTCGACGTTACGCTTTATGATTCCTCAGGACCTTATTTTCTTGTAAAAGAGGGGGTGACCAACTGCGCAAACCAAAAGGAATGAGAAAAACACTAAATAAACTAGAAACAGCAACTGCCGCAGCCACCATCAAGGTGGACACACCAGCAATCAGTATAAGTAACTTATATAAATAAATTATATAAATAATGGGGCGCTAACATTCAAAATTAAATAGTAAAAAATATTTTAAAAATTGCTAAAATAATAGAAATACGCACTCAAATTGCATTGATAAAATTAGTAAAAAACAATAATATTCCAATTTTTAAAAGAATGTGGCGCTTGTAGAAAGTAAGCCACTCCAAGGGGATGGTCCAGCAAGGATGGCTCAAAACAAAGCGTCCAAAGAATTAATGAAATTAAGTAATAAACGTATAGCATCAAGTAATAAACAGTGCTATACAGATAACATCAAGCAAGTCAACTGGATCCAAAGATGTGAATACAGAATTCCAGATAATGTGCAATAAGTGCAGCAACAAAAATTATATAGATAAATCAGTGCAGTAAAAAATATTAAATAAGTGGCAATAAGTAACAATAAATAAATAAATAAATCAAAAAACGTGCAAAAATGCAATGTTTGATCCGTGCAAACAATAAATCAACCACAGATGTGTGCAAATATGGTGACACCCAAATTTATCTCTCTACCCCTCAGCTCACTCCTTTAGTCTCCTCACATATCACTAATTTGCTAACAGACATATCAGTCTGGATGTCACACCACTTCCTCAAACTCAATCTATCGAAATTTTTAAAGATTAGGACATTTTGAGCGGACTTTTCCGGTACCAGAAAAGGAACAGCATTACAAAGTATTGCAAAATCCTTTTATTACATATGCGTTACAAAAAATTCATTCTAAAAATTATTGGCACAAGACAAAAACAAGAAAATTGAAGCTCTCATTGATACAACCACATAGTATATATCATATTGGATCCCTGTTGAGTCAAAGAGGTCGACGTTACGCTTTATGATTCCTCAGGACCTTATTTCCTTGTAAAAGAGGGGGTGACCAACTGCGCAAACCAAAAGGGAATGAGAAAAACACTAAATAAACTAGAAACAGCAACTGCCGCAGCCACCATCAAGGTGGACACACCAGCAATCAGTATAAGTAACTTATATAAATAAATTATATAAATAATGGGGCGCTAACATTCAAAATTAAATAGTAAAAAATATTTTAAAAATTGCTAAAATAATAGAAATACGCACTCAAATTGCATTGATAAAATTTGTAAAAAACAATAATATTCCAATTTTTAAAAGAATGTGGCGCTTGTAGAAAGTAAGCCACTCCAAGGGGATGGTCCAGCAAGGATGGCTCAAAACAAAGCGTCCAATTAATGAAATTAAGTAATAAACGTATAGCATCAAGTAATAAACAGTGCTATACAGATAACATCAAGCAAGTCAACTGGATCCAAAGATGTGAATACAGAATTCCAGATAATGTGCAATAAGTGCAGCAACAAAAATTATATAGATAAATCAGTGCAGTAAAAAATATTAAATAAGTGGCAATAAGTAACAATAAATAAATAAATAAATCAAAAAACGTGCAAAAATGCAATGTTTGATCCGTGCAAACAATAAATCAACCACAGATGTGTGCAAATAAGCAAGTCGGTGAATAAATAAATAGCAACTAAACCTGTGCAAAATATGCAAAAATATTTAATTTAAACAGGAATTTGTGCAAACCAATGAAGATACAGTGCCTTGCGAAAGTAATCGGCCCCCTTGAACTTTTCAACCTTTTGCCACATTTCAGGCTTCAAACATAAAGATATAAAACTTTAATTTTTTGTGAAGAATCACCAACAAGTGGGACACAATTGTGAAGTGGAACGAAATCTATTGCATATTTTAAACTTTTTTAGCAAATAAAAAACTGAAAAGTGGTGCGTGCAAAATTATTCGGCCCCTTTACTTTCAGTGCAGCAAACTCACTCCAGAAGTTCAGCGAGGATCTCTGAATGATCCAATGTTGTCCTAAATGACTGATGGTGATAAATAGAGTCCACCTGTGTGTAATCAAGTCTCTGTATAAATGCACCTGCTCTGTGATAGTCTCAGGGTTCTGTTGAAAGCGCAGAGAGCATCATGAAGACCAAGGAACACACCAGGCAGGTCCGTAATACTGTTGTGGAGAAGTTTAAAGCTGGATTTGGATACAAAAAGATTTCCCAAGCTTTAAACATCCCAAGGAGCACTGTGCAAGCGATCATTTTGAAATGGAAGGAGTATCAGACCACTGCAAATCTACCAAGACCTGGCTGTCCCTCTAAACTTTCAGCTCAGACAAGGAGAAGACTGATCAGAGATGCAGCCAAGAGGCCCATGATCACTCTGGATGAACTGCAGAGAACTACAGCTGAGGTGGGAGAGTCTGTCCATAGGACAACAATCAGTCGTACACTGCACAAATCTGGCCTTTATGGAAGAGTGGCAAGAAGAAAGCCATTTCTAAAGATATCCATAAAAAGTCTTGTCTAAAGTTTGCCACAAGCCACCTGGGAGACACACCAAACATGTGGAAGAAGGTGCTCTGGTCCGATGAAACCAAAATCGAACTTTTTGGCCACAATGCAAAACGATATGTTTGGCGTAAAAGCAACACAGCTCATCACCCTCAACACACCATCCCCACTGTCAAACATGGTGGTGGCAGCATCATGGTTTGGGCCTGCTTTTCTTCAGCAGGGACAGGGAAGATGGTTAAAATTGAGGGGAAGATGGATGCAGCCAAATACAGGACCATTCTGCATGAAAACCTGTTGGAGTCTGCAAAAGACCTGAAACTGGGACGGAGATTTATCTTCCAACAAGACAATGATCCCAAACATACAGCAAAATTTACAAAGGAATGGTTCACAAATAAACGTATTCAGGTGTTAGAATGGCCAAGTCAAAGTCAAGACCTGAATCCAATCAAGAATCTGTGGAAAGAGCTGAAAACTGCTGTTCACAAACGCTCTCCATCCAACCTCACTGAGCTCAAGCTGTTTTGCAAAGAAGAATGGGCAAGAATTTCAGTCTCTCGATGTGCAAAACTGATAGAGACATACCCCAAGCGACTTGCAGCTGTAATCGCAGCAAAAGGTGGCTCTACAAAGTATTAACGCAAGGGGGCCGAATAATTTTGCACGCCCCACTTTTCATTTTTTTATTAGTTAAAAAAGTTTCAAAAATCCAATAGATTTCGTTCCACTTCACAATTGTGTCCCACTTGTTGGTGATTCTTCACAAAAAAAATTAAATTTTATATCTTTATGTTTGAAGCCTGAAATGTGGCAAAAGGTTGAAAAGTTCAAGGGGGCAGAATACTTTCGCAAGGCACTGTAGGTTCTAAATGTACTGAAGTGATAGTCCAAAAATAAAGAGCTTTATAAAAACTTTTGAAAAACAAGTCCTGTGCAATCCAGCAAAAAAATTCCCCATACACAGTGCAATCGCTATGCAATCTCCGGGTGAATTTTGTGTAGTGAATATTGCAGATGCGATCAAGTAGTCTTTAAAAGGGTATCAGAAAGGTGCTCCTTCCCATGCAGGTGTCCAAGCTGTTTCCCCTAACCCCTTACCTTAAAGGTAAGGAAAAACAACCTTACTGGGCAATCACATAGGCATCCACCTCCTCGATATCCAATCCTCAGGTAGCGTTCTTACAAAATCCTCTCCAAGTGTCAGGCGGACATATGAGTGAAAAACGGGAAGCGCTCCATAGTGCAGTAATTCAAAATATTTATTTAAATAGCAAATTTCCTTGACTGTAAGAGGGGATCCTGTATAAGAAAAGAGAGGAGGGAAACATCATATTTCAATTGAATAAGAAATGCAGCATAGCACTTAAATAGTATAATCCCCATATAATATGGAGATTAATGTACTGGGAGTGCCAATCACAAATCAAAGAGAGCCCTCCTATGTGTAACATGCCAGGTGCTATCCAGAAGCGGTTATGTCAGCAGTATCATCCCTAGATTAATCGGCCAATAGACCAAAAGACCCCATTCTAAAACAGGGGCAGATCCAGAGTCTAGTCTTGGGAGGGGCACTGCCAGAAAATACCTTTTTATGCGGGCAATTTATCGGGGAAATGGCTGGTGTTAGCGATTCAATCATCACGGCACCATGGTTGTTGGTGTCAGGATGATTGAAGCGCATTATTTCTATTATTAAATTGTAATATAAAATTAAATAGTTCAACTCACCATAATGCAGAATCAGTGGGAGCCCCGAGTGTGTCACTTTCCACGTCGCTTGCCACCAAATGCGGATTGTCACTTGCCACGTCACCTGCCATACCCTGTGAATTGTCCCTTGCCACATCACCTGCCACACGATGCGGATTGTCACTTGCCACGTCACCTGCCACACGTTGCGTATTGTCACTTGCCACGTCACCTGCCACACGTTGCGGATTGTCACTTGCCACGTCGCCTGTCACCAGATGCAGATTGTCACTTGCCACGTCACCTGCCACCAGATGCGGATTGTCACCTGCTGTGTGACTTTCCTGCTAAGGCTAAGTCCCAGAGTCAGGCAGCAGATTACCAGTCAGGCAGTAGAGAGATGATGTAATCTCTCTGCTGCCCACAGCTGCCTGCACAGTGAGGGCGGAACTGCTGGGATGCAGGGCGGGTGCCGGGTGGTGAGAGATGATGTCATCTTTCTGCTCCCCTGCCCGCCGGCTCCCTGATTGGCCAGCAGCCCGCTCACACACGGAGCCACCCAGCTACCCCCCCTCTCACCCGCCCACTCACCGATATCTATATTTACATTCTTTAGACTGTCTGGCTGAAGCTGTCGCTATTGGATGTGGAGAACATCAGTAGCTATACAATGCATGGTATATGGGGATTATACTATTTAAGTGCTATGCTGCATTTCTCATTCAATTAAAATATGATGTTTCCCTCCTCTCTTTTCTTATACAGGATCCCCTCTTACAGTCAAGGAAATAAGGTCCTGAGGAAGCATAAAGCGAAACGTCGACTATTGGCCTTCTTTGAGTAACAGGGATCCAATATGATATATATTATGGAACAACTGGAGGGCCGTAGTTTGAAGACCCCTGATATATATTATGTGGTTGTATCAATGAGAGCTTCAATTTTCTTGTTTTCATCTTTTGCTAATCATTTTTTGAGTTTTTGGAATTCATTTTTCTGTAACGCATATGTAATAAAAGGATTTTATAATACTTTGTAATGCTGTTCCTTTTCTGGAACCGGTAAAATGTCCTAATCTTTCAAAACAATCTATATATGGATGTGGTACCCCTTTAGCCAATTATCTCTTTAAATGTAATCTATTGAAAACCGAACTCATTATATTCCCTCCCCCCACGTGCCCCTTCCCCTGATCTCTCTGCCAAGATTGATGGCACAACTATCAAACCGTCCATGCATTCCAAGGTTCTAGGTGTAATCCTGGACTCTGATCTATCCTTTAGGCCCCAATCCAATCACTGTCCAAATCCTGCTGCCTCAACCTCCGCAACATCTTCAAAATATGTCCCTTTCTAACCAATGACACCACCAAGCTCCTAGTTCACTTCCTGGTCATGTCACACCTCGACTACTGCAACTCCCTCCTTATTGGCTTACCTGTACATAGAATATCCCCCCTTCAGTCCATCATGAATGCTGCTGCCAGGCTCATCCACCTTAACAATCGCTCCGTGTCTGCTACTCCTCTCTGTCAATCCCTCCACTGGCTCCTGCTCACCCAACAAATTAAATTCAAAATACTAACAAGAACTTACAAAGCAATCCACAATTCAGCCCCCAGCTACATCACTAATCTAGTCTCAAAATACCTGCCTCCACCTCCACAACTGTACTTTGATTTTCTTATCATTTCACCCACCACAGTTGATACTTTTTGTATCACTTGACCCTCCCTCCTAAATGGTAAGCTCTAATGAGCAGGGCCCTCTGATTCCTCCTGTATTGAATTGTATTCTAACTGTACTGTCTGCCCTCATGTTATAAAGCGCTGCGCAAACTGTTGGCGCTATATACATTTTGTATTATAATAATAATAATAATAATAGAAAATTTTCAGCTCAACTTACCAACCAGCCTGCAAATAACTGGATTATCCTGTATAACAGTTTGTGTTTAAAACAGGGGTTTAGTTTGTACACACATGGTTGGTGAGTTGAGCTGGGAATTTTCTATGGTTTTGTTTGTGATGGAACTTACAATTTAAAGAAAGGGGAGGCGGTACAAAAGGTAAAAGCTGTGAAGGATGATCTAATGGATTTCGCTGAAGTACTGTACAGTTTTTAGGTGGAGGAAGGTAGGCTTCCCTGAATAAAATATATATTAATAAATAAAAAAATTAAAAATAGTTTTCAAGGATGATGCTGGACTTCCTTCAGCTGGGCAATAAGTTGGGTTATATGACTCGCTGCAGCTTCTAATGCACATAGTGACAAGTTCACACTGTACAGTAAATTCAGAGTAATTTCAGTTTAAGAAAGGAGACTGTGCAACTACACAAGACTCAAGGGAAAGCTTTATGGAATTGTAGCTCGCAATATTCTAGGGGCTGAAGAAATCTGCAAGATATCTGACTGATTCAAAAGCAATTTTACAGATTTTTAGCTGATTGCTTTGCCAATTAAAAAAACAGATGAATAATTATGTATTGTACAAAAGGAAGTACTTTTTAAAAATATTCATTATTAAAAAAAGAGAGACATTTCCTAATCTTCCGGCTGCACTTGGTTTATACTAGAAATGTGCATTAGAAGGCCTTCTGTCCTACTCATTGGAGTCCTAGACATCATGGAGTTTTTGGGACCGGTTTATTAAAGCAGAGCTTATGCTGCATGTGAGGCTGTCTATGAGTGGAAAAATACAACTCATGTGCTAGAGCATCTGTGCACACAAGCATGGGTGATCATGGCCAAGCTTAATGGTTCATCACTGGGATATGGCTTAGCATAGGTAATCAGTTAAAGTGGAACTTTAGACCGAAAATTAAGTCCTGCTAGATCACTTCAGGCTGGCCCCTTTTGCAGGTATAGCTATGTAAAACATTAAAAATAAGTGTCTATACTGTTTGAAATCCAGTAATACACTGTTTCATCCTGCTCTGCACATGCTCAGTTGGCTCGGTCATTTTAAGCATTTTTAGGGACTGCTGAGTTTGTAGAGGCCGATCTGCTGACAGCCTTAAAACGGAATTTAACCCTCCTCTCCTTTACAGCCAAGGAAGCTGCTTCTGTTTGATCTGCAACTGCCATGGTGCTGCACATATGATAAGTGATCCGTTACACCAGCCATTTGATGGTTTAATAGATTGGCTGAGGACACAAGCAAATGTGACAGTTAGCAATCCTGGCATTCCAGGAATGTAACTGTTTTTAAAAAAAAACTGTTAAATCAATGGTTTTAGTTCCGTTTTATGATTTACTGCTGTTCAGGGACTCTGGGCTTCAGCAAATTGGCTGCCTCCAGCAAAAAAAAAAATTCTGGAGGTAATTTACAGCACATGCAAATTTTGGTTCTAGAATTACTAATGTGAAATGTATGTTCTTTGCTTAACCTCCTTAGCGGTAACCCCGAGCCTGGCTCGGGTCCAGCTTTTTGTGCTGGGAGCGGTAACCCCGAGCCAGGCTCGGGCTTGCGTGCAGGATGCAGGGGGGAAGTTACTTACCTTTTCCCCTGATCCTGCGATGTCTCCCCGCTGTGTGAGCGAGCCGTCCGCTCGCTCGATTCACACAGTGCCGGGTGCCGCCGATCTCCGTTCCCTGCGATGTTCCGACGCACGGGAGCGGAGATCGGCGCCAAATTCAAAAAAGTGTAAAAACACACAACACATACAGTACTGTAATCTTACAGATTACAGTACTGTATACAAAAAATACACATCCCCTTTGTCCCTAGTGGTCTGCCCAGTGCCCTGCATGTCATTTTATATAATAAAAAGATTTTTTTTTTCTGCCTGGAAACTGGAGATTGTCCATAGCAACCAAAAAGTGTCCCTTTATGTCAAAAGTGTTTTTAGACCAGCTAGAAAACACCGATAAAAAATTAAAATCACAATTTATCATCAAACAATAAATTTTATGACAGCGACTATTCTGCAACTGAGCAAATTTCAGTGTTTTTGATTTGATTACATTATTGAATCATTTTTATATATATTTTTATTATATTATAATTTATTATTTTGTGTTTCAAACTTTATCATACCCGGGATGTCTACTAGACTCTGGTTCGGACAGATTTAAGTGAGTTATTCATAAGAATTGCATGCCTACAATATAAAAACGCCAAATTTCCATGCAAAATAATTGTACCGCTTTCAGCACTAAATTCCAGACAGAATCATACCGCCAGGGAGGTTAAGAACATTATTTTTTATCAAGTTGTTATGGGTAAAGTTCCGCTTTATCAAAACTATCAATATTTCCCCACATATGTAATTTAGTTAACCTTGATTAAATTGTTCTACATAGAATAAAAATCAATAAACAAAAATCAAGTAGGTGACGAAATAAAAAATAATAGCAACATGAACAGGTGCACGTACAATACAATTCAGTAAATATGTATTGTCTTGTTGAGTACCTGTGTACCTTGCAAAAAGATCTGAACAAATGAATGGGGTGGGCAACTACATGGCAAATGAGGTTTAATGTAGAAAAATGTAAAATAATGCATTTGGGTGGCAAACATATGAATGCAATCTATACACTAGGTGGAGAACCTCTGGGGGAATCTAGGATGGAAAGGGACCTGGGGGTCCTAGTAGATGATAGGCTCAGCAATGGCATGCAATGCCAAGCTGCTGCTAACAAAGCAAACAGAATATTGGCATGCATTAAAAAGGGGATCAACTTCAGAGATAAAATGATAATTCTCCCGCTCTACAAGACTCTGGTCCGGCCGCACCTAGAGTATGCTGTCCAGTTCTGGGCACCAGTCCTCAGGAAGGATGTGCTGGAAATGGAGCGAGTACAAAGAAGGGATACAAAGCTAATAAAGGGTCTGGAGGATGTTAGATATGAGGAAAGGTTGCCAGCACTGAACTTATTCTCTCTGGAGATGCTTGAGAGGGGATATGATTTCAATTTACAAATACCGTACTGGTGATCCCACAATAGGGATAAACTTTTTGCGGAAAGGAATTCACAACAAGACACGTGGCCACTCATTAAAGATAGAAGAAAAGAGGTTTAACCTTAAACTACATAAAGGGTTCTTTACTGTTATGCCCCATAACACGGTCGGAAATTCCGACGGAAAATGTCTGATCGGACCATGTTGTCGGAAAATCCGCCCGTGTGTGGGCTCCATCGGATCCTGCTCTCAAATTTTCCGACAACAAAATCCGTTCCGACTTTTTCCGACCGTGTGTAGAGAATTCCAACGGACAAAGTGCCACGCATGCTCAGATCAAATACGAGACCAAAGCTATTGGCTAATAGCCTCTACGTAGTTACGTTGTACGCAACGAACGTCACCACGGTCAGAATGATCGGATTTTCAGACAACTTTGTCCGACTGTGTGTATGCAACACCAGTGTCAGACAAAATCCGTCTGAAAAAATCTGACGGATTTTGTGGTCGGAATTTCCGACCGTGTGTACGGGGCATAAGAGCGGCAAGGATGTGGAATTCCCTTCCACAGGCGGTGGTATCAGTGGGGAACATCGATAGTTTAAAAAAACTATTAGATAAGCACCTGAACGACCACAACATACAGGGATAAACAATGTAATACTGGCATATAATCACACAGGTTGGACTTGATGGCCTTGTGTCTTTTTTCAACCTCACCTACTATGTAACTATATGTAACTATGTAATGATCTAATTATAAAATAGTCTCCTCAAAAATTTCTGCTCTATAAAATAAGGGAGAGATGTTTTGTATTGCAGCATAGAAAACCATGGCTGATAACACTGCTCAGAATTTTAGTGGTGCAGAGGCAAACTTGTCAGGTCAAACACAAAGTTAGGAGCTTACTGGATTTCTTGTAGGACTAACAAGTATTTTTCTGTTCTTGCAGCATTTTTTTAATGACTCGAATCGCAACAAAAATGTAAACAATGGCTACACACAATAGACTGAATACTTACTAATTTACCTCTAATGCAACCAATTAAATCCTTAGGAAACCAGAGGAAACTTAGTGGAAATGTACTTACAATAACGGATGGCAACGTGGATAAATTAATCTCACAGTCAAACAACTATACATTCTAGACAAACTTTATATATTTTTATTTGAACTTTCTCATGGGATACATTCTGTCTGCTGATAACTAATTTTTGTTCTAGCATTCATGTTTAGTGTCTGGCTGTAGCAACTGCTAAATTCTTATCACTGCAGTTATAATTTTTTTTTTTTGTAAACATAAGAAATGGGCGGCACAGTGGTGTAGTGGATAGCACTTTGGCGGCACAGTGGTGAAGTGGATAGCAATTTTGCCTAGCAGTAAAGAGGGTTGCTGGTTCAAATCCCAACCACAACACTACCTGCCTGGAGTTTTACATGTTCTCCCTGTGCCTGCGTGGGTTTCCTCCGGGTGCTCCGGTTTCCTCCCACACTCCAAAGACACACTTGTAGGTTAATTGGATCCTATCTAAATTGTCCTTAGTATGTGTATGTATGAATGTGAGTTAGGGACCTTAGAGAAGGGGTGCCCAACCAGTGGCCCGGGGGCCACATGTAGCCCCCTGAGCCCTCTGATGTGGCCCGCGACCTCCTGCTCTGGGATGGCGGGTTGGCAAGCCCAGATTGCAAGTTGTCTACCCGCCATGCCAGAGCATCAGTGTTGTGAATGAAGCCAGTGGTAGAGGAAGCAAGCAGCTGCGTAGCAGAGCTGCATAAGCCAATGCTTACTGAATAGCTCCAGCTCCTGTCATAGGTGGCGTGATACCAAATGCACTCTGCCTGGGACAGCAAGTTTATTACTAAAATCACAGTGTATATATGGACATATCTGCTCTGCAGTGGTTACTGGGCTGCTTTAAACTGATCCGCAGGTGTAGCACAGTGTACCTGCGGCTTACCTGCACTGAGCCATAGACTTCTGGTTTTACCTCTGGGTTTGGTGCACTTTCAGAAAGTGCACCACACCTGCAGGATATGATAGAATTCTATGGCAAAGTACAGCTAACCTGCAGGAAAGCCACAGGTGTGGGTAGACCGCAGACCATCAGTGTAAAAGTAGCCTTAGGCCCCTTTAACATGATCTGTCTGACCCAATCAGACTCTCCATTCACCCCTATGAAGCAGCAGATGTAAACAGACTTGTGTCTGTTTACACCTTCCTCCTTCCAATCCGATCTGCTAAAAAAATGGAAAGTGGATCCGTCCCCTTCCATTTGATCAGATGAGAGAGCCCATAAAGTAGAGTGGGCTGTGTCTGTGTCCGCTTTGCGTACGCAGAGTGGACGCAGAAATGTCATCTGCTCATTGTGGCCCGCGACTGGTTACTAAGTCGCTTAAGTGGCCCTCGCTCTTCAAAAGGTTGGGCACCCCTGCCTTAGAGTGTAAGCTCCTTGAGGGTAAGGACTGATGTGAATGTACAATGTATACAGGGGGTCCCCGAGTTACAAACTCGTTAGGGACTGCCCGCCTGTTCTTAACTCAGAATTGTTCGTAAGTCGGCCGTGCATGCGCAGACTGACAATTACGGACAATTACGGACTTTTCCGATGTTCCGTCGAATGCCGTTCTGCGCATGCGCAGCAAATTACGGACATTTCCGATGTTTGCCGTCATTTTCCGAGGCTCCGTCTGGCCGTGCATGCGCAGAACGGCCGAAGGACGGCGGAAAATGGCGGAGGGTCCCTGCAGCGCCCGGTTCGTAAGTAGGGGATGTTCGTAGGTAGGGCGTTCGTAAGTCGGGGACCCCCTGTATATAAAGCACTGCGTAAATTGACAGCGCTATATAAGTACCTGAAATAAATAAAATAAATAAAACATCAAGAAACAGAAATTTATATCACAACAGTTAAATATGGGAAAACAGTTGCAGGGCAGAGCTTTACACAAAGGAAAATATATATTTCCTTATGTGGATGATTTAAAATGACATTTGTACTTTAAAATAATCTTACTTCCCTATGTATTCCATTTGTGACATAATGTAGTTTATTCAACAAACTCCCATAACACAAAATGGAAAGTGACCTTCCCCTAGCTGAGCTCCCATTGAACTTCCGCTGGCTAAAACATTTCTCAAAAGAATAAGCTCTGCTCAAACTCTCTGGCTGCACTTTTTAAATCAATAGACTCTGCTTATTATTTCTGCCCAGTCCCAGGGCAAGAGAAGTGGGCTGTGATTGCACAGATCTATCAGTTCACAGCCGTGACGTAACATATTTTACTTTCAGCGTCCTCTGTTTGTTTTTGTTAGACCTAAGCAATTTTTAATTTGCTATATGCTTCCCCTTCAATCCTCACCCTTTATTACATAATTGTAATTTCAAAGTGCCTATCTAATTCAAGTCATGTTTGTATGTCGCTGGACTTCAAAGGCAGTGAATGTCCTTTGGAGCATTATTCTCAGGTGATGTCATAATTTGTCTGCAATATTTCAAATAAACGCATTATGGGAACGATGCTAAACACAACTGAAAGCATATAAATGAGCTGATTGGCAGTGCAGGATGCTCAGGCAGCCATAGTAGTGTTCGCTGGTTTAATGCACGTCCATGCTCCCATGCAGTGTAAATTATAAGATAATGGGGTGCAGGCAGTGGTTAGCTATGTTTATCTAATCCATTTCTATACGCCAGTTCCCATTGCTTTTCTTTCCTTGTGTTGTCTGTGGTGGTTCTGTGATCCTCCTGACCTCAGCCATGTGTTTTCACTTTTTCTTCTGATCTCAATTCCATGACCAGCGGGAATAAAATACAAATTGAATAGTAACTATTCACAGGCCACTCTTTTCAAATGCTTGTTAAGCTCCCTTTGTCTTGTCTGATGGCAGAGAGATAAATCGTGTTGTAGTTTGTGTGTTACTCTTTAGAAAAGCTTTCATGCCCCAAATGACTCCATCACTCCTTAATGTCTAAAAAAGCAATGTGATTACCAGTTTAGGATGAGTGTGCATGTATATGTATATATATATATATATATATATATATATATATATATATATATATATATATATATATATATATATATATACACTACACATATACAAATGGACATCAGATATTTAAATACAGATAAATACATACATACATACATAAAAAAAGGAAATTAAATACAAAAATTATATTTTATATATTAACATACAGTACTGTGCAAAAGTTTAGTTTTAGGCAAATGTGAATAAATGCTAGAAGTAAAAATGCTTTCAAGAGTATATATTTTAGTTGTTTATTTTTATTAATTTAAAAAATGCAAAGTGAGCGAACAGCAGCGAAATCTCAATCAAATCAATGTCTGCAAATGCCCTTTGGCTTCAAACCAGCATCAATTCTTACACTTGCACACTTGGTGCACTTGCACAAAATCAGGGATTTTGTTGGATTGAAGTCAGGTGTATTATAAATCAATTATGCCAAGCAGGTGCTAATGATCATCAATTTCGTATGAGGTTGAAACACAGTCATTACCTGAGACAGAAACAGCTGTGTAGGGTGTTTAAAACTGGGTGAGAAACAGCCAAACTCTGCTACTAATGTGAGGTTGTGGAAGACAATTTCATGTCATACAGCCAGGTAAGACTGAGCACAGCAACAAGACACAAGATAGGTATACTGCATCATCAAGGTCTCTACTAGGCAAAGATTTCAAAGTAGAATGGGGTTTCAAGATGTCCTGTTCAAGCTCTTTTGAAGAAGCACAAAGAAATGAGCAACACTGAGGACCATAGCAGCGGTTGGCCGAGGAAACTTAATGCAGCAGATGAAACACAGGTCATGATTACTTTCCTTTGACATTGGAAGATGTCCAGCAGTGCCATTACCACAGAACTGTCAGCACCCATTTACTGTCAGGAGAAGTCTGGTCAGAAGTGGTCTTCATGGAAGATTTGCAGGAAAAAGCCATATCTCTGACATGGAAACAAGGCTAAGTGACTCAACTAAGCATGAAATCATATGAAATGGTGGTTCGGAAAAATGGCAGCAGGTGCTCTGGACTGGTGAGTTAAAATTTGAGATAATTGGCTGTAGCAGTAAACTGTTTGCTGAAGGGCTGGAGAGTTGTACAATAATGAGTATCTGCAGACAACATTTAAGCATTGTGGAGGTTCCTTGCAAGTCTGGGGCTATATTTCTGCAAATGGAGTTGAAGATTTGGTCAGGATCAATGGTGTCCTCAATGCTGAGAAATACAGGCAGATATTTATCCATCATGCCATAGCACCAGGGAAGCATGTGATTGGCCCTGAATTTATTCTGCAGCAGGACAATGACCCCAAACATACAGCCAATGTCATTAGAAACTATCTTCAATGTAAAGAAGAACAGTCCTGGAAGTAATAATTTGGTCCGCACAGAGGTTAGTTCTCTGAGATGTTTGTAACAACCTACTTGCCAAGTTCCTTTAAAACTGTGTGCAAGTGTACCTAGAAGGATTGATGCTGTTTTGAAGGCAAAGGGTGGTCACAGCAAATATTGATTTGATTTGGATATCTCTTCTGTTCATTTACTTTACCTTGTTAATTGATCAAAATAATCTATTAACACTTCTTTTTCTGAAAGCATTTTTTCACACCTGCCTAAAACTTTTGCACAGTAATAGTAACAGTTATATATAAAAGAGGTTAAAAAAAATATATGTATTATATATAGTAATCTGTTTATTTAAGTATCTGTTTAGTTGCCTCATCTCATCATTTTTTGTAAGGAATTTCAAAATTTTCACATCAAAAAGGTGATAATAATAACAATAATAATGAACTTTCCTGAACCAAACCTAGAACTAAAACTAAACCTATCTTCATATATATGTGAATTGTATAATACAGAATACATTTACACAGATAAATAGACAAACAATATGTATAATGTTTTTCTAAAATAATATGTTAATAATATTTAATAATATTTTAATAGTCATTACAAAGAGGTCAATACCAAATGACGGATTTAATAATAGGAAGGAATGAGACAGTATTTGGAAAGCTTCAGGTAAAATGACTTTCTTGGCAAACTAAAAAGAGGTAAAACATCAAAGGTTAAACTTAACCAACATATTTTTCTTTTGCAGTTCTTTTCATCATTGGTGGCTAATTAGAGATCACATGGACATGCTTCTTTATATCAAAATACTGACATTTAATGGTAGGGGTACACAGGACCAAATGTATTTATAACAGAAATAGGAAATATGCCATCCTGTACCTGGGGGCTGTAGGTTATCATACCACAATTTTCAGCTTCTTGAAAGCTGGAAGAACATTGTAGGATACCCATGCTGGTAGAAAGTGACCAAAAGTGACTTTTTTGCAACCATGTGGAATTTGCTATTTGGACTGCAGAGAGAAAATTACTGGAAAAATAAGTGTTAGCTGTCTTTAAGCCAAGCCCCCGCCACCTCTGTTTAACTCATCCATCCTATTTGCATGTCACAAGAGGCCAGTGCTGTTTATTCAGCTTCTCTGGAAAATGAAAAGCAATTTTGAGAAGTTAAAACAATCTTTTATTATTTTTTGAATTGTTTACCTAAGACTCTCCTTTCTGTTCCAATTGTCTTGAGATATTAAAAAGAGAAAGAAGATGATTTTGGAAAGCAAGAATTAACAGAATACATAATTAAATTATAACTGCACTTTCATGAAAAATTATACTTTGGTACTTGACAGCATTTGGAAAAAATGCCAATATATTGGGTTACCTTTTTGAAAAATACTGTGTGCAACAATATTGCCTGCCACCTCCTGGCTCTTCCTGTACTAGTACTTCCTGCTGTGCTCTAAAAAAAATTTACTCCTGGAAGAGGGTTTATTTGGGCAGTGTAGGTCTCCAGTCTTAAAGCTAGATTTATCTTTAGAACAGGTAATCTATCATGCTACCATTTTTTAAGACTAGGTCTACATAGCAGAGGTTCTCATTATCAAACTATAGGACATCAAATATGGTTTAATTCATAATCAATGCTCTGAAACTTTGGAGTATCACTTACCAGGCATTTTATGGTCCGGGTACCTACTGCTGTGCTCCTAAAAATATACTCTTGGAAGATCTACACTTGGGATCCTTCGCATATATACCAATCACCCATGTGGTGTTGCAATCCCATTACTATATTATTGTTATTGTTATACAAGATTTTTATAATGCCGACAGTTTACGCAGCGCTTTACAACTTGAGGGTAGACAGTACTACAATACACTTTAAAACAGTAGAAATCAGAGAGCCCTGCTTGTTAGAGCTTACAATCTAAGGGGGAGGGTCAAGAGCTATGAGAGGTAATAATTGTGGGGGGATGGGTTGATGGAGAAAATAAATGTACAGTTGTTAGGTGGGGGCCAGATAGGCTTCTCTGAAGAGATGTTATTTCATGGATCGTCTGAAAGTGAACAAAGTAGGAGATAGTCGGACAGATTGGGGTAGAGCATTCCAGAGGATGGGAGAGGCTTGGGAGAAGTCCTGGAGGTGAGCATGGGATGAGGTGACAAGGGAGCTAGAGAGAAGGAGGTCCTGGGAGGAGCGAAGAGACTGATTTGGTATCTTGAATTTAATTTGTTGGTTGAGCGGCAGTCAATGGAGGAATTGGCAAAGAGGGGTAGCAGACACTGAGCAGTTTGTGAGGTGGATGAGCCTGGCAGCAGTGTTCATGATGGACTGAAGGGGGGATAGCCTATTTAAAAGTAAGCCAATTAGGAGGGAGTTGCAGTAATCGAGACAAGAGATGACCAGGGAGTGGATTAGAAGCTTTGTGGTATCGTTGGTTAGGAAGGGGCGTATCTTGGAGATGTTGCAGGGGTTGAGGCAGCATGCTTTGGACAGTAACTGAATGTGGAGCCGAAAGGTTAGTTCAGAGTCCAGGATTACACCTAGGACCTTAGCATGGGGGGACGGATTGATAGTTGAGTTGTTGATTTTGACAGAAAAAATAGGGGAAGAGGAATGTAGCAGGGGAAATATCATGAGCTCTGTTTTGGATAGGTTGAGTTTGAGGAAGTGATTTGACATCCAGGCTGATATGTCTGATAGTAAGGTGGTGACGCATGAGGAGACTGATGGGGTGAGCTGAGGGGTAGTATTTTTATATAGGTCTGTAACTTAAAGAGTAACTCCACTTTCACGGGGAAAAAAATTGAAAATAAAGAAAAAATAATATAGCGTATACAATTGCGACACAAGGCATATTGTAATTGAATGTTATTAAAAAATTATCTTTCCTTTTCAGTCTGCAGCTCTGTAATTTTATGAAAATGCAATGCAATATGGCTACCTGGAGGTGTTCTGTACACAGAGTGTGTACAGAACGCTTGCAAAAACTTAATTTCCTGCTTGTGTGATTGGCTCACCAATTTTCCCAGAAGTCTACACTAAGATACAAGTTGGATTTCAGGCATCCCCTGATACATTCAATAGGAAATCATGGCTAAAGGAATGCAGGCCCAGCATCTTCCCTAGTATTTATAATCCTTGCAATGTACATAGATCACCCAGAGGGGAATGTTTTTTTCTCAACAAAAGTGAAGTTGCACATTAAAGTGAAGTCACTACTGCCAATGTGTAAGCCTCTGTTTTCCATAACATGTTATATATATAATTTTCAAGAATCCAATATTGATTGCAATCTAAATGTTAGATTACCATTGACTAAAGACTATGGTGCTATGGTGATGAGTAGGGATGAGTGGAGGGACTTTGGCAAAACTACAGATTAACTGTTTCATTCACTGAACTGCTTAGGTGAACTGAAAAATACTTGCTTCCTCTTCATTTAGAGGGTGTCGGTTCTGTGGGGGTGAAGTTGTGTGTTTCGTACCTTTTATTTTCAGTTTTGATCATTATTTGTGTTCTATTGCTTTATTTTAATTTTTTCTATGACAAAAGTGCAGGTCCTGTTGAAAGTTAAAAGATGCCTGACAGTACTAGGGTCCTGATGCATTTTGCCAAGATAGCTGGATTGTACAGAAATCTCTTGATTTTTACAGAAATTTCAAATAAATGGAAACTGATCATTTTGCACATGCCCAGTGTTAAGCAGACAAACAGCCAACCAATCTGTATTATCACAGTATTCAGACATGCAAGTTTACAAATGCCTTATGTTGGGGAATTATCAGCCAGGAACGTCCAAACCCAATGGGAGTTGTGGCTCTGGTATGGAGGATCATTGTCTGAAGGGCCAAGCAGCATTGTTAAGCAGGATTTGGTGACAAGCATTAGGAAATAGGTGTTACTTTGAGCTTGTCTATCTAAAATGCATGTACCTGCAAACCACCTCCCACCCTTATCCGCACATAGCCATCTTCTCCACCTGCTTTATATTAGCTATTTTTTTTTCAGGCAGGATTCCCCTCTCATTCCTCATGGAGAAATCTTATAAACGTTTCTTCGTTTATTCAGCCTGGTTTTCATTGCTCCAGTTTTGCATGGTTTGTCTTTGTTTAGTTTATTAACCCACAGGGTTACTTAAACTAAATATTTGGGTGGAATACTTTAGGATTGGATTTCAACGTTTTCTAACAGAATTATTGAGTTTTTTGAAGACACACAGAGCGTCCTGTGTCTGCTCTATTAGGTAATTTTACAGACTGAAAGAGATAGGAAAATCAGAACCATGCATAAGAGATCCACATGGGTTTAAAGGTTGCTAATGTAGCATTTCACATACAATTAAGATGCTAACAGCTTGAACACCATCTTAGGCTTTATTTAGCACTTTTTAAATGTATATAGCATTGTTCCAGCAATTAACTGTTGACAGACCTTTTTTTTTTCTTTTTTTTTTTTCTTTGCAACATGTGGCCAAAAGCATAGAAATTACCACTGTCTGACAAAGGTACCACTATAGATGTGTTAGGGCTGGTCTATGACCCTACCTACTTTAAACAACCTTCAAGCACAGATAGCAACTGGTAAAGCAATCTACATGGATGAGATTGGCACTTCAAGTGTGGTTGGACAGATGCTGCATGGCACAACCATGGTAATGTAGAAATACACAAACCACCTTCATGTGTGTATTAATACATTTAGCTAAAAGCAACCTATCTGCTTCAAGCATTAATCTGTGCCTGCATGTACATGGCTTTGCTCAAAAATAGATAAAATATATTTAACAAAGATGTGTGTTTTTTCCCCCAAACAAAACATTTCTGATAACTGCAAAAAAAGTTTTAAGCAAACAAAAAATATTTCATAGATTATAATATTGAAGTGTCCTCCTCTAGTGCTAGGTTAAATGTCGTTTTTGGCTTCACTGTATTGAGTAGAGCAGTGGTTGATTGTTTATGTCTCAGGGTTTCCTGAGCTGAGTGTTTGATTTCTCCCACCTGCCTCTGGAAATTTTTTCAATAGAATAGGGCAAGGAGATTCAAATGCCCTATGTGTGAATGTTTATCATGCTCCAGTCAATCCATGAGAGGAGGCATCCAAAAGGTGGCTGAGGAGGTGATAAATGTTTCTGGGGCCTTAGCAGAGTGTTATTTCTTCTCCAGGAAAGGTCCAATCCTCCTGCGATTGTGGCTCCTAGGAAAGAGCTTCTGAGACAAGAGATTGTAGTCTGGTCCTCAGCAGGAGCTGGGCTGACAACCTGGAGAAGTTTGCTAAATGATTATTTGCTGGTGGGCACTGTCTTGAAGTCTTGGTCTGGAAAAGGATCTTTTTTTTATCTCCCTCATTTAAGATCTACCTGCAGATGCTGGGTGACAGACAGACACTGGGACACTATGAGTAAAGACCTTGCTGTGGACTATTAGTTGGGCAAATTCCAGAAGGGCCAGTGCAAGTGCCAGAAACTTCTATATGGACTGGGACTTCTGCTATAGGGTCCTAGATTTACTGGCCATTCATTGTTACCTCCAGGCTGCGATTTGAAGACTACTACAGAGTTTGTCCTCCCATTATTGCCATTGATCATTTTGGAGTATCCTGTGACCCTAAAACCCTCTCCTGTTAAAGTTCTTAAGCAATAAATACAAAAATGATATCCCCTACACTGAGCCTGAATTGTCGGTGTGCATGGGACTTGTATGACTGGCAGGGTCAAAATATAAAATATAAAGAATATGAACAAAAGATCGCAAGCACAGGTCTCTGTTGAAGTACATAAGTAAGAAGTAATAATTTCTGAGCTCGGGAATTCATGTAGTTGCTTCAAAATTAACAAAAGTGTACCTGTTTGTTAAAGAGGATAAATACAGAAGTATGTATCGTTGAGGTGTCACCGACTGCAGAAGTGTGAGATGTTGCAATGTCAGTAATTGAAAAAGTGTGTGTCCATCCATGCCAAGCTGTTGGTGGGACATGGTTCCAGGTGCCATCAGTACTCTGCATTGTACAGGAAATGTCATCAGATTACTTCACTACACATTTCCTGTGGACATATAAAAGTGCTCTCCTCCACTATTGCTGCGGTAACATTTGTGACTTTCACCTACTACAGAGAGGCCAGGAATCAAAAGACCTGCTGTGCCCTCGAAAATAGCCCAGGAGATGAGAGGGAGTATGGAGGTAGCTGTTCCTGTCACTTCCTCTGTTTTTTTTTTTTACATGATAGGATAAGATTACAACCAGAAGCTTTTTTAGTGTTAAAACATCTGTCAAGTTCATATTGTTGTCGGATTCACCCTTTCTATTTGTTCTATTATCTTGGAATGTAAAATAAATGGATACCCAAAAATTTCTAATTGCCACCAGAAAAATATCAACTGGGGATAGCTGCTCTGCTGATAACTGTTTAATAGTTTGGTGAGTTTTCTACTCACTTCCAATTGTGTCCCATCTCCCTAGTGGGAGACAAAAAAATGGTTCTAACGATCCCTTTACTTTATCTGAAATGAATAAAAATGCTTTGGCTTGAGATATATTTTAATTATGCTTTTTGAACAGATATGAATTTGCTATCTGAAAAATGCTATTCTACCATACGCTACTATACCCTACAAAGAAAGTCTGAAATATGCTTTTTGAGGCAAGTAATGAGAACTGAACCAGAACTTGTTGCTATTAAAAATCTTTTAGTTACAAGAACATTTGCATACTGATCTGTCTGATCTGTGGAAAATAATGCATTTCAGGTGTTTAGGCACTTGTTATATATTAGTAGGTATTCACGAGTTGCATGACTCCTCAGATTGAACAAAACTGATTTTTATTTATTCACATAAATTAAACCATTTGAAGTCCACCAATTTACCTAGTTTGCAAATCAATTTGCTTATCATTGGCACAATGTTTGTATTCTGTCAAAGTGTGTGTAAAGACACCTAATGAGTTTCTGTGACACTCCATAGCCACTTGCCAAATGTGTTAAAATCATTGGGAAAACAATGCCCACCTAATGGCTATGGGAACTATAAATCATGGGCTTTAAAATATTTCAGAAATAAAGACCCCTCAAATTTGATAAAGCATAACTACAGGTTATATATTAATTTATGATTTACTGCCCCCACTCCTGTGAACAAAGAAAAATGTTAGTGAAGCATTAATCACCCTCTCCATGCTTTAGGGTTGCACTCAGTGTCCCCATCCAACTCTGTTGATCCTCTTCCTGTAAGCCGTTGTCAAGGTGTGTCTTCATGCAGCCTGGGCTCAAAATGGAATGCTGCCCAGATGGTGGAAGAGAGAACTACTCTGCACTGAAAAGGATGAAGGGGGACCCTGGTTTGCCCTGGTTTGCAATTTGTTTGAATTATAGACAACTGGAATGTTGTTGATATTTTTTAACACTTATTGTTGGGAGGGGAAGAGGATTGGGGGCATGTTGGGGACAGTAGTAATGATTTTAGCACAATCATGCAACGGCCTTCACTTGTATGGCATACAAAAGAGTTCAGTAGACAGTTTTGGAAGATTGTAGAGACAGGAGATCTGACCAGTTTGAACATTTTGCCAGCAGAATTAGAAAACAATCTCCAATAGAAATACGTATTGCTCAACCAAAGAAACACCGAAAATCTATGAAAAGTAAATGCAGTGCACAGAATACTTTAAACCACTATCAATGATCAATGTTCGTATCCATTATAACTTATTTATCTTATTTTACATTTCTTCTAGGGTTAATAAGAGTGTTTATCCAATTTAATGTAACCGGGGCATCGCAGGCTTGCTGCAGCTGATGTCTCCCTCCCTGCCAGTGATTGACAGGTTGCAGGGAAAGGAAGGGAAAGGAAAACTCTGAACTGAACCTGTCTTCTGGAACAGGAGATTGGCTGGAATTAGGTTAAGCTCCATTCACTGGATGGGAGAGGACAGAGCCCAGGAAAGGGGGAGGGACGGAGGAGCAGGGACTGCGCTCATACACTCATAGGAGAGAAGTGCAGTCTGCAACAGTGGAGAGAGAAATATAAGGGGCCTTATCTGCCACCATCAAGCCAGGACCTCCCTGCCTATTTATTATCCACCTCAATCTGCCAGAAAGGAACAGTCATCCAGGGACAGATTGTATCCAGAATGAAATTTGTCGGATGCCAAAGTGGTGAATGGCCTTTATGTTACTTTGTCACCAACTTTTGTGTTTATATTTACCTACACCTGTTTAGTGGTGCTACATACAGCTGCTGGCAGAGCTTTACTTTAAATGGGGGAACACCATCATTTCATCGTCACTTTCTTGGTTGCTTTGCAAAGATACTTTTACCTTATGGATTAAAAATGTCCTTAATTTGAATGCTAAGAGCTCAACCATAAAAGTTAAAGGACCCCACTGCTGGAAGGCCTTGTAATAGATTTAGCCTCTGACCAGTGGTTAGCTATTGTCTGTTTGACTGTAGTTAGGCCCCAATTGATAGCTGCATACCTCCTGCTACCTGTCTTGAATATTTGTCATATGGATTGCTGTGCGGTGTTGTTCTTCACTGGCACAGTGTGTTTCTGGTAAGGCTTTTCATTGGCAGTAAAGAGAATGAACACTGACACCATTCAGTTAATTGTATTATTATATGCATTCAATTGTCTTTGCTTCTGTTCAGTTGCTTTAACCAAGACGTCTCTATAGGACTTTCTTACATTTATTCCAATGAAGCCTGTTCATCTGTTATTGAGTTGTCAGTGTACCGTATGTTCAAATGCAGGGTAGGTCACTTTTGGAGGTGGTAGAAGAACCAACAATTCTAAGCAATTATTTTAGGAGTAGTACTACACATGGAGGCTCATCCTGGATCTCTGACCCATTTTACAGAATAATGACAGCGGCAGGATGTACAAGCCAGGTCAGCAAGATGAACCCAAATGCCACTTACGGGTGGTGTGAAGAACAGAACGGACAATTGAAGTTAACTGAGGTCATCATGGACATTCCCCGTGATGGGTAAACAGGCAGCTGTGGCTCTAGCAACTGATCACCGAGGGACATGCAAAAACACCCTGATAGTGCTCACCCATGGACTCCTAGAATTGAACAAAGACTTCTCAGATTGTTTCTGTGGCACAAATCTACAGATGTCATGTACCCATCAGTTCAGCTAATCCAACTAGCTAATGTAATTCCTGAGGCCTCATATGTCTCTGCATTGGAACCCCCAGGGTCTCCCCCATCTCCTTTTTCATGGATGTGGGAAAGTTAGTGGAAAGCTTTATGCAAAATTTCCTCTTTGTCCATTTATTAAGGGTATAGGAACCTGTAGTTTTATTAAGGGAAGACACCTGTCCCATCTGAGGAAAAGGACTTTAAGACCTGGAAAGATTAGGTTGCACAGCTGTGGAAGAATGGGAGGTCTTCAATACAATTAAGAAATAGGGACTAGCAAAACTTTTGAGCACTCGCGTCTGACGCTTCTGACCTGCTTGTGGAGTTTAAAGAGAAACAAGCCAAGCTGCACTACTCTATTAGACTTCTAGAGCTCTATGGGCAGATGGAGAGCTATGCTGAGCTGATATACAGTATCAGTACCCCTGATGACGTCAGTTGTGACGAAACGCCGTAGGGTTCGTTACGCACGCCCGTACTGCGCATGCGCGAGTATTGTCCCATAGACTAAACGGAGCCGCCATTACCTTGCAAGGTTTTTAACTATTATGCCACTGTGGTTTTAATGCAATAAAAACCTATTGGAAACGTCTACACGTTTTTTTAGTCTCCCGTTTTGTTTCCATTTATCATCCTTTCGAATGCTGCACTGCCAATAGTGATATATGAGGACCATCTGGGAGAAGCTGCCACATCGGAGGATTCGTTGCTGCTGGAGATTCGTTGCTGCTGGACATCCATCGGGACGCTGGTAATCCCCAACAGCACCAAGGCTGTTCGTCCAAAGCTTAGTTCGACCCCCCTGAATAAGGGCGGTCACTGGCTTTCTGGTAAGCCTCCCCCCCCCTCCTTTTGTTCATCTTTGACCTCTGTGGTGATGGGATACACTGCTATCAACACATACACCTTGGATTAATTTCACAGAAGTTTATGAACTTATTTGTTTCACTTTACTTGAACTTTTTGGACTCTATGAACTTTGAGTTTACACATGAACTTTGTTTGAGTACTCATTATTTTCACTAATTATTTTGGGTTATTTTTTATCAACTGGTAATTTACAGTTTTTTTCACCATCCAGCGCTGCACTTTCTGTTTATATGATATACAGTATCTGTTTGAGAATACTTCCCAGGATGAGGGGAAAAACTGACTGCTTATCTAGACAAGATTTTAAAGGGGCACAGCTTTTAAAACCCATAATGTTGAACATTCAGACAAGACATCAAAGGAATCCACTGATTATTCTAAACTGATAAAATGAATCCAAGGGGAAGAGACCATGCAAAAGGCAAGACAAAGTCATGTGTCCAGTGCCAACTAATTCAGATTTAGGTGTTAGGAAAACCAAAAGTATATCACAACATTTACTGATCCAGTCAGTTTAGGTTCATTTTGAGATGCATAAGACTTCAGGCTCAATCAGGAGTGCAGCAGGCTCAAGTGGGATGCAACAATGCCTCGCTGATATTCTGAAGACAGTGGTGAAAGTGGTAGAGAATTTTGCAGGGATGCAGCAATCACTATCTAAGGTCCAGAGATTAACAGCATCCAGACGGCTTTTATTGCCCTGGCCTCACAAAGGAAGCATCAGGAGAAGCTAAGTCAGAAATTGCTGAGCAATTTGCCAACACAAAATGTTACGGCTGTGGAGAGACTGAGCCCCTATGACGGTTTCCTGCACATCAAGCTTTTATTTGACCCTTTGGTTTTTAGACAACCAGGAACATTTGACATATCAGCCATTGTGTGTTGCCAGCCTTTGGGACCTATGGGACCTAAAAAAAAATTCTGATTGTGGGACCAAGACAGACCTGGTGAGATGAAATTAATCTTTACTCCCATAGTTTCTTACCATGAGATACCCCTAGAGGATATGCACCCCATGGTGCAGCCAGTGTATAAATGCCTAGTTCAAGAACAGGATGCTCCATCAGGAGGGGTAGAAAGATTATGGCAGCTGGAAAAGGCAGAGAGAGTATTACATCCTGGGGAGGTGACCTGCCTTGAGCTTCAGTGAAATTAGGCTGCAAACAACTGGGGCCTTACAACATATTAGGGAGGGACAGACCTGGAAGAAGAGGGAGAGAAAGATCCCAAGGGCAGCAGAACAAGAGATGATATGATCTTAAGGCTTACAATTCATGACTTAAAATTGAGTGCTGATAACCTTGGGTGCTCACAGGAAGGACAAATCAGTGGTGCAGCTCACATCCTTACATTATATTTGCTCAAATACAATGCCTTCCTATCAGATTCACCCAGGGACATACACAATGCCTTTGAAGACTTGCCATTGCAACCACCTGTTGCCACAGAGCAAAGCAGTGTGGGTCCCACCAAGACTGAGCCACTCTGGATGGTTCAGAGCTGGTAAATACCATAGTCTCCATTTGAAAGAGAGCTGAAAGAGGTGCCCTTTGAACCTGAGAAAGAAATGGAGGCTCAGGGTCTTAGTTCACAGACTCAATGATGCCACAATACTAGTGAGTGGAACCTCCTGTCTCCTGACACTATGATGACAAATCCCTTTGCCCTCAACCTACAATAGGGACAGTTTCTTAACCCCCGAGGTAACCTGACATACAATGGTGGGAAGTTCCATTGCCTGTACCTTATGCTAGTAAAAGTTACCTTGTTCCATGCACATTGTGATTTCCGTTTAGGTAATCTGTAACTGAAATATTCTGTTTCCTTGGGGACTTTCAGTGAGGAGAAATGTGTAGCCCCTGGGAACAACAGCCTTACCACAGCTTATCTCTCCTTTCCTGCTGGAGATTGACAGGCCATAAGGAGAGTATTTCCTGTATTTGTGGAGAACTTTGCAAAATATTTTCATTAAAATTATGATAGAATAGAGATGAATAGGGATAATCCACTGTTGTGATGTACTCCTTCATATAGAACAAGAGATTACCCAACACTGAGAATTAAATGCCTGTGTCTAGTGAACAGAAAATCATCTGTTGTAGTTCTTTGGAAAGCACAACTGTATGGTTACATTTAAAATGAACCTATGACTATGTGGTGCAAAGCAACAGGTTCCCCTAAATGCCACCACCAGCTGCTTGCAATCACCTTTATTTTGCTCCCTGCCCCTTAGTTTGCCCATGGGAAACTGAGGAACAGAAGCCGATCTGGTCATAGTTTATACGGGTGAAGCGCTTTCCCCTCAACCCAGGGCTGCATTGTGGAAATACAGAGAAGTAGATGCTCTACCTACCAAAAAGTAATGTATATTTCTCATCAGATTAGGCAGCAGTACAGAGTAGAAAGTAGAAGATGGATATACAGTATGCAAATATCGATCATGAATGATGCTGCCAGACTCACCCACCTTACCAACCGCTCAGTGTCCGCCACCCCTCTCTGCCAATCCCTCCACTGGCTTCCCATTCCCCAGTGAATAAAATTCAAAACACTAACAATAACATACAAAGCCAATCTTGTCTCCAAATATAACCCAAACTGTCCTCTCCACTCTTACCATGACCTCCTGCTCTAGCTCCCTTGTCTCCTCCTCTCATACTTGTTTCCAAGACTTCTCCAGAATCTCTCCCATCCTCTGGAACGCTCTACCCCAATCAGTTTGGTTATCTCCTAATCTGTCCACTTTTAGGCATTCCCTTTATACTCATCTCTTCAGGAAAGCCTAACCTGCCTTTAGCTAATAACTGAATCTCATATTTCTCCCATCAGTTCATCCCTCGCTATTATTACCAGATAGGGTTTTAGACTTTCAGGAAAAGTTAGAACTTTGCCTGATCAGTCCAGCATTGGGGTTTAGCAGGGTGACTGACAACAGTTGCCCTCTCTAGCGGCCTGCACCTGATACCTTTTTGCAGCATTCTCTTGTTAAAGTGATAGATTCTAATAAACTGAACCCAATGCCTTTAGGCATGGTTGGTAACTGCCATGCCTTTAACAGCCATAGCTGTTTGACCATAGTGAGTAATAATGGCCAATCTATTAAAGATTCAGTTACCAAAATACAAGAACAAGATTCAGCAGTTCGGCTTCAAGCTATATGGATCATTACATTTATTTTTAGTTTTAGAACAAATTAGTATTGCATCAGCCAAAAGAAAGATCTTAGATTCTAAATATTACGGAACAGCCTTTTGCATTAACACTCAGATGCAACCAATTTGTCATCGTTATAACTCAACATAAATAAAATTACACCAGATTATGATTGATTTGTGATAGTATTAGCAAAAAAAAATGTCAGATGAAGTAATTAGAGAATATCTATTTGACAGATGTTCGAGTTCCTTAAAGACTTTCCAAAAAAGCTTTAAATGAAAAATGCAAAGATTGAATATATAGATTGTTATTTAAAATGGGTGATTTAGAAAAGTGAACCAGGGAACTTTCTGATCACTCAGTATGAAAGCAGTAACATGTTTTAGGTTAGGCCCATGTGGATCCAATTAGCTTAACTTAGTTTAAATCTGCAAAAGTCATGTAGACTGTTATAAAGAACTCAATATGTTATCAAGGCTAAATGCTGCAAGTAAAACATAAATGACATGTAGGTAGTGGGCATGGGAAGTGTGGGTGGTCTAGCTCTTTCTTTCCAGCCTTAGACTAAGATTTTTGTTAAAGGCTCTCAAAAGAACAAACAAAAGGTAGAAAGTAATGAGCCCATTTATAGTGTGATATCCAAAATTCAGCTGAGTATAAGAAGATCACTGGGGTAACTTGGATTGATTGCATTAGGCCACACAGGACAAATCTGTAATTATGTACCATTCATTGCACTTCAGCCACTAGATTCATAGATACTGGTGCTTTCTATATAATTATATTACATTCTGTTTGTTTTATTACAGCACTTCCAGGATGTTTTGTATTTTCTCTCTGACATTAGCCTCTGATCTAGGTAGTTTGTACTGATGTTATATGACAAGGAAATTTGAAGTTTTTTTTAGTTCACATTGAGGCAGAACTGACATTTCCAGGCTTTGGTTAATACCAGTTCATCTTCAGAATATTATAAATACACCCACAATGCAGCAAACAAGGAAATTAAAGTGCAAAAGGCATGAGAATAAGTGAGGTTAGTCCACATGCAGTCATTTAGTCATTGGGTGTCCTTTCACTGATGACTAAGTCAAATCTCTGATTTCTTACACAGAGCAAAGGGACTTAAAAGTAAACCAAGTCACTAAATTAAAAAATATTTTTTGATATTTTAAAATCTTCAAAATACATTTAAAAATACCTGCTATTAGGGTCCTTGTTTAGGCACTAATTGAATAACTACACTCTGTCCCACACTGTCGTCATTATCAGACCCCTGGGAAATGTCATGCAACCTTCGAACTGCAGAACTAAATAAAAGGCTGGAATAGGGTGAAAAACAATATTTTATTTGAAAAAATCGTATTGTATTTAAAACAATAATGTATTCTATTTAAAGTAAAATAGGAATGTATATATTAATTGAAACTATGGCAATTGAGGGGTTAATGTAGGTTGCTTTTGATGCTGCACATCCCAGTCTTAAAGAGGCCTTAACAAGACCAATTCAAATAAAATAGCCAACCCCCCCCCCCCCCCCCAAAATATATATATATATATATATATATATAAATATATTACAAAAGAAAATAAAAAGCTCCAAAGGGGTGGCACAGGGGGAGATTTAATAAAACTGGTGCACACAGACTCTGGGGAAGCTATGCCATAGTAACCAATCAGCTTCTAACTTCAGCTTGTTCAATTAAGCTTTGACAATAAAACCTAGAAGCTGATTGGTTACTTTGCACAGCTGCACCAGATTCTATGTGTACCGGTTTTAGTAAATCTCCCCAATGAGTTTATCAAGCAAGCACACTTAAAGTGTTACTAAACCTAGGACCCTGCATTTACTATATCTGGTCTCCCACAGTAAACATGGAAATGCAATTTTTTTTAGTAAAAATCAGTGCCTGGTTAAAGCTTGTAGGAGGAGTTTTCATTCTACTCTGACTGTCACACGAGGCTGCAGGTACCCTAACCCTCTGTCTGAAAAGTGCTAGTTGGCCCTGTGCTGCTCACATACACCCTACCAAGAAAGAAAAAACTCTCTAGCAATACACACCAAACTGTGCATGTGCAGAGTGCCTCCAAGGCTCTGTTCTATTAGCAGATGGATTTGGGGCAGTAAAAGAAGAGGAGGATCAGAGAAGAAAGGATTAAACAGCCTTTTAACACAATGCGCAGGATTAACCCCTTAGGTTCCACAGTGAGTATAACATGCATGCTTTACTGCATATACAGACTGATTTTAAGCCCCGTACACACGGGTCAAATTCCCGGGAGACAACGGCCGGTTCAACTAAAAAAATGGTCGACATTTGCCCTGTGTGTATGTCGGTCTGGAAAACAAGAAGCTGACCGACTCCTGATCAGCGCTCTCAGCCAATGGCAGAGAGTTCTGATTCGAGTGATCTGGCAGGGGTGGAACTCCCCTGTCAGAACACAACAGTTTAGCGGGGGAGATTGCTGTATATTATTGGTTTTGGAGGTACTTTCCAGCTATAAATTCACAAAATCTTCTTTGAACCCAAGGTGGCTCAAACTCAATACTTATCCCTACATAGCACAGTTTAAAAAAAATTTGAATGAGTGCTTAGTAAATATGCATGTGCACTAAATTTAAGGTTGAAACTATTTCTTAATTTAGAATGTACAGGGTTCAAAAACAAAAATGTAAATGCAAATAGTTTGAGCTTCCTTTTCGCATATTAACCCGGCTAAACTTAACTGCTTTTCCCAAAAATCATATTGTTTACAGACCTAGATAGCTGAAGCTCATATTGCATATCCGGCATGAAAAATTAAAGCAGCTGATTGATTACGGCATGTCTTCCAAATGTTTACTTTCCACCTATAAGTGGAAGAACTCTTTCCATTTTCACCAAACTTCAAGCAACCTAGGTCTTCACATTTAAAGTGAAGAATGCCTATATTTCATGTCGTTTTAATCACTTATGTTTTCACAGCAGGAATAAAAACAGCTGACACTGTTTAATATGTGAATGTTGATTATTTGATTTTATTGTTGATATTTTGATTTTATCATTGAAAAAAATGTATTTATGTTGATAACTTGAAATGATTTCATACTGGGAAACTACAGTTATTATTATTATCCATTTTTATTTATAAAGCACCAATATATTACACAGAGCTATATAACAGCCAAACAGTCTGAATTATAAGTTCCAGACAAAATCCAATCCCTCTGTCTGCTGTAGCATGCTTGCTGCTGTGCCTCCATGGCATAGGACAGGGGTCTTCAAACTGTGGCCCGAGGGCCAGATGTGGCCCTTTGCTAGCCCTTATCCGGCCCTTGGGGCACTATTCCTCCCAATGATATGAGGAACTATTCCTCCCACTGACACCAGCAATGGGGCACAATGTCTTCCACTGATACCAATGATGGAATACTACTCCTCCTCCTAATACCAATAATTGGGCACTACTCCTCCTAATACCAATAATTGGGCACTACTCCTCCCAATACCAATAATTGGGCACTACTCCTCCCAAAAACCAATAATGGGGCACTACTCCTCCCAATACCAATAGAGGAGCACTACTCCTTCTAAAACCAATAATGGGGCACTACTCCTTCTAAAACCAATAATGGGGCACTACTCCTCCTAATACCAATAATTGGGCACTCCTCCTCCCAATACCAATAATGGGGCATCACTCCTACCAATACCAATAATAGGGCACTACCCCTCCTAATACCAATAAAAAGGGGACTACTCCTCCTACTAATACCAATAAATGGGGCGCTACCCCTCCTGCTGACCACCAACTCTGAGGCCATATTTATTCTCACCGATGCTGGGCCTGGGACATTTTATACCCCCCCCCCCCCACTGGCCACAATCCGGCCCTCCTAAAGTCTGAAGGACAGTAGACTGGCCCTTTGTTTGAAAAGTCTGGTGACCCCTGGCATAGGACAAGGAAGGGCAGAGATGCCACTCTGTTGGGCTGTGACAACTTGCCTTCACTATGCTGTGTGAGAGGTAAGATGGTCATAGAAATGGTACCAGTGGAACAACTTACAGCACAATGCCCAGTAACGTCAGGGTGCTGCAGTGGACTGGAAGGATGGTTACATCTGATATTGATGTATATAGAGATCTCCAGTAGCACTCCTTTCTAACTATCTTTAATTCAGAAATCTTAAGGCACAGTGACAGGGGAATAACTGGGTCTCTGGAAACAGACCAGAGCAAAATAATTGTCTACTGATTATGCGCCTAATTCCCCTTGCACAGGGGCCACCCATCTGCACCCAGGAAGGACAGTTGAAGCACCCAGCTCTGCTGCAGGCAACCTGTCTACAGCAGACTACATCTGGATAGGGCTGAATGCTGTACCATGTGCAAGGGGAATAAGTTGTTCCAAAACTAAATAGTTTATATTTAGAAGCAATTCCTGTAAACAGTGGCAAAAGAAAAGCATTGTTTTAAGTGCTTGACAAAAAATGCTTTGTTTTTTTATTATTAGAATTACCAGATTTAGCATGTTCTGGGTGAAAAGTAGAATACTGTACAGAGTGGGTGGTTGTGTCTCTGACAACCAGAGCATACGAATCCTGCGTTAGCCAGAAACTGAAATTAATGGTTTCAGTAATGGTTATTTGTATACTGGGAATGGAATAATGGAGGAATTTATTGAAATGGAGCATGTTCTGACTTCTTGTATGGTGGTCTCCAGAGATCTTATTAATGAGCGCGTGTGGAGTATAAAGAAATGGAACTGAGAACAAATTCAGGGTGAAAACTTCTAAGAATGCTGGTGATTAAGTTGGTAAGATTTAGCCATGGATGATGCAGATTATTTATAAGCAGTTTTTTTTTTTTGCAATAGTAGAGATCACCATTCCAAAACATTTTAAATTTGCAAACAATTAAAAAAATACATTCTAACAAATAAATACATGAAAAATATAGAGTATGTAAGAACAGTCAACTTGGCTAAGGGGGATTTCTTTCTCTAGGGACCTGCCCTCTACCTATTGTGATACCTATTGTAACAGTTGAGTTATTTATACTTTCTGTCACTATGGGGCTGGGTCAGAAACCCCAGAGGGAGGAAGTACAAAAGGAGAAGTTGGGAAACATGAGATAGTTGCTGCTGAACCCAGACCAGTGGTGGTGGCCACCTTGCTGTATGTTTTTAGGTGAACTTGTTAATTGAGACAAAGTTTATATACAGCTCCTGTAATTTTCGTTAACCCTGTCTCTTCTTGTCTGGGATTCTATAGCTAATCTTAGCTCAGGGCTCAAAAACTAGTATAGTCTAGAGCTCATTAGGTAGTTATATGTCCAGCTGCATGGCAGATTAGAAGTTACTAGGGTCTAATGCTGGCTATACATAATGCAACTTTCTTTCCTCCAACCAAAGAAAATTGCTTGATTCTTCCATCAACACAGTCAATTTTGATGAGGGAATCCCTTCCGCTGTGCTATTGTATTTTGACAGTGGGAGGTTTCCCCAACGTCAGAATATAATGATCAATAAGCCAGCGGCAGTGATCGCGTGGAAAAAACCTGATGGTACATCGACTTTAGTACAACCAGCCTGCTCATAGATGAATTAGTCTATGGTCAGCTTAAGTCGATAGATTGGTTCTGAGTTCTAGTGTCACACCACTGTTTCTGCTAGTGATAAGCTGCATTCCAGGCTGGGTGGACAATGGCTTCAGGTTCTCCCTGTCATTGCTGATCTGGTCTTCAGATCTTCGACATTAAGATAGACACCACATTGTGATCATTCTCGGGGGCCTTGCAACTGAACCTTGCTGCAACATTTATCTGGAGGTGTCTTTATGAATAACTATATAAATCCAAAACTGGTTTAGAGGCACTGACGGGTCTTGCAGAGGAGGAAGATCAAAAACAGCAGTGTTTTTATTGTCAACGTTTCTATGAAGAAGACATCTTGGTCATGAGATGGACTGATCTTCATTGAATAGTTGACACTAAAAACACTGCTTTTTGATCTTCCTCCTCTGCAAGACCCGTGAGTACCTCTAAACCAGTTTTGGATTTATATGGATTTCTTTGTAGGTGAGCACCTGGAGATTTACTTCAAGCATAGAGTGCCATGGCTACCCTTAGAACTGTTATATATACCCAGGTATATGTGCACAATTCCACCAGGACACCTGTTGGGCCCTTTGCTGATATCACCTGTTTGTACAATGGATGTATGTACTATTTCTAATCATTTATTATATAAACCTTGTATTATTTGCATATGGGTGTACATCTATATACTTATGGTTAGTATTATATGCTGGTTGCAGCAGTTCCTCTGCTTTCAATTACTTTGAATAGGTTACTGGTTAATTTCCCATGGAAGGAACCCCCTCTGTTCACAGTGGCCCTGTCTTGGATGGAGACACTGCCAGCTTTATTATCAAACCCACTATTCCTCCAACTTAGCAAAGGTTCTGGTTCTCCTAATTGCCTTCAGATTTAGCACACTATCTGGCCATTTCTTATAACCCCACCCCCCAAAAAAAGAGCACTACATCTTCCTCTTTTAAATACTTGGAAACATTCTCAGTCTGGACGTCACATGCGCTGGCAAAGCTCACACCCTCCTCCTTGATCCCTTCTGTTATGACAGTTGAAACACCTCTAGTCATCCTTTGACATCACTGATTTAGATGGTGTTACAGCAAGGATGTAGGTAAAATAAAAATGTAAAATGTAGGTCAAAGATAAAAAAAATGCCCTATTATCTTCCCTAGCCCCCTCTATCCCTAAACACTTACCTGCTCCTGTCACCGTCCCAGCACTGTCTCTGGCTCCAGCACTGCTTTCCTCACTTCCTGCATTCACAAGAGAAACCGAGGGCAGTGAGTCGATGGGCACTACGTGTGTCTATTGACACAACTGCCCAGTTTGGAAGTACACACACACAGGTAATACCTTAGAACCTGGCTTGCAAAGGATGCACCCGGAGCAGTGAGAAGGTGACAGCTCTGGTGGGGGACTGCCAAAGGAGCAGAAGATGGTGCTTTCTGTGCAAGAGCAATTAAGTATGACCTCTTTTTTTTATTAAAAAAATTAAAATAAAATTAAAATGTGGAATTCAAAGTGCTGCTCAACCAGTCAATCACAGTGGTTATCTTGAATAACCATTGCATATTATAGTAGTATCTTAATGCAAGTATGTGGCACAAAACATAAATCTGCAATAAAAAAAATCTGGGAATTGTGTGAACTGGATCCAGTCTATGCTTTTAATCTACATTAACTCATCCTAACTATACAGGAGGATTTCCAGTTTCACGGAAACCCCCTTAAATCACCATGTTTTTAGTTTTGTATGAGATACAATCACATTGTGCATTTAGTTAGAAAACTGCAGCGACATAAATGCATCTACAGCACCTGAGGGTGGTCTCCTGTAGTCTACAACTCTCCTCATTTGTCTGGGCTTTACCATTACTTAATACTGTATTTTAATGCCTGTGAGGGATCAGTTCTGTAATTGAAAGCGACTTTCATGTAAACTCCTCTGTGATCTCTGTTACTGTGTAACCTGAAGGATAAAAGGGGAAAAGCTTGCTGGAATACTTTTTTCCAGGGTTAAATATAGCAGCAAAGTAAAGTGTGATCGAAGAGTGAGCTGCACATTTCCAACCCTTCCTAGGATTTTCCTATATTTATGTGGTCAATTCAAACACATTAAATGTTACGTTTCCTCCAATTCATGACCTACACCATAATTAAATATATACTGTATATGTACAGTGTTTTATATTTATTTATTCATGTAATATGAATGTGTTGGTGATGAGAACAAGAGAGCTGACATACTGTTTTTGGACTGTGTTATAAAAACACATATGTTATTTGCTAATGTAAACGGTTATATAGAAAGGAGCTCTGTGTTTTTTTTTCTTTTAAAGGAAACGTATTGTGGTTTTGTATTTATTTTCTTTTTTGATTTATTTTACTCAAAGCTAAAAAAAATGGCAACTGTAAAAAATATTGTATAGCTTTTACTCTCCTCTTTAGCTGGGATTTTTCTAACTTCTATTTACTTCCTGCTGAAATAAATCTGTTGTTTACCGAGCTCAACAACACAAACTGTAATTCACACATACAACTGAATGAGTCAGAAAAGTGACTTATTCCTGCCCTCCCCCTTTCCCTCTGTACGGCTTCATGGAAGTTTTAGAGAGAGACATGTAGGCAGGTACATTTTCCCTCCCCCTCTGTAGGTGGCACTCTGCTGCTGACCTTTGCAGCCTCCAGGTATTACCAGGGTAACAGTGGTTCGATTAGACACTGCAACACTGGGTAAACTTGGCGGTCATATTTGGTGTGGGCAGGGCTAGTAACTAGCAGTGCTCGCTCTGGTTGGTGCGCAGTTGTGAAGTTGTTAGAATAGGGACAGGACCAAAGATGTACTGTTCAAACTCTTTTGAAGAAGCATAAAGAAGCAGGTAGTGTTGAAGACCATAGACGCAGTGGTCGGCCAAGGAAACTTAATGCAGCAGATGAAAGACACATCATGCTCACTTCCCTTCAATATTTTAAGATGTCCATCAGTGCCATCAGCACAAAACTGGTGGAAACCAATAGGATCCAAGTACACCCATCTACTGTCCAGAATCTACTGGCCAGAAGTGGTCTTCCTGAAGGAATTGCAGCCAAAAAGCCATATCTCTGACTTGGAAACAAGGCTAAGTGACTCAACTATGCATGAAATCATATGAACTGTGATGCAGAAAAATGGCAGCAGATGCTCTGGACTGATGATTAAAAATGTGGAATATTTGCCTGTAGCAGGAGGCAGTTTGTTCACCAAAGGCCTGGAGAGCGGTTCAATAATGAGTGTCTGCAGGGAACAGAGAAGCGTGGTGGAGGTTCCTTGCAAGTTTAGGGCTGCATTTCCACAAGTTGGAGATTTGGCCAGGATTAATGGTGTCCTCAATGCTGTTAAATACAGGCAGACACTTATCCATCATGCCTTACCATCAGGGAGGTGTGTGATTGGCTCCAAATTTATTCTTCAGTAGGACAATGACCCCAAAGATACAGCCGATGTCATTAGGAACTGTCTTCAATGTAAAGAAGAGCAAGATGTCCTTGAAATTATGGTTTGGCCCCCACAGAGTCCTGATCTCAACATTGTTTAGTCTGTCTGGTATTACATGAAGATGCAGAAGGATTTGAGGCAGACTACATCCACATAAGATCTGTGGTTATGTCAACCTACCTACAGATCATCTTCGAAAACTGTGTGCAAGTGTACATAGAAGAGTTGATGCAAAAGGTGGTCATACCAAATATTGATTTGATTTGGGCTTCTCTTCTGTTCATTTACTTTTTTTTTACTAATTTTGTTAATTTACAACTAAGCAAGGGGGAAAAAGTACCATCTCCAGAATGTGACGCCAGCTGGGCTACAGGCCCAACTTGTTAAAAAAGACAGGAGTGTAGCCACTGGTCAGGTTCCAGAGCATACTTAATGATAATGATGTCCATTAGACACATTATCTTATTACATTAGTACATTATTATTACATAATATAGTATATTATCATTGTAGTAATATGGTATACTAACTGGAACTGAACTTTAGTTAAAAAAAAAATGCTATGAGAGCCACAGCCTTTCCTAACAAGTTATTATTTTTGTCCATAGCATGGCAACTGGTTGTGTTTGCTCCTTCTGATAGTTCAGATAAGGGAGAGTTGAGGTGTGGGGCTTCTCTGTATCCTCCTCCCAATGTCCAGTCACAATTGAAATTTCAGTTGTGCAGAAATGATGTCACAAGGATTAAAAAGTAAGATTTCAATTTAATTAGCCTTTAATAAATGAACTAAAACATGTTATGGCGTTTTGATCGTTGATTGGGAGAGGGAGCTGTTGAAGAAAGTTGGCTTGACCCTGGAGTTCAACTTTAAACGTATTCTTTTAGTTTATGCTTTAATAATTAATGCCTATAGTAGTCAGCGTTTTCGAAACTGGTGTTGCATACACACGGTTGGACAAAGTTGTCGGAAAATCCGATCGTTCGGATTGTGATGACGTTTGTTGGTTGGGACGGGACTACGTTGCGGCTAGTAACATATAGCTTTGGTCTAGTAATTTGATCTGAGCATGCGTGGCACTTTGTCCGATCGGAATTCTCTACAAACGATCGGAAAAAGTCAGATAGAGTCCACACACGATCAGATTTTCTGACAATATAATGCGATCGGACCTTTTCCGTTGGAATTTCCGACTGTGTGTACAGGGCATTAGTGTGTTGAGTGCCATTAAAAATGAACTGCACCACAATAATCTGACACATGTAATCTGACACATGTAACAAATGCCATAGTGTGAATTGGCTCTTATAGAAAACATTTGAAAATACCCTGTCCTAGCAAAGTATGGAATGTTTTATTTGCAGCCAGTCAATCCTCTATACAAATACACACACAGGTTTTATTCAAAGTCCAGTGGATGCACAGATATTTTTGGGGCAGTGTGATAGGTAGACAGAACTTAGAGTTATAGTGCTGGATAAGGTTTGTCTAAGGCAGGGGTCTTCAAACTACGGCCCTCCAGTTGTTCAGGAACTACAATTCCCATCATGCCTAGTCATGTCTGTGAATGTTAGAGTTTTACAATGCCTCATGGGATGTGTAGTTCTGCAACAGCTGGAGGGCCGTAGTTTGAGGATCCCTGGTCTAAGGCATGCATGTGATAAGAGCAATTAATGAAGATTAATACTTTTTGTTTTTAATATATATCTATCGATGTGCAACAGTTATACTGCAACTTTTAAATATAAGATCTTCAGTGGCATAAAAAGTAGAAAAATGTGTAAAAAGAATACTTATGCACTACTCTGTGTAGATTACAAAGGTTCCAAAAAATAAATAAATAAAGTGCAATAATGGATATATAGCTGCTGGACTCCTATAGTGTCACCAGCACCAAGAGAGAGTAAATGTATATGATGGAGCAGTGTTATATAAATACACTCTAAATAATGAATAACCTGTGCTGTATCACAAAAACGAATCAATAAAGATGCAACAAAAATATCATAACAGTAAAAATATAAAAGTGTGCAAAACTTCAGTGAGACGTTATGCAACTGTCAAAATAAACATCAAAGCTGCAATGATGAATAAATATTTAATAAAAAACAGTTCAGTGCAAAAAAGTGTTGTTAAATAAATAGTCTCTTCAGATGTGCAAAATGTGAAAAAAGAGGGTAAGATAAAGTGGCCTAGTGCAAAGAGAGTCAAAGTGATGTCATCGTCATCACACTTGTAGCCCCCTTCTTTTTTCTCTTTTCAATCCACATACAGTGTGCCCAGCCTCTCACCTCTATGAAAGACCCAATGGGTCTAGTCAAGCATCAATACAATCCTCAGTGGAAATCTCCTCTCCTTTCCTCTTTCTTTGGAAGTGACATGGCTGTGGATGCAGACACTGGAGGCTCCTCTCCTGTATGGTTTTCGTCCTAACAGACCTCTCTTAATCTCTGCTCCAATTCAGGGGTCATGTATAGGGATAAAAGGAATCTCCATGGTGTAGAATTTCAATCAAAGTATAAAAAAGTATTAAAAGCAGTAACTCACATGTCAAAAATGAAGCATCCGGCAGTGTTAAAACCAGGACTGCCGATCTCGGCCACGGCCGGAAATGACATCACACGGCTCTTTCCGACGCGTTGCATCACAATCCCATGACTTTTTCAAGGGTTTGGAGACTGGGTGACACATGCCGGAATAAATGCACAAGTTGTAACCATAGGAACTGCGTAAACTCATTGAGAGCTTAATTTCCTAATTGATGACAAACGGGCTTAGTTACACAGTATGTTTGGTGCTGAACACAATATATTATTTTGTATTTATTTATATTTATTTATATTTTTATTTATTTTTATTTATTTTTATTTATTTTATTTTTTTATTAATATATATTTTTATTTTATTTTTATTTTCATTTATATTTATTTTTATTTTTATTTATTTATTTTATTTGATTTTTATTCAAAATTTTTATATTTTTTTTGGATTCTGCTCCTCATACTACATATTGTGTTCCAATTTTATTTTCATTTGTTTTTTTGGGGTTTTTATTTTGTGTATTCAGCCGTTGATTCCCATTATGTTTACTTTGTTAACTACAAAATCTTTTGAAGCTTTAAATGAGGCTGCGCGGCTTTTATCTTTGCCACTTGTATAACTAAGCCCGTTTGTCATCAATTAGCCATCTCCAAACCCTTGAAAAAGTCACGTGATTGTGACGCAACACATCGGGAGGAGCCTGCTTGTTTTAACACTGTTGAATGGAGATTCCTTTTATACCTATACATGACCCCTGAATTGTAGCAGAGTTTTAGAGAGGTCTGTTAGGATGCAAACCATACAGGAGAGGAGCCTCCAGTGTCTGCAGCCACAGCCGTGCCACAGCCGTGTCACTTCCAAACAAAGAGCAAAGGAGAGGAGATTGCCACTGAGGATTGTATAGATGCTTGACTAGACCCATTGGGGTCTTCCATAGAGATGAGAGGCTGGGCACACTGTGTGTGGATTGAAAAGAGAAAAAAGAAGGGGGCTACAAGTGTGATCACATCTCTTTGCACTGGACCACTTTATATTACCCTCTTTTTGCACATTTTGCACATCTGAAGAGACTATTTATTTAACACTTTTTTGCGCTGGACTGTTTTTTATGAAATATTGATTCATCATTGCATAACGTCTCACTGAAATTTTTACTGTTATGATATTTTTATTGCATCTTTATAGATTACGTATTGCGATATTGCACGGATTATTCATTATTTAGAGTGTATTTATATAACGCTGCTCCATCGTATACATTTGTAAAAAGTTGAAAGGCTCTTAAACTATGGGTGAAAATATTTTTACTTGTAGTAGCTTGTAGTTGTTTCTTCTAAAGATTTACAGGGCACAAGTAAGGCAAGAGTACAGAATTTTGAATGGCAATCCTAGATAGGCTGAGAGACAACAGATTGCAGTGTATTGCATAATAAAATATATAACAACATGAATTATTATAATTTAATTCATGACAAGCTAATTACCAAGAAGGTCAAAGGAATATCAGTGTATGCTTTATGAGAACCACCTGGGCAGCATAATCCCTTGTGAATGTTCCTCCATGTGACCTGCCCTAACCATCGTGAGACGATTATGAGGTGATTGAAGGATGGGAAGGGTCAAGTCACCAAACACAAATGGGTGAAAGCAGTTGAAGACAGAGGCCTTTTACTTTTGACAGGTGTTTTAGCAACCCGGTAAAACAAATACATCCCTTTGAATACTTGGCTAGTAAAGATCTGTAGGTAGATTGAGAATAGGATGATAACCCCTAGTACAACATATAGTATCTCACATTTTTGTAAATATTTTTATATATCTTTTCATGTGCCAACACTGAAGAAATTACACTTTGCTACAATGTAAAGTAGTGAGTGTACAGCTTGTATAACAGTGTATATTTGCTGTCCCCTCAAAATAACTCAACACTCAGCCATTAATTTCTAAACCACTGGCAACAAAAGTGAGTACACACCTAAGTGAAAATGTCCAAATTGAGCCCAATTAGCCATTTCCCTCCCCGGTGTCATGTGACTCATTAGTGTTACAAGCGCTCAGGTGTGAATGGGGAGCAGGTGTGTTAAATTTGGTGTTATCGTCCTCACTCTCTCATACTGGTCACTGGAAGTTCAGCATGGCACCTCATGGCCAAGAACTCTCTGAGGATCTGAAAAAAAACAATTGTTGCTCTACATAAAGATGGCCTAGGCTATAAGAAGATTGCCAAGACCCTGAAACTGAGCTGCAGCACATTGGCCAAGATCATACAGCGGTTTAACAGGACAGGTTCCACTCAAAACAGGCCTCGCCATGGTTGACCAAAGAAGTTGAGTGCACGTGCTCAGCGTCATATCCAGAGGTTGTCTTTAGGAAATAGATGTATGAGTGCTGCCAGTATTGCTGCAGAGGTTGAGGGGTGGGGGGTCAGCCTGTCAGCGCTCAGACCATATGCTGCAGACTGCATCAAATTGGTCTGCATGGCTGTCTTCCCAGAAGGAAGCCCCTTCTAAAGATGATGCACCAGAAAGCCCACAAACAGTTTGCTGAAGACAAGCAGACTAAGGACATGGATTACTGGAACCATGTCCTGTGGTCTGATGAGACCAAGATAAACGTCTGGGGGTGCATGAGTGCTGCCGGCACTGAGGAGCTACAGTTCATTGAGGGAACCATGAATGCCAACATGTACTGTGACATACTGAAGCAGAGTATGATCCCCTCCCTTCGGAGACTGGGCCGCAGGGCAGTATTCCAACATAATAACAACCCCTAACAATACCTCCATGATGACCACTACCTTGCTAAAGAAGTTGAGGGTAAAGGGGATTGACTGGCCAAGCATGTCTCCAGACCTAAACCCTATTGAGCATCTGTGGGGCATCCTCAAACAGAAGGTGGAGGAGAGCAAGGTCTCTAACATCCACCAACTCTGTGATGTCATCATGGAGAAGTGGAAGAGGACTCCAGTGGCAACCTGTGAAGCTCTGGTGAACTCCATGCCCAAGAGGGTAAAAGCAGTGCTGGGAAATAATGGAGGCCACACAAAATATTGACACTTTGGGCCCAATTTGGACATTTTCATTTAGGGGTGTACTCACTTTTGTTGCCAGCGGTTTAGACATTAATGGCTGTGTGTTAAGTTAAATTTTGAGGGGACAGCAAATTTACACTGTTATACAAGCTGTACACTCACTACTTTACATTGTAGCAAAGTGTCATTTCTTCAGTGTTGTCACATGAAAAGATATAATAAAATATTTACAAAATTGTGAGGGGTGTACTCACTTTTGTGAGATACTGTAAATACAATATATTAGCACTAGATTCTGTAAATGTATAAGGCATGACATTCAACACTTGAGAAAGCACACATACGTAGTATACAAGCCATCTCATAGACCCCTACCACATATGATGTTTGACATATATCAACTGAAAAAAAAAACTTTTAGCATGGCTCATCCTCTACACTCCAGAGCTGACCTTTATGTCCTCCTCTATTGCTCATCGCTGCCCACTCCCAGGTTGCATGATGGCCATTTGCCAGCTTCATTTAACCCCTTCCTGTGAGTTCATGCTGTTAAGAACACTACCTCTGGGGGTGCATCATCACGCCAGCAAAGGTTCCTAGTTCCAGTGTACTGAATGGCACTTATTCACCATTACATGAGTACTATTCTGTGATTTACTAAGGACCACATTTTGCTGATGCCAGACAAGAAGAAGAACCCATGATGTCATTGGGCTGCCATAAGACTATTAGGTTAAGTATGTATTTAGGGAATTAAAAAAAAAATGGTGTGGGAGGGGGTTTAAGGAGGTGGTGGAGGAATGTGGCCTGAAGATGTGCTTTAAACATTCTTTTCACTTTGTAATAAACTTACTAACTATACTAGACAGGGCTCTTCTTCCTATCTTCTTGTCCATCGATGGACAGTCCACAATAATGCAGGGATCATAGCTCTGACATCAGCGTGTTTTCTGCACCAGAACTGTGACTGTGATGACACAGCCTCAGGGAGTAGGTAAAGTTCTGTACTCTTATGCCCCATACACACGGTCGGAAATTCCGACCACAAAATCCGTCTGATTTTTTCCGACGGATTTTGTCCGACACTGGTGTTGCATACACACGGTCGGACAAAGTTGTCGGAAAATCCAATCATTCTGAACGCGGTGACGTTCGTTGCGTACGACGGAACTACGTAGAGGCTAGTAGCCAATAGCTTTGGTCTTGTAATTTGATCTGAGCATGCGTGGCACTTTGTCCATCGGAATTCGCTACACACGATCGGAAAAAGTCCGATCGGACTTTGTTGTCGGAAAATTTGAGAGCAGGATCTCAATTTTTTTCCGATGGCGCCCACACACGGTCGGATTTTCCGACAACATGGTCCGATAGGACATTTTCCGACCGTGTGTACGGGGCAATAGTCGTTTGAATGTCTCTAGATCTTCTTCAACCTGGAAGAAGACCAGAGCTGGACCATAAAGTGGTGAATTTTTTACTTTAGCAACAAATGGAATTGGGCTTTTACAATCTACTCATAGTTAGTGGTTGCGTTATTGTGCAGTCCAAAAATCTAAACTTTTACAGAGTTACTATAATAGTTGGAGTAAATTGTATTTATATATTTAAAATCTTTGTACCTGTTTTTTTTTTTTTTTACAAAAATATTTTTATAATGCAGTGTGACACTTGCCAATGTGCAGTATGTGTTTTCTAAACAAGGAACACGGCAGAAGCTGTTTACTTTCACCTTTCTCTCTCTGATTAAGCTTCAGGCATCCTGTGGTCTGAACAATAGCTTGAGCTACTGAGCTCTTTTCAGGAACCTGGAAAACCAGAAAAGAAGCCTAGGGCTCAACCTGCTGCCTGAACAAATATATATATATATATATATATATATATATATATATATATATATATATATATATATATATATATATATATATATATATATATATATATATATATATATATATATATATATATATATATATAATTAATTATTTAAATTATATTAATTATATATTTAATCCGAATCCGAACATTTTATTTCATTATTTAAATAAAAGTATTTTCAGAAATGGTATATATTTAGTACTTTGAAGTTTATAGTCCACAAAAAAGTATATATATGCTGTATATATATATATTATATTATATTGTATTTTATAGTCCATGATAAAATAAGAACGCATATAAAAAACAGTGTATATAACTTTATTAACTTTATAAGGCAAAGGCCACACAAACAAGTTTTGGTTATGGGTTGGTCAGTTGAAGTAGATTCTAGGCTACAGTACATCATACTGTACATGCCAGTCTGTCCAAGGTCTACAAGATTCCATTAGTAAGATTTCACTTCACTGCTTCTGAATTCATGTTACTGTGCCAGTCATCACAGGGAGTTATTTTTTTGCTGCTAGATTCTACACTTATTTATCTATCTGACATCATTGACTATCCAGTAAAGGGAGCAGGACACCTTCACTTGATTTTGTATTGTGCAGTAGTAGAAATGGGAACTCCAGAGGAATATCTCACGACTGGAGAAATAATACAAATTATTGGATAGTTCTACACAACATGCCCATTAAAAGCCAATAGTTTTGGTTGGCCCTTAATGACCAGCAATAGAGAAGTGGCTACTGCTGTATTAAGACTAGTCGCTAGATACAGCTCACTCTTAATAAAGATAGGGCTGTACTCTAGCAGGACATACAGACCTCTGTATCCAAAGGTGATCAATTTTACGTTCTGATTTGCTGCCCTAGAGATCTAGATGACATAGCCTGGAGATTCAATAGCCCATTATTCTCTCACAGCCTAAATATTTTGCTTAACTAAGATGCCTTTACCCTCCTTTCCAACCATTGGCAGTTCAAATTGCACAGAAATTATCTAGCTCTGCACCTATAACCACACAGAGCATAAGTAAACTCCCTATGAAATCCCAGCTAGCCAGGCGATAATAAAATAAGGTCAAATTGTTTCATTACAAACGTTTGGAATACCATTTGCCCAGAGAAAGAATAACTTGCCTCACTGAAAGCATTCTAACCCATATATTTTCTCTTAAAACACATACATTATCCACATGCTATATTACCACACGTATTCTCCATTCTAAAAATAAATACAGCATGCATGTGTTTATTTAATATTACATTGCTGGTTTTAACGTTTTCCTGTATTTAAAATTCACAAAGGACTCTCGCTAACCCCAATGATGTAAAGCTGATATTTGAAAAAGAAAAGTAAGCCAAATAATAAAGTACATTCTTTAGAATAAAAATGGGTCCCAGGGATTTACTTAAGATCCGTATGTCATGCATGTCATGTTATGTTTAATATTTACAACATTTTAATATGTTGCAGGCTTTTACCTACTGTATCAGGACAGGATTTATAGCAGAAGTACCAGTAGGGTCAATTATTTTCATGCTGTTCTCCTGTATTCCTGGCTGCCTCCTGCTTGTTTTATGTTGGACCTGTTCCACTTTATTATCGCGGTCAAGTATGCGGCAGAGTTCATGGATTTTAGCTTGCACTTTCTAAACTTGTTAAAGTAGACCAGTAAATGAATAAGTATCGGCAGAGCAGGCCAGATCTACCTCTATTTAAGCTTAGCTGTGTGTGCTAGAAGCCAAACTTCAGCTATGATCTGACAGCTTATGTTTGTGTATAACTTGTGGTTAGCTGATAAAAATGTGTGTTCGATTACAAGTGAGCCCACAGAGTAACTGAGAAGAAGCTGAGCCTTCGTGTTCTCTTCTATATCTTTTTTAAAAAGTAGACTAGTTACTTAAAGAGACTCTGCCATGAAATAAAATATATGCAGACTTAAAGTGCATACAGTACCTGTAGCAGCATCCAAAAATTTGCCGTTACCACTGAATCCATTCTGACAGGCCACTTTGATAACCACAGGACATGGTTCCAGTAATCCATGTCCTTAGCCTGCTTGTCTTCAGCAAACTGTTTGAGGGCTTTATTGTGCATCATCTTTATAAGAGACTTCCTTCTGGGATGACAGCCATGCAGACCAATTTGATGCAGTGTGTGGCGTATGGTCTGAGCACTAACAGGCTGACCCCCCACCCCTTCAACCTCTGCAGCAATGCGGGCAGCACTCATACGTCTATTTCCCAAAGACAACCTCTGGATATGATGCTGAGCAAGTGCACTCAACTTCTTTGGTTGACCATGGCGAGGCCTGTTCTGAGTGGAACCTGTCCTGTTAGAAAGCTGTATGGTCTTGCCATCGTGCTGCAGCTCAGTTTCAGGGTCTTGGCGATCTTCTTATAGTCTAGGCCATCTTTATGTAGAGCAACAATTCTTTTTTTCTGATCCTCAGAGAGTTCTTTGCCATGAGGTGCCATGTTGAACTTCCAGTGACCAGTATGAGAGAGTGAGGACGATAACACTAAATTTAACACACCTGATCCCCATTCATACCTGAGACCTTCTAACACTATTGAGTCACATGACATCGTGGAGGGAAAATGGCTGATTGGGCCCAATTTTGTTGCCAGTGGTTTAGACATTAATAGCTGTGTGTTGAGTTATTTTGAGGGGACAGGAAATTTACACTGTTATACAAGCTGTACACTTACTACTTTACATTGTAGCAAAGTGTCATTTCTTCAGTGTTGTCACATGAAAAGATATAATAAAATATTTACTAAACTGTGAGGGGTGTACTCACTTTTGTGAAATACTGTATGTTTCTGATGCTTGAGAATTAAGTCTCTTAAAGAACTACAATCCCAAACGATATTGTATTCTGTTAAGCTACAGTGCCTTGAAAAGGTATTCATACCCTTTGAGATTTTCCACATTTTGTCATGTTAAAACCAAAAACGTAAATGTATTTTATTGGGAATTTATGTTATAGACCAACACAAAGTGGCACATAATTGTGAAGTGGAAGGAAAATTATAAATGGTTTTCAAATTTTTTTACAAATAAATATCTGAAAAGTGAGTGCATTTGTATCCAGCCCCCCTGAGTCAATACTTTGCAGAACCACTTTTCGCTGCAAGTCTTTTTGGGTATGTCTCTACCAGCTTTGCACATCTAGAGAGTGAAATTTTTGCCCATTCTTCTTTTCAAAATAGCTCAAGCTCTGTCACATTGGATGGAGAGTGTCTGTGAACACCAGTGTCGGGACAAGGTCATTCAGCGCCCAGGGCAAACAACCCCCCGGGTTGTGCATGGGTTAAATGCTCAATAATGCTTAGTACAAATGATGAGAACATTGGATGAAAACAATGGCATTTGGAGCGATTGTCTGATAATCTGATCAATAGTGCACAGCTTTCAAGAGCTGATTAAGCCAGTAATATCACAAAATAAGCACAAAAAATTATTGTAAGAGAACAGAACGAACGATTTTCGTTTAATTGGCATGGTATTTGCACACAAAAAAATCTTTAAAAAAAATAGGAGTTCTGTAATTTCTCAGATTGCCAGTAACAAATGTGTTTCACCAGTAAATTTCCAATGTTTTGTCAGTAAAAAATGCTGCGGGAGGTTGGCAACCCTGGTTTCTGGTCCGAATTTAGCCAAAATTTAAGACCGAAATCAGACCTGAAACGGAGAATAGAGCAGTGCGAACCCAGCCTAACAGATTCATCCATCCACATAAGAGAGGTAGATGCATAAATCCCCTTTAACAAGACAGTGGGGACTCTATGTCAGAATACATTGATCAATGCTGCAGGTGATTGGCTGCAAGCCGCTGGTCGAACAAAGTTTTCCAGCAGTCCCATTCTACAGAAGCTGATCTGATGGGGCAGCTTCTAACAGGCAAGGCCACACATAGATCAAAATTCACCTGGTCCCTGCTAAACCGAAAGAATTGTGATCTGTGTGTACCCAGATTTACCTTATTTCTTGGTCCACTAGGCTCTCCCAGTGCTGTGACTGGTCCTGTGGAGCTCCTGGTGAATTGTGAGTGGCTGTGGTCACACTCCAGCCTCATCATACCATACAGGGTTAATGTTCCTGGATGGTATATAATAATGCTGAAGTCTGGGTGGAGGGAGGAGAGCACTGCTGCTGGCTGGAGCAAGTACAAGTTTTCCCCCAGCACTGCAAGGGTGGACTTTTTTTTTACTTTGGGCTGCATTACATCACCTGCTGTTTGTGGTCAAATCTTTCCATAGGTTAGAAATATACTGGGACTTTTCAGGTGCTACATGGATGTATTCCACATACACACTATTTTATTAAAATGCATGATTTTTATAAAGATACAGTTTGTGTGTGCAATACATCTATGTAGAGCCTGAAAAGCCCCAGTATATTTCTAACCTATTTATAAACATTTTACTTTTACTTTAGTAAACCTGCACTGCAAGTGTCAGTACAGGTTTAGAGCACAGCATTGCACAGAGTGGATAGCAGAACAGGTCTATATTTACAGGAGGAGAAAATCAGTCTGTTATCTGTCACTTATCTTCAGTTGGCCGGAGGAGAGAGGAAAGATCTGATGTCGGCTAAGCAGAAAGCAGTGATCAGGGCTTCAGTGTAGTGTTGTCTGCCTGCTCCGCCCACCTGTACTGGAGCTCTCACTGTCCGATCCAGCCGCCCAGCCTGTCAGGGATCTGCGCCCAGGAGAGCGTCTCTGTCCTTTCTGGGGAAGCCTGCAGCAGGTATGGGCACATTCTCGGCTCTGCTTTTGGACAGAATTAGCATCACAGAGGCTGAGACAAAGTATGATGCTCCAGTATTTTGGCGCCCCCTTCCACACTCCGCCCAGGGCAGTTGACCCGCCCGCCCCTGCCTTGTACCGGCCCTGGTGAACAGAAATTTTCAAGTCTTGCCACAGATCCTCAATTGGATTAAGGTTCGGACATTGATTTGGCCATTCTAACACATGAAAATGCTTTGATCCAAACCATTCCAATGTAGCTCTGGCTGTATGTTTAAGATCGTTGTCCTGCTGGAAGGTGAACCTCCGCCCCAGTCTCAAGCCTTTTGCAGACTCTTTCAGGTTTTCTTCTAAGATTGCCCTGTATTTGGCTCCATCTATCTTTCTGTCAACTCTGGCCAGCTTTCCTGTCCCTACTGAAGAAAAGCATCCCTGCAACATGATGCTGCCACTGCCATGTTTCACGGTAGGGATGGTGTGTTCAGGGTGATGAGCAGTGTTAGTTTTCTGCCACACAGCTTTTTGCTTCAAAGTTCAATTTTGGTCTCATCTGACCAAAGCACCTTCTTCCACATGTTTGCTGTGTCCCCCACATGGCTTCTTGCAAACTACAAATTGGACTTATTATGGCTTTCTATTATGGCTTTCAATTAACAATGGCTTTCTTCTTGCCACTCTTCCAAAAAGGCCAGATTTGTGGAGTGCACGACTGATAGTTGTCCTGTGGACAGATTCTCCCACCTGAGCTGTGGATCTCTGCAGCTCCTCCAGAGTTATCATGGGCCTCTTGTCTGCTTCTCTGATTAATGCTCTCCTTGCCTCCTCAGTTTAGGCGGACGGTCATGTCTTGGTAGGTTTGAAGTTGTGCCATACTCTTTCCATTTTTGGATGATGGATTGAACAGTGCTCCGTGAGATGTTCAAAGCTTGGGATATTTTTTTTATAGAACCCTGCTTTAAACCTCTTCACAACTTTATCCCTGACCTGTCTGGTGTGTTCCCTGGCCTTCATGATGCTGCTTGTTAACTAAGGTTCTGTAAAAATTTTTTACTAATTAGGTGATTTCTGAAGGCAATTGGTTCCACTAGATTTTAGTTAAGGGTATCAGAGAAAAGGGGACTGAATACAAATGCACATCACACTTTTCAGATATTTATTTTTCAAAGAATTTTAAACTATTTATCATTTTCCTTCCACTTTACGACTATGTGCCACTTTGTGTTGGTCTATCACAAAATATATTCATGTTTTTGGTTGTAACATGACAAAATGTGGAAAATTTCAAAGGGTATGAATACTTTTTCAAGGCACTGTATATGCAAGCATTATAGCATTTGCATTTTAATCTCATTGGCCATTATGTATAGGGGGTAATTCAATAAAGCAACAACACCTTTCTGGTGGTATGGCTCCTTTAACATGGCCTGTTCATGACTCATGAAACCTTTGCACTAGATTCAGTACCATTACCAACACTTTCACCAGGTTCACAAAGAATGGCTGCAACAGATTAAAAAATAATTACCACCCGTTTGCATTTAAACAAAATTAAAGTGGTTCTAAAGGCTCAAGGTTTTTACCTTCAATCATTCTATGCATAAAGTTTAGAAACCTTCTCTGTGCAGCAGAGGAAGAGGAAGATCAGGGTTGCTCTATGCAAAACCATTGCACAGAGCAAATAAGTATAGCAAGTTTGTTTTTTGTTTTTTTAAATGCCTTTAATACCTTTTATACTAATACACTTTAATACCATATATTAATGGCATACAACAACACCAGTGCTCAGAGTTTGGTGTATTCGTGTAATACCATCAGTCAGCATCTCCATTCCTTTGTTTACTTTCAGCTACCGGCTGGGAAATCTCCTATCCAGCAGCTGAATGGTCAGGGATGAGTTATTTGTTGCTATGTTGCTGTTAGCTAGCATGGGGCTAAATATGCACTGAGGATGGAGTGTCCACAGTATGAACACTCCAGCTTCAATGCTGCCCCCTCCCCCCCTCCTCCATGCGACAGATTCATGCACCTGTTGCCTGCTCCAACATTTGTCATGCAGAGGAGCAAGAAAACTCTGAAGAGTATCTGAGACACTCTTTATGAATTCCCCAGATAGTGATAGTTGGTATAAGCTATTCTGCAAGGGGTGTTTGAACAGTAACATAATTTTTTATTTTTTTTTAAATAATTTTATCATAGGAAAAAAGGTGATTATTGTAAGCACCCATGACAGTGTTATAGTTTCTTACAACACATGTTACCATCAGCTTTGCTGGACATCTTGGCTTCTATGTAAGTGTGGCATGTAAAAAAAAAGTAGGCACATTTTATCAACTTGTATCAAGAAATGTCAAGATTTGATTCAGCAGCCTACATCTCTAAATCTACAAATTTTTAGGTTAACCTTTATTAGTTCAGTTTTTCACTATTCGTAAAGTATTAATTGCACAAGCTTGGGTCAAGTTTACCTTAAAATAGACCTAGCTTCAGATACTGTATATTTTTCCATCTTACAATGACAGGTATTTATTACCTTTTAGAGAAAATTCAGCGTTTCTTCTGACTGTGCATTTACAGTGTCTGGCAATCATGGTAATATAAGGGTAGCACAATGGCAATTATAACAATACACTTGCAACAAATGCAGGCAACACACTGTGGCAATTGAGACAGCAGGTTGTACACAAACGTGGTAAGCGGGCATGGCAATACATGGGAAACAAACTGAAAGGCCAGACAATCCATGGGTGGGCAACAAACAGGCAATTGTGACACTTTGTAGGCAGCAAATATATGGGCAGATAACAGGCAATCATGACAATGCATGTCTAATAAATGGTTGCACATTATAATACAGGGGCAACAAGAGGTGATTGTTAAAATAGATAGACAACAAATAGACCATATATGCAATACATAGCAATAGAATGTAGGGACAAATTGGAGCCCAGTCTACCTGGTCTGTCCCACCTATGCTTACCTTTATCCCAGGCCTTCAAACTGGTCATAAAAGTCTACTGTTGACATATGCACAGGATATCTCTTATTCTATATATGTGATTACAATTCAAATTTTTTTTGTAGGTTTTCCTACCTACAGAAAGAGGAAAAAACGTTTATTGTTGTGTCCATCTGTCCATAAGTACTGACCATGCAGAAGCATCAAGCATGCTGTGGTCTGTGTCCAGTAGCCTATAGCAAGCAATCTAAACTCATTATTAAACAAAATCTAATTATATATGTCCAATCCTGATTCCTACTATATCATATTTGGTTATTAGTTGTGCAAATCATTTTTGGCATAAAATAAACTGGGGAATGCCACAGATTTGGAGGTCTTATGAGAAGGACACCCGCAAATCTCCCATGCCATACAAGGACCTCTATTTATGATATCTTCATAAAAAAAAGTAACCGTGTGCTAGTAAAAGCAGGGTCATATAACCTAAAAGCCATTTTAATATGGTAAATATGATATTTCATACATTTAAAGGAATAAAACATAATGTAAATGTTTTCACAACAAATCCCTTCTAAGTTAGCAAAACTGCAGCATAAAGCAACACCAGATGTATTAAACAAATAAAATAATCCAAAACCTGTTTTGGGTAGATTTTATTTGATATGTTCTACTATTAACACAACCCACAAACCTCTATATGTAAACCCATAAGTGTTGTGCATATTTTTCACAGATGGCGCTTACTTCCTTTGGAATACTGATGACATAATTTGCTGGTTTTGTGTTTTAGAGAAGTGTTCCTGTAAAATATTACTGAATTTACACAGACAAAAAGGTACTATTTGGATCCAATTCTGCATTGAATGTGTTTGTATATTCCTCTTTTAACTAGGTGTGAGCTACTAATGAAAGACCCATGGAGAAAATTGCAGCATATTACACAAGCATAATTCTTTCAGCCAAACAAATGGTCAGAATTCCATGGCACAGCTTTAGAAAGCATGCGCCCAGGTGTGCCCTGAGTGGAAAGTTCACTCTACATCTGGAATTCCTATTGCTCTGCAAATAACCTACCTAATGCATCCTGTGATGCCCATCTCAGTATTTCTCATTATACTGTATTATTTTTTTGTTATCATATCTTCTATGATTAAAGAGTATCTTCTTGCAATTGTACTCGACTGTATACGTATGTTATTATTATTGTTTGAATACCAAATAAACAGGTTTTTGATTTAAAAAAAAAAAGAGTATCTTCTTCTAAGAACAAAAATGCAATATATTGTTGCATACCAATTCTTAGATATGGCAACTGCATTTGTTTTATTAATTTCAGCTTGTTTTCCTTTATTATGATCCACAGTTTTTTTTTTTTTTTTTGCACTCATTGAACAGATAATATTATTTCAATGGTATATTCAACTGACCCAAATGAGCAAGTAAGAGATGCTCATTGGGTTTTTCCAGACACTTTAAGCCTTTCTTTTAAAGTGGCCTGTTTTCCTTTGAATACGAAAAGCTCTCATACAGTAGGTAAACTGCAAGATCTGTAGAGAAAAAAAAGAATGAATGGGCTTTTTCCTGAGATCTTGGAAAAAAGCTAATTCATTCTTTTTTTTCTACACAGATCTGGAAGAATCTGGTCACCAAAGTCAAAATTATTGCGCAGGAGCATAGGAGGTGGCTTTGCATGTGGAAAAAGATAAATAGATGGAACAAGTTATTATAATTAGATGTGTTAATCTGGCATAACTGTTATAATAATGATGGCAGTTTCAAATGAGGAGGAGAAGGGAAAGGAAAGCTTTAAGATGTTTAGATTTACCACTTTCTTTGTGTAAGCATGGAAGAAACATCTAGACTGCTCTGGACCCCTAAAAACTCAAAGCACTCTATTAAGCAAATAGCAACCTCATCATAAACTGTGCCACTGTGGCTCACCTATTGCATCTTGTTAATAATGACCCAATGTGATGGGCAGCCTCAAATGTCAATAGAAAGGCACTTTAGCTGCTTTGTGTGGGTCAGACTACCACCTTCCAAGATGAAGCTGGTATTGGTAAAGTTTTCGATGCTTCAAGACATAACAGAAGATATTTTAAGTCATACTCATCTGTATTTTATTTTCTGTGGTAATTTTATCCGCATATAATTCAATACAGGTAACCTAAGTATGTAGCCTGGCCCTTTTTTTTATCAAAGATAAGCCTGTTATGTAGAAAGGGTTCTTTCAAGAGCTTGCCTTATTAACAACCATTGTGTAGGGGAACATCTCTAATACGTGAAAGAGAAGGCACCTCTCACAGAGGTCTTCGAGTGAGGTCCTCTTGTAAAGTAGTTGATGTGTTCACTAGCCATGAAAGTTATCTTTAATTGAGGCATAATGGTTTAGAAAGCAATTATCCTATTTATTGAGCTTGTTTGCATGTCGGAGGTCAGACACTAGTGCTTGGCAACTTTTGGTAATTTAACATTCAAAAAGACATTTTAGCAGTTTTTGTTGTAATTAATGAAGCATCAAGGAATGTGTTCCCTGCACAAAGAAAAGTGGTTCTAAACTGCTTCATATGAACTGTGTAATTCCCCAATTGAAAATCTGTTCCAGATTCAGCATCCTCATTCATTACCTGTGCATTGGTTTACATTTTTTTGTATTAGATAGAAAATTAATTTGACCTTCTCCTTACTGAAAGATATCACACCAGATTTATAAAGGACAAAAAATTCTAGAGCTTTGAGTGGAAAATATTTTTTTAAAACTTTGCTAAGAAAATGAAAATCCCCTTTACTATTTAATTGTATTTCAAATGAGTATTTCAAGCATATGTCAAGTCAAAATAATTTTTTTCATTTTGGAGAGTGAGGAAGGATTAGAACTCCCTGTTGGGTTTTTACTGCCATCCAGGGCTTACCGTAGTTAGATAAAATTCTTCTCACTTACTGTCCCAATGATAACAGTTTCACCAAACAGGAAGCAAGGGAAAATCTCCAACAACAACACAGACAGAAATAAAAATATTTTTTTAAATAGAGTAGGGGAGGGAAAAACCCTTGACAACTCTTCATTGTACCCTGTCCCTGTGTACGATTTTCTCAAATTTTCTGTCTGGTGAAACCATTATCATAGTGACAGTAAATGAGACTAAATCTTTCTAACAGATCTTTGGATAGCAGTAAAAAAAAAAAAAAATACTGAGGTTCTAATCCTTCTCCACTCTAAGAAAAACTAAAATGTTTTAGTCACTTGACTTACTCAAAGATTACATGAACCCTAACAATAAACTTTGCTTATTTTTCCCTATTTGGGACTGTTAAAAAAAAAACATACAGTGTATATACAGTATATATATATATATATATATATATTAAACTCAAATGAGAAATGGTCAAATAAATTCAAATATCTCTCCCTCAGCAACCAAGGAAAAAATGTTTGTAAAGCACAATCATCAAAGTAAAAAGCAGATACTATAACAAAATAATATACCATAAAATTGTGTCACAGAAAAAATAAAAATTCACTTTGTCATAAACACTAGCAGCGTTGAAAAAATAAATATTAATGATATCATTCAATGTTTATATATCACAGTCCAGTGTCCGCAACAGCAGACTGATTATAACTGCAAGTGAAAATCTTTCAATGGATATAGGATGTCCCATATAGAAAATTCATTAAAGTACAGAAGTGACTTGTGCCAGACATAAGACCGCATTAAAACCAGGTAAAATGGTGACTGTTGCGTGGAAAAATCCTTTCACCACACCGCGTGTGCCAATTCTTATAGATGTCCTACTTACCAGACTCAGCTGGTTCACACACTTATCAGATCCACCATAGATTGATACCAGATTCCTCAGACTTGCTTATCTAAATTGGACTAATTGGATAAAAAGCCTGTAATCCTGTATAACTCAATTTTATTCTTTTAAAATTATCTCACAATAAAACACTCACAATGTTATCCTTATTAAACAGGCATATACATAAAAAAATGCCGGTCGCATGGACTCATCTGACCTGACACCGCTCCTGCGGTGTTCCCGGGAAGGTAACCTGGGGTGCTGCGTAGCTGTGCCCTGACGCGTTTCCGTTAATACCGTCGTCAGAGGGCTTGCAAGTGTCTGACGGCTGCACTGTATTGTGTACTGTGTACACCACCAGAAGTGTAGTAGAAAATGTACACACTGTATTAGATACTGTGTACACCACCAGAAAAGTAGTAGAAACTGTACTACGGCTGCACTGTATTGTGTACTGTGTACACCACCAGAAGTGTAGTAGAAACTGTACACACTGTATTAAATACTGTGTACACCACCTGCACTGTATTAGCAACTGTACTACGGATGCACTGTATTTTATACTGTATACACCACCAGAAGTGTAGTAGACACTGTACACACTGTATTAGATACTGTGTACACTGCCTGAAGTGTATTAGAAACAGTACACCACGGAATGCACTGTAGATATAGGCTACACTTGATGCAGAGTATATATATATATATATATATATATATATATATATATTAGGGCTGTGGAAATTAAAGATTAATTCCTTGATTAATCGTAAATTTTTTTGATTGATCAAAATTCTTTTGATCGAACAAAATTCTTTTGATCGATCAAAATTCTTTTGATCGGTACTCACCTCTCCCCTGGCTTCTGGGACTTCAGGGAGTTCCGTCGGAGATCCGGTGACGTCACGGACATCGACATCACAGACTCCTTCCCCTTTCCCAAGTGCCTCCGTCTGCTAACGAAGGGAAGGGGGAGGAGTCCAGTGACGTTGAAGTTCTGATTGAATGGAACGCATACGGGGGAGGAGCTACGCATGACGTCACCCACTGCTGCCCTGCGGAACTAACGCGATTGTCGGCTTTACATGCTGTGTTTTTTATCATCTTTATGTGAGTAGTTTGTGTTTGAACACAAAAATTTAATCTTATACTTAAGCGGTGAGCACTTAGATCTTTTCTTTCTACCTATGACCTGGCGTCCTTACTGAGATCTAAGGAGACGTTAGAAAAGTTTATGGTCCATGTTAACCCTTTTGATACCCGCTTGCATGACCACCTGTTTGCACAGGGGTCCATGCCATAAGGTGAGAGTGATTAGTTAGACCGGAGGTGGAGGGATTGTCACGCTACTGTGGGGAAAAAATTACTTATGTCAGTGCTACAGTTTGAACTTAAAACGTATTTGTGTGAACTGTGAAGTTAAGTCATGGATTGTGGAAACTAACTAGTGTCGGGTGATTGTATATAGTGTATACCACATTTACCACTGACTAATGCAGAGTTGCAATGCAAGGAGATCAGCTAAAAGTAGTTGTATATATATGTGCGTTATAATTAATCGAAATTAGACGATTAATCCATAAAAAAAAAAACGATTAATCGAACATGAAAATCTTAATCAGTAACAGCCCTAATATATATATATATATATATATATATATATATATATATATATATATATATATATATATATATATACACTAGACTGACTATACATATATATATATATATATATATATATATATATATATATATATATGGTTGAAGCCCTATGGCCGATAGGTGTCTGAAGAGGAATAACTTAACCAATAAGATCTATAACATGAAAAGGGGGACCTGAAGTGTGCCTTGGTCTATGGACGGTACGCCATAAATAAGGGGGCATACCCTGATTAGAAATGAGTATTTGATGAGGGTGATGTTGTGAGAAATGCCCTTGAAAGGGGGAATGAAAGGGTGGGTATCGCGCACCGGAACCGACGAAGACCACAGGCGAGTGGGCCGGTTAAATACCCTCCCGGGCTCCTCCCATAAATTCAGGCCACCATTTTGCCCTTCCACATATCAAATACACTGCCACTAACTGAATAACCTGCCTGCTTAATCTAAATCAAGCTATCGCTCCATCCACACCAACATCACTACACAGGGCTACGTGTAGGCAGCCTTATATATTGTGGGGTGTGGACTTAGTCCCCCTGAGCCCTGATTAAACGTATGTTTGACCCAAACATCAAGCTCATCCCTACTAAACACACAGCCAAGATAACAAAGGAGTGGCTATGGGACAACTCTGTGAATGTCCTTGAGCCAGAGCCCAGACTTGAACATGATTGAACATCTCTGAAGTGATCTGAAAATGGCTGTCCACCGACGCTTTCCATCCAACCTGATGGAGCTTGAGAGGTCCTGCAAAGAAGAATGGGAGAAACTACCCAAAAATGTGCCAAGCTGGTAGCATCATACTCAAAAAGACTTGGGGATGTAATTGATGCAAAAGGTGCTTCAACAAAGTATTGGGCAAAGGCTGTGAATACTTATGTACAATACTTATGTACATACATGGGATTTTTTGATTTTTGATTCTTAATAAATTTGCAAAGATTTCAAACAAACTTCTTTAACATTGTCATTATGGGGTATTGTTTGTAGAATGTTAAGGAAAATAATGAATTTAATCCATTTTGGAATAAGGCTGTAACATATAACAATCTGGAAAAAGTGAAGGGCTGTGAATACTTTGCGGAAGCACTGTATTTATACTGTATATTACCGAAATATTACATGCTGCTTTCCAGAGTTCTTAAAACCATTTGCATTAGAAATGTAACATAATATTGTAAGTTTTGCAGAGAAGTGTACAATCTAATGTCCTATCACAGTTATATCACACGCATTCACACACATACTAGGACCAATATACACTCACTGGCCACTTTATTAGGTGCACCTGTTCAATTGCTTGGTAACACAAATTGCAATCACATAGCAGCAACTCAATGCATTTAGGCATCTAGGCGACTTGCTGAAGGCAGAAGGTTTTTTATCTTAATGCATTCTATGTGTATAGCAGCCACCCCAGCACCCCCTAATTACTTACCTGAGCCCCACCTCTCTCCAGCAATGTCCACGAATGTCTAAGCCATCCTGGAAACTCCTCCTGATTGGCTGAGACACAGCAGCAGCGCTATTGGCTCCTGCGGCTGTCAATCAAAGTCAGTCAGACAATCAGGGGAAACAGGTGGCGGAGCCGGGTCCTGGCTTTGTGTCTGAATGGACACACGGAGCTGTAACACAGCTCCAGTGCCCCCATAGGAAGCTGCTGACTGTGGGGGCATGTGATAGGAGGGAGGGGCCAGGAGCAGCAAAGAGGGACCCGAGAAGAGGAGGATCCGGGCTGCTCTGTGCAAAACCATCTGCTTTGTGCAAAACCAATTGCACAGAGGAGGTTAGTATAACATGTTATTAAAAAAATAAAATTAGCCTTTTACAATCACTTCAAGTAACTGAATGTGGCATGTTTGTTGGTGCCAGTATTTCAAACACTGTTGAACTACTGGGATTTTCAGATGCAACTATATCTAGGGTTTACAGAAAATGCCCCCAAAAAATATCCAGGGAGTGACAGTTGTATGGAGGAAAATGCCTTGTTGATGTCAGAGGAGAATGGGCAGACTGGTACAAGATGATAGAAAGGCAACAGTAACTCAAATAACCACTCATTCGACCAAGGTAGGCAGAAAATACCATCTCTGAACACACAACACATAAACCTTGAAGCAGATGGGCTACAGCAGCAGAAGACCACACCGGGTGCCACTCTTGTCAGCTAAGAACAGGAAACTGAGGCTACAATTCACACAGGCTCACCAAAATTGGACAATAGAATATTGGAATTGCCTGGTCTGATAAGTCTCGATTTCAGCTGCGACATTCAGATGGTCAGGTCAGAATTTGGCGTAAACCACATGAAAGCATGGATCCATCTTGCCTTGTATCAACGGTTCAGGCTGGTGGTATAATGGTGTGGGGGATATTTTCATGGCACATTTTGGGCCCCATAGTACCAATTGAGCATCATTTAATCAAAATCATTTTATCAAATGCCACTGCCTTGCTGACCCTTGCCTTGCACATCCCTTTATGACTACAGTCCACCCATCTTCTGATGGCGACTTCCAGCAAGATAATGCACCATGTCACAAAGCTCAAATCATCTCACCACTGGTTTCTTGAACATGACAATGAGGTCACTGTACTCCAATGGCCTCCACAGTTACCAGATCTCAATCCAATAGAGCACCTTTGGGATGTGGTGGAACGGTAGATTTGCATCAAGGACATGCAGCCAACATATCTGCAGTAACTGCGTGATGCGATCATGTCAATATGGACCAAAATCTCTGAGATATGTGTTCAACACCTTGTTGAATCTATGTCATTACGAATCAAAGCAGTTCTGAAGGCAAAAGGGGGTCCAACCCAGCACTAGGTGTACCTAATAAAGTGACTGGTGAGTGTAGTTACAAGCCAAACAATCTACATAATGTTTTGGGTTGTTAGAGAAAACCCAGAGCAAAGTCATCTAAACACAAACACAACATAAAAGCTTTATCCAAGTACAATTAGCTGGGTATTGGGCTTTGTCACATGACAGGCTAGGTCTATTTTTTTCTTCTTTTTGGGCTGCACTGTGCAAGGATTCCTCTTTGAGTGCCCACATTTCTCTCTGGTGACATAGATGCTTCCCATTGGCTGTTCATCAGAGGGGTCTCACAGGGTCTTGAGGACTTTAAACAGCAATATCATAATACCCCAAAGGGAGAGGTGGCAACAAGACCAGTCGGAGGGCCTACACTTTAGTGGCAGATCACCTGTCACAGGGTCTCAAAGGTCAAAGGAAGACTCTGGTAATCAAAAAAGTAGGTTAGAATTTTTTTTTCTTCTATTGCGAATGGGTGGAAGCAAGTGGGTTGAAGGGTTTGGGTTTTTTGTGCATGGATATGGCCTAAAGGACTGACTCAAAATCAATATTGGATCATTTATTGTTTGATAAACTGAGAGGTAAACTATCCATCTCATTTCTTCAATTCCTAAGTATATATCTAGAAGTATGGGTAGATCTTGTTTTTGTAAAGAAGCCAAAAAGGTGGCCAAACTGGATATTTAAGAGACTTACAACAGTATATCTATCTTCCAAACAGTATGTAACACCATGCCTATATAGGCTCCAATATGCCAGTTCAAGGTATAAATACCTTTGTTCAAAATGTGCCAGTAATTAAGCTCACACTTTTTGCACACCCCCAGATTGAAACATTTTTGGATAGGAATCCTTAGACTTTGATAGTAATTGATAAGATTGGGTGGACCACAGCCAATTTTTATACTAGGAATTATAACTAAAAACATACCACTCTGTGTAATTCAATAATCGATCCAATACTATGAACAGTAAAAAAGTAAAACTTGAGTTTTTAGTTACTACACATGTTTTACACATGAAGCTATCTGTTTGTATAACGTATAGGTTTAGTAATGATTGTTGCTTTTGTTTTTGTTTTTTTCACTTTTCAATTTTTAGATAGCTCTAGGGTTTGGGTGTGCAGGATACCTTAAATGCTTATTTGTGCTTTTTTTTTTAGCAGTTTGGTACCCTCCACAAGACTACTATATTTTATATTGCTACTGTCTTATATTTCAAAATTAACACAAAAATAAAATAGACGCTTCTGTATAGTGCTAAAATGTGTCACAACTTAAACCAGCACTTCAAATGAGAACTAATAATTTTGCATCATGAAACAGAAAAGATGGTGCATAATTACATGAAGAAAAAGCATAACATTTGTTAATTAAAAGTTGCTGGGATACAGTAAATACAACAATAAAGAATATAAGGGATTGTGAGCAAGCTGGTATAAATAATTAAATACTTCTAATAGAGTAATGGGGACTCATGATTTTGCATTTTATACTACGTTTAGGTTCTCTGCAAAATAAAATCTAACAGAGGTAATGTCATTAGGGGTTTAGTTCAGTAACATAATCATATTGAATTTAGGAAACAATTGTCAATAGAAGAATCAAGACTCTCCAATGACATGCTGTCTGGAACTCATATGTAGCCTTGATAATTACATTAATGCAAACCAGTTTACTATGACACATGACCAAAGTTAACGACACCCAAATTCTGATGGAACATGGTCATGTGTAATAAAGGATGGTGGTTATGTACTGAAGCCAAATTGTGTACATGTACAGTAGGTGCTACAAATCTAGCATTCAAATAAAACGGGGCGTAGAGAGGTCTAAGTGCACAGAAGCACAGATAACACTTTATATTCTGATACATTCTAGCCATCCTAGCAGGCAGCTTAACATCCCAGATAACAAGCATAACTTGCCACAAATTTGAGGCAGCTTTGAATTGTAAGTATGTTAACTTGCTGCACATTTTCACTGGCAAGTTGTACACTTGCAGAGCACTTGTTCTAGTAGACACTTTTCCAATTTGTAGCAAATTTGCTTTGAAAGTCTCTAGCAAGAGCAAAGTTGCAGTGGTGGGTCTACAGAAAGAGTTCTGCAAATCTACAGCATGAAAATTCAGCCAAAGTGACCCCTGTGGTGGGATGACTATAGCACAATATAACTAACCCAGAACTTGCAGCAGACTTGCAGAATGTTTGCGAAGAAAGTTGATCTGGAGTCATGCAATGCGGACTTGCTGCAATTGTGCAACAAACTTGTGAAGCCTGGCTAGTCTAGCAATAGCTTAGCAAAGACATTTTTAAACTTGCAGCACAATTGATTGCTATTTGGGATTCAGATTGCCAGTTGGGAAGTAGGAATCTTCAAATGTTCCTGCGCATTGAAGGGTTTCCATCAAAATTAAAATTTTAGAAGAAAATTCATATGAATGTCAGACAGTAAAACATTTCCAGGGATCTTTTTTAAAGTAAACTACAATATATACGTAGACACATTTTTGCATTTTGATGATAGTCATTAGGCGTGGAGTTTTTTGAGGAGGAGGGGGTGGTCCACTGTGTCAAAGGCAGCAGAGAGGTCTAAGAGTAGGAGTACAGAATAGAGTCCATTGGATTTAGCTGTTAGCGGATTGTTTGTGAGTTTTAGGAGAACAGTTTCAGTGGAGTGTTGAGGGTGGAATCCAGACTGAAGGGGATCAAGTAGGGTTTTTTGGCGAGGTGGTCACTCAGTCGGTTGTAGACCAGACGTTCAAGGTGTTTGGGTAGAAGGGGAGCAAGGAGATGGGGCGTAGGTTGTTAAGATTGGGGGGCAATGTTTATACAGGATCAATCTTGGTACTGTTGTAGTGAATATATCAACTTTAATTTAGGTCATCAGATTGGCAAGATTTAAATGTTATTCATTGCTATAGATTTTTTTATTATTCTATATCAACGTTCTTTCCAGGGAATGTTGTGTAATTTATTTTTATTATTTTAATGTTTTTAACTTTTGTGGCCTGAGGAATATTGATACCATTATTCTAATAAGAAATTTTGGTTGATTTTGTAATAGGTAGTAAAGTAAATGTTCATTATAAAACCCATTTTCCTTTGTTTATTATATTTGTTTATTTTTGAGCATAGCTGAAACTTTATACGCTATTGTTCATTTCATTATTCAAAAAAAACAAAGACCCAGGGACAGCTGGTAAACACAAGATTCTAATGGCATAATAATATTTCACAACCACAAAATCTTATATGAAGGGCTTCCAGCTCCTGCAGTAGTTACTGCTGTGTATAGCCGCTTGATAATCCTGGTCCTATCGACGACGAATTAAAGAAACTATATATTGCATTTAACAGGTTTAAAATTGGCGAAGAATTACCTTTTTCCAAGCTTGTGAGAGCCAAGCATGGTTTTAGGTGCCTTGATTTTTTTTCAATTCTGAACAACAAACCTATATGGAATATCTATGTCTATTTACTGAAAATAGTTACTTGTGCGCTACTCAGTGTATAGATTACTAAAAATAACAAAAATAAGGTGCAATAGAGATTATGAAGCTGCTAAACTACTGTAGTGTCGCCAATACCAATGATAAAATCTAATTTATTTAACTATGTCTATTTACTAATGTATATTAAATTTAAAAAAAATACTTTATATTTACTATCACCTTTTAATCGTTCTGTACAAATTCTGCTGTCTGAAGCACTTTTCTTTGAGCCTGGTACATCTGTGACAACATTAATAAATTGTCTCAGGCTGGAGAACACAGGATAGTTGTAGAGAGATCAGGTTAGCATGCCACCTGTTTTAAATTACCCAGAATCCATTATTTGACCTCTTAATTGGATAAACTAGTGCCAGATTCACTCTATTTCAGATCATTCTGAAACTACTGCATTGAATCTCTATCTGGAGGAAGCTATTCTTGTCTTACTTTTACATTAATAACAAATCTTTTTACCATCTATGGCTGTCACAGAGATGTGATATGGAATTTAAATTATTTATGAAGTGATCTTTACATTTATTGCCAGTAACATAAACACAGGACCATAATAAAGGATATAGTGATAAACAGAACAGGTTAAAGTGTATCTCCTGCAGACAGCCATGCATAACTTTAGACCCATTAGTGCAGAAGCAAGGTATGGTAACATCATTATGCAATAACAAAATTGCAGGTGTACCACAGGTTACATATTTTTAAAAGCTTTATACCAACCATGACTGCTTACTATACATCTTTATTTCAGAATGATCAGCTGACCCAGAAATTTAGGCTGAGTTTAATTGTAGATCTCCAATTTTTTTCAAATATCAAGCTTGGTGCCACCCTCTTACCTTCAGAGCCCCCCTACCGGTCTTTTAATTTGATAGGTGGAAAAAGTCGTGATCTGCATGTAACTTTAGGTACAGCTCCATGAATTGCTCCAGTTTGTGACAGATTTACTGTTGTTGTTTTTTTTTTCTCTTCAATAGTTTTACAGAGTAATTTGCCATACATAAAATTGAGCAATCACATTTCAAGTTCCATTAACTGTCAAAGCTTAACATAGCATGGGACCTTTTTGAGATAAATGACTTTACAGCTGTAGTAAACTCTGCTTTTGAACTTGTACTTACAGGTAATCCTATAATAAGGCTTACCTGTAGGTACAGTGAATATCTCCTAAACTTGCGGTGTTTAGGAGATACTCACACAGGAAGCAGCTGGTGACATCACCTGCATATGCACACTGCACTGTGAATTGACAGTACACTGAATATGCTATAAATTCAGAGCACTGCTAAATGGCTGTCACTCTTGTGCACGTGAGTGAGAATGATGTCATCTTGGCCCAGCCATTCAAACAGCCGGAGCCAGCAAACCCAGGCTGACAGCGGTGACAGCGCACTGCCCGAGGGCTTTGTTTTAAGGTAAGTCTGCTATAATGTGCTAGTATGTGGGGCATTTTAGCACATTATGGCTTAAACTGTCTGGGGGCCCATTTTTTTTCCTTTCTTCAATGAGTTTACTACTACTTTAAACACAAGGTTATAAGGATTAATCGAGGAGATCCAGAAATCGATGTGGAGCTGAAATCTTAGACTGATCAGATTTATATGGTAAGGAACGATTGGGTGTTACATAGTTACATAGTTGGTAAGGTTGAAAAAAGTTCATCAAGTCCACCGAGTCCAACCTGTGTGTGTGCGCTTTTTGTCAAACTTACATTGTATATCCCTGTATGTTTTGGTCGTTTAGGTGCCTATCTAATAGTTTTTTGAAATTATCTATGCTCCCTGCTGAAACCACTGCTTGTGGAAGAAAATTCCGTATTCTTACTGCTCTTTAGCAGAACCCTTTAGGCCCCTTTCACACAGGGCTGTCCATATATAGGCATCCGCTTGCTCAGCAGGGATCGATCCGTTGATCCCCGATGAGCCGGCGGATGACAAGTCCGTCTCTGCACTCCGTTCCCTATGGGGGGGATCGGATGATTACAGACCGCCTATCCGTCGTGTCGTGTGACGTCGTGTCGTGTGTCGTGTGACGTCACTCCTGCACATGCACGCGGGAGCCGTCAGTCACGGCACTTGATAGTGAAGAAATTGCATGGAGTGCTGTTTCTTCACAGTGCATGCACCGATGATGTCAGCGCAAGGGTATATGGTAAATATCTCCTAAACCATGGGTTAAGGGAGATATCTACAGTACCTACAGGTAAGCCTTATTATAGGCTTACCTGTAGTTACAAGTGCTGTAACTAGGTTTACAACCACTTTAAGAGGCTAATCCTGTGGATGTTATCACCCGCTTGACACCAGGGCATGAAACCTATTTTGTCTGTATGAATCAACTTCCTAAGTCAGACCTGACATTGAGTGGGGAGGTATTTGGGGTCAGATTGTGCATGATATCCTTTTGAATTGAATATTGGATGTAGTCAGTAGGAGTGGCCCAAAAAGAGGAGTCACAGCATTGTTGTCCAGCCAAGAGATGGCTACAACAGCAGAATCTACAACGGATAGTAGTAAGGTGTATGAATATATGATCAATACATGATAATGCTGTGTGGTGATGGGAATCAAAAGTCAATCTGTCAATCAGGTCTCTTTGAGCCAAGAAGACATGAAATAAATTTGAGTAATTAGTAGAATGTAGGGATGTGGCAATTTTATCAAGGGGTGCATATTGGTCAAGGCGAAGAAGTCTGTGAAAATTGGCGTTGGTTGTGATTGGGAGTGTAATACATCACAATCATTGTTTGCTGATCCCGCAGGGGCCCTATTTGGATAAGGAATTGGCTAGAGGTATTTTTGATTTCCTTGCTTCAAATGAATTAGGTCAATCTCCCCTGTGTTTTGTTTTTCTAATAGTGTGATGTAACCCACAGAAAACATTAATCTTTCAGCAGCATATTTTAAAGTCAAATATCTGATTGGATGCCACATTTTACAGAGCAAGACTGCTTTGAGAGTCATGCTGATGAATAAAACCTTGTATGCCTTCTTAATGTATATTTGTGTGCATTATGAAGAATATGCTGTTTATTACTAAATGCTTGATAATGGAATGTGACTATGTAATATATACACGTCCAAGTATAGTATGATCATTGATTGCATGTCTGTGGGTGGGGGGTGGCAAGAGAACAACTGACAATTGAATGATGCCTTAATTTGACATCTTCTAGCCATGAAAGGGTCTGTAGCACATGTAATCTTCTAGCACAGTCCATTGAAAGACTGGCCTGTGAGATTAATTCTGCCATCGCAATGAGTTTGAATCAGCTCTTAACTCACATTGAGATGAAAGGCACAAAGCCTCTCGCCAGGACTGGTCAGCAAAACCCACTGAGATCAACCAACTGGGGAGGATTATGGTATGTTCATCTGCTGGCTCTCTGGCAAGACAGGCAGTCTCAAAAGAAAAACAATAATTAGTGATAATTGCTTGTGTCCAAACATAAGCATTAAAGCCTTTTCTCTCTTTGGGTACTTTGTGAGCTGGAATGAAAAAGACACCCCCTGTTTTGACAGCTGGAGAGGCGAACAGAATTGGTGACAAATGAAGTGAGATGTCCCCAGACATTAGTACAAGAGAACACTAGTGTTCAGGGAAGGGGGGCAGGCAGAACAGCTTTGAGTAGGACACTTAGATACAGACAGCGGAGGACTGGGAATCAGAGGTGAGAAAATAAGGAATGGGAGACCCTGTCAAGAATCCACCTAATACAAATGCACAGCAGAGAAGAAAGTGAAGTTACAAGAGAATGACAGCACAGGCTATCCACTTTCTCTTTCTGCTCTGAGCCAGTCTGAATAAAATAGGTACCCTTAGCCAGAAGGTTTAAGTTGACACTTCTATGGCCAGATATATTTTTTCTTATTGGCAAAAGCAGAAATGACACCTATGATGCAGTCTGTCACTGGCAATAGCACCTTTTTTGTTTTTTCCCCCCTTAGCTTTAGTTTTATCTGTAGTTCCTGCTAGTAGATCCATTGCCTTTTTAATTTATTTAACGGGATGACAGCGACTGTGGACAGGGTAGTCTTAACTGGATATGTCGTTTTTGGATGGCGTTAAGTAAGCGACAAATAAATTTAAGCCCAACTACAACCAATACACTTACAGCAACAGGTTTTTTTTTCTTTGGGGCAAAACAAGGAAATGGATTAAATGAATAAAAGTAAGCTTTTAATAATAATAAATAAAATAAATAAAAGTATGCTAAGTAACCATTGTAAGCTTTCCTGTCAATATAATATTTTGCTCAAATCTTTGAAACTGTCACTTTTGCTGGACAACTCGGTCTGTGCATAAATTTGTATAGTATAATAGATAAGGGAATGTAAAAGAAAAAAGGAATTCATATACTGAATACTATCATTACAGATATTGAAGTAGAAGTCCAGGCTAAAACTAACTAAGCTTTTTTTATTATCAAGAAAAATGTTAATTAAATAAGTCAGCAGGTGCAAAGAACAAAAAGAAAGCAATTATACAATCATACAGACACCAATTGAGACATGTACCAGCATCACACAAACAATACAAAAGATGATGATCATTGTCACAATAGTTGAACTGCAGAAAGCAGACATACCTGACAATCGTGAAACAAGGATATAATGAACACATAACATTAAGAAGAAAAGAAAAAAGAAAACAAAAGCTGGACTGATCAAAATACTACGCGTCAGGTCTCTACTAATCCACTGGGGTTGATTTAGTAAAGGCAAATAGACTGTGCACTTTGCAAAGTGCAATTGCACTCTGCAAGTGCAGTTGTTTCAAAACTTAGTAAATGAGGTAACGCTTCACTTTGCAAAGAAAACCCAATTATGTGCAAGGAAAACATAATTTTTTCTTGCACATGATTAGATGATGGAAGTCAGCAGAGCTTCTGCTCATTTACTAAGCTCTGGAGCAACTGCACTTTGCAAAGTTCACAGTCTTTTTGCCTTTAGTAAATCAACCCCACTGAGTAAGCTACATATTCCTGACAGTACGTACAGGAGGGCTATCTCTGGAGAATTCTGTCCATCACCAACTGATGCGGTGCAAGACACGGCAACCAAAGCTTAAAACTGCTCCCACCCATCTATATTAACTTCCCTGTAGAAGGATGATGCCTTTTTTTTACCTATTCTGAGGGCACTCTGGTCCAGTCACGTGATTAGCTCAAAGTGGCCAGCTTCAGTGGAGAGGAGGGACAGCCGACAGCAGATGCCCCTTAGTAAGCCTATAGGTCAGGGGTCTCCAAAGTACGGCCCGCGGGCCACATCCGGCCCGCTGGGACGTTTTTCCCGGCCCGCAGGTTGAGTCGCCGATCCGTGATCCGAACGGGCCACCCCGTTCGGATCGGCACACCCCGCGATCCGCGGAGCGCTCCGCGGCCTCGGCCTTAGGAAAGGCCGCGGCTTCGGCCTAGCTCCGGAGCGGCGGCGGCCATCTTTGTACACCCGGCGGCCTTAGGAAAGGCCGCGGCTTCGGCCTAGCTCCGGAGCGGCGGCCATCTTGGTACACCCGGCACTGTTTACAATGTGATCGCTCCGTCAAATTTGACGGAGCGATCACTTGTAAACATACCCTGCATTACCCAGCCAATATACTCCATTAACCCTGCATATACTCTGCATTAACCCAGCATATACTCTGCGATACTCAGCCATTACCCAGCCATGACTCTGCATTACCCAGCCAATACTCTGCATACTCTGCATTACCCTGCATAATACTCTGCATTACCCAGCCATTACTCTGCGATACTCTGCATTACCCAGCCAATACTCTGCGATACTCTGCATTACCCAGCCAATACTCTGCGATACTCTGCATTAACCCTGCATATACTCTGCATTACCCAGCCAATACTCTGCATTAACCCTGCATATACTCTGCATTACCCAGCCAATACTCTGCGATACTCTGCATTAACCCTGCATATACTCTGCGATACCCAGCCAATACTCTGCGATACTCTGCATTAACCCTGCATATACTCTGCATTACCCAGCCAATTCTCTGCGATACTCTGCATTAACCCTGCATATACTCTGCATTACCCAGCCAATACTCTGCGATACTCTGCATTAACCCTGCATATACTCTGCGATACCCAGCCAATACTCTGCGATACTCTGCATTAACCCTGCATATACTCTGCATTACCCAGCCAATACTCTGCGATACTCTGCATTAACCCTGCATATACTCTGCGATACCCAGCCAATACTCTGCGATACTCTGCATTAACCCTGCATATACTCTGCGATACCCAGCCAATACTCTGCGATACTCAGCATTAACCCTGCATTAACCCTGCATATACTCTGCGATACCCAGCCAATACTCTGCGATACCCAGCCAATACTCTGCGATACCCAGCCAATACTCTGCGATACCCAGCCAATACTCTGCGATACCCAGCCAATACTACAGTGGGGAGATGACGTGGATATTACAGTGGGGGAGATGACGTGGATATTACAGTGGGGGAGATGACGTGGATATTACAGTGGGGGAGATGACGTGGATATTACAGTGGGGGAGATGACGTGGATATTACAGTGGGGACTATATGGTGGCGGAATTTTCACAGGTTTTTGCAAATTCAATTATTTGCTGATCCGAAAAATGATCCGATCCGTGACTCCTGATCCGAGGATCGATCCGATCCGTGAGTTTTTTGATCCGTTGCACCCCTAGCCCTGATAGTATGCAGCACAGGTCCCACAGCCCGACGGAGCATGTCCAACCCGGCGCCTCACTAGTTGTTGATAGGACCTACTGCGCCTCCCGGGTCCCGCCCCTCTGTTAGCATCAGTGTCCTTTACGGCTGTGCTTTTGGCTACAACGTGCCTGTGTAACAGCCGGGCGGGAGTCGGGAGGTGCAGCAGAACAGCGCTGAAGCCGGACACAGATGTAAGAGGGACACAGATGTGACTGTTGGAGGTGATGGGGACACAAATGTGCGGCGGGGGCTAGTTTGAGAGACACAAAAGTGAAAGGGGAGCTCTAAGGGGGACACAGTTTTGCAGGGGGCTCTAAGGGGGACACAATTGTGCTGGGGTCTCTGATTGGGGCATAAATGTGGAAGGGGGCTCTAAGGGGGACACAATTGTGCTGGGGTCTCTGATTGGGGCATAAATGTGGAAGGGGGCTCTAAGGGGGACACAATTGTGCTGGGGTCTCTGATTGGGGCATAAATGTGGAAGGGGGCTCTAAGGGGGACACAATTGTGCAGGGGGCTGTGATGGGGGGCATAAATGTGGAAGGGGGGCACTAAGGGGGACATAATTGTGCAGGGGTCTCTGATGGGGACACAAATATGGAAGGGGGGCTCTGATGGGAATACAAATATGAAAGGGGGCTCTGATGGGGACACAAATATGTAAGGGGGCTCTGATGGGGACACAAATATGGAAGGGGGCTCTGATGGGGACACAAATATGGAAGGGGGCTCTGATGGGGACACAAATATGTAAGGGGGCTCTGATGGGGACACAAATATGGAAGGGGGCTCTGATGGGGACACAAATATGGAAGGGGGCTCTGATGGGGACACAAACGTGTCAGGGGGCTCTGATGGGAATACAAATATGCAGGGGTTCTTATTCAGGCACAAATATTCGGGGGGGCTCTAAGGGGGACACAAATATGCAGAGGGGGCTCTGATGAGGATACAAATGTATGGAGGCGTGTGTGTGTTGACAGTAACACAGATGCAAGACCCTCTGAACACTGGAATTTTAGCCCCAGTGCATGAGGTTACATCGTTTAGGTGCGCCATCAAGCTCTACTGCCGGCAGCCTGTCAAATTCTATTTTATTCTACTGCCGATTCATTAAAAAAAAAAATTTATTTTTTCGGCCCGCGAATATGTGAAAAATGCACAATGTGGCCCCCGAAGTGAAAAGTTTGGAGACCCCTGCTATAGGTGATGCCACCACCCAGGCATTCTCATCTGTTCTTGCACTCTGTCATCTCCTCTGAAGCTGGCCGCTGGGGAGATCAGGTGATCAGACTGGAGCACTCTGAGAATAGGTAAGTATACGCATCATCTTTTTACAGGGTAGTTAGTAAAAGAGTGAGAAGGGGTGAGGGGTGGGAGCTGTTTTAAGCTTAGTTAGTTCTAGCCTGGATTCTACCTTAAGATGACTAGAGCCCTCTTGTTAAGGTTAGTATATGCTATAAGCAAAATGTTTACTATAAGCAGTGCATGTATACTTAAAGATCACACGTAGGCAGTGTGATCCGTACTGATAAAATTAGGTGAAAGGATGCGCTAGCCAATTGATTACAGAAACTGCCACTCCTAAGACTCTCTGAATACCGGGAGATGGAAATTAATGAAAGAAAAGAAAGTGCGCTGTCTCAAAAATACTCAATTAGCTAAACCAAAAGCAAATACTGGTGCTCTTTTAAAAGACGTGCACAGCTATAGCTAGTACCTTTAAACATGTGATGCAATACATTATCAGTAAAAAAATAACACAATGTAAACAAACTTGAGTTGCAAAGGTGTTATGTACAATAACATGGGTGGATATACATTAAAAATAGTGTAAGTGGATTTCCGACACAGAAAAATTTAAAATATTGCAGGTTCATTAATCAACCACCCAGTCCCAAATAATGTAAAGTGCTGAAGGGATGCTATTCCAAAACCTCCAAAGTGCTGCATGCATCACCAATGTGCTCAAATAATAAATGGCCGCTTACCAGACCTTAAAAGTCAATGGGCATGTACACTGCTCTCAGCTGAGAGGTATCGATTTGTATCACCGTCTATGTGGAACTCTGAACAGTCAAATGCTCCCGGCTCACAGATAGGAGTAGAAATGGAAAGGAGGATGCATTATCCTTTAAAACTTGCATTTATAAAAAAAAAAAAAAAAATCACACTCACAGACTGATAGCTTGAATCTAGCACAGACGTCACGGCTGACTCCGCCCAACGCATTTTATCCGTACTGTGTCTCAGCTCATTCTACTGTTAACAGCTAGAACAAACTCAAGTAGACAAGTCCTGATTTTTTTTTATTATTTCATACTTATATCGCTGTTTATGGTAGTTGAACTCAAACAAAAACCCAGGTATATAACAGAAACTGCACACTCAAGTCAAAAAAGTAATTGCCGATGGTAACCCAAGCGATGGGTCACTTCCAGATTGGAGCACATGTAGGGATCTCAGCTGGTCAGGGTTACAGCAGGGTTAAGAAAAGTAAGGTCAGCAGCAAAAGTCATTTTCAGAAACGGCAAAGAGTGGCAATTCAAAACTTGTAACTGTGAACATCTTTTTATTAAAAATGGTGCTCAACCAATCAAGACATATGGAAAAGCCTGCAAAATGTGATTTTGCTCAACCAAGTCCCCAACAGAAATGGAGGTTGTGTCGTGCATGTGTTATCTTGGCACACAGCTGAGATCTCACCAGATCCAGAACAGGTGAGTATAAGGCCAAGCGTGGACAGCCTTTTGCTTGTTCATGACTGCTTCTCTCTCCATACATGTCTTTCATAATGCAAACGCTTGATAGCAGGTCAAAATTCACCTGCAATGAAATTCAAATGATCTCAGAAGCATCTCAATCCTGATTTCAATAGTAAGCTGCATTTGCAAACCGACACAAGCCCTAAGACTTGTAGGGAGTCTGGCCATGTGGGGCTAACAAACTAAATGTGACTTCACTGTAGTCTAAGTTGTAATTAGCAATGGCACCATTACAAGCCGTCTCCATCATGCTATTTAAATTTCTAAATTCCAAAATGTACAAGTGTCAACAATTTGAAAAAAACTCTTTTAATTAAATACCTCTATGGTTTCCCACTTTTCAGGGACTACATACAAGTTATGTTTTAATAAATAAATATTAATATTACTATACAAAACATATAATGTCATAACATTATTGGGTGTGAATAGTGTTCAGATGGACCATTAAAAGCCCCTGGGCTCCGATACTAAATCTTAACATCAAATTTCATATCTCTGTTAACATTTTCAAAGGTCTTGAGCGCAAGTGTAAATTTTGCTGTGTAAAATTTGCTGTGCTGCATTCCATGAGATGGTGGAAGGAGCTAAATTCCACAGACTTGTACAACAGTGACTGCAGGCATGTAGTACCAGTATCTTTGGCAAAAAGTTTTGCTTCCTTGCCAGGCATTTTGTGATGAATAACTGGCACTGGTAGGAAGCAGAGGAGGAAGAGAAGTATGTGCTGGCAGTCAGAGGGAGGGAGTTTTCAGCATTTATCCCTCAACTTTCATCAACACAAGAGAACATGCGTCTTCAGTGTATATTGTGGGTTCATGAAAAAGAAGAAAAGGACGAAGAAAAGGATGGCCATAATATTGTTGGGCACATCTCAATTAAGGCATGATTTATTTGGCCTGAAGAGTGCTGGACTTCAGCCAGATATATAAAAATATAATTTATACAGTAATGTATTTCTCAAAAATACTTTTATTTTAAAAAATGCAGCCATACGAGTACCTGGATTTGACTTGATATAAGCCTGTTGTAATTGTCATATAGCAAGACTTTTGCTGGCCATACCTTATACAATTTTCCTTTAGATTTATCAAAACAATATAATATGAAGTCAGACCTAAACACTTTTAATTTGTATCCAATCAGACAGGCCCTTGCATTACATAGTTGAAGGTATATCTAAAGAAAATTGAATAAGAAATCATATGATGTCGTCCCAGAACGGGCGCTCTTGCAGCTGCGATGGCACCATGTTGCTAGGACACGGCGGGACACCGTTCTCTGTAAAGAGCCGCGGCCACGGCTCTTTAACCATGGAATCGGCTGTGTTCAATCACAGCCAGTCACATGTAAACACTTGACAGAGTGTGTGGCGAGGAGAGCCAATCAGCGGCATCGCCTCACAGGGGACATTGAGACATGTAATCAGGGCACTGATCATCAATGCCCCGATTACAATGAGGCGCCACCATTGCCAGCAATCAGTGCCCACCAGTGCCAGCAATCAGTGCCCACAAGTGCCACCAATTAGTGATGCCAGTCAGTGCTGGCTACCAGTGCCTATCAGTGCTGCCCATCAATGCTCACAATTGCTGCCCATCAATGCCCATCATTGCCACCCATCAATGCCCATGAGTGCCACCCATCACTGCCCATGAGTGCCCATCATTACTGCCTATCCGTGCTGCCTATCAGTGCCCATAAGTGCCCACCAGTGCCGCCTATCAGTGCCCACCAGTTTCACCCATCAGTGCCGCCTATCAGTGCTCATTAGTGCCACATATCAGTGCCACCGACCAGTGCCCATAAATGCAGCATATCAGTGCCTCCTCAACAGTGCCACCTAATCAGTGCCCATAAGTACCGCCTCATCAGTGCCCATAAGTGCTATCTCATCAGTGCCCATCAGTGCCGCCTCATCAGCGCACATCAGTGAAGGAGAAGAATTACTTATTTACAAAATTTACTATAAGAAACTAAGAAAAACATATTTTTTCAAAATTTTCGGTCTTTTTTTTTTTTGGGAAAAAATAAAAAACCCAGCAGTGATTAAATGCCACCGAAAGAAAGCTCTATTGGTGTGAAGAAAATTATATAAATTTCACATGGTTACAGTGTAGCATGACTGTGCAATTGTCATCAAAGTGTGACAGCGCTGAAAGCTGAAAATTGTCCTTGGCAGGAAGGGGGTGAAAGAGGTTATATGAATAAACCTCAATTGCTCCTTTCCCTCTCACACACACAGTTTTACAAGGAAAGGAAGTTCTAATTCTAGTTTTTACCTGCAGAGACACCTGCTGTTGACAGTTGGTATCACAGCTATGTCCAGTGAGGATATGGGAATCTCTTCTTGTCCTTTTTGTACTCTATAAGTTGCTTACAATTAGTTATGATTTATTACATTGATGAGCTGATATGACTCTGGAATTTCTTGACAATATAAATGAATAATATAAATATTGATATGCGCTGGATGCGAGCTGCTGGAAGCAAAGGTTTCTCAATTTCAGATGCTGGTCAAATGAAATGCCTAATGCCTCATTGAGCCCCCTGTACACAAGTCCTTAAAACTGCTCTTTGTGAATTAAGTTATTTCGATTTGTAAATATTGCTCAACATGCAAATAATCTTATATGTGATCATGGGACGTTCTTGTCTAATTGTGAATAAACCAATAGACCAAAACAAATAGGAAATTACATTTCCATGCAATCCCTCCAATCACAAACATTAAGAGATTAGGTGCTTTTATCACAATTCACAAACATCTTAAGACCTTATGTCTGAACTGAACAGTATCCTTAAGTTAAAGTGAGCGCTATAAAGTGAAATTACACCTTGTTTTGCCGGGTAGATTGCAGGCTTATTTTATGTGGTGGCTCAAGGCAAAACAATGGTCTGTTTACAAGAGCAAAGCCAATCTTTATGTTGCCCGCAGTCCAGACACTGTGTAAGCCTTGTCATCTTGTTTTGTGTTTGCCAAGCAAGGACATTGTGAAAGCTTTGACGGGGAACAAAGGAATGGATAGTGCAAGGGCACAAGAAGTGCAGACTCCTGGTGAAGAGGAGGATGAGAAACACAAAAAGGAAACCAATAATCTTTAAAGAAGACCTCTGTGTATTATTTTGGTCTAAACTGGTAACATAACTTTAAAGTAATTCAGACTAGAACAACCATTTAAAAAAATAAAATAAAATGTACACTGTGCTTTGGCTTTGCACGGGAAAGCAATAGGTTTACTTTAAAGCCAACATTTAATACTTACTGTACCTTCCCTTTCCTCACCATTCTAGTTGCCACAAGGAGTAAGGAGCAAAAGCGACTAAGCACTCTATAGCGTGAAATGAGTTTCGGTTGGTTCTTGTCTTTGTGGAGCTGTGATGATGTTTTTATCTGTGGATTATTACAATTAAACTTCTGGATCTTGTATATGGTAGCGTGCGGTCTTCCATTTCTATACCTCTATGTCGATTATAGTTGCAGCTTACACAAGACCCCAGAGGACTTATTCCCCACACCCATGTGATAGGGCTGGACAGTCCTGGATCTAGGGGGGTGCTGGGGGTTGGCTGTGCCCCCCTAGATTTTAGTTACTCTGCTCCCCAGGTGTTCAAGAGTGCTATAACTGATCTGACGGGTGAGCCAGTCTGATGGGGACAATTGATGTAAGGTGGCACTCTGATGAGGACAGTTTGTGTAAGAGGAGACTCAGATGTGGGCAATTGATTTAAAGGCACACTGATGGGGACATTTGATGTACGGGGGTACTCTGATGGGGACAGTTGATTTAGGGGGCCACTCTGAGGGGGGAAATTGATTTAAAGAGGGCACTCTGATGAAACAACTGATATAAGGGGGCACTTAGATGGGGCATCTAGTATAAGGGGAACGGGTTCTTTTTATTCGTCCTAATCTAATAACAGCCTGATACATGTTATTAGTGTTCCTGTACACGCGATCGAACATTCCGACAACAAAATCCATCAGATTTTTTCCAACGGATGTTGGCTCAAACTTGTCTTGCATACATACGGTCGCACAAAGTTGTCGGAAATTCCGATCGTCAAGAATACAGTGACGTACAACCCACACGATGGGACTATAAAGAGGAAGTTCAATAGCCAGTAGCCAATAGCTTCCGTCTCGTAATTTATTCTGAGCATGCGTGGCACTTTGTGAGTCTGAATTGTCTACACACGATCGCAATTTACGCGATCGGATTTTGTTGTCGGAAAATTTTAGATCCAGATCTCAAACTTTGTGTGTCGGAAATTCCGATGGAAAAAGTCAGATGGAGCCTACACAGGGTTGGAATTTCCGACAACACGCTCCGATCGCAAATTTTCCATCAGAAAGTCTGACCGTGTGTACAGGGCATTAGGGTACAGAAGCGTGCCAAGTGAACAAGAGAATTCTGAATGCCTGTATCTGCAAAAGACTGTCAGTGACTCACACACAGGTTTGACAGTACCGCCCCCCCCCCCCGACTTTTTTTTTTTTATTGCACATCAGATAACCTAAATCCATTGGACCAATCACCAAGCAACAGGCCTGTCATACGAGAGGAAGGGGGGTAAGTCACAAGATCCCCATGCCCTGAAGTGGCATGTATTTCAGTGGGAAAGCAAAGGGAAGCTGAATATGTGCAGGAGGAAAGTTGGGCATTAAAGGAAGGCTAAAACGCGACGAAACGCGTAAGGGCGTGGCCTACACGACGCTGACCGGAAGTGACGCCTTGCGTTCCAGCTGCGCTCCACCGCCACCAGGAAGCTGTTTCTGTGTCTAGAGAGACACTTCACAGACTACAGGAAGCGCTATGGATGCCGCTGTGGGGTATTTCTAACTACCCTAAAAACGCAAGTGATTTTTCTGCATAACTGAAAGAATTTCAAATGTACGCTGCTATTTATATGGGTGTTTTTATGGGTGGTTTTATGTATTAAAATAAACAGAATTACGCTATGTGCAATACTTTATTATCTTTTATGGCGAGTTTATTTGGAGTCAATTCCCCCCTGGACCCCTGATGCAGTGGTGTTGTGTGATGCTGAGAGGTTAAGAAGGTTACCAGGCCGTTTGGTGTCCATCTTTGCTGTGGAATAGTGGATGCAGTTTAAACAGTTGATGACCTTTACCTGACATGCCTGTTTAATTTGTATTTCTGGTGAGTTTAAACCCCTGAGGGGGATTTTCTCCGCACGTGGTGAAACAAGTCACATGGGATATCACCTGGTCTACATTTGAACATAGAGGAAGTCACGTTGATGCGATTTTGAACTGTCCACTTACCACCATTTTCTGCACAAAACGAACATTTATTTATTCAGTTTCATCTTGCACTTTATTTTCTGACTGTGAACTGAGTATCTCGTTTCAGTATTTATTGATACTGGAATTTTAGCGCTGTTTTTAGTATTTATCTTTCAGGAACATTACCGCTTGGAAATTTTTACTATCCATTTTTTATATTAAAGGAAGGCTGTTGTTTTGCCCTGCATAGGCTAAGCACAGGTTCACATCAAAGTGTACCTAAAGTCAAAACTTTTTTTTTTTTTTTTTACATTTTAAAAAGAGTAGGTAAGGGTTTTCCATTCTATCTATTATTTATTTTTTTGTCTGTGTGCTTGCTTAGGAGATTTACCTTCAATGTTTGCCCTAGTGACCATTGTCACCGTGACTGAAAGTTAGAGAAAATCCAAAGCACTTAATTTTCTGTAATTAAGATGGAAAACAATATAATTTCTTTGGGAAACCAACTGAGATCAATACTTTAAGGCTTCATTTTACTTACATTTTTTTAATTACTGAAAAACATTTAAAAAAACTATTAAAAAACTATTACACATTCACCATATTACGTCTAATACTCCATTCGTTGACCTGTTTGCCTTCATTTCTCAGTCTGAGCCTGAGATATTTAAAAGGGGTAGTTTGTGCTCATTTAAGGAATCCTGGCTGGAGTGGCTAAAATTGAGACCTGGCATAGAATCTGTAAAACCTCACGGGAGTACTTTTAGATTTAATTCAGGCCATGGAAATGTTAATAAAAAGTTGTGTGTGTTTTTATATCACCGTAGCTCTTTGCGAATAGTGATAAGCCTGGGTTTGGGTTGAGGTTTGGGCTTGGGTTTGGTCCAAATAGGTCTGAACCTGGAAGCTAGCTGTCCTTGCTGGGCTATTGTTGCTGTGGCCATATTAAGTCAACATGGCACAAACATCCTCACCCCTTTAGATATGTGCAAGGCCTGAATATAGCTGAGACTAATAATTAGGTCTGACTAACAGGTAATATGGGGATTTGGGGTGAAGGCTTTATCCTACTACAAAGCGTCTAAGCTCCAGGACCCAGGACTCAGAAATGAAATTATTAAGATCTGAGAAAAAATCTACATGAGACTGTAATCGCACTGTACTCCAATGACCTCCATAGTCACCAGATTCAAATACAAAAGAGCACCTTTGGGATGTGGTGGAAAGGGTGATTCGCATCATTGATGTGCAGCTGACAAATCTGCAGCAACTTGGTGATGCCATCATGTCAATATGGAACAACATTTTTGAGGAATGTTTCCAACACCTTGTAGAATCTATGCCACGAAGACTAAAGGCAGTTCTCAAGGCAAAAGGGGAGTCCAACCCAGTACTAACAAGGTGTGCCTAATAAAGTGGCCGGTGAGTATATATATATATATATATATATATATATCTCTCTCTCTATCTCTCTATAGATAGATAGATAGATAGATAGATAGATAGATAGATAGATAGGTATAGATAGATAGATAGATAGATAGATAGATAGATAGATAGATAGATAGATAGATAGATAGATAGATAGATAGATAGATAGATAGATAGATAGATAGATAGATTCTATAAACACACATTTGGATTGCACAAGAATAAAAAGTCACATAAGATCATAATTTATAAAAAAAAAAATTAAATTGTAGAGTTATAAATAAAAAAATAAAAAAAGAGAGCGGACTGGTCACGAGGCAGGGAGCGAGAAAATGTTTTTTCCTCAGACTAGGAGGCTATATAAGCTCCTGTGTGTCAGACCCGCTCACAATTGCCCTGAGACAACTTAAAGCTTGAGCTCCCCTTCCCTTCCACCCTTGTTGCTGGCACCATTATGTGGTTATGTCACCCTTGAATCAAGGGGGGACTTGTTTTTATGAACTGATGTATTTATAGCTCGAGTGCTAAGACTGAGCGAGTTAGAATTGGTTTTAAGTTGAAATAAAAAGGATTTATATTTCATTGATTATTTGGATTAAGTCATTTGTTTTAATTTTAATACCAACAAAGGTACCTCGGCCATTTAAACACCATTCTGTTGTAATGTGATTATTTATAATAAATGTATGACCTACAATTCCATGCATTACCTTCTCTCTGGGCTTGATTTACTGTAATGGAAATCTAGTGAAGTATGCCTGTGGTCAGTGGCATCGCTAGGAGGTGGCTTTTGGGGCCATAACCCCGAATCTGGGGCCCATAGCCCCGAGTCTGCAGGGGTCCCCAAGGGGAGGGGGGCTCTCTGGGGACCCTGATGTAAGGGGGGCTCTCTGGGGACCCTGATGTAAGTGGGGGGCTCTCTGGGGATATATATACACACACACACGCACGTACGTACGTATATTATATACATGTGTATGCCCGCCCAAACATATGGCTTTCTTTACTACGCTGCTATGGGCTCTAGCCCCAGATCTTTTGTAGACCTAGCAATGCCCCTGCCTGTGGTCATAAACATCATGTCATGTGTAGGGAAATTTGACCAACTAGAACTTCTTTCAGCAGTTGCATTTTGAAAGGGATAACAGAATTTCTTCACTTCACTTTGCACTTTGGTAAATCATTCGATATGGCACTTATTTTGTAAAAAATGACTGGGTAATTCAAGAGCACATACTCACTAACTATTTTATAGGTGCCTCTGAGGTTTCCTAGATTCCTGAGAACTTAATAGTATTATTATTATACAGGACTTATATAGCGGCAACAGTTTGCGCAGTGCTTTATAGCGTAAGGGCAGATACAATGGTTACAATATAATTCAACACAGGAGGAATCAGAGGGCCCTGCTCAATAAAGAATATATGTATATTGTACACACACGTGATACACATGGCCACCAACCTATAAGTATATAGTGTTGGTGGGAGTAATGTACATGTGTGTGTACTTGGCTAGACAGAGGGAGGGAGATGACAGCTGATGAATCCTTGTTATATATTCACTGTAAATGTTTCTACAGCAGACATAATTACTTCATCATCACAATACAGAACATACTGATCTGCATAACAGATCACAAATGCAGTAATACAAATCTGTTGTCAAGCCAGTGACATTAATCAAGACAGAAAACTGCTTTAAATAGCCTATTGAATTATGAATAGAAAAAAATTGAACAATCCACAAAAGACCTGTGTTTACTGTCCAAAGATTTACATTTTTGCTTTCATTATAGCACACCCTGTTCAGTTATTATGGTTTAATTGAAACAAAACTATAAGAGTACCACACACATACATAGAACTTCACTGGACAGATTCAGGAGTGCATTGTCATTTTGAAGCACAATAAAAAAAAGTACTATACTGCCAAGACATAACAATAATTACCAATCTTAAAGGAGAAGAGAATTGGGAGATTAAAGCATAATTATATTTTTCTATAGATAGCCTCAAAGACTGTAAAGAGCACTGAGCTCCCTCCCTAACCAGAAAGCATTGATAATGTGGTACCATTAAAAAAATTACAACTGATTGAGTAGATTATAAAAAATATGCAACTCTCTTTCTGACTCGACTGTACTAGATGTGTTTAAATTGCGTGATTTACATCAGCCATTTTCTATGGTGATATAGTTGATCATATATAAACCTATGGAGAACTGATATGCTAAATAATCTGAATGAACATGTTCATTGTATAAGTATATCACATTCAATATGTCCATTTCTACTGACCTCATTGACTCTTAGAAATCTTTTTTTTTTTTTTTATTACAATTGATCAAAATGTAATATATGTTTGTTTGTTTTTTTCATTTCAGAGCTGTACTCACACTACTACATACATTTTATAATTGCTGTAAAAAGCAAGGTTTATTTACTAAAGCTGGAGAGTGCAAAATCAGGCCCACTTCTGCATAGAAACCAATCAGCTTCCAGGTTTTATTGCCAAAGTTTATTTGAACAAGCTGAGGTTAGAAGCTGATTGGCACAGCTGCACCAGAGATCTGAGTGCACCCACCAGCCTTAGTAAATCTACCCCTTGTGTTGGGCAAAGTTACATCCCAATAAGTATACATAGCCATAGACATGAGGTTGTAGTTGCATCTATCGACACCAAGGAGCTACGTACATTAGTTGTAATAATTTATCAAGAGACAATAGGCTCTTCTAATACAGTACAACAATCTTTATGAATTCCTTAAATTAGTCATCAATCATTTTGAAATTAAATTGTACTGTATTTCAAGTGTCATTGATGACTTGGGCAGTCAAGCTGCCTTTCGTTGACCCAATCAATGCAGACAACCTACTTGCATTAGTGAAATTAATCTAACAGTTATTGAATTTTTCCACTCATGTTTTGTTATTCAAAATGAAATTGCATTCCACCCTTGTATTTGTATAGAGTGTCTCCTACACAGCTTCATAAAAATGTGAGTGCAAGAAGATAGCCCAAATATTATTATTGCAGATGTATATGTGTGTGAGTTCAATACTGTACTAACATCACTTGCTAAGAAAAACATCAGTAAATTGACACTAGCTAATCATAACACAAGCTGTGACAGGGGTGATTAATTATAGATTGCAACATCAGACAAGAGGAAAACATTGCAGGGAAGACTGTTAGTGGAGCAGTCATTACAGATGGGGAACAGATTACTCAGAATCACACATTCAAATAGTAAGAACACACAAGACACCGGGTGTCACAAGTGCTATTGGAAGTTAAGAAAAAAAGAGAGAAACCCACTGTATACTAGGGGGCCTATTTACTAATGGAGTGGAGAACATGCACTTAGCAAGTTAAATATTCAGTTAGCGTAGAGAATGAAACAATGCTGTGTTAGAAAAAAAACTAACAGTCCCATCATGTGCAAATCAACCCTGTTGATTTTTCTTTTTTTTTATTGTTTTGTTGAAAACACAATAACAGTATGCAGTTACTTACATAGTAAATTGCAATAACAATTCTTAGACATCAAGACAGGAGTGTGAAAATTTAAGAATGGCAAGAGTACAGTTAAACCTTTGTTGACGTCCCAATATACTTTTTTTTATTTCCTTGCAGATGATTGAGTATTTAAACAAAACTTCAGTTTATTTATTTATTTTTCCCTTAATGGAAAACCAACACTACTAGTAAATTAAGACCAATGTGTGTGACGTGTGGTGTGTGTGAGTTAGTGTGTGTTTATATACAGTATGTAAATAAATATATATATATATATATATATATATATATATATATATACACATCAATGCAAACAATATATATATATATATATGTATATATATATATGTATATATATATATATATATATATATATATATATATATATATATATAGATAGATAGATAGATAGATAGATAGATAGAAGAATTGTATATATATATATATATATATATATATATATATATATATATATATATATATACACACACATCAATGCAAGATAGATAAATAGATAGATGAACTGTATATATACACATCAATGTAAAATAGATAGATAGATGGATAGATAGATAGACAGATAGATAGAGAGGTAGAATGAATGATAGTAGAAATGTATCTATATAGATATATATATAGATATATAGATATAGATATAGATATATATATATACACACACATCAATGCAAGATAGATAGATAGATATATATTTATACAATTCTTCTATCATTATTTCTATCTAGCGATCTATCTATCTATCTATCTATCTTGCATTGATGCAGTTATATTCAGTTCTTCTATCATTCTATCTATCTATCTTGCATTGATGTGTGTGTATATATATATATATATATATATATATATATATATATATATATATATATATATATATACACACACATCAATGCAAGATAGATAAATAGATAGATGAACTGTATATATACACATCAATGTAAAATAGATAGATAGATGGATAGATAGATAGACAGATAGATAGAGAGGTAGAATGAATGATAGTAGAAATGTATCTATATATATATATATATACACACATCTATGCAAGATAGATAGATAGATATATATTTATACAATTCTTCTATCATTATTTCTATCTAGCGATCTATCTATCTATCTATCTATCTTGCATTGATGCAGTTATATTCAGTTCTTCTATCATTCTATCTATCTATCTTGCATTTATGTGTGTGTATATATATATATATATATATATATATATATATATATATATATATATACGATTCTACTATCATTCTATATTTCTATCTTTCTATCTATCCATCTATGTATCTATTTTACATTGATGTGTATATATATAGTTCTTGTATATATCTATCTTGCATTGGATGTATATATATATATATATATATCAATGCAAGATAGATAGATAGATAGATAGATAGATAGATAGATACACACATCAATGCAAGATATATATATATATATATATATATATATATATATATGTCATGAAATAACAACTCTACAGCTTAGAAAACCTGTTTTTCTAGTACAAATTGTTCTAGGTTTAGGACTCAAAATATATTTTTTTATATGCTACTAATATTGTTAAAACATATATATATAAATGGGCCCTATATTTAAATACAATCTGCATTGTATTTACCTTCTGCATAAGTTAAGAGCAAACATTTGCTCCGTGTTATCAGCCTTTTTAGGCTAAAAGGTTCATGAAGACTGTTCAGAGTCTCCTTTGGAGGGATTACTAACAGGAAGACAGCTGTGTGCAGGGAAACCTTTCTCCTTATAGCCAGAGCTGTTTGTCAATTATCTTCAATTCTGATCAACCCTTAAAATATTTGCATACATACTTATTAATGTTTATAGCAACATGTTAGGCGCACATGCCTTTTAATAGGTTGTGAAAATCTGCCATTTAAAAGGTCCCTGTGGTGCTGAATTTGCTTTCATTTGAATAGCAGGTTTCATCAATTGTAGAGACTTGTACCTTTTTAGCTATCTAGAAATGTGGAAGGTTTAGGGTTCAGCTGATAATCTTTATTGGCTAGCCCCAGTTTTTTTCAATGAGCAAACTTTCAAACCACATTGAACTCCTTCTTTAGGAATTATACAGTTTGGAAATTTATACATAGTTACAGTTTATTATAAAATAACCAACATATATTTTAACAGTTGTCCTGTCAGCTATTGGTCATTTTTTGTAATGAGCAACAAAACTTTATTAGTATAAAGCTGGATATACACTATACAACTTTTGTTGTTTGTTTTCCTTTAGATTTACCTTCATCTATGTAGTGAAGGGCTGGCCTGATAGAATACAAATTGAAAGTGTTTAGGTTTGACCTCATATTATATTGTCCTGGTAAATCTAAAGGAAAAAAAATCTAAAGAAAATTGTATGGTGTATATCCAGCTTTACACAACATTATACTATACTGACGTACAAAGAAAGTACAAAAAAAGATGATGTAAACTTGAAGTGGTCTACTATATTTCAGAATATTGAAATAGCTTTATGTTGTAAAATATCTATTTTCATTTAGGAGTTGTTTATGCTGTTTAACATAACTGTACGCTACAAGTTTTATCATTTATTAGTGACTTTCCAAGCTCTGCAGCATTTCACACACTTGCTTGCTGCCGTGAATTCCTCTTGCTCATTGTAGTAGAAAATGCCCCACACTTCCCTACCAGCCCTGCTAAGAACTTCATCGTTAATCTTTGACACATGATGCAATATTTTAGTGAACTCAATTAGATCTAAACCTCACCTGTTCAACAGTTTAAAACATTGTCACCACTTGAGAAACACACTATCATTTTTATGAGTCCAATAAACCCCAGCCATTGTGAAATAGGAGCCAGGGCTTAAAATTCCTTTCATTCTGTACAGACCAATTCACAACTTGCTATGTCATTGGAACAGGTAAGGAGCTGGAAGGAGCTAGAGCAGTGTGTGCAAAGTGCAGCCAAGTGTTTCCAGATCTGATGTTTAGATAACATTTATATCAGATTACAACTGTCACCTTGCCTACACCGAATACTTTTTTGTCCTTTAATAACTTTAATAACCAATCAATCAATTTGTTTAACAGTCTTAGAACTGGAGTAAGAGTATAAATGAGGCCTTTACCAATGGCATACAAATCACAAAGTTCAACTTCATTATATTTCATCACAATAGAATATGTATGTGGATAGATAGATAGATAGATAGATAGATAGATAGATAGATAGATAGATAGATAGATAGATAGATAGATCAATACATATGTAAGACTGGCCATACATTATACAATTTTCTTCTACAACTTTCCTTTAGAATTACCAAAACCATATAATAGGAGGTCACACTTAAACATTTTCAATTTTGTATGCAATAAGGCAGGCCTACAAAGGTACTACAAAGAAAATTGTATAATGTATGGCCAGCCTAAATACTGTATATAATATCAGGTTGATAATTATAGATGAATGGATGGATGGATAGATAGATAATTCAATAAAAATGTATTGGATATATAAACAGATGGATAGATAGATAGATAGATAGATAGATAGATAGATAGATAGATAGATAGATAGATAGATAGATCATTTTAATATATATGTAAATACTGTATATATCAGGTTGATAATTAGAGATGAATGGATAGATAGATAGATAGATAGATAGATAGATAGATAGATAGATAGATAGTTCAATAGAAATGTATGGATAGATAGATAGATAGATAGATAGATAGATAGATAGATAGATAGATAGATAGATAGATAAACAGATATATCGTTAGATAGATAACTCAATATAAATGTATGGATGGATACAGATGGACAGATAGATAGATAATTCAATATATATATATATAAATACTGTATATATCAGGTTGATAATTAGAGATGGATAGATAGATAGATAGATAGATAGATAGATAGATAGATAATTCAATAGAATGGATAGATAGATAGATAGATAGATAGATAGATAGATAGATAGATAGATAGATAATCGATAGATAAATAGATAGATAGATAGATAGATAGATAGATAGATAGATAGATAGATAGATCGATAGATATATAGATAATTCAATATATGTGTAAATGCTGTCCAATAAACCCCAGCCATTGTGAAATAGGAGCCAGGGCTTAAAATTCCTTTCATTCTGTACAGACCAATTCACAACTTGCTATGTCATTGGAACAGGTAAGGAGCTGGAAGGAGCTAGAGCAGTGTGTGCAAAGTGCAGCCAAGTGTTTCCAGATCTGATGTTTAGATAACATTTATATCAGATTACAACTGTCACCTTGCCTACACCGAATACTTTTTTGTCCTTTAATAACTTTAATAACCAATCAATCAATTTGTTTAACAGTCTTAGAACTGGAGTAAGAGTATAAATGAGGCCTTTACCAATGGCATACAAATCACAAAGTTCAACTTCATTATATTTCATCACAATAGAATATGTATGTGGATAGATAGATAGATAGATAGATAGATAGATAGCTAGATAGATAGATAGATAGATAGATAGATAGATAGATAGATAGATAGATAGATAGATAGATAGATAGATAGACTAGAGCATGTGTGCTCAACCTGTGGCCCTCCAGCTGTTGCAGAATTACAAGTCCCATCATGCATCTGCCTATGGAAGTCATGCTTGTGCCTTACAATGCCTCATGGGACTTGTAGTTCTTAAACAACTGGAGGGCCACAGGTTGAGCACCCATAAACTAGATAGATAGATAGATAGATAGATAGATAGATAGATAGATAGATAGATAGATAGATAGATAGATAGATAGATAGATAGATAGATAGATAGATAATTCAATATATGTGTAAATGTTGTGTATGACAGGTAGATAGATAGTTCGATACATATGTAAATACTGTATATATCAGCTTGATAATTAGAAATGGATTGATGGATGGATGGATGGATAGATAGGTGTAATAGATAGATAGACTAGAGAGATAGATAGGTAGATAAATAGATAGATAGATAGATAGATAGATAGATAGATAGATAGATAGATAGATAGATAGATAGATAGATAGATAGATATGCGTAAGAGATGCTGGTTTGGTAGAGATACATGTATGGTGATTAAAGAACCCCTGTGTTTATATCAGACAGCCAGTTATTTAAAAGTGTACGTTTTGTTATATATTTGCTTTTAATGTAGTGCCACCTTTATTTATAATGGTATGAAAAATTATAATTTACAAACAAGGGTAGCATCTTCTGTGTTAGACAAAATAATGGAACCTCAATATCCAGATGCTATAATTTGGATATTGAGGTCTCAAGCATATAGTGAATATGCGTAAACATTAAGATAAGTTGTATCCATTTTACTGAAATAGGGCACATATATATGTACACGATCTTGGATCTGATAGGCCTGATTTGCTCAAGTCTAACAAGCAAGGTATGTTTAGTTCATCCTTCCTCACCAGCAATTCCTATACATTACATATTCACATGCAAACACAGCCATGTTCAGTGGATGGCTAGGCTATAATTTACTATGGTGATCCCATAAGAAAATGTTTCAGAGAAGAATATTTTATTCTGAATAATTTTCTACACATTTTTTTGTGTATTTAAATTGCTATTATAGAAATGTGTAGTTGTAATAATATAGAATAGTTGGTAAAATAGATATGCTGGCATTTTTTTTAGTAAATTAATTTTTTTTTAAATTAGATTTTTTGAGAAAATCTTAAATAAATCAATCTCCCATTTACCATAGATATAGAATAATAAATAATGGCAGTAACCAACTCACTTGAAAGTAGTAAAATACTTTAATTATAATGGTGCGAGACTTTTCAGAACTTACAGCAATTCGTTAGTTCATACTGTTCTCCAGTATTGATGATAATGCCAGTGAATCTTTTTCAAAGATTTTCTACAGCCAGTGAGCAAGTGCTGGTGACACACACATCTGCATGTGCAAACATTGGCTGTGATGTGGGAATTTTAGGGAGGGATGGTTGTAAGTCTCTTTCTGTATGTGGTCACTTCATACTTGTTTTAGCATTTTACACATTAAATTAAAAAAAACATGGATTTTATTATAAACTAAATATACTGGTCCCTGATCATGTAAGTATGATTTTAAATGTATAGTTTTTAAATGTTCAGATTAATAATGTAATTCAAGCAGATTCAAAATGTAACTATAGCTATAGTATACATGGAAGCAAAATAGGTTCATTAAAATTATCCAGTATAAGTATATATTTTTTTTTTTCTTTTTTTTTAATCACAAACTTCTAGCCTAATTTCTCCACTTAAATTAGGTAAAATGATCCAAAAAGTGTATGAAAAAACTGTAAAAATTATTTATAATTAGTTGCAAAATTTCCGCTTGCCTGTTTCTGTAAGGCAAGGCAATGTACAATTGGAAATAGACTGTTTTAACATGGAGATGTTCTAGACTTTAGTGAATTTCCTTCTGCACTATTCCAGATCAGGTATGTGCATACGTTTCACATGCACAGAGAGATTGATGTCACGGCAAACGAACATACAACCTTAGTAAATCAAGCAAAATGTGTTTATATCACAAAGTAAAAGTTGTAGATTGAGCAGCATAGTCTAAAATACATATGGCTTTAATAGAAAGTGGGCAGTCCATGCTGCTTTCTATGAAAGGTTGTCTCTTTTTGCAGTTACAGTAATACTTTTTTTTTTTTTTTTAAATGAACAAATTACCATGTAATATGACTATGAAAGACAGATTCAGATTTTATGAATATATTACTGAGCTTTTTTTGTGTGTATGAGAGCATGTTATGATCAAATTCACCGTAATGATGGTACTCCCAAACCTTAAATTTTAGGTAGGTTGTTGAAGTGATAATTAGGAGATTTACAGTTAGAACAGCAACTTACTGCAAAAATATATTTTAATCTGACTGACTGACCTGTTTTTTTTCAATGCGCAGACTAATCATTAAAGAAAAGTGTGCATATCTAAGAATATAACAACTATTATTATTTTAATAATAATATTTTTATGGATTTTTTCTTTTTTTTTTTAACAGAAATTTAGTAAAATAGAAATGACTGTTTCTTTCAACTGTATACAGTAAAGCATTGAAGAAAAGGACAACCAAGCCAAGCTATGTTATCTAGATGTGAAATATGTAGCTGTGTTTTTAAACCCATTTAAATAAGGTTACGACAAATATTGATTTTCCTGCTTTATATTAACAAAAAGTTTTTATTGAACATAATAAATGCATAAAACCAAGCTAACTATATAAAAAAATGATTATAATATTAATAATTTTTGGCGTGTCTCTTGTAATGTTTGCATTTCATACTACAAAATTTCAACAAGAAAGCTCAGTACCATAGAAAAATAATACTGCATTCGAAATCCATTCTAAAATTTCCATCTTCATAGGTTCATAATATACAGTAACTTTGCACAATTTATATGTCTTCAAAATATCACAAAAAAAGAAATTTCCGCCAGGAAAATAACTATTCTCAGATGATTGTTTAGTCTCATTATTGCTTTAATGTATATTTTAGAAATCAAATTATTACTGTGAATTCATCCTATTGTACAACAGTAATTCTAATTTATATCAATATTGTAATTCGTATTAATATATTTTTACACTATTTGTTATAATAAGATTTTATTTTAAGCTAAAAGAATGAATGTTATTTTTTATAGTAAGTATAGGTAGTGTAGAGCCACACTAAACTAGGAATGTAGATATAGACGTGAATATAAATTGTATGTATCCAAAAAGAAAACAAAATTGGGCGGTATGCTTTCAATGCTGTCATTCTAAATAACTAAACACCTTAGGGTAATTTAAAAAAAAGTCCTTACTATAAATGCTTAATATTGACACAGGCTCTCTTGGCCAAAGTGAAAAATACCAGAATCAACCTTAGACCAAAAATTGTATAAATGGTATTACATTACATACTGTCAAAATAAATAAACCAGACTTAAATTTGCTCTAATAAACTGAATCTGTCACAAATGAAAAAAGGCCTTGGGCATTCACCTGTTAATGAATTAAACAAAGTTAAATTTTAATTGAATCTATCAAAGAATTCTCTTTGGAAACAGCAGTTTTAAATAATTATTTGCCCTGTTCAGGCACAGAGCAGTATCAAGAGGTCCAGTATCAAGGAGTCCATGTTCAATGCAATCATCTGCATTGAATATATATATTGCATATATAAATGGCATCGGATAAACTGATTTTCCACCCCTGATTACTCGGCTTTAGCACCATGTATTTAAAAAGTAAAATATTTCTTCAGGGTCTTGTTCTGCTCTTCAAGATCACAATCGTCTTTGACATACTACAAATTTTTATTAATAGTATTATGTATATCAAACGCATACACGCACAATACAACTCAGTAACCAATTATCCCCAAAAAAAATTTTTTGGGAACTTTCTTAAAAAAATATGCAAAGACATAGAAGCGAATGTAATTTTTTTTTTGTTATTATTATTATATATTTTTTCTCAATTAAAAAATGCAGATACAACAAAATTGCTGAGAAAGGGTTCAAATAACCATCCACTGAACCACGTCCTAAAATGAAAAAATATGTACGGTATTGTCATAATTCGTAAACCATTATTTCCTTGAATATTTGTGGGTTATTCCCTGCAATATTTTGAGTCAGATAATTGAATACTATAGTAAAAGCTAAAGTGGCTAAACGTGTGTTTTTTTTTTTTTTTAAGATCCTTTAATATTGATTAGGAATATCGCTCAGATTTGCAAGTAGATCCCTTAATTTAAAAAGGCCAGGATTTTTTTTTTGTGCATGTTTGGCTAGTTTTAATTATATTACCTAAGAACTAAACATTTTTTTCACCTCTATTTAAAAACAAAATGAAAATGTTATTTGATTTTTGACATGATTTGAAGAATTTAAATGCAAAACTAAACCTAGATAGTAAAGAATGTTTCTAAATATTTGCTAGTAATGTAATGTAATATATTCTATAATAACAAATATATATATCTATATATAGATATATATCTAGATATACATCTAGATATATCTAGATATATATCTATACATATAGATATTTATAGATATATTGATAGATAGATATTAATAAGAAAAGAGAAATAGCTAGACTCAAATAGTTTATCCTAATAATCCATGATTTACTTCATCCACTTTTTAAAAGAACCATATAAATGTGTTGTAAACATTTAATCCCCACTAAATAAATGCAATTTGGGATTTACCTTTTATTTAACTGACTTATTTTTCTGCTTTAACATTGAAGTTGTGGAACTCAAGTTCAATATATTTAAAGCATGAGCAACCGATGTTCATTGGTAAATATATGTATAACTCCCAAACGGTACAATTTTAATACATCTCTGCAAACCGGTATTTGTTTGAGGATGCAATAGGATTAAGGTTATTTTCTCTTTTAATCCTTTTGGATTTTGTAGTAAACAAAAGCTTACAGGGCTTTATAAGTGATATATATTCTCATAATGACGTATTCTCCCTCATTATTATTATCAGGCTTTCTAAATGAATACACCTTGGTTAAAATAATACAAAGCATTTCTTCATTTTCTATTTCAATGGGGGCTAAGAAGACACTTTACTAAAGGAATCCTTTTCCCCTAGCATGTGTTCACTTCAGATAACCAATCAAGTGCAGAATACCTTTCTGATTTTTTTTTCTTTTCCAATAATTTTTATTGAAAATTTATATATCAAATTCCAAGACAAAAGATTTTTACATATCATAGGTATTTCAGTATACCAAAAGATACATTAATGTACTAGAAATACGGACATAATGATACATTCCAACAAATATACCTGTTATATTTCTTAGCTCTATGATTATATTGTGATAAACTACAAACAAATTAATAACAAAAGAATTGGCATATTCTAGGGTCCCTGTCGCTCCTTTAGATTCAATGAGGAGGAAGAGGAAGCAACCAAAACCGTTTTTTTTTATTTTTTTTATCTCCTGCGCTTTACTAGGCTATGAAGAAAATTATGCCTCTCATGCTGACACTTTCTTGCAATAAGTTATTTTTATGAAAATATAAAAAAAATTGAGTAAGCTTATGTGAACATTATTGGATGTTTGAACTAAACAACGCTTTTCATGGCCGTTGTAAATATGACTTCTTTTATAAATCACCCTTCTTATTGGCAGAAACTTTCTGCCATTAAAGTGATTACAGACCACCTTGGTTTTTGGAAAAACCTGCGCCAACCTATTGCCAGTTATCTAATTAAACAATGACAGCAAGGTTTATTCAATTTTCTTTTGTATATTTACCTTGTCAAAGATATAAAGAGGATGTATACCACATAAGATCTAAGCATTAGAACTGTGACTTTTATTCCTACAATGCAAGATTTGAATTTTTTTTTCTTAGTTTTAATTTTATATTTCAAACAATGACCGGTCTTACTAACTAATGTTCAGATCTGTCACTGATAGAAGTAGTTAAATCATTAGTTATTTTTCACAGCCCACATGTTTCTCTAGTTTTACTCCTTTTTGTACCATGCCCACAAAACTGTACAATAAAGAAAGCCTCTGGCATGCCTTCAAACACTTTCAATGTCCTTTACAACAATGTCCCCACTCGCAGTCACTTCCAGCTGGACTTGGGAGAAAACAATGAAAATTGTTTAACACAGACGGCCATGTCTAGGGCTCTTGTTTGTGAAAGGTTCAAAGCCGTGTGTGAGTTCTTGGCAAATTACTGAATTGTTCTATTGTCGTGATCATTTTTTAAATTTTTTTTTTGGGGCTTTTATTTAATTTATTGTGCTGTTAAATATTGAATGCTTAAGATATTAAACCCAAGAGACAAGAAAAATAGACATGCACTTTATTACACTCTTTTGTTATAATTTTTTTGTTAAAATTTAGCAATAGGCACATGTGTGTTTTTTCTCTTCATATATTTTTCTTAGAAAATGACAGATGATTTCACATTTTTTTTCCCGACTGTGAACTCTTGCACCCTCCCTCCCGCGCTCATAGTTTTCTTTTTGTGTGCATGTCTTACCTAAGTATGGGAAAATAGAAGAAGAGTTTAAATGAGGAATAAATCACCTACAGATGTGAATTTTGGCTCCTTGCACACCAAATTATCTTCATTAGAATCAACTTCTACTGTAAATGGCACAGGATCCAGACAGAAACTTGCATCGTAATGACAGGAACTGTCATCAACTTTTTAACTTTGTACAGGCAGACAGTAAAGAGAAAAGGTATAATAACTGCTACTTGCATGCTATGGGCAAAATATTTTAAACATGCACCTTGCACCTATTTTTATTGGCTTGCTGCTCTGCGGTTGAGATGTCTTTAATACAGCTCATCAAGGAGGAGTCACAGTATTTTTACAGCCCTAATGATCACTAGTGTGCCAAAAAGCTGAACCCCATCGGTACATTTGGTACAATAAAATAAGGTTCTGCAGGAGTTGTCAGGATATACAAGTTTTCTCAGTGCTTATGACAATCATACATTTCTGGGCACCTGAAATAAAATTCAGGATTGCTTTCATTTAAAGAGGAAGTAAACTGCCATCTTTGAATTTTACCTATGGGTAAGCCTATAATAAGGCTTACCTATAGGTAGTGTAAATATCTCCTAAACGTGCACCATTTAGGAGATATTTACTGTACATGCAGCCAGTGACATCACTGGTGCATGCGCGCCACCCATGCCGCTCCTTCAGAGCCTGGTGCCGTGACCGGCAGGCTCGGGAGTGATGTCATCACGGCTCCAGCCAGTCACAGAGCCGGAGTCCGCCAACCCCGAAGCAAGACGGGTGAAGATGGAAGCTGTCTCCAGCGATGACATTGCTGGAAGGCTTAGTTTTCGGTAAGTTTCACATAATGTGCCAGTGTGCATTGCATACTAGCACATTAAGCCTTAGCCTTGCAGGTAAGAATTTAAAAAAAAAACGTCTGGCGGTTTCCAACCGCTTTAATAAAAGCCATAATCCCAACCTGGGCTGGCAAGCTGGCGGTTCTGACACTTACCAGAGGGATGGTTTCCTGGAATTTTATTTTTTTTTTAATTTTAGGGATACTGTATATCCCTATTGGCTCCTCAACTTTAAATACATCTGTCCTAATAAAACAGAAAAGATCTACCCTCTACAGTCTGAAAATGAAACTGACAAGTCAGCATTGATGTCAATACACATTCTACCACAAAAGACTTACCAAGGTTTGGTCACATAAAGGAATTTGCACCAATGTGTAAGGTCTATTTTTTGTCTCTAGTCCTGCTATTTGGCAATTTGATTGCTTAAAGTGTAGTAAAGTCTTACTTTTTTAAGATAACAAACAGGTGTATACTTCCCTTCTCTGTGCAATAGAATTGCACAGAGCGGGCCCGATCTTCCTCTTCTTGGGTCTCCTGATGGTGCTCCTGGTTCTTCTGCTTCTCAAAGAGCCCCCATAGCAACCTGTTTGCTATGGGGTCACTAGTGTGGGCTCAATCGTAATCTGCGCTGCCTGTGGCCATTGACACACACCGCTCGATTCTGCCATTCTCTCATCACAGAATTTGACTGACAGCCGCAGGAGCCAATGGCTTCCACTGCTCTCAGTCTGTTCTGTGAGAGCAGCAAGAGGAGACAGAGCCACTGCAGATAGGCACAGCACTGGATCAATTTAGGACTCAGGTAAGTATAAAGGGGGGGGGGGTGATTCTGATGCCTAAACATCTTTTACCTTATTGCAGGGAATGCATTGAGGTAAAAAATGTTTAGGCTTTAGAACCACTTTAATATAGAAAGCAAAGAGGGAGCATCCACTGGACTATGTATAATTGCATTTGTGCTGCCTTAAGACTCGCAGACAGGGGGCGTGGCCGCAGCATGCAAGAGTGAAGACGTGCACTCCCTGAGCTCCGCGTGACCTGCTCAACATACAGCCCATACAGCAGCTTTCCAGGGGGGAAATTGACATAAAAATATGCCCCCAAAGCGCAAGTCATCCCCGCCACCACAGCGGACCTCTCAAAGCCGTTCTGGATCGCTGGGAAACTACTTTTCTGGGACCAGCAGGGGAACAACAGGTACTTCCAAGATGGCGCAGAGTGACCATGTTGCCCGTGTAGCCTCCTCCTTCCCCTCCTGCTCTGATAGCCAGGGCAGACCGTTAGATGTGGGTGACACCTTGGGGGATAAAGATATTCATTCACACATCTTATCCCTCCCCACTAAGGCTGATCTGGAGCTGTTTGCTCACAGAGTAGAGAAGACCCCGCGCCAGGACATTGAAGCCACACAGGCTGACACAGCTCATCTAGGGGATAGAGTAGAGGCTTTGGAGACACAGTGGGAAGAAACTACTCCTGCTATTCAGGTACTCACTGAGAGATGTAAAATGCAAGATCACAGGATTAATTCCTTGCTGGATCAAATGGATGACTTTGAGAACAGGAGTCACATGGTTAACATCCACATCAGAGGTCTGCTAGAGGCCACTGGCTCACGGGACATAGTACCCACCTTACAGGGTGTCTTTAAGCAAATATTGGGCCGCCAAGCAGCGGATCACATAGAAACTGACCGGGCCCACAGGGCTCTCCGGCCACCATTTGAGGATCCTGACAAACCCAGAGACATTATCTGTAAATTGCACAAATATTCATTGAAGGAACGCATGTTTCAGGTCAGGGTAATCCATCATGTGGATTTCGATGGTGCTAAGTTGACCATCTTCCCAGACCTCTCCAGATGCACGCTGATGCAACGTCGTGCCCTCAAACCATTACTGGAAGTTCTGCAGGACACACAACTGACTTACAGATGGGGTTTCCCGTTCAGCCTTTCAGCTACCAAAGAGGGCCAGCAGTTCACCTTGCGGAATAAAGATGACCTACCCCAGTTTCTGGACTCTCTTGGATTGCCTCTTGTGGACCTCTCAGATTGGAGAACATCCCTGGAGATACCTCTCCCACCTCATCCTCGGCCTTGGCGTCCGGCTTGCCATAGAAGACGCAATGGCCCCAGAGGAGCAAGTGGGTGTAACCTTGTGAGCTGCCAAACTCCTAACCTGAATCTAAAAATAAATAAAAATAATATAAGAATAAATGAAAAAATAAATGAAAAATAAAGATAAAAAAAATTAAATGAAAAGAAAAAGAAAAATAAATAAATAAAAATAATAATAAAAATAAACAGCTGCCAACACTGCCCACACTTCCCAAATGTGACAATACAAACTTATATACCAAATGTGTGGCACTAAAAGTAAATAAAATGAAAAAAATGAATATTTAACTAATAACTTATGCATGTATCCTATAATGTGAAAAAAAACAAACATACATAATATAACTAAAGTGCACGTGCTCTGTGTGATGCACACCAAACCTCAGTAATGTAAAAAGTCCATTATACAAACATAAATGTAGAACAAGATGGTATAATCTGCATGCAGTGTCCAAAAACTATATATAAGGAAAGTGCACGTGCTCCGTGTAGTGCACAGAAAATCCTTAATATTTCAACAGTCCAAACATAATAAACCGTGATGGTGATTCCTTCATACGGTGTGCACACACCCCCACCAGGTGTACCCCCCCAGGGCTTTTTAAAAAAGCCTGCGATAAATAATATTATCAGCTTGGGAAGATCCTCCTATGGTTCCTCTTTCTTGTAGTGGTTAGTTATGGCTTAAATGCTATTACAAAGATCACTCCTTTCTCCTGATCACAAGCCACTTTCCTCCTGGCTACCATATATAGCACATGAGAAAAACAATAGAAACTTGCAATGTGTGATAACATTTTAAAACAGGTTTATTAAACTTAAAATCCCACATAGATGTACACTCACATTTAGCACAATATGGACAGAACAAGGGGGGTGATAATGTCACATGGAGACCGAATCTGCAGCTACGGTTCTCCCCGTCCTCACTTCCTTCCTTGTCAGCCGATCAAGCTCTTCCTACCGGTTTCGTCACAGTCTTGTGACTTCCGCTGGGAATTGTAGGAGGCCCCTCCGGTCAAGCACCACTTCCTTACTCCCCCCGGGGGACAACTTGACTAGCTGAACAGACCCTTGTAGGCCTCCCTGTCACACCGAGGTTTGCCCCATTCCCTCCGACTTCTGTATTAATATCTCCTCTAAGTTAAGGTGCAGGCCTGCACCTCCTGTTAGTAGCGGGTATCCCTTCGGGCTTGCTCTCCATGCCTTACCACCTACCCCCAATAGGTCAACTCCTCTGAGTTATGTTCCCTCTTTGGGATCTACTGCTGCTTGCTGGCCTCCACTGACTCCCTGCGTTGAGGACTGAGTGGAGGCTCCCAACTAGTGGTGTTATTGCACTTTGGTGCACCTTTTGGGCTTTGTGTTTTTTTTTTATGTTGTTTATTTTGTCTTTTTTGTTGTATCTATGCAATAACTGTGGTTTGTTCCAGGCTCCTATTCCTGCTTAATGTGTTACCAATGCTCCCTGGCCCCTGGTCTGACGTCCTGTGGGTCTCTCTCTCCTCCTGATAGGGGCACAGTTGTTCCCCTGTGCTGCCTTCCACCATGGCCTCCTTGAAAGTCGTATCGTACAACGTGCATGGTTACATAGTTACATAGGTGAGGTTGAAAAAAGACACAAGTCCATCAAGTCCAACCTATGTGTGTGATTATATGTCAGTATTACATTGTATATCCCTGTATGTTGCTGTCGTTCAGGTGCTCATCCAATAGTTTCTTAAAACTATCAATGCTCCTCGATGAGACCACCGCCTGTGGAAGGGAATTCTACATCCTTGCCGATCTTACAGTAAAGAACGTAGTTTAAGGTTAAACCTTTTTTCTTCTAATTTTAATGAGTGGCCACGAGTCTTGTTAAACTCCTTTCTGTGGAAAAGTTTTATCCCTATTGTGGGGTCACCAGTAGACATGTGCACACTGAAATATTTCGTTTCGGAATTTTGTTTTTGCCCGAAAAATAAATTTAGTTACTCCCGAAATTTAGTTTTTATTTATTTTGTTTAGTTAAAAAATGCATTTGTCCGAAAATCCGAAATAATTCAGATCGAATTTGTCATTGAAGTCAAATGTTCTGCCTACAAGCTATAGTAGAATTCTGATGTTGTATGACATTAGTAATAATTATATTTATTAATCAGTCAACCAACATTAGAATTCTTCTATTGCCTATGGGCGGAGCATTTGACCATAAATGTAAACTCGCAGCGACTGCTTCGTCGAATCTTCATGTTGAATCTTCATGTCAAATCTTTTCTCTCTATGTCGAATAATCTTGGACTAATAGAGTTAGGTTAGGCACATTCAACCTTTTTTGCTATTGTCTCTATAATGTCAAATCTTTTCTCTCTATGTCGAATCTTTTCTCTCTCTGTAGAATATTTTTGGACTAATAGAGCTAAGGTTAGGCACATTCGACCACAGGTTCGATGGTCACAAATCACTATTGTCAGCGTCATGTCGAATCTCCTATCTATATCGAACTGTTGTCACAACGAAAACGAAAGTAAAGCATTTGTTTATGTCGGATCTTTCGGTTTTCGGATTCTGCACGTTCGTTATCGCTTGTTAAAACAATAACAAAAATACCCGAAATTCGGACGAAAATGCATTCGGACGAAAACAAATGCACATGTCTAGTCACGAGTATGGTATTTGTATATTTAAATCATATCCCCTCTCAAATGTCTCTTCTCCAGAGAGAATAAGTTCAGTGCTCGCAACCTTTCCTCATAACTAATATCCTCCAGACCCTTTATTAGCTTTGTTGCCCTTCTTTGTACTGCCTCCATTTCCAGTACATCCTTCCAAGGACTGGTGCCCAAAACTGAACAGCATACTCCAGGTGCGGCTGGACCAGAGTCTTGCAAAGCGGGAGAATCGTTTTATCTCTGGAGTTGATCCCATTTTTAATGCATGCCAACATTCTGTTTGCTTTGTTAGCAGCAGCTTGGCATTGCATGCCATTGCTGAGCCTATCATCTACCAGGACCCCCATATCCTTTTCCATCCTAGATTCCCCCAGAGGTTCTCCCCCCAGTGTATATATTGCATTCATATTTTTGCCACCCAAATGCATTATTTACATTTTTTCTACATTGAACCTCATTTGCCATGTAGTTGCCTACCGCATTAATTTGTTCGGATCTTTTTGCAAGGTTTCCACATCTTGCGGATAAGTTATTGCCCTGCTTAGCTTAGTATCGTCCAAAAATACAGAGATTGAACTGTTTACACCATCCTCCAGGTTATTTATGAACAAATTAAAGAGGATTGGTCCCAGCACAGAACCCTGGGGGACCCCACTACCCCCCGACCATTCCGAGTACTCCCCATTTATCACCCCCCTCTGAATTCGACCTTGTAGCCAGTTTTCTATCCATGTACTCACCCTATGGTCCCTGCCAATGGACCTTATGCCCTTTCAAAACGCAGTAAGTTGTGGCTTAAAACAAAATGTCTGGGGGCACACATACTTTTTTTTACAGGAAACACACTTTTGCACTGACTCGGTCCGACATCTCACTACTCACCTGTATAAATCATGGTACCTGAGCAACTCCCCACGACCCAAATCTGGGGGGTTGCCATAGCTATTCACAAACAATGCCCCTTTGTACCGCTAGACCATTTGGCTGACCCTAATGGTAGGTTTGTGTTTCTTAAAGGCACTATTCTTGGCCGTAAATTCACGTTTGCAGCTGTGTATGCCACGAACATTATATAGCTTACTTTTCTGGAATCTCTAGCCCCCAGCTAATATTGGGGGTTGACTTAAATGTTACAATTAGATCCAATCCACAATTAGATACATCCTCAGGCCATTCTTCTCATTTGTTTGCTTTCCTAAAACACTTTAGAAAGTCCCTACAGGCGCACCATCTGGTCAACTGTTGGAGGCTGCTTCATCCCACAGGTAGAGACTATAGCTATTTCTCGGCCACCCATAGTGTCTATACTCGTATAGACCTTCTGGTGATGGACCAGTTTTCCCTTGACTCCCTATCTGGCGCATCCATTGGCTACATAACCATAACGAATCATGCTCCGGTTTCCATTTCCCTGCACCCAAGTACAAAACTACAGAGAGAGATCAGGGAGAGAGAGACATACGAGAGAGAGAGAGATCAGAGAGAGAGACATCAGAGAGAGAGGGACATCAGAGAGAAAGTAATCAGAGAGAGAAAGAGAGACATCAGAGAGAGAGACATGAGAGAGAGAGAGACATCAGAGAGAGAGACAACAGAGAGAGCCGTCAGCGGCTGAACATCCCGATGCCCATCTTGGTACACCCTGCACTCGGCTGTAGTAAGCCAGCAGTGGACATCTTGTTACACCCAGCCCATATAGTTCGAGCTAGGTGTAACAAGATGTCTGCTGCTGCTTTAATGCTGCCTTCATCTGTATTGTTCTCCCTGCGGCGGTGGGCAGGCTCTGAGCGGGGATCCGCGTCATTTCCTTTTGAATTCGCTGTGTCTCCTGGGATCTCGTGTAATTAATCCCAGGAGACATTGCGGAGGTCAGATGCGAAATCTTGCGTGAATTCGATAGCACCGCTCGTAGCTGTGAAGCCACTGAGCATGCGCGGGAACCGGCAATGAATGCTGGTACGGCAAAACGAAGGGAACCAGGAAGTGTTTGCTTGTGGGCTTCAAATTCCCACAAGAAAAATGACATCGGTCAGGAGATTTTTTTATAAGAAATATTTAGACAGAAAAACCGACGTAGAAACGGTGCAGCACTGAAACAAGTAAGTTTATTCTAAGATTAATACTTTTCAGATAGATAGACCGTAAAAAAAAATGTCAGTTTGTCATTGTCAGTGCAGAACCGCTTTGAGAAACACTGTCATAGAGCACCTAGGGTGAAGATACCAAACTCTGTTCCCCCTCCCTCAGGTTTATTACACAAGTGTCAGTGGGGTTTATTTACTAAAACTGGAGAGCGCAAAAATCTGTTGCAGCTGTTCATTGTAGCCAATCAGCTTCTAACTTCAGCTTGTTCAATTAAGCTTTGACAGTGAGCCCAGGTTCACACTGACAGCGGGATTGAAATTGTGCGAGTAGAAATCACACCCCGAACTCGCCAAAAGTAGTACAGAAACTACTTTTGGGAATCGTTGTGGCGCCACACCAATTTGAACAGTACCATTGCCGGCAACATGTCAAATCACATGCCAAATTGCTCCAATGTGAACCTAGGCTAAAACCTGGAAGCTGATTGGTTTCTATGCAGAGCTGCACCAGATTTTGCACTCTCAAGCTTTAGTAAATAAACCCCAGTGCCTTTTCAAGACAAGAAAATGTTTAAAACAGGCCAGGGAGGGGCAAAGCAGTGACATTGAGGACACAAGCCACAAGAAAGGTAAACATACATGCTTTTCTTTTACGAGTCCAAGGTTCTTTTACAAGTGACCCTGTAGTGACTTTGTCACTTTAGGAAGCAGATGCTCCAAATAAACTGGTCCTAGGAGGGAGAAGTAGAGTGTTTATTTAAAGCGAATCTAAACTCAAAAGCAAACATTTTATATATTGCTGCTATATAGGGATGGGCCCGGTGCTCGATGCTAACCCACGTTCGCATCGAGCACCGGGCGTTCGCTCGCTCGGCGAGCCCAGAACTATTTTGGCCGCTCGCATCACGTTCGTGTGATGCGAGCGGCCCCGCAATGCATTGCGGCCGGCGCGGCCGGCGCAGTGCATTGCTGGCTGATGATTGGCCAAGCATGCACTGTGACCCCGCATGCTTGGCCAATCACAGCCCCGGAAACTCGAAGAGCCATAATTGGCTACAGGCAGGACGCCTGTAGCCAATTACAGCTCAGGGGCTGTAGTACACGCCCCCCCCTATAAAAGGCCGCCACGCCGTCTGCGCCGGTCACATGCTGTTCCGGCGCAGATAGAGCAGGCTAGATCTGTGACACTCTGCTGGATTTAGTTAGTTAGAGAGATTTACTTAGAGAGATTGAGTTAGATAGATTCATTCATTTAGATTGATTTAGAAAGAGGGGCTTGTAGTGTGTTCGTGGCAGGCAGGCAGAGCTCCTATATTTTGTTCCCAGAAGCACCTATAGGACTTGTAGTGTGTTCGTGGCAGGCAGGCAGAGCTCCTATATTTTGTTCCCAGAAGCACCTATAGGACTTGTAGTGTGTTCGTGGCAGGCAGGCAGAGCTCCTATATTTTGTTCCCAGAAGCACCTATAGGACTTGTAGTGTGTTCGTGGCAGGCAGGCAGAGCTCCTATATTTTGTTCCCAGAAGCACCTATAGGACTTGTAGTGTGTTCCTGGCAGGCAGGCAGAGCTCCTATATTTTGTTCCCAGAAGCACCTATAGGACTTGTAGTGTGTTCGTGGCAGGCAGGCAGAGCTCCTATATTTTGTTCCCAGAAGCACCTATAGGACTTGTAGTGTGTTCCTGGCAGGCAGGCAGAGCTCCTATATTTTGTTCCCAGAAGCACCTATAGGACTTGTAGTGTGTTCGTGGCAGGCAGGCAGAGCTCCTATATTTTCTTCCCAGAAGCACCTATAGGACTTGTAGTGTGTTCCTGGCAGGCAGGCAGAGCTCCTATATTTTGTTCCCAGAAGCACCTATAGGACTTGAAGTGTGTTAGTCCCATCACACAGAGATCATATATTTTGTTCCCAGAAGCACCTATAGGACTTGAAGTGTGTTAGTCCAATCACACAGAGATCATATATTTTGTTCCCAGAAGCACCTATAGGACTTGAAGTGTGTTAGTCCAATCACACAGAGATCATACATTTTGTTCCCAGAAGCACCTATAGGACTTGAAGTGTGTTAGTCCCATCACACAGACCTATATTTTCTTCCCAGAAGCACCTATAGGACTTGAAGTGTGTTAGTCCAATCACACAGAGATCATATATTTTGTTCCCAGAAGCACCTATAGGACTTGAAGTGTGTTAGTCCAATCACACAGAGATCATATATTTTGTTCCCAGAAGCACCTATAGGACTTGAAGTGTGTTAGTCCCATCACACAGAGATCATATATTTTGTTCCCAGAAGCACCTATAGGACTTGAAGTGTGTTAGTCCAATCACACAGAGATCATATATTTTGTTCCCAGAAGCACCTATAGGACTTGAAGTGTGTTAGTCCAATCACACAGAGATCATATATTTTGTTCCCAGAAGCACCTATAGGACTTGAAGTGTGTTAGTCCCATCACACAGACCTATATTTTCTTCCCAGAAGCACCTATAGGACTTGAAGTGTGTTAGTCCAATCACACAGAGATCATATATTTTGTTCCCAGAAGCACCTATAGGACTTGAAGTGTGTTAGTCCCATCACACAGAGATCATATATTTTGTTCCCAGAAGCACCTATAGGACTTGAAGTGTGTTAGTCCCATCACACAGAGATCATATATTTTGTTCCCAGAAGCACCTATAGGACTTGAAGTGTGTTAGTCCAATCACACAGAGATCATATATTTTGTTCCCAGAAGCACCTATAGGACTTGAAGTGTGTTAGTCCCATCACACAGACCTATATTTTCTTCCCAGAAGCACCTATAGGACTTGAAGTGTGTTAGTCCCATCACACAGAGATCATGTATTTTGTTCCCAGAAGCACCTATAGGACTTGAAGTGTGTTAGTCCCATCACACAGAGATCATATATTTTGTTCCCAGAAGCACCTATAGGACTTGAAGTGTGTTAGTCCAATCACACAGAGATCATATATTTTGTTCCCAGAAGCACCTATAGGACTTGAAGTGTGTTAGTCCCACCACACAGACCTATATTTTCTTCCCAGAAGCACCTATAGGACTTGAAGTGTGTTAGTCCAATCACACAGAGATCATATATTTTGTTCCCAGAAGCACCTATAGGACTTGAAGTGTGTTAGTCCCATCACACAGACCTATATTTTCTTCCCAGAGGCACCTATAGGACTTGAAGTGTGTTAGTCCCATCACACAGAGATCATATATTTTGTTCCCAGAAGCACCTATAGGACTTGAAGTGTGTTAGTCCCATCACACAGAGATCATATATTTTGTTCCCAGAAGCACCTATAGGACTTGAAGTGTGTTAGTCCAATCACACAGAGATCATATATTTTGTTCCCAGAAGCACCTATAGGACTTGAAGTGTGTTAGTCCCATCACACAGACCTATATTTTCTTCCCAGAAGCACCTATAGGACTTGAAGTGTGTTAGTCCAATCACACAGAGATCATATATTTTGTTCCCAGAAGCACCTATAGGACTTGAAGTGTGTTAGTCCCATCACACAGAGATCATATATTTTGTTCCCAGAAGCACCTATAGGACTTGAAGTGTGTTAGTCCAATCACACAGGGATCATATATTTTGTTCCCAGAAGCACCTATAGGACTTGAAGTGTGTTAGTCCAATCACACAGAGATCATATATTTTGTTCCCAGAAGCACCTATAGGACTTGAAGTGTGTTAGTCCCATCACACAGACCTATATTTTCCTCCCAGAAGCACCTATAGGACTTGAAGTGTGTTAGTCCCATCACACAGAGATCATATATTTTGTTCCCAGAAGCACCTATAGGACTTGAAGTGTGTTAGTCCAATCACACAGAGATCATATATTTTGTTCCCAGAAGCACCTATAGGACTTGAAGTGTGTTAGTCCCACCACACAGACCTATATTTTCTTCCCAGAAGCACCTATAGGACTTGAAGTGTGTTAGTCCAATCACACAGAGATCATATATTTTGTTCCCAGAAGCACCTATAGGACTTGAAGTGTGTTAGTCCCATCACACAGAGACCTATATTTTCTTCCCAGAGGCACCTATAGGACTTGAAGTGTGTTAGTCCCATCACACAGAGATCATATATTTTGTTCCCAGAAGCACCTATAGGACTTGAAGTGTGTTAGTCCCATCACACAGAGATCATATATTTTGATCCCAGAAGCACCTATAGGACTTGAAGTGTGTTAGTCCAATCACACAGAGATCATATATTTTGTTCCCAGAAGCACCTATAGGACTTGAAGTGTGTTAGTCCCATCACACAGACCTATATTTTCTTCCCAGAGGCACCTATAGGACTTGAAGTGTGTTAGTCCCATCACACAGAGATCATATATTTTGTTCCCAGAAGCACCTATAGGACTTGAAGTGTGTTAGTCCCATCACACAGAGCTCCTATATTTTCTTCTCAGCAGCACCCACAGGACTTCTAGTGTGTTAGTGGCATCACACAGAGCTCCTCTATTTTATTTGCAGAAGCACCCACAGGACTTCTAGTGTGTTAGTGGCATCACACAGAGCTCCTCTATTTTCTTTGCAGAAGCACCCATAGGACTTCTAGTGTGTTAGTGGCATCACACAGAGCTCCTATATTTTCTTCTCAGCAGCACCCCATAGGACTTCTAGTGTGTTAGTGGCATCACACAGAGCTCCTCTTTTTTCTTTGCAGAAGCACCCATAGGACTTCTAGTGTGTTAGTGGCATCACACAGAGCTCCTATATTTTCTTCTCAGCAGCACCCACAGGACTTCTAGTGTGTTAGTGGCATCACACAGAGCTCCTCTATTTTCTTTGCAGAAGCACCCACAGGACTTCTAGTGTGTTAGTGGCATCACACAGAGCTCCTCTATTTTCTTTGCAGAAGCACCCACAGGACTTCTAGTGTGTTAGTGGCATCACACAGAGCTCCTCTATTTTCTTTGCAGAAGCACCCATAGGACTTCAAGTGTGTTAGTGGCATCACACAGAGCTCCTATATTTTCTTCTCAGCAGCACCCACAGGACTTCTAGTGTGTTAGTGGCATCACACAGAGCTCCTCTATTTTCTTTGCAGAAGCACCCATAGGACTTCTAGTGTGTTAGTGGCATCACACAGAGCTCCTCTATTTTCTTTGCAGAAGCACCCATAGGACTTCTAGTGTGTTAGTGGCATCACACAGAGCTCCTATATTTTCTTCTCAGCAGCACCCACAGGACTTCTAGTGTGTTAGTGGCATCACACAGAGCTCCTCTATTTTCTTTGCAGAAGCACCCACAGGACTTCTAGTGTGTTAGTGGCATCACACAGAGCTCCTCTATTTTCTTTGCAGAAGCACCCATAGGACTTCAAGTGTGTTAGTGGCATCACACAGAGCTCCTATATTTTCTTCTCAGCAGCACCCACAGGACTTCTAGTGTGTTAGTGGCATCACACAGAGCTCCTCTATTTTCTTTGCAGAAGCACCCATAGGACTTCTAGTGTGTTAGTGGCATCACACAGAGCTCCTCTATTTTCTTTGCAGAAGCACCCATAGGACTTCTAGTGTGTTAGTGGCATCACACAGAGCTCCTATATTTTCTTCTCAGCAGCACCCACAGGACTTCTAGTGTGTTAGTGGCATCACACAGAGCTCCTATATATTCTTCTCAGCAGCACCCACAGGACTACCGACTACAATGGCTGGAAGACCGCCAAGGGGAGGCAGAGCGTGCAGAGCCAAGAACACAGGGCAGGCAGGCTCTGTTTCTAGTGGACGTGGCCGTGGACGTGGACGTGGTCGTGCATCGTCATCAGCACGTGGCCATGGGACACGCGCGTCTTTGTTTTCGGCAGCTGGACATGTGGAGCCGCATCATGCTGAAGGCTTGGTAGAATGGATGACCAAGCCCTCCTCATCCTCCTCATCCTCTCTCACCCAGGCTCAGGGTACTGGCAGAGCATCATCAGCCACCCCTTCCCTAGACCCACCATGTCCTCCTGAGGAGTCCCCCGAACTCTTTGAGCACAGTGTTGGGTACATGCTCCAGGAGGATGCCCAACGATTCGAAGGCTCGGATGATGATACCCAGCTTGAGGAATCTGGCAGTACTGTTCCACCAGCTGCAGCTTACTGCCAGGTTTGCTCTAGTGGTGAAGAGGGAGGGGATGATGAGGTCACTGACTCCACGTGGGTGCCTGAAGGGAGAGAGGATGAGGAGGAGGACGAGGAGGAGGAGGATGCGGCGTCACATGTCCAACGAGGCAGGGTGCCCCCTGGAGGCCAGGTAGAGGCCAGCACAGCAACTGTACAACACCGCAGAGCTCCGCCTGTGCAGGGCGCTGCCTCTGCACGTTATCAGAAAAGTTCTTTGGTGTGGGCCTTTTTTGAGACGAGTGCAGCAGATCGCACCACTGCTATTTGCAATATTTGTCTCAAGCGTATCTCGCGTGGCCAAAACATCAGCCGCTTGGGCACCACAAGCATGACCAGACATATGGCGACCTGCCATGCAGCTCGTTGGCAGGCACACATAAAAGACCCACACCAAAGAACTAAGCGGACCTCTCCTTGCTCCTCCTCAGCTGGGATCTCCATCCCCACTACACCTTCAGTCCTCTCTGAAAGCTGCTCTGAGAGGACTGAAGGTGTAGAATTAGGTGTGTCACAACCAAGTACTTGCAGTACACCGACGTCCGATTGCAGCAGGCAAATTTCCCTGCCCCAGCTGCTGGACCGTAGAAAGAAGTACACTCCCAGCCATCCACATGCCCAGCGGTTGAATGCTAGCCTGGCTAAATTGCTAGCACTTCAACTGCTGCCTTTTCAGTTGGTAGACTCGGCCCCCTTCCGTGAGTTTGTTCAATGTGCGGTTCCTCAGTGGCAGGTTCCCAAACGCCACTTTTTCTCACGGAAGGCGATTCCGTCTCTCTACCGGCATGTGGAGGGCAATGTCCATGCCTCGCTGGACAGGGCGGTCAGCGGTAAGGTGCATATTACCGCTGACTCATGGTCCAGCAGGCATGGACAGGGACGGTACCTTTCTTTCACGGCCCATTGGGTCACTCTATTGGCAGCTGGGAGGGATGCAGGACAAGGTGCAGTAGTGTTGGAGGTTGTTCCGCCACCACGCCTCCAAAACGCTACTACTGCTACTGGTTGTGACACACCTCTCTCCTCCACCCCCTCCTCTTCTTCTTCCTCCAGTGCTCTGTCCTTGGAACCAGCGGTGCTCCGTAGGCGTACAAGGGGCTACGCAAGTACGCAGGCAAAAAGATGCCATGCCGTGCTTGCGCTGGTGTGTTTGGGGGACAGGAGCCACACTGGGCCAGAGGTTCTGGCAGCTCTGCAGGGGCAGGCCGAGAGGTGGTTGACGCCACGTCAGCTTAAGCCAGGAATGGTCGTTTCTGACAATGGCACCAACCTCCTCTCCGCCCTGCGACAGGGGCAGCTCACCCATGTGCCCTGCATGGCTCACGTCCTCAACCTGGTGGTGCAGCGGTTCTTGGGCAGGTTCCCAGGCTTACAGGATGTCCTGAGGCAGGCCAGGAAAGTCTGTGTGCATTTCCGCCGATCTTATAATGCCAGTGCTCGGCTGACTGAGCTGCAAAAGGAGCTGAACCTGCCCAAGAACCGCCTAATATGTGACATGCCCACCAGGTGGAACTCAACGTTGGCCATGCTGCAGCGACTGCACACGCAGCAGAGGGCCATCAATGAGTACCTTTGCGACTACGGCACCAGGACAGGGTCAGGGGAGCTTGGTTTTTTTTCCCCACGTCAGTGGAGCATGATCAGGGATGCATGCACTGTCCTCTCACCATTTGAGGAGGCCACGAGGATGGTGAGCAGTGACAGTGCATGCATCAGTGACACTGTCCCTCTTGTCCACCTGTTGGAGCATACGCTGCGTGGGATAATGGACAGGGCACTTGAGGCAGAACAGAGGCAGGAAGAGGAGGACTTCCTTGCCTCTCAAGGCCCCCTTTATCCGGACAGTGTTCCTCCTGTCCCACCCATCACACAGGAAGAGGATGAGGAGGAGGAGGAGGAGGATTGTGTGAGCATGGAGGTGGAGCCTGGCACTCAGCATCAGCAGCAGCAGTCTTTTAGGGATGATGTACAGTCCCAACAAACCAGTGGACTTGTACGTGGCTGGGAGGAGGTGGCTGGCGATCATGTCATCCTCAGTGACCCAGAAGACTCCGGACCGAATGCCTCAGCTAACCTACGCTGCATGGCCTCCCTGATCCTGCAAAGCCTGCGGAAGAATCCTCGTGTTCTTCGGATCAAGGAGAGGGACCATTACTGGCTGGCCACTCTCCTTGATCCGCGGTACAAGGGTAAGGTTGCGGACCTTATCTTGCCGTCGCAGAGGGAGCAGAGGATGAGACATCTCAGGGAGGCCTTGCAGAAAGGTCTGTGCAACGCGTTCCCAGAAACTGGGAGGCTACAAACTCCTGGTCCTGGGCGACGAGTAGCTGAGGCTTCGGTCAGTAGCAGAAGGAGCGGTGGGGAAGGTGGACGTCTGACCGATGCGTTCAGACAATTTTTTAGTCCGCAGCCCCAAGGTATGATCGGTTCCAGCAACCATCGCCAGCGTCTGATATACATGGTGCAGGAATACCTTGGGGCAAGGTCAGACTTGGACACCTTTCCCACCGAAAATCCTCTGGCTTACTGGGTCCTGAGGATGGATCACTGGCCAGAGCTTGCACAGTATGCAATTGAGCTACTGGCCTGTCCTGCCTCCAGCGTTCTGTCCGAACGCACATTCAGTGCTGCTGGAGGATTTGTGACTGATCATAGGGTGCGCCTGTCCACCGCCTCGGTTGATCGACTGACCTTCATCAAAATGAATCAGTCTTGGATCACCACCAGCTACCAGGCACCTGAGGCGGATATAACCGAATAATTTTTAATGTCACATCACATCCCTTCAAGACTGCCTATGCTGATGCTGAGTGACTGTCCTCTTATGTTCACTGACTATCCTCTTCCTCCTCCTCAATGATCCATGCCACCACACCAGTGCCTAAGGTACTTACAATTTTTTTAAAAAATGCTTCGCAACACGTGTGACTGCTGTGCTCCAAGTACAGTATCTGTGAGGGGTTGCAGTGTTGTGGCAGCAGCACCAGTGCCTAAGGCACAATTTTTCAGCCCCTGTTTAACAGGGGCGTGTACATACAATTTTTATAAAAAAATGCTTCGCAACAATGTGCTCCAAGTACAGTATCTGTGAGGGGTTGCAGTGTTGTGGCACCAGCACCAGTGCCTAAGGCACAATTTTTCAGCCCCTGTTTAACAGGGGCGTGTACTTACAATTTTTTAAAAAAATGCTTCGCAACACGTGTGACTGCTGTGCTCCAAGTACAGTATCTGTGAGGGGTTGCAGTGTTGTGGCACCAGCACCAGTGCCTAAGGCACAATTTTTCAGCCCCTGTTTAACAGGGGAGGGTAATTACAAATCTTGATCTAATAGTTCACAGCAGGGCCCATTCCTGCGCCCACCAAGAGTAACTATGAGGGCCTACAGTCTTGTGGCAACACCGTCCACCACCACCGCCAAAGGCCCAATTTTTCTGCCCTGTTCATCAGGTGCTTGCAATTACAAATCTTGATCTAATAACTCACAGCAGGGCCCATTCCTGCGCCCACCAAGAGTAACTGTGAGAGCTTACAGTCTTGTGGCAACACCGTCCACCACCACCACCACCACCCCCAATTTTTCTGCCCTGTTCAACAGGTGCATGCAATTACAAATCTTGATCTATTAACTCACAGCAGGGCCCATTCCTGTGCCCACCAGTCTTGTGGCTACACCAACATCTAATAGGGCAAATTTCTGCAGAGTATATACGCCAGGCCCCTACTTTCATACATCCAACTTACAAACGACTCCTACTTGCAAATGGAAAGAGAAAACAGGAAGTGAGAGGAAATCTACCCCTAGGAAGGGAAATTCTATCCTGTTAGATTTAATTTGGGAAAAAGGTATCTCCTCTCTACTAATACTTTATCACCAATCCTTGTTTCAATTAAAACCCCACTTTTTCCAAAAACATTTGTCATTGGGACGGAAAGTGAGGTGACATGTTCTGAACAGATGTGCAAAGACAGCAAATGTTACAGGGGTGATAACCCCTCCCTATGTTCTCCAAAAAGCTTAAAAATAGATTTTTTTGGGATGGAGCTACACTTCATAATGTACCTGTTCAGATTCTACTTAAGAACAAACCTAAAGCCGCAAGTGGTTTTAAATGGCTTCTTTTTTTCCTTTAAAAATGTCATTTTGTGCAAGGACAGTTCTAAACACGGGAAACACATGCCACTTCACAGGCATACTTTAGACACCCCCCAGGTACCATATTTAAAGGAAAATTTCACTTTTTTTTTTTCACTTTATGCATCATTAAAATGACTGCTCCCGAAAAAACGTTAGTTTTTAAAAGTTCTTTTTGCATTGATATATGTCCCCTGGGGCAGGACCCGGGTCCCCAAACCTGTTTTATGACATTAACATGCATATTGGCCGTTGTAATTAGCACTTTTGATTTCGAACGTTCACGTCCATTATAACGTATAGGGTTCGAAAATTCGCGCAAACTTTCGGTCGGTTCGAAGGTTCTGGTGCGAACCGAACCCGGGGGTGTTCGGCTCATCCCTACTGCTATATTAGTTCTCTTTTTATAGGCCTTATTTTCACCTGATGATCTGCCTAGTAACACATTTCCTGTCAAGTCCCCTTTCACATTTGTGCGACTTGTCCTGGGACTTGAGACTGCAAAGTCGCATGACAAGTCGTTCCCCATGATTTCCAATGAGTACCATTCATATCTGTGCAACTTCAAGTCGCACCGACTTCACCCTGGGTTCACACTAGTGCGATGCGGGAACCAGCACGATTCCAGCTCCTCTCCCGCAGCTTCTGCGAACCGCTGCGGCGTCAGTAACAAAGTTAATGACACCCCCAGTTTAGTTCACAGATCGCAGTGCGAACTGTGAACTCGCACAGAAATCGGATCGCATAGGTAAGAACACCCATGCGATCCGATTCTAGTGCAGGGAAAAACAAGTCCCTGCACTATTTTCTGTGCAAATCCAATGCGAGTTCAGCCATACAACTGTATGGCTGAACTCGCATTGCTTAGAGATCGCATGTGATCGGCACCTGCGGTGCAGGTGCAAATCACATGCGATCTCTGAGATTGCGCTAGTGTGACTGTGAACCCAGACTAAAAGTAGTCCCTGTACTACTTTGGTCCGACTTTGATGCAAGTTGAGGTTCATAGACCTCAAGTTGACACAGGCAAAATCGCGTCCGCAAAATTGCAGCAGAATCGCACGACTTTCCCTTCGCAGCAGTGTGAAAGGGTTACAGTGTCTCCCCTTTATGGAGCCTTGGTTACCAGTATTGTCAACCTGTACAGAGGGTAGTGTGAGGCTCCATGCGCACTAGGAGCAGAAAAAACGTTCAACGTTTTTAGCTTAAAAACGTGGCACAAAAGACACAAATTGAAAGCATATTGTACAAAGTTTAGGCAAATCTAAAGCCTCATACACGCAATCGGACTTTGTACAAACTTTCCCATGGATTTTTGTACAAAGGGCGCCGGCCGTGAACTTGTATTGCATACACACGGCAGGACTTTTTCAGCCAACTTTCACCAAATCACGTGTTTTTTCTGCTTTTTACTGCCACCTTTGGTCAACCTCTGTATTGTTGTCTGATCTTTTGCATTGGTTCTGAGCATGCGTGTTTGTACTGTGTACGAAAGTCCTATGGTTTTGTGTACACATGGTCGGACTTTGCTCCATCAGACTTTTGTTGCCGGAAAGTTTGTCCGTTCGCACAGCCAACAAAAGTCTGATGAAAACTGAAAAAGTTTGTCCGATGGAGCGTACACACGGTTGGATGTTGCCTTAAAACAGCTAATTTGCATGTTTGTTGTCAAAAAGTCAGATCGTGTGTATGGGCCTTATGAGGGTTTAAGAGCATTTCATTTATAGGCGTTTTTTGCACTACACACCCCTCTGCAAAAGCCAGGAAATGATGTACATTTACTAAAAAAAACTTTAAAAAACTTGACGTTCAGAAGAGATAAGAGGAGTTAAGGCGAAACTGACGTTTTCTACAGCTCCTAAACTTCTCCAGAAAATGTGATAGAGAAGGTTTTTTTTTCCTGCCTCTGAACATCTCTGACAGAAAGCGCCTGTAGTAGTCATAACGTGCAAAGACACATAGAACACGATAGAAGTGCTTCTAGAGGCAGGTGAAAAAAATTTCAAACGACTGTAGTGTGACATCCAGTGTGCATGGAACCTAAGATGCATTAACAGATTTAGATGACCTTGACAAACAAATTAAATCTGAACTCCAGCTAACACTTAGCACTTACAGTAACAGAGTAACAGTTTTTAGGATAAAGGTTTTACCTTTTAAAAAAAAAAGTAACATTGTAAGCACCCCTGTCGGTGTTAAATGATGTCTCATCTCTCTAACTGCCTTTTTGCTGGACATTTTGGGCTGTTAAAAAAATTTGAAAAATAACAGACTTACTGGTCAGATCCCCAGGCAAAAATAAACGGAAAAAGTAAAAAAAGTAAGAAAACTAATATAAACTGCTATATATTAACCGTTAGCCAACCAACCGCCATCGTTATACCGCGGCATATTCAGCTCTCCTGTGCAAATTGCCATAGCTGTACGGCGGCTCACACAGGCGTGATAGCGGGCCCGTGAGTCAGGCAGACTTCATGTCCGCCGGCGACCCGCAATTGCCTATTACAGAGGCAGAACGGGGAACTGCCTATGTACACAAGGTGATTCCCTGTTCTGACAGGTCACATGACAGGGATCTACTGTTCCCAGTGATCAGGAACAGTGATCTCTGCCATGTTCCTGGTAGTCCATCCCCCCTACAGTTAGAACACACCTAGGGAACACATTTAACCCCTTGATTGCCCCCTAGTGTTAACTCCTTCCCTCCAGTGACATTTACACAGTAATCAGTAGCTATTTATAACACTGATCGCTGTATGAATGTCAATGGTCCCAAAAAAGTGTCAAAAGTGTCCGATCTGTCTGCTGCAATGACGTAGTCCCGCTAAAAATCCCAGACCGCCGCCATTGCTAGTAAAAAAAAAAATGCCATAAATCTATCCCTTATTTTGTAGACGCTATAACTTTTGCGCAAACCAATCAATATACACCTATTGCGATTTTTTTTTTAACAAAAATATGTAAAAGCATATATATCGGCCTAAACTGATGAATATTTGTTTTTTTATATTTTTTTGGGGATGTGTATTATAGCAAAAAGTAAAAAAACTATTTTTTTTCAAAATTGTCGCTCTTTGTTTGTTTATAGCGCAAAAAAATAAAAGCCGCAGAGGTGATCAAATACCACCAAAAGAAAGCTCTATTTGTAGGAAAAAACTACTTTAATTTTGTTTGGGTGCAACGTCGCACAACCACGCAATTGTCAGTTAAAGTGATGCAGTGCCGTATCGCAAAAAATGGCCTGGTCATTAGGGGCAAATCCTGCCGGGGCTGAAGTGGTTAAAGAGGAGTTCCGAGCCCCCACAAGAAAATTAAAAGTCACCAACTAACACCTACTAATATTAGGATACTTACTTGTCCAGGGTTCCCGTGATGTCAGCACCCCAGCCCATTTTCAGATCAGCTGTCGGCAGGTTCCCTAGTGCACATGCACGAAGCGCGATGCACTTTTTAATTGGCCCGGTGGCGGAGGAAGGAGGAGGGGGCTGAACTTCCGAGGGACAGCACTGCGACCCCGTCTCCTGGAAGTGGGGACAAGTACCTGTTAAAAACAGGTACTTGTTCCCCCCTCCCCCCTGAAAGGTGCCAAATGTGGCACTGGAGTGGGGGGGGGGAGTCACAGCAGAACTCCGCTTCAACTTTTTGCTTTTGGGTTTAGATAAGCTCTCTGAAACAGTGTAATGTGTACTGGATAAAAACCCTGGTGCCTACCTGTCCCAAGGCTGGGCAAAGGAAAATGTGCAGTAACCCAAAGCAAGAAGAGTTTAACCTATTGAATCAGGACAGTGATTTATAATTAGTTGCTATGGAGTACAGTTTCCCATATTAGCATAATTTTCTGCACATACTCCCACCCTAATTGACCCACTATTTACACCAAGCAGCCTTTTGTGGTTTTTGATTGGCCTTTTTTGGTTTTTGATTGGACTACCTGCCCAACTCACCATAGTATATTCACAAGAAGGAGCACCAGTGACTGCAGTTAAAGGGTCTGGCAGTGGCAGCAAAAGGAATATACAATTTTTAGACTTAAACTGGCACTGCCAGATGTATCCCAGCTGCAGCTCCCACCCCAGATAGCAAGCAATTGTGCTGCAAGTTTGAAAATGACTTTCTAAGCTATTGCTAGACTTGCCAGGCTTCACAAGTTTGTTGCACAATTGCAGCAAGTCTGCATTGCATGATTCCAGATCAATTTTCTTTGCAAACATTCTGCAAGTCTGCTGCAAGTTCTGGTTCAATTATGTTGTGCAATAGTAATCCCACGAAAGGGGTCACTGTGGCTGAATTTTCAAGCTGTAGACTTGCAGAGCTCTTGCTGTAGACTCACCATTGCAACTTTTCTCTTGCTAGAGACTTGCCATGCAAATTTGCTACAAATTGGAAAAGTGTCAACTAGAACTTATTCTTCAAGTACTCTGAAAGTGTACAACTTGCCAGTGAAAATGTGCAGCAAGTTAACAGACTTACAATTCAACACTGCCCCAAATGTGTGGCAAGTTATCCTTGCTATCTAGGTAGCTTCTCTTTCTGTTGTGCTGATGGGGAAAAGCAAGCAGGTCTGAGGGCTTCTCAATGCAGCATGGAGGATGGGAGACCAGGGCAGATCATCCCTGTGGGTGGACAATCTGGGAAACAACAGGGTCATTCACAACCTCTGCACCCTCCCTGTGGGTGTGACATTTAGACAGCGAAGTTACGTTTTACACTATCCCTGTAGGGGAAAAATCCTAGGTAGTGTCTTTGATACCTTGAGTTGCTTACTGGCTGGGAATGTGGCCAGCTATGATGAGGATGTTCTTGAGCCCCATCCTCATAAAAACAGGGCTCCCTCATCTGCTGTCCCTCCTCATCCCAGCCCTGCATACATCTTATCTGGAGATGTTCTAAGTTGGTAGGATCTTGAAAAGATGCTATTCAACATAGTAATGATCTTTTTTAAATAAATGTACTATGTAATCCAAATATTTGTATGTTGGGTCTTTTAGAGGTTCTGGGAAATCAAGTTAATTTGAGATTGGGGCCTAGTAGATCATTGTACATTGCTGGAAGATTGCACAAAAGTTGGTTTCATCAAACAGTGGTGGAATGTAGTCAATGTAAAGCAGAACTAAACCCTTCTATCCTTTACAGCCAAAGAAGCTGTCATCGTAGCCGCTTCAGTTTGTTAGTGTCTCTAAATATGCTAGTGTTTCTAACGCTTCCTTCCCCCCAAATTAACAGTGCTGCTGTCCAAAGGGGTGCCCCTGTGTTCCTTCATCCAGAGTGGAAGCATTCTAATACAGGAGATGTGTCATGGCCAGATCAGCAGGGGAAAGGAAAAGCAGCCTAAAAAAGAAAATTCATTCAGACACCACATCTGATTGGCAAGCTGCAATATATTACATTTGGGGTTTGGGGTTTAATACCACTTTAAGGAGCAGAGCCTGTCCACTTAGTTTAGTAAATAGGGTAAAGCTGTGTCCATATGAGTTATCCACGCTTTGCCTATATGTCCAGTCTAATGTTGCTGGACTTTGAATGGTTATACCGAAATGATGCCTGCAGTATTAGGTATCATCTTGGTATCATTCATTTCAATGATCGGCGTTTCATGTATGAAAGCATTCTAGCGTGGGGGGGGGGTATTTAGCCTCTAGAACGGCTTTTTCAAGCAGTGGGAGGTAATCTCCCCACACCTCCGGATAGGGAAATTGGAACAGCGTGTTTAATCACACCGATCTTGGTGTGGTCCAGATGCTTTGAGGGCAAGGAAAAGATCTAGGTCTAACAGACCCCAATAAAAAAAAGAGGACCTGTCACTGCCTATTGCTATCATAGGGGATATTTACATTCGTGAGATAACATTAAAAAATGATCACAAAAGAAAAAAATGGAGGGAACAGTTTTAAAATTAAATGAAAAAGCTAAATTTTTTAAATAAAAAAAATTATAAAAAAAAAAAAAAATAAAAGCAACCCCTTTCCCCACCTTTTATCCACGCTTTGCCTTTTTTACATTGACAGTCCCTACTCCTTTAGTAAATCAACTATAATTCATGTTGTTGAAAAACTAAAATTCAGTTAAAATTACTAGAAAAAAATCTGATCTGTCTGTAACATGTGATCTTGTTGATTTTTTTTAACTATAGAAAGAGAAGATACTGACACACCAGAAAGCAAAAAAAAAAAAAAAGAGTAAAAAAACTGAAAAACAAACAAAGAAATGTAATTTATATTTTTAGCAGTCACAAACCTGTGAAAAAGTCGCCAGCATGCTAATTGGTGCTCTTAAACAACACAATGTTCTAGGCGCTGGCCCTATGTGGGAACTAACTGCCCCAGAGCCAATCCGATGCAGCCGTCATAAAAACACATGGAGTGAGTGAATTGTGTAGGAGAGATGCAGACATCGCTATCCGGAACTCAATGAGGATGTGGAGCCTCCAGTCAAACATTGCCGAGCCAATGTAAAGGCTAAACAATTTATTGAGAACAAATTAAAGTACATACGATACAAGGCCGGTGTAGATGAATGAAGATGGGCTAATGTCTGCTGGGTCCGGTGGGCAGAAGGAAGGAAATAATCTGCCGTAATCATACAGCACACCTATGGTGTAAGGCCGTGGATGCTGGGAGCCAAGCCAGAGTACGCTGGTGCTGCCGTGTGATGTCACCGCGATGTCAGGCCAGAAGGGCCAGACACGAGGGACCTGCCAGTCAAACCAGCGTAGAACTCAGGAGAAGCTCGTTGCCGTGATGACGCGTTTCGCGCACATGTGCTTTGTCAAGTCACGGGTGTGACGACAACTGAAGAATTTAAAGCCCTTACAGATGATGGCGGGGAATGGGCAGGGCAATGCCTTAACACAAACAGAGATTAACCCATCGTTAACCCTCAATCCAAAAAGCTATTAAACTTCTATAGTACAACATTAAATACGTATAAAAATCATTTAGAAATTCATTTTAAATTAATTTTAAAAATAATAAGATGTTTTTATTACCAATTAGAAAACATACAAACAAAATACTGAAAATTATAATAGATTCAAAAATAAATGAAATAAAATAAGATAAAAATAAAAATAAATGAAAAATATGTGAAAAAATTAAAAAATGTATAAAAAATAAAAGTAAAAAAAATAAAAGTAAAAAAAATAAAAATAAATATATGATGATTAACAATAACTTATCATTATAATCATAATATATTAATCAAAATTTGGTATATAGAAGATATCCAAACCATATTATTTGGTTCTCTAAGAAAAGTATATACTGATCAAGAGGATCAATGTGATGTCCAGTTCCATGACCTAAAACATGACAGTTCAAAATACATTTAAATCGAAAAATAAAAATAAATACAAACACCGTGTGCAATAGAGCACCCAGATATGTACATATATATATGTACATATGTATTATTGCATGTATAACCTAAAAGTGGCACTACCAAAAACCTTCATGATACAGCCAGAGGTCTATGTTACAAGGCTTTCGTTGAGGCCATTAGGTGATAGAGATCCGAACTTGAAGATTCAAAAGGTCTCTCTTTTGCATAAAAGGGAGAATCTCTCGTTATCTGTCAATGTGCCCTTAGGAATGGCCTCAATAGCCATAACTTCAAGGCAATGTATGTCCTGCCTGTGGGTCTGTAAAAAGTGACAAGGAACACTTTGATGGTCACAGCTTTTGGCAATGTATCTACGATGATCCCCTATACCAGTGGTCTCCAAACTGTGGCCTGGGGGCCAGATGTGGCCCTTTGCTTGTTTTTATCTGGCCCTTGGGTCATTATTCCCCCCACTGTCAGCAACAGCGGGGTATAGATCTTGCCACTGACACCAATAATGAGGTACTGGTCCTCTGACTGATACCAACAATGGGGCACTATTCCTCCTATTGATACCAATGATGGGGCACTATTTCTCCCAATAAAACCCAATGGTGGGTCACTGTTATGTCCAATGACACCAATGATGGGGTACTATGATTTGCACTGATGCCAATGATGGGGCATTATTCATGCCACTGATGCCAATGAGGGGGCACTATGACAGGGCATTGTTTACTCCCACTGACACCAAGACATTTTCTTCTCCCACTGGCCACAGTCCAGCACCCCTAAATTCTGAAGGACAGTAAACTGGCCCTTTGTTTAGAAAGTTTGGAGACCCCTGCCCTATACGTTTATGCATGGTACGTATAGTATGACCTACGTATAGCATATTGCATGGGCACCTGAGGACATAGACCACAAATTTGGTCGAGCGTGTAATAAACTGTTTGATATGAAACGTGTTACCCTTGTTATCTGAGATGGTGGAACAGCCATGTGATATAAATTGGCACGTGAGACAACCTCTCTTCCTACATTGAAATACCCCTGCCTTATTGTCAAAATAGGATCTAATGTCTAAAGGGGGTCTATTTTTAGTACTCTGCAGTTTAGTTGGGGCCAAGATGTTTTTTATGGTACGCACTCTATAGAAAGTAACCTGTGGAGCATATGGTAATATAGGGCCAAGTTTCTGATCTAACTTTAATATATTAAAATGTTTGCGCAGGATTTTGGTAATAGTTCTATACTGGTCATTATAAGTTGTAATAAATCTTACTGCATTTATATTGTCCACTACTGATAGTGCCCTTACATATGGGTACCCTGTGTAGATTAAAAGCCTCCTGTATCAATTTAGGAGGATAACCTTTCTTTAAAAACTTTTGAGACATTAGTGCTCCTTGCAGAGTTTATTCCTTGTCCCTAGAGCAATTTCTCCTTAGTCTATTAAATTGCCCACTGGGGATATTCCTCTTCCAAGCGAGATGGTGACAACTGGAAAAATGAAGATAAGAATTACCCCCCAGTGGGCTTAATGTGGTTATTCGTGATAATGGTCTGGCCCTGATATGACAAGACCAAATCCAAAAAGACAAGTTCCTTGGGATCTAAAACTTGTGTGAACGACAGTCCCATAGAATTGGCATTGCAATGAGCCACAAAAGAGGAGAACACATCTGAGCCACTGTCCCAAATAAGCAAGATATCATCAATATATCTGCCATTGAATATCAAATGTCTGCCAAAGTGATTGTTGGCCCAGATGTGCTCATCCTCCCAGTAGCCATGCTAGATTTGCATTGACCGGAGCGAAATTCGCACCCATGGTGTTGCCTCTGAGTTGCAAATAAAATTGGTCTAAAAAAGTAAAATAATTGTGCATTAGGCAAAATCTGACACTGTCTACCAAAAAATTGGCTTGTCTAGAATTGATCTCACCGCTTTTGGTCAAAAAATATTGTACAACCCTGATGCCTATATCATGGGGGATTGATGTGTATAATGAGGAAACGTCTAACAAGAACCACATTTAGTTATTTTCCCAGGAGTAATGTTTCAACATCTCTATAACATGGCTGGAGTCCCTAATATAAGATGGCAATTGACATACTATGGCTTGTAGGAAGAAATCAATATATATAGATAAGCCACTTGTAAAACTGTTTGTGCTAGCCACTATGGGTCTACCAGGAGGGGTAACTAGTGATTTGTGGTCCTTGGGGAGACGATAAAGGTAAGGGGTAAGGGGTGCTACAGACTGGGGGAAGTAAAAAAGATTTTTATTTATCTTCAAGCACTCCATCTCTCCACACATCATCCACCAGAGTTTTAAGCTCTACTTTGAAACCTTAAAGAGGGTCAGATGACCGCTGATAGGTATCTGTATCTGCCAGAAGTCAGTATCCCTCCTGGAGATAGTCCTTCCTATTTTGAACTACCAAGCTACCAAGTGCCAGTTGTTCTGACTCTGTCGTGTTACACTGTGTCTTGGTGGTTGGAGCACCGCATAGCTTAAAGTGGTTGTAAACCCTTACAATCCATTTTTTACTACAGGTAAGCCTATAATAAGGTGCACTGAAGCAACAGATCCTTCGTGCCATTGCTTCAGCTGACTTGCCGTTACCCACGTGCATGCGCGGGAGTGACGTCATCACAGCTCTGGCCAATCACAGCGTCGGAGCCCGCGATACCCGGAAATAACTCCGGGAGGGAAGTCTCCGGCCGGACCAGTGTATGGGTACCGATGCTGGGGCTTCAATCTAAGGTGAGTTTTTCAAAATGAGCTGGTATGCTATGCATACTAGCTCATTATGCCTTTGTCTTGCAGGTTTTTATTTTTTTAGTGGAGTGGGTTTTCAACCACTAAGGCTACTTTCACACTGGGGCGTTGAGCACACTGGCGGTAAAGCGATGCTATATTTAGCTGCTCTTTACCGTTGTTTTAGCGGCACTATTCGGCCGATAGCGGGTCAGTTTTAACCCCCTGAAAAGTGCCACTGGATAAATACACCGCTCCTACAGCGCTCCAAAGATGCGGCCTTTAGGACTTTTTTGACCGTCCTACAAGCGCACCGCTCAGGGCTTTCACATTGGAATGCATCGAGCGGCTCTTTCAGGGCGCTTTGCAGGCGCTATTTTTAGCACTTTAGCGCCTGCAAAGTGCCTCAGTGTGAAAGCAGCCTTAATCTCTATATACTGCTTGGCAGTACGTCTCTCTATAGGAGCCCTTCGAATGAACAGGATTGAAATTAGGTTTCGGTTTCAAATTGGTGTGTGTAATGTCAGGATCTAGGAATAGAAAGGAAAACAGAAGGGCGCACCGACCTTGTGCATTACCACTAAAAGAGCTTTATTAAAATGTATAAAACAGCAAGTTTCTACTCACAAACGAGTATTGATTTGTGAGTAGAAACTTGCTGTTTTATTCATTTTAATAAAGCTCTTTTAGTGGTAATGCACAAGGTCGGTGCGCCCTTCTGTACACCAGGCATTACCTTGAGAAATTGATTGCATCACGTATTAAGGGACTAGACACCAGAGCGCAGGAGAATTTGTTGTGAGGATCTAGGAATAACCCTGGGGATTGGTTCTTAGAATTACTCTCTAACCATAGTTCTTGTAATATATTAAGAATATTATCATCATTTGAAGAAATTGATTCCTCTGCCACTTCTGGTTGGGAAGAAGCATATTGGGACTTGATTTTATTGGCCTTAGCATAGTGTTCCTTGATGGTAAGTAACCATTTGAATTTGTTAAGGTACTTGAAGAGACAGAATTTATTTGGTTTGATAGAAGGATAGAAACTCAGACCCTTCTTTAGCAGCTCCTGTAAGGGAGTATGAAGATAGATTGTAAATTTTCATAGTACTTTCAGCTATGTTGTATCTGTTTTTGTCACGAAACGCGTAGGTCAGAGCGATACGCTGACGTCACCTCACATCGTGTTGCTCGGAGAACCAGGAAGGACGGGTCTGTCAGTGTGCGTCCGGCCGTACATGACTTGAGGCGTTGTTTTTCTGCATTGCTGTAAGTGCAATTTTAAACTGTTTTATATAATAAACACCTTGGGATTTACACTATACAGAGCCCTTATATATTTTTCATGTGAACACTCTGTATTGGATGAGCGGCATTATTTGAGGGGTGGAGAGAGGAGTGTGGGCTATCAGATCTGTACCCAGGAAGCCGCCCACTGAGAGAGAGGAGGAGTGTCCATAGACCTGAGGGAGAGAGATTTATACATGCTTCTCATGACGCTCTGTAGTGGGGTGTCATGGCGCTCTGGTAAGAGTTGAATTTACCTACACTGGTGGTGGATTACATGAGATCAAGCACTTAAGGACTCGCTCTGTGGATGGACTTTTCCTATCTGATTTATTTTCAATTTCTCACGGGTGCATATCCATCTACTATTGAATTTATGGACTTTCACTATTTTATATATGATGATTCATGTTTTTTTCATTTTCACTTTTGCATGAGTTTATCACGTTATGATTGCATTTATCACTGTTATATGATAGGTATATGATTGATAATGGTTTAGTTATACACTTACATATACAGTTGGTGTCTTTGTACACACCTATATAGGAAAAATCAGTCGTGGTTTTTGTGTTCTGGATCTTCTAGGTAAGATAAGGGGTCCAGCCTTACTCACTTATTTTTAGGATTTGAATAATCTGATATTAATTTATTATACACTCCAGGTATATATATATATTTTTTATGGTTTTATTATTTACTTCATTTATAATATCACCACACATCACTAGATAAAATTTTATGTGATTTCTGTTAATAGGGCCCAGACAGTCAATTACCAGCCCCCGGTTTAGCGCAACTCTTTTGTTTTCCCATATATTCCTACTGTGTCTTTGTTAGCAGTAGAGTTGCAGCTTCCAACAGGTCAACCTACCAGATTTATTTTCCAATTACATATATTGGTATATTCCATAGCGCAGTTTCTTTTTTCCTTTTCCAAAGCTAATAAAGGGTCTGGAGGATATTAGTTATTAAGAAAGGTTGCGAGCACTGAACTTATTCTCTCTGGAGAAGAGACACTTGAGAGGGGATATGATTTCAATTTATAAATACCATACTAGTGACCCCCACAATAGGGATAAAACTTTTTCGCGGAAGGGAGTTTAATGAGACACGTGGCCACTCATTAAAATTAGAAGAAAAGAAGATTAACTATAAACTACGTAGAGGGTTCTTTACTGTAAGAGCGGCAAGGATGTGGAATTCCCTTCCACAGGCGGTGGTATCAGTGGGGAGCATCGATAGTTTCAAAAAACTATTAGAGAAGCACCTGAACGACCACAACATACAGGGATAAACAATGTAATACTGACATATAATCACACACACTCTTTTTTCAACCTCAGCTACTATGTAACTATGTAATATAATAATAATACATTTTATTCAATAATGTAATCAAATCAAAAACACAGAAACTTGCAAAGTCGCAGAATCGTCGCTGACGTCACTTTCAGGGTCTGATGACGAATTCCCCCACGGATCACTATCGCTCAATTCTGCAAGTGATTCAAATTCACTATTGCTGTTTTCTAGCTGGTCTAAAACCTATTTTGACGTAGAGGGACACTTTTTGGATGCCATGGACATTCTCAAGTTTCCAGGCAGAAAGAAGAGTATATATAATATAAAACTGCAGGCAGGGCACTGGACATGGCACTAGGGACGAAGGGGAGGTGAAATGATTTGATACAGTAATGTAATCTTACTGATTACAGTGTGTTGTATGTGTTCTGTATTTTTCACTTTCACAAGTCACCTGACTTCTTGCAGTGCAACCACTCTGACCCATAGGTTTAGGCCCTTCCCAATACTAGCTTGCTTGAGAAAGCTGCTTTTGTATGGAAAAAAAACATGTCATGGAGACATGTTTGTCATTCACCTTAACCATATTTGTTAACCACCTACACTGGAAGAATTCGATTTATATTTTTCTCTGCAGTGACCTCTGAGCCCGGTGAAGTAATACTTTAATGAACTTTTACATGGCACATTGTGTGATCTACTCTATTATTCAAGCTGCTGTGAACATTTTAGCATTTGTATTTGTATGGAGTGTATACTATTTAATTTTCCTCGTCAAGATTCAACCAAATGATCTCTGAGTCTGATGAAGTATCACTTTAACCACTTGCCGACCATGCTATAGCCGAATGACAGCGTGGTTGACCAGTTCTGGGAGGGCGTCGTATGAGGTCCTCCCATGATCACGCCCAATCACAGCTGATCACCATGTAAACATTCCTTTCCTGTCACAGCGTGAGGAGAGGAGAGAACCGGTAACTGGTTAGTGTGAAAGGGGACATCTACACTGATAATCAGGGTACTAATCACCAGTGTCCTGATTATTGGTGCAGCCTCAACAGTGCCTATAAGTGCTGCTTATCAGTGCCAATCAGTGCCCCTCAGTGATGTCAATCAGTGCTGCAAATCAGTGCCAATTATTGACCATCAGTGCTGCCAATCAGTGCCCCCTATCAGTGCCCATCAGTGCTGCCTATCAGTGCTGCTTATCAGTGCCCATCAGTGCCACCTATCAGTGCCCTTCAGCACCGCCTATCAGTGCCCTTCAGTGCCATATAGCAGTGCAGCTTTATTAGTGCCTCCTTATCAGTGTCCACCAGTGCCGCCTCATCAGTGCAGCCTATCAGTGCTGCCTATCAGTGCCTGTTAATGCAGCTTATTAGTACTGCATATCAGTGCCCATCAATGCAGCCTCATCAGCGCACATCAGTGAAGGAGAAAAACTTCCTGTTTGCAAAATTTTATAACAGAAACTAAGAAAAAACGTTTCAGCCTTTTTTCATTTGTTTAGCAATAAAAAAAAAACCCAGTGGTGATTAATTACCACCAAAAGAAAGCTCTATTTGTGTTAAAAAAAACATGCAATTATCATTTAAAATGCGACATCACTGAATGCTGAATATTGGCCTGAGCAAGAAGGTGGTAAAAGTGCCCAATAGGCAAGTGGTAGTGAATTTTTATATGGCACATTGTGAACAAACAATGTGATCTACTCCATACAAGTTAAGTTGCTGTGGACATTTTGTTACTTTCACCACTTGAATCTGCCTGGAGTCTCTACTTCCTTTGTTTTGCTAAGATTTCACTAAGTTTGGGCTGGACTTTGCATTTTGATGAGCCTATAAACTCATATGATGATATTGTGGGTCATTGATTTTGTGACTTGTCTTTCTGTGCTGGAAGGATCTGATTTCTACCACTATTCTGCAGTGGTTATTAAGTAGGCTGAAGCATCACTTTTAAAAATCTTGAGTGGCACATTTTGTACAAACATTGTGATCCATCAGCTAAGATATAAAAACTATTCTAATATTGAAGTCTACAGTGAGTTTGTATCATCCCAGGTGTTTTGCTGAGCCCTCACTATGTGTTAGGACTTTTCATTCTGATGTTGTAATAAAGACTGTGTTGCAATATTTTTTAGGGCACCCAAGTTTGTTGGGGTTTATTATACAGAGCCAGTGGATACTAATCGTATGTAGCGCCACCACTGAAGGAGCCGCTTAGTAATTATGGTTTTCTCTGTTCTGGGCCTTGACTCCAAGAACAACCTCAGCTCTCCTGACACATCCAGTAAAATATAAATTGCTGCAAGCATGTATAGAGACTCAAGTAGAAATACTTTTTACCTGGCTGTGGGTTGTTACCGGAAAATTGACACACATCCATTTAGTGATAAATGCACTTCATTTATTGATAGAGGTTTAGAATGAATGGCAGTAGAACATGACTGAGCACACAGCAGGTTAATTTGAACACAGTCTGCTAGAAAGAGTAATAACTATGCCAGAGTGACTAAGACTGGGTTCCATACCTCTAACTGAAATCAATACGAGAAGTAGCAAATCTGCAATAAACAAACTGGAAAACATTAAATGCAGTATGAATTATACTTATACTATACTGTTTTAGAGTGTACTTTAAGTGATTAGCTGGGGTATGGTCTACTAAGAAGTACCTCTTTAACTAAGCAAAAGGGCAAAAGGTCTCTGGGTAGTAACTGTGAGGGGAAGTCTTTAGTCCTGACTCTTCAGCTGGCTAAACGTGGGGCCCAGTAACCACTGGCACGCTATAAGACAGTCAACAAATCCTGCGGGCAGTACTATGGCTATAAGGTAGCTGGTTCATAATGGCAAAGTCTCTACTGATACCTAACATGATATATCCAGTAATAATTAGTCACATTCAACTGGATTTGTTCTGTAAAGTTGAAGATGTTTTGTAGCTTCTCCAAGCCACAGTTTCAATGTGCTGGATAATTACTGCCAGCACTTGACAGGCAGTTAGGAGGTGATATGATTAATCATCAACAAGCTGACGCACTGTTGCGCAACCACATGCATTGCACACAGTTGCAGGGCTATTTCATTGTGGCTCTATTCACTTGAATGGGTCACTTTGCGCAGTGGTATTGTCCGCTGAATGTGACATGCTGTTACATTTTTTCTGTGGCAAAGCATCACATCCATGGCATGTGTACTGCCCTAAGCAGCTGCAAGCCTTCGTTTAGGTGGGTGGTTAGAGGGCTGTAAAAATGTGGCTGAATCATCTTCTTTTAGCACTCAGCCACTCATATAAACGAGCCCTAAAAGTGTTGCTTTGTGATGCTTGTTGAACCTGACCTCCATAGAATACTGATATTTATGGCTAGCTTTATACATTCATAGCTCAATGGTACTTCCCCTTCCTTAAAGACCAGCCAATTTGCCCTTTGTGTACAACATTCAGGACTGTGCCCCATTCCTTAACGGTGTGGTCATAATTGTCCATTCACTATTTAACATACCTCTACCACTGATCCACGTCTAGATCGCTAACCATACAAGAACTCAAAATGATAAACATGTAGAAAAACAAAAGATGGATTTTATATAGCTTATTTGTTTTTAATGTTTTGCTTAAAAACAAATGACTCCATGTTTATAGGATGGATAAACAGAGCCGAGAACATATACATGTTCCTGAGAGGTCATATGAAGTATCTTTTCTTAAGAGGGATTGCAACATGTTGTGAATCACTTCAAATAAATCATTGGAATATACTCCTGTCTAATGTAAAACATACAAGTTTCCATAGGCAGAACAATGGCCAGAAAAAATGAGTCAATATAAATCATGGGCAACACAAACCTTTCCTCTCCTTCTAGCAGTCAGTATTATATAAAGCCAAAGAGGAAGAGACAGATTTATGATGGCTCTATCTAGGAGAACATCTTTTATCAAATCTAAACTTTTTATAACAGCTATTTGACATGGAGTCCACATCAATGTTTGCTTTAAAAATACTTCTTACTTGTACAAGTCCAACGAAAGGGTGACCTCTCCTGTGAAGATATGTGGATGAGATTCCTTATCACAAACAGCTGGATTTCACATTACAATGGACCATAAATATCATTTTGGTTGTTTTTAAGAATCAGACACTGAGCATGCCCTGTCCTGTGATCTATTGTAATGACTTTAACAGTATGCTTAAAGGTGCATGCAGCAGGATATAGATAGATAGATAGATAGATAGATAGATAGATAGATAGATAGATAGATAGATAGATAGATAGATAGATAGATAGATAGATAGAAGGAAAGAAATTAAAACGTTCTGCCAAGAAAAATAATTGATACAAATAGCTAAATGGATATATACAGTGCCTTGAAAAAGTATCCATACCCCTTGAAAATTACAACCAAAAACTTAAATATGTATTTTATTGGGATTATATGTGATAGACCAACACCAAGTGGCATATAATTGTGAAGTGGAAGGCAAATGATAAATGGTTTGAAAAGTGAGTCAAAACTTTGTAGAACCACCTTTCGCTGCAATTACAGCTGAAAGTCTTTTTGCGGATGTCTCTACCAGCTTTGCACATTTTTGCTAATTCTCCTTTGCAAATTAGCTCAAGCTCTGTAAGATTGGATAAAGAGCGTCTGTGAACAGCAATTTTCAAGTCTTGCCACAGATTCTCAATTGGATTTAGGTTTGGACTTTGACTGGGCTATTCTAACACATGAATATGCTTTGATCTAAACCATTCCATTGTAGCTCTGGATGTATGTTTAGGGTCTTTGTCCTGCTGGAAGGTGAACCTCCACCCCAGTCTCAAGACTTTTGCAGACTCTGACAGGTTTTTTTCTTATGCCCCATACACACGGTCGGATTTTCGCATGGATTCTGTCCGTTCGGACAATGTTGTAGAAAAATCCGACCGTGTGTATGCACCATCGGACAGTGTACGTCGGATTGTCCGACGGACAAAGTCCTATCTCCTGCTGGATAGATTTTTGGACAACAAGGTCGGATCACACCAAATCCGATCGTGTGTATGGTAGTCCGACGGACAAAGTGCTACGCATGCTCAGATCACATTAGAAGACCAAAGCTATTGGCTACTAGCCTCTACGTAGTCCCGTCGTAGGCAACAAACGTCACCACGTTCAGAATGATCGGATTTTCCGACAACTTTGTCCGACCGTGTGTACGCAAAACCAACATCGGACAAAGTACGACGGACATGATCCGACGGACCTGGTCCTCGTATAATCCGAGCGTGTGTATGGGGCTTAAGACTGTCCTGTATTTGGCTCCATCCATCTTCCCATAAACTGACCAGTTTCCCTGTTCCTGCTGAAGAAAAGCATCCCCACAACATGATGCTGCCACCACTATGTTTCACAGAGAGGATGGTGTGTTCGGGGTGATGTGCAGTGTTAGTTTTCAGCCACACATAGCATTTTTCTTTTAGGCCAAAAAGTTCAATTTTGGTCTCATCTGACCAGAGGACCTTCTTCCACATGTTTGCAGTGTCTACCACATGGCTTCTCACAAACTGCAAACGGGACTTCTTATGGCTTTCTTTCAACAATGTCTTTCTTCTTGCTACTCTTCCATATAGGCCAAATTTGTGGAGTGCACGACTAATAGTTGTCCTGTGGACAGATTCTCCCACCTGAGCTGTGGATCTCTGCAGCTCCTCCAGAGTTACCATGGGCCTCTTTGCTGCTTCTCTGATTAATGCTCTCCTTGCCCGGCCTGTCAGTTTAGGTGGACGGCCATGTCTTGGAAGGTTTGCAGTAGTGCCATACTCTTTCCATTTTCAGATGATGGATTGAACAGTGCTCCGTGAGATGTTCAAAGCTTGGGATATTTTTATATAACCTAACCCTGCTTCAAACTTCTCCACAACTTCATCCCTGACCTGTCTGGTGTGTTCCTTGGCCTTCACGATGCTGTTTGTTCACTGAGGCTTTCTAACAAACCTCTGAGGGCTTCACAGAACAGCTGTATCTATACTGAGATTACATTACACACAGGCAGACTCTATTTTCTAATTAGGGGACTTCTGAAGACAATTGGTTCCACTAGATGTTAGTTAGGGGTATCAGAGTAAAGGGGGCTGAAAATAAATGTACGTCACATTTTTCACATATTTATTTGTAAAGAAATTGGAAAACCATTTATCATTTTCCTTCCACTTTACAATTATGTGCCACTTTGTGTTAGTCTATCACATAAAATTCCAATAAAATACATTTACATTTTTAGTTGTACCATGACAAAATGTAGGAAATTTTAAGGGGTGTGAATACTTTTTCAAGGCGCTGTAGATAAGACAATAGATGGATGGATAAATAAATTAATAGATAGATACAGTAGATAGATAATAGATAGAGAGATACATTTCTAAGATGATAGATAGATAGATAGATAGATAGATAGATAGATAGATAGATAGATAGATAGATAGATAGATAGATAGATAGATAACAAAAAGTAGATGGATTTTTTTCTTTTTTTGTTTATAGCACAAGAAATAAAAACTGCAGAAGCAATCAAATACCACCAAAATAAAAAAAATTTTGTGGGGAAAAAAAGGACATTTTATTTGGGTACAGTGTCGCAAGACCGTGCAATTGTCAGTTAATACGTGCCGTATTGCAAAAAATGGCCTGGTCATTGACTTCCAGGGTTGAAGTGGTTAAAGCATTTGTAACTGTAAAAACTCAATTTTGATAATCCGTCTATTTAAAGCGGTTTGGTACTCAAAAAAAATGCTTTAGCTTATTAAAAGCAGTTAGCAATGCTGATGCACCAATGACCATTAAAAAAATAAATAAATAAATATTTAACTTACCTTACAGATTTTTCCTCTGGCTTCCGGTCTGTCCTCCCGTGGGAGTAGGCGTGTTTTCGGCTGTCCCCCGGCTCCGCAATGACCTCTGGGAGCTGTTTTGCATTCCTCCCATGAAGCCACGGGGGACTCCGTCAGCAGAGGCGGCTCTAGGCTTTGTGAGGCCTTAGGTAAAACTTAGACATGAGGCCCCACTCATGCCACCCCCCCATTTTTTTTTATCACTGGAGCCCTTCTGTAGGGAAAGGCGGAGGGGAGAGACTGGGAAGACAGTCAGGCACCCTACGCCTTCTACTGAAACTCTATATACTATGCCTAAAAAAATACTAACCTATAAGACCTGCTCAATACTACATGACCTTCTTACTGATCTAATAGCCTAATACTACCCCCCCCTGTTGCAGCCACTACCCCCCTGCCTCCTCCTGACAGCCACCTTCCACAGCCACCCCTGCTGAGGTCTTCCTGTGTATGAAAAAGGACATAGTTTCATTAATTGTTCATCAAACACACACAATTCTCATCTAGTGACCTGTTTGCAAAATGTTTCAAAAACAAAACCATACAATTATCAGCCCTCAGTTTAGATTCTTCCCAAAAATGTCTCCCACACCACTGTCTGTTGATATTCAATCACGTAGAAATAAGCATTTGGGGAACCTGGGGGGGGCTAACATCAGGGCGGTGGGACTGGTTCCAAAACGGGGGGGGCACTAATGGGGGGCACTGTGGGGGGTAGAGAGGGGGGCCGGGGGCGGGGGGGGGCAGGGCGGGGGGGGGCGGGGCGGGCGGGGGGGGGGTGCAAGATCTGAAGAGCACTGGGGGGTGTAGAGCAGGGGGGGGGGGGCAAGAGAGTAGGGGGGAGCTGGAGAGCACTGGGGGGGGTAGAGAGCAGGTGGACTGAGAGCACTGGGGGGTGTAGAGCAGGGGGGGAAGAGAGTAGGGGGGAGCTGGAGAGCACTGGGGGAACGAGAGAGCACTGATGGGGCAGAGAGCACTGGTGTGGGGGGGGCAGAGAGCACTGGTGTGGGGGGGGGCAGAGAGCACTGGTAGGGCAAAGAGAATGGGGATGGAGAGCACAGGAGCTGGGGAGCACAGTGGGTGGAGAGCACTAGGGAGAGGAGCCAGGGAGCACATGGGGGGGTGGGAAGCACGGTGCAGCGGAAAGCACTGGGGGGAGCCAGGGAGCACATGGGGGGCAGAGAGCACTGGGGGAGCTGAAGAGCACTGTGAGGGGGAGCTGGAAAGCATGGTGGGGTGGAGTGCATGGAGGGGCGGAGAGCAGTGGGGGAGGGGCTAGAGAGCACGGTGGGGTGGAGAGCATGGGGGTAGGCAGAGAGCACTGTGGGGGGACCGGAGAGCACAGTGTGGTGAAAAGCACTGGGGGAGCCAGGGAACACATGGAAGGGGCCAAAAATCACTGGGGGGTGGAGCACATGGGGGGAACCGAGAGCATGGTTGGGTGGAGAGCGGAGGAGATCATGGGGGGCGGGGAACTGGAGAGCACGGTGTGGTGGAGAGAACTAGGGAGGGGAGCACATGGGGGGGGGGGTGAATGTTGTTCTTTGTACAATTCTTGTTTTATTGATTGCATGCAATATTCTAATTTTCTGAGATTGTGGATTCAGGGTTTTTATGAGCTGTAAGCCATAATCATCACAATTATGACAAATCATGGCTTAAACTATCTTGCTTTGCATGTAATGAGTCTATTTCATATATTAGTTTCACCTTTTAAGTTGCATTAGTGAAATAAATGAACTTTTGCACGATATTCAAATTTTTCGAGCATCACCTGTAGCCTCGTATCCAGTTGAGGGAGTTGCAGATATTGAGACAAGAGATGACCAGGAAGTGGATTAGAAGCTTTGTGGGGTTGTTGATTAGGAAGGGGCGTATCTTGGAGATGTTGCAGAGATTGAGACAGCAAGCTTTGGACAGCGACTGGATGTGGAGCCGAAAGGCATGGGGGACGGATTGATAGTTGAGCTGTTGATTTTGACAGAGAAATCAGGGGAAGAGGAACGTGGGGGATGAAATATCATGAGCTCAGTTTTGGATAGGTTGAGTTTGAGGAAGTGATTTGACATCCAGGCTGATATGTCTGTTAGTAAGTTGGTGATGCTTGAGAAGACTGATGGAGTGAGCTAAGGGGTGGAGAGATAGATTTGGGTGTCGTCAGCGTAGAGATGATATTGAAAGCCATGGGAGGCAATCAACTGATCCAGGGAGGAGGATAGATGTCGATTGAGAAAAGGAGAGGTCCAAGAACAGAACCTTGGGGGGACCCCAATGGAGAAAGGAAAAGGAGAGGAGGTAGTAGAGTTGTAAGTGGCACTGAAAGTGCGTTGGGATAGGTAGGATGATAACCAGTGAAGAGTACAGTCATGGAGACCAAGGGAGTGGAGTTTTTGTTGAGGAGGATGGAGTGGTCCACTGTGTCAAAGGCAGCAGAAAGGTCCAGGAGGAGTAGTACAGAATAGTGTCCGTTGGTTTTAGCCATTAATAGGTAGTTTGTGAGTTTAAGAAGAGCAGTTTCCGTAGAGTGTTGATGCGAAATCCGGACTGAAGGGGATCAAGAAGTTTGTTCTTAGTCAGATGGTCGCTCAATCGGTTGTAGACCAGTCATTTAAGGAGTTTGAAAGAGAAGGGGAGTGAGGAGATGGGGCGTAGGTTGTGAAGATTGGTGGGGACCAGTGAGGGCTTTTTAGGGATAGGGGTGACTAGCACATGTTTTAGAGAGTTGGGGAAGATGCCAGAAGAGAGGGAGAGATTGAAGATGTGAGTTAGAGAGTGTAGAATAGAGTCAGAGGGTGAGCATAGCATTTGCGAGGGAGCAGGATCCAGGGGGCAGGTGGATAGATGGGTGTTAGAAAAAAGTTCAGCAACCTTGTTAATACTAGAAGGGTTGAACAAGGGAAGTAATGATTATGCCTGTGGACATGGAGTGTTAAGTGGGGGAGGTTTCTGCACATTGAGATCTCCTCATGACTTGTATCAATCTTATTTATGAAGTGAATGGCGATCTCCTGGGCAGTGAGTGAGTTAGTGGGTGGAGGCAGTGGAGGACAGGATAGAGAATTAAAGGTAGAGAAGAGTTGATGGGAACTAGATGAGAATGTGTTAATGAGAGTGATAAAATAGGTCTGCTTGGCAGTGAGGAGGCAGGAATAGTATTTTAGGAGAGCAGATTTATATTGGTTTAAGTCTTCCTGGGACTTAGTCTTATGCCACAGTCGCTATAGAGCGCAGCTACGTTTTCTGAGACTGTTGGTGTCATCTGTTTGCCAGGCTTGTAGTGGTCAGGGCCTGGTTCTGCATGTAGTGAGGGGGGCGAGCTTGTCTAGGGAGGATGATAGTGAGCTGTTATAGATGGAAGGGGTGAGATTTTGTCATAGTTCATTAGCAAAGTAGAGAAGGGTTGAGGTGGCGAAGGATTCTACAAGTAACTGTTAGGCGGTTGGAGGGTGAGGAGGTGGAAGACAGGGAGAGAGCAAAACTAATAAGGTGGTGATCAGAAAGTGGGAAAGGATTGGGAAGACAAGGTTAAGGGTATTGCCATTTGAGTGTGTAGGAGCCTGTATCCATTGCTTCAGGTCAAGAGATGAGGTTAGACTGAGAAGCTTAGAAGCAATAGTAGCATTAGCATTAACAGTAGGGGTGCAACGGATCAAAAAACTCACGGATCGGATCGTTCCTTGGATCAGAGTCACGGATCGGATAATTTTTTCAGATCAGCAAATAATAACTGAATTTGCAAAAACCTGTGAAAATTCCACCACCATATAGTCCCCACTGTAATATCCACGCCGTGTCTCCCACTGTAATATCTACGTCATCTCCCCCCCTGTAATATCCACGTCATCTCCCCCACTGTAATATCCATGTCATCTGCCCCACTGTAATGTCCATGTCATCTCCCCCACTGTAATGGACATCTCCCCCACTGTACAGTAATATTGGCTGAGTATGGCTGGATACGGCTGGATACGGCTGAGCATGGCTGGGTACGGTTGGGTATGGCTGGGTATGGCAGAGTATGGCTGGGTATGGGCAGGGTATGGCAGGGTATTGGCAGGGTATTGCAGAGTATTGGCAGGGTATTGCAGAGAACTGGCAGGGAACTGCAGGGTATTGGCAGGGTATTGCAGAGTATTGGCAGGGTATTGCAGAGTATTGGCAGGGTATTGCAGGGTATGGCAGGGTATTGGCTAAGCATGGATGGATGTGACTGCAAATGTCACAAAGCAGTGCTGTGGGCACTACAGATCCAGCCCACATCGCTGCTGCCATCTGATCTCTCCCCTCCACTGTACAGATCAGTACACAGAGGGGAGAGAGGCGGTTTGTTTGATGGAGCGATCACATTGTAAACGGTCGTCGGGTGTACCAAGATGGGCGCCGCTCCGGAGCTAGGCCGAAGCCGCTGCCTTTCCTAAGGCCAAGGCAGCGGAGCATTCCATGGATCGCGGGGTGAGCCGCTCCGAACAGGGTGACCTGTTCGGATCACGGATCGGTGACGATCTGTTGCACCCCTAATTAACAGGGATGTTGAAGTCGCCGAGAATGATTGTGGGGATTTCAGAAGAGAAAAAGTAGGGTAGCCAGGCAGAGAAGTCATCAAGGAAGGTTGATACCGGTCCAGGGGGGGGCTGTAGATGACACCAATTCTTAGAGAAACAGGAGAAAATAGACGAATACAATGTGTCTCAAAAGAGAAGAACAGAGGTAGGTGGGTTAAGTACCTGATAGGTGCTGCATGGGGCAAGAACTCCCACTCTGACTCCCTTATGTCCACTTGATCAGCTGGAGTGAGTCCAGAGAAGGCCACCATATCTATCAAAAAGTGCTTTATAGTGCTAAACCTTTCATCCAATTTTTAATTTGCTGCATTTGCAAACTCCAAAAGCCAATATAAAGGAATATTAGTGATTAAAAAATAAAGAACTTGTAGGTTTAACCAATCATTTGTTTGTACAATTCTCCTTTAAGGGGGGCGTGACAGAGGGTGTGTCCTATCCCTACATACTTTTGCTTAAAGGTTACCCTCGTTACTGTCTCAGTTGGGAGACAGTTGGGAGGTATGGAATAAGCCTATCCATGCTGTTGATACTAAGGGCCACCATTAAAATAGGCTGGCTAGGATGCTGTAGCAGAATAACCTACGGTCTTGCTATGTAGATGATTAGTTCAAATTTTTCACGACAGGCTTAGTTTAGGAACACACATTATCTCTTGGCAACCTTGGAAATGAAAATAATTTGCAGTGTATAGGAGGAGATAAGGGAGGTTACCCGATCATTGCACTAATCTGCAATCATGTGCATATTAACTGCTCTAAAAACAAACTGCAGATAAGAGCTGCTGAACACGGTGCATTAGCCATGTATACATACATTAGTTATCAGTTCTAGATCAGAACACAACCCACTGATAGGAAGCTGCCTGCTCTCAACGAGGGTATTAGCCTTGCATTTTAATCTTTCTGTTTTATCAGATAATGGATATTACTGACCCTTCCACCACAGTTCTCAGTCAAATCACTCCACTTTTGCCTCCTGCATATATATATATATATATATATATATATATATATACACACATTTTCAGTACTGTGCAAAAGTATTAGGCAGGTGTGAAAAAAAGTTTTAATAGTTTTTTTTTTTCTTTTTAATCAAGTAACAGAATGCAAAGTAAATGAACAGAAGATAAATCCAAATCAAATCAATATACTATGCTTTGCCTTCAAATCAGCATCAATCCTTCTAGGTGCACACCATGGGCGTCCGCAGGTAGGGGTAAGGGGGGACAAGGGCAAGATCAGGGATCGGATCAGGAGCGAGGACCCCCATCACCCCTCTCTGTCACCCCCTCTCTCTCTCTCTCACCCCTCTCACTGTCACCCCCCTGTCTCTCTATGTCACCCCCTGTCTCTCTCTGTCACCCCCCTCTGTCTCTCTCTGTCACACTCCTCTCTGTAACCCCCTTGTCTCTTTCTGTCACCCCCCCCTGTCTCTCTCGGTCACCCCCCCCCCCACATGTATGCAGTTTCTGACAGTCTCTTGGGCCATGTATGCAGTCTCTGGTCATCTCTTGTGCCATGTCTGCAGTCTCTTACTGTCTCTTGAGCCATGTACAGTGGTGTGAAAAAGTGTTTGCCCCCTTCCTCATTTCCTGTTCCTTTGCATGTTTGTCACACTTAAGTGTTTCGGAACATCAAACCAATTTAAACAATAGTCAAGGACAACACAAGTAAACACAAAATGCAATTTGTAAATGAAGGTGTTTATTATTATTAAAGGTGAAAAAAAATCCAAACCATCATGGCCCTGTGTGAAAAAGTGATTGCCCCCTAAACCTAATAACTGGTTGGGCCACCCTTAGCAGCAACAACTGCAACCAAGCGTTTGCGATAACGTGCAATGAGGCTTTTACAGCGTCCTGGAGGAATTTTGGCCCACTCATCTTTGCAGAATTGTCCTAATTCAGTTACATTAGAGGGTTTTCGAGCATGAACGGCCTTTTTAAGGTCATACCACAACATCTCAATAGGATTCAGGTCAGGACTTTGGCTAGGCCACTCCAAAGTCTTCATTTTGTTTTTCTTCAGCCATTCGGTGGTGGACTTGCTGGTGTGTTTAGGATCATTGTCCTGCTGCAGAACCCAAGTTCGTTTCAGCTTGAGTACACGAACAGATGGTCGGACATTCTCCTTCAGGATCTCTTGGTAGACAGCAGAATTCATAGTTCCTTTTATCACGGCAAGTCTTCCAGGTCCTGAAGCAGCAAAACAGCCCCAGACCATCACACTACCACCACCATATTTTACTGTTGGTATAATGTTCTTTTTCTGAAATGCAGTGTTCCTTCTACGCCAGATATACTTGGACACACACCTTCCAAAGAGTTCCACTTTTGTCTCATCGGTCCACAGAATGTTGTCCCAAAAGTCTTGGGGATCATCAAGATGTGTTGTGGAGAAATTGAGACAAGCTTTGATGTTCTTTTTGCTCAGCAGTGGTTTTCTCCTTGGAACTCTGCCATGCAGGCCATTTTTGCCCAGTCTTTTCCTGATGGTGGAGGCATGAACGCTGACCTTAACTGAGGCAAGTGAGGCCTGCAGTTCCTTGGACGTTGTTGTGGGGTCTTTTGTGACCTCTTGGATGAGTCGTCGCTGCGCTCTTGGGGTAATTTTGGGCGGCCGGCCACTCCTGGGAAGGTTCACCACTGTTCCATGTCTTCGCCATTTGTGGATAATGGCTCTCACTGTGGTTCGCTGGATTCCCAAAGCTTTGGAAATGGCTTTATAACCCTTTCCAGACTGATAGATCTCAATTACTTTCTTTCTCAATTGTTCCTGAATTTCTTTGGGTCTCGGCATGATGTGTAGCTTTTAAGGATCTTCTGGTGGACCTTACTGTGTCAAGCAGCTCCTATTTAAGTGATGCCTTGATTGTGAACAGGTGTGGCAATAATCAGGCCTGGGTGTGGCTAGAGAAATTGAACTCAGGTGTGGACAACCACAGTTATAGTATGTTTTAACAAGGGGGGCAATCACTTTTTCACACAGGGCCATGATGGTTTGGATTTTTTTTCACCTTTAATAATAAACACCTTCATTTACAAATTGCATTTTGTGTTTACTTGTGTTGTCCTTGACTATTGTTTAAATTGGTTTGATGTTCCGAAACACTTAAGTGTGACAAACATGCAAAGGAACAGGAAATGAGGAAGGGGGCAAACACTTTTTCACACCACTGTATGCAGTCACTGACAGTCTCTTGGGCCATGTATGCCGTCTCTCACAGTCTCTTGGGCCATGTATGCCGTCTCTCACAGTCTCTTGTGCCATGTCCGCAGTCTCTGACAGTCTCTTGGGCCATGTCTGCAGTCTCTGACAGTATTTTGGGCTATGTCTGCAGTCTCTGACCATCACCTGTACTATGTCTACAGTCTATGACCGTGATAATGTGATAATGACAGTGTCGAAAAGGGTCAGAGCATGGGTGACCTTAAAATTATGCCCCCCCCCCCTGAAAAAAGTTCTGCGGACGCCCATGGTGCACACAGTGCTTGTGCACACAATTTTTGAGGGAGCTTGGCTGGTAGGTTGTTCCAAACATCTTGAACAACTAACCACAGATCTTCTGTGGATATAGGCTGCCTTAGATCCTTCTGTCTCTTCATGTAATCCCAGACAGACTTGAAGATGTTCATATCAGGGCTTTGCGGAGGCCATCACTTTCAGTACTTCTTCTTCTTTACCCTCAAGATACTGTAGATCTTAATGACATTGGTTGTATGTTTGGAGTCATTGTCCTGCTGCAGATTAAATTTGAAGCCAATCACACGCCTCACTGATGGTATGGCATGATGGATAAGCATCTGCCTGTATTTCTTAGCATTGAGGACACCCTTGAACCTGACAAAATCTCCAGCTTTATTTGCAGAAATGCAGCCCCAAACTTGCAAGGAACCTCCATCATGATTCACTGTTGCCTGCAGACACTCAATATTGTACTGCTCTCCAGACGTTCCTGAGCAAACTCTAAACTCTAAAGCCAAATATTTCAAATTTTGACTCATCAGTCCAGAGCACCTGCTGTCATTTTTCTGCACCTCAGTTGCTATGTTTTCGTGCCTAGTTGATGTTGAAGGGAATTAAGCATGATGTGTTTCATCTGCTGCATTAGGTTTCCTTGGCCGACCACCGCATCTGTGGTCCTTATTGTTGCCCAATCAATAGTGTCCTCAATGCTGAGAAATACAGACAGATACTTATCCATCATGCCATACCACCAGCGAGGCTTGTGAATGGCCCCAAATTAATTCTGTAGCAGGACAACAACCCCAAACATACAGCTAATGTCATTAAAAACGTTCTTCCCTGTAAAGAAGAACGAGTACTGAAAGTGATGGTTTAGCCTCCACAGAGCCTTTATCTCAACATCATTGAGTCTGTCTGAGATTACATGAAGAGACGGAAGGATTTGAGGGAGCCTACATCCAAAGAGGATTTGTGGTTAGTTCTTCAAGATGTTTGGAACAACCTACCAGCGAGTTACTTCAAAAACTGTGTGCACAAGCACTGTGTGTACCTAGAATTGGTGCTGGTTTGAAGCTAAGGGTAGTCACACCAAGTATTGATTTGATTACATTCTGTTCGCTTACTTTGCATTTTGTAAATTGTTAATGTAGCGCCGGTACTCCTGATGAGTACACTCTATGTCTTTAAATTTAGTTTTTGCCCAAAACTGTAGTTGAGTTTTGGGGTTAATTGTTCTAAATCACGCTTTGGCATCAGTCTGGCTGGGCTGTATTGAGGTTCTGCCTGGTCATAGCTGGGGTTTGCACCTGTGAGAGGCCTTAGAACGCAGTCTGGTTGGATGCATTGGGTACCAATCTCTTCTCAGAGCCAATCAGTGGGCGCGTTTGTCTCGCTGTGTATTCCGGGAGAGGGTACTTAAGGTGCTGTCCCCGGGGGCGTGGCTTAGCAATGGCCGAGTGAAGAGGTTTTTTGTGAGAGCTCCTGACCTCCCCGGCCCATCTAACACTATAGACGGCTTCATACATTAATTGCTGAGGCATGAGCACTACCGGAAGGTACAAGACCAGATCCTCAACAAGCGGCACCCCATTACAGACCCCACAGAGAACCATTCAGAGGTACTTTACCGATCTGCACGGATCCTCTACGGGCGCCATTACTGCAACGCCACGTGCAGACTCAGGAAGATCCCTAACGGAAGAACCGGCGACCTCGGTGCAGCTCAGGGAGCTGGAGCCCCCGCAGAGTACACCCATCACTACCGACATAGAAATGACCAGTCGGTCACAGCAAGTGGGAATGTTACCGGACGACCTGAGAGCTATCCTGCAGGCCTTGCCCACGAAGGCAGACTTTGAAGCCCTACCGTCCAAAACGGACATAGAGGCTCTCATACACAGAGTGGAGGAAGCACACAACCGAGACATACAAGAGGTCAGAGAGGAAATACAATTGATCTCGGAGCGGTTGGATACAGGGGACAGCGCAGTACAAGCCCTGACACAGAGGGTAACGGAGCTAGAAAATGCCCGGGCCGCCCAAGAGAGAACCGCCGTGGACCTCCAGTTACACATGGAGGACTTGGAGGACCGCAGCCGCCGGAACAACCTGAGGCTGCGGGGACTCCCTGAAGCCACTGGGTCAGAAGATTTGGCTGCGACGGTAGTGGCCATATTCCAGGAAATTCTGGGGGAGACACCGGCACCTGCAGTGGAGCTCGATCGGGTCCACAGGACGCTGGGACCAAAGGAACTTATTCTGCGGAAAGCCTGGGAGCATGGAGAGGTGAGCTTCGACGGAGCGACGGTGAAGATTTTGCCGGACCTATCAAGAGCCACTTTACAGAGAAGAGCGCTGCTGAGACCGGCCCTGGACTTAGCAAGACGGCGAGGCTGCACCTATCGTTGGGGATACCCGCTGGCTGTTACTTTCCGGAATGGATCCTCAGCCTGCACCTTACGCTCCCCGGCAGACCTCCCAGCCTTCTTCACCTTCCTGGAGGTAGACCCGGTACCAGTTCCAGATTGGCTCACCCTCCTCCCCCGCAATCCGGGACGCGCGGGTCCCCTGAGTCAACGCCATCACCTACCGCAGAGACAACACCGACCCAGAAGAAGATCCCGGGCGCCGTCCACGGAGGGATCACGTGAGTCATAAAAACCCTGATTGCCAGCACCCTATAGCCCCACAATAGACATAGATATACCTCCCTGTACTGTTTCAAGTTCTAGTCCCCGTCTACCCCCCCCCATGTACCCCTTGCGGAGGTTGAAAGCTGAGATAGCAGTCTGTATCCCCACAAGAGATAGATGTAGGATCCCAGCTCCATGCCTGTCCCATCCCAGGACGATTATTCCTCAGAGCGGGCAGCCGAGAACACCCGAACGCTGTTCATTACCACCTGACTAATGGTCCACTAAGAATGCTGGGTTAGCACATAGAACAATTCCACACCGTGAAGACTGTCTGGGCCACCTCTTCTGCTACCAAGTGGTCAATTTTGCTTTGACATGTGAGGATGCAATCAGCCACATGACATTTAAAATTGCTTAGAACAGCTGCCTAAATTCCCATATAAAGAGGACATGCATGCTGTGGCTCTCGGCTATCTCCTCTCCATGGTACAGGCTGAGGGAGCACTGGTCCTCACCCTGAAGGCATACCAGAATGATACTGGGGAGAACAACTACAAGTACGTCAGAATAGACACCTCCCTGCATTCAAAGCCCCCCCTAGGTATATCCTACCTACGTACATTCCCGCACAATAACGCACCTTGAAGCGGGGCCTTTTCTCTCCCCCGACACGTATGGATGGATATACCCCTTCTTTCATACCCAGCTAGGGATGATTTTGGGGTCCCCCCCCTCACGTAATTACGTCCGGGGACCCGGAACTTTAAATATTCACTACCCCCGTACTGCAAGAAAACCACATGGAGTGGCCCAGGGTATGGACCTTGACTCTCCTCCGCAAGAACAGAAGATAATGCCTTTATGAGACACAGATGCAGAGGAAAGAGACAATGTAAGTGAAATCTGGTCACAAGCTTGAAGGTCAAGGAGAATGGAATAGGACTGCATGTTCCCCAGTGTAACTCTGATTTACAGACTGCCTTTAGGAAAATTTGCAGCTGGGAAATGGGATGGCGCAGAAATGGATGGGGGGTCTATCTCCCGAGCTCCCTGGGAAGGGTGGCACAAAAATAGAGGAGTGGTGGGGGGGGGGGGCGGAGGGGCCTGGATGGATACAGTGGGCAGTGTCCCTTTGAAGTAGGGGGTTAGGAGGGGAGATCACAGCAGCCTGGCAAAGGTGGGGGGCTATTAGGGTCTGGACCAACACCCAGAAATGATGATCGTTCAACATGTTTGTACTTTAATCTCGGGTTGTAAAGATTATAATAATTGTACAATTAAGTGCCTATTTCTAAGTTTGTTGATAGTACCTAGGTTAAGAAACTGTCTTTTAATTGCTTTACAGAAATGCATTGTATAGAAGTTGGAGGGGAGGGATGGAAACTCCCCACTGGTTATTGCTTTCCCCAATCCCACGTAGGACTGCGCTCGATTACCAGCCATTCACTGGTGAGCGTCCCAGCACTACTGTGCTGCAAGTTAGGAAAAGAGAAACTTTCTTCTCTCTTTTGTGCTTACTAAACCTTATCTTTCCTCTTCTTCTCTTCTTCTCCAATCCCGACCTACTACTTCTTCCTCAACCCTCCTCCCCTACTCACCCGGGAACCATGGAGGTAGTAAATCTACTATCATTAAACACAAAGGGCCTTAATGTGCCCGAAAAACGGAGGATGCTGATGCAGGATCTTCGCCGTCTTAGAATTGATGTGGCATTGATCCAGGAGACTCATTTTAAAGGTGGGAACCTGCCCATCTTGAAAAATAATCTATATCCAAGGGCTTACCATTCTACAAACGAGGCTGCAAAGTCCAAAGGAGTATCTATACTTATATCCCGCAGTGTCCCATGGCAGTGTACAGATACAAAGACAGACCCAGGAGGCAGATTCCTGTTCCTTAGAGGGACGATTGGAGGGGTGGAGGTAACCATAGCAAATTTATATGCCCCTAACTGCCACCAAGACCAGTATATTACTAAGACACTAGAGCTCCTGCAGGATTTTTCTAGAGGACAATTGATCATAGGAGGGGATCTTAATACTCCATTGATACCGACAGAAGACACCTCCTTAGGCCATTCCTCAACTACACCCAGCGTTAGAAAACGCATTGCACGAGCCATACATAGAGCACAACTGATAGACGCATGGAGACTATTACATCCGACTGAAAGAGACTATACATTCTATTCCATGCCACATAAGCAATACTCCAGGATTGACTATTTTTTAATACCTCATGCTCTTTTACACGCCGTTAGAGACACATCTATAGGATCCATCACCTGGTCAGACCATGCCCCAGTCCTTTTAACATACTCCTTGACAGACAACCTTACCACCAAAAACAGGACATGGAGACTTAACGAGAGCCTACTACAAGACGAGACGATAATCAAGGACGTGGTAAGGGAATTGGAGGGCTACTTTAGCAACAATGACATCCCTGACAGCAACCCGGGCTACGTGTGGGAGGCTCACAAGGCGGTTATCCGCGGAGTACTCATTAAGCACGGGGCTCGGGTTAAAAGACAGCGCACAGTACAACTAACTTCACTGCTTAATGACCTACATATGGCCGAAGCCAGACACAAACACGCCCAAAGCTCAGAGGGAGAAACAGAGATTAGACTCTTACGCACTAAAATTACTGACCTCATGCAATTCCGTGCAAAAGCGGCAATACAGTCTTGCCGCAGGCTATCATACGAGTCTGGAGACAAGTGTGGTAGGCTGCTAGCTAGATCGTTGAAGGAACAAACCCTGGCAAATTATGTGCCACATATTTCAACGCCCCGTAACCGGAAAGTCACATTGTCACGGGAGATAGCAGGAGAATTCAAAGACTTTTATACAAGCCTATACAACTTACAGACGCAGGCCCCGACATTACCCCAAATTGAAAATTACCTGATCGCCTCAGACATGCCCAAAATACCCTCAGAATTAAGCCAGGCTTTGGAAGAGCCCATTACTATGGAAGAACTGAACACAGCCGTGGAGCAACAAAGTTAGGAAAGGCCCCAGGCCCGGATGGGTACACGGCCCAATATTATAAATTACTACTACCAGCCTTAGGGAATTTCATGTTAAAATTCTTCAACTCATTAGGTTCTGACACATCTTTTCCGCGAGAAGCTCTCATGGCGCACATATCGGTGATTCACAAAGAAGGGAAAGATCCCTCTCAGTGTGGCAGTTACAGACCGATCTCACTGCTCAAAGGACTGGGAGACAAAATGCTGACCTGGATTAATTCAATATATACGAATCCCTCGGCTAGGGTACGTGTCAACGGGGTCCTTTCGGAACCCTTTATGATCAAGAATGGCACTCGTCAGGGATGCCCATTGTCTCCGCTCCTCTTCACCCTGTCACTGGAACCTTTCCTGCGAACAGTACGCGCCAACCCCAATATTACAGGAATCTCCTTAAAAGAAATGCACCAAAAGATTGCTGCATACGTGGACGACATGCTGTTTGTGCTTACTAAACCCGAGGTCTCCCTTCCAAACCTACTAAGAGAGTTCAAATCTTATGGTGAAATATCAAATATGAAAATAAATTTCAATAAGTCAGAGGCGATGAGCGTAGGAATCACTTCCCAGCTCCTCGAGACCCTGAAAGCCGACTTTAAATTTAAGTGGACAACCACAGCTCTGAAATACCTAGGCACTTACATCCCTCCTAAACTCACTCAAGTGTTTTCTCTGAACTTCCCTCAATTGCTAACAAAAGTTCGCTCCCTTCTTAACAAATGGCACACGGGACTGCACTCCTGGTTCGGGAGATGCAACATAATCAAGATGTGCATTCTACCCAAATTCTTATACCTACTACAGGCCCTCCCGATCCAAATTCCTGCCCATCACTTTGACCAAATTAGAGCCTTATTGTTTAACTTCATATGGGCGAACAAAAGACCTAGACTTGACAAACGTCAACTGACCCTACCAAAACAATACGGTGGACTAGCGGTACCAGACCTCCGCAAGTATTACCAAGCTACACATCTAACCAGACTGATTGACTGGAACCGCCACCAGAATACAAAACTGTGGACCAGACTGGAACAGGCCCAATGCGACATACCCCTAGACAGAGCACCTTGGTGTCAAAATGTACTCACAAGAGAAGTGAAAAATCACCCCCTGATAGGGACAACCACACGTATCTATGCTTCCTTATTCACAAATCTCCGCCTAACATCTGTAGACTCCCCGATGCGCCCTATTCTGGGTACCCCAGAGTTCGCCCCGGGCCATACAGACCCCGATTTCTGCACCATTAGAGCAGCGGGATACACACAAGCGTCCCATTTCCTTAGCGGAAACAAGTGGATCACCTCTACCGAACTCATGAACCCTGGAGGCCCTTTTAGATTAAATTTTTTGAAGGCCTCTCAGCTGACCCATTTTTTAAAATCTCTACCCCCTCCGGGTAACTTCAACCAAACCTTGACCACATATGAGGCTCTCTGTTCAGATGAGGGAGTCCTATCACACGCCCTGTCCATGACATACCAATTACTGAGCATACCACCGGAAGGGCACCAACTGAGATGCCTAGAGGCCTGGGAAAAGGACATACAACACACATTCACGACACGCCAAAAACAGAATATACTTCACTTCACCTACAAATCTTCCATATGTACGCGTATGAAAGAGACAAATTATAAATTGGTCACTAGATGGTATAACACCCCTGCGAAGCTGCAGAAGTTTTTCCCCTCAACATCGGATCGATGTTGGAGATGCCTGAGAGATAAAGGGACAATTCTGCACATCTTCTGGACCTGCCCCCTACTGGAGCGGTTCTGGAAGACGGTGCAGGAGACGATACAGAAATTTACAGACTACCCAATTCAGCATGACCCAGCGTTTCTCCTACTCCATGCCTCTGAAATACCACAAAAAAGATACAAGAAGTCCCTAACCCGCCATCTCCTAGATGCTGCCAAAGCATGTATCCCACTGTGCTGGAAGTCTACGCAACCCCCGACAATTGGCATGTGGCTTAAAAAAGTTGAAGACATCAAAAAAATGGAGGATCTTATCCTCACAGCAAGAAACCAAAACGAACAATTCACTAAGGTATGGCTAGGATGGAATATGTTTATTTTCTCCGATGAGGGACAGTTACTTCTGGAGAATGGTACCCTGAATTAGAACAGCCCCTACTATAGCGAGTATTGTCAGGCAGCAGAAGAAGAGGGCCCAGGTGCCCTCAGAGATAAAGACATGGTAAGCGGAGATCGCTACCTCCTGGTTCCCTACCTAATCCCTTCCCCCTTCCCCACCCCCCCTCACTTCCCATACCCACATGTCCACTCCCCTTCTACACCCCTCTTCACTCAACCTTTTCTCCTCTCCTCTGATCTCTTTTCTTCTTCTCTTACTGTACTGAAAACTGGACTGGACCCATGGAACCATCCAAAGGTATAGATGATCACAAGTGGGAAAACTAATTAAAATAGGGCAACAGGGGAGGGCCTCACATAATAAGGGTAGATAAGTGGAAGAAACCGAGGCTACCGGAGGGATCCCAGAGGCTTTTGGTGATCCCCCCTCCCTACGGACATTTAGACGACCCACATGCGCACAGGAATCTATAACTGCAATAACCATATTGTTGTACATTTTTATGTTGTTATTTTTGGATGTTGTATTTCATGTTTCTGTGTCCTTTGAATAAATAAAAATTTGAAAAAAAAAAATAAAAAATAAGGTGCTGTCCCGTGGTTCAGTGTTCCGGTCCAGAAGTTGTTGCTGACTCCGTGGTCCTGGTCCTCCTGACCAGCCCCCAGAGGCCCTCATGGCCTTGGGTGCTGATCCATCCGTTTCCGAGCCTCGGAACTGGCTAGTTCGAGGTGCAGTAACTGGAAGGAGGATTCTAAGGTGTTCCGGTGCCGTCTCGGGTTTGGAGAGGCCATTGATTGAATCCACAATTTCTTACGGTATCGCCGGACCAGCTGAAAGATTCTGGTACAGTAAGAAAAGTTCCTGCCTTTACCTTCCGGTTACAACTAGAAAGACTTTGCAAAGCTAGAATTACTTGTTGGCTGCTAGATCCAAGCTATAGGATTTATCCAACCGTTAAGAATCCAGTTGCGAGTGGCTATTCCCTGGATTATGTACAGAGAGAGACTTTTATTGAAGTTAGCATTTCCCAGCACCTGAGCTAAACTTTATCCTTATACCCTCTATTCCCAACTTAGAGACTGTTCAACTGTTTTAAGCAAAATACAAATCCTAAAAAGGAATTTAGGTGTCGGTCTCTACAGTTACTGGGTCATCAACCTTGGGAACCCCTAGGCAAGGACAACGAGTTACTAGCTGGTGGAGGTACTCGGTAAGCCCAGAAAAATTCAGCCGCTCCTTCGGGGGTAAGTGCTACATTAAAAATAAACAAATAAAATATATATTATTGAAAGCATTCTTACTTTACAGCATTTCTTCATACCTGCCTAAAATGTTTGCACAGTACTGTATATAATAAAGTCCTGAGTGCAAACTGTAAGCGATATCCAACAGGTAAACATGAAAAGCAAAAATATTCCAGCCTATATATATATATATATATATATATATATATATACAGTGGGGAATATAATTATTTAACCTCCTGCAGATTTTGTAAGTTTGCCCACTTACAAAGAAATGAAGGGTCTATAGGGCAGCACAGTGGTGTAGTGGTTAGCACTTTCACCTAGCAGCAATAGGGTCGCTGGTTTAAATCCCGACCACGACACCTTCTGCCTGGAGTTTGCATGTTCTCCCTGTGCCTGCGTGGGTTTCCTCAGGGTACTCCGGTTTCCTCCCACGCTCCAAAGACATGCTGGTAGGTTAATTAGATCCTGTCGATAAAAATTGGCCAAATATGTGTATGTTGTACGTGTATGTGTTTGTAAGCGTGTCGGGACCCCATAGGGCAAGGACTGCACTATACCACAGATGGACACCAGTGGCAAAAGCGCCCTGAGGCGATTCAGTTCGCATAGGTAGTGCTATACAAGACATTCATTCAATGTTTATCATAGGTGTATTTTAAATGATAGAGACAGAATATCAACCAGAAATCCAGAGGAAACACGATACAAATGTTATAAATTGAGTTGCAGTTCAGTGAGTAAAATAAGTATTTGATCCCCAAGCAAAATATCACTCAGTACTTGGTGGAGAAACCCTTGTTGGCAAGCACAGAGGTAAGATATTTCTTGTAGTTGGTGACCAGGTTTGCACACATCTCAGGAGGGATTTTGATCCACTCTTCTTTATAGATCTTCTCTAAATCCTTGGCTGTCGCTTGGCAACTTGAAGTTTCAGCTCCCTTATTAAATTTTCTATAGGATTAAGGTCTGGAGACTGACCAGGCCAATCCATGACCTTAGTGTGCTTCTTTTTGAGCCTCTCCTTCGCTGCCTTGACGGTATGTTTGGGTCATTGTCATTATGGAAGACCCATCCACAACCCATCTTCAGTGTTCTGGCTGAGGGAAGAAGGTTCTCATCCAAGGTTTTACAATACATGGCCCAGTCCATTGGCCCCTCAGTGCGGAAAACTCGGCCTGTACCTTTAGCAGAGAAAGAGCCCCAAAGCATCATGTGTCCACCTTCGTGCTTGACTATGGGGATTTTGTTCTTAGGGTCGTAGTCAGCATTTTTCTTTCTCCAAATACGGTGAGTTTAGTTAATGCCAACAAGCTCAATTTTAGTTTTATCTGACCACATCACTTTCTCCCAAACCTTCTCCGAATCATTTAGATGTTCATTGGCATGACTGTACATGTGCCTTCTTGAGGAGGGGGATTCGCCATGTTTGGAGAAAGAAAAATGCTGACTATGACCCTAAGAACACCATCCCTACAGTCAGGCACGGAGGTGGAAACATTATGCTTGGGTACTGTTTCTCTGCTAAAGGTGCAGCCCGACTTTGCCACATTGAGGGGCCAATGGATGGGTCTATGTATCGTTAAATCTTGGATGAGAACCTTCTTCTTTCAGCCAGAACACTGAAGATGGGTCATGGATGGGTCTTTCAGGATGACAATGACCCAAAACATACCGCCAAGGCTCTCCAGACCTTAATCCTATAGAAAATGTATGGAGGGAGCTGAAACTTCGAGTTGCCAAGTGACAGCCAAGAAACCTTAAAGGGTAACTCCACTTTTGTTGAGAAAAAAACATACCCCTCTGGGTGATTGATGTACATTGCAAGGATTATAACAACCTTTGTTGCAGATTCCTACCTTTTGTTCTTCTGAAGAAATCCATGTGTGTTTGTCTGTGCCTCTATCTCGGTCTAATGGGAGTGGTTTCATAATTAACTGTCTGGTGTGCAGCTGCAGGGCACTAATGAGGAAATCTGCTGGGCCTGCATCCCTTTAGACGTGCTCCTATTGAAAGTATCTCTCCAAAAATGACATCTGTGTTGCAGGGGATGCCTGAAATCTGACTTGTATCTTAGGTAGACTTCTGGGAAAATTGGTGAGCTCCAGGTAGCCATATTGCAATGCATTTTCTGAAAATTACAGTGGCTGCAGATTGAAAAGGAAAGGTAATTTTTAAAAACATTCAATTACAATATGATTAGTGTCGCAATTATATGTGCTATATTATTTTTTCTTTATTTGCTAAGATCTGTAAAGAAGAGTGGACCAAAATCCCTCCTGAGATGTGTGCAAACCTGGTCACCAACTACAAGAAAAGTCTTACCTCTGTGCTTCTCCACCAAGTACTAAGTCATGTTTTGCTTGGGGATCAAATACTTATTTTACTCACTGAACTCAATTTATAACATTTGTATCATGTGTTTTTTTTTCTGAATTTTTGGTTGATATTGTGTCTCTATCATTTAAAATACGCCTATGATAAAAATTATAGACTCTTCATTTCTTTGTAAGTGGGCAAACTTACAAAATCTGCAGGAGATAAAATAATTATTTTCCCCAGTGTATTATACTAAAGCACATCACCAAAGACAGTGTAGGAATGTTTTAGCAATTTTTAATGTTGCCATTAAAGCCTAACGAATTGATAAGGGGTGCTTACTAATTTGATCAAATTATTGAAGGACATCTACCACTCTGAGGTGGTACACTACTTCAGTCTACACTAAGTTATAGAAATTTACAGTTAAAAAACATATAAGGGGTCTTTTTACCTGACAATGGATTTGTATTTGTGTCTATATGGTTCTATAATGTATCTACCGCCTCGCACTGAACTGCAGCCAATAGTGTATCACAATATATTTTTTTAACCACTGCAGCTCCAAAAGATTTACCCCCCTTCATGACCTGGTCATTTTTTTGCGATACAGAACTGTGTTATTTTAATTGACAATTGCGTGGTCATGCGACACTGTACCCAAATAAAATTGTTGTCCTTTTTTTCCCACAAATAAAGCTTTCTTTTGGTGGTAATTGATCACCTCTGCGTTTTTTATTTTTTGCGCTATAACCAAAAATGTTGCCAATTTTGAAGAAAAAAATAAATATATATATATATATTTTATTTTATTTTTTTACTTTCTGCTATAAAACACATCCAATAAAGAAATGTAAAAAAAAAAATTTCTTCATCAATTTAGGCCAATATGTATTCTGCTACATATTTTTGGTAAGAAAAAAAAAAAAATCTCAGTAAGCAAATAGTGTTTGGTTAACCCAAAAGTTTATAGCGTCTACAAACTATGGGAAATATTTATGGAATTTTTCTTTTTTACTAGTAATGGTGGTGATCAGCGACTTATAGTGGGACTGCGATAATGCGGCGGACAAATTAGACACTAACTGAAACTTTTGACACTTTTTTGGGGAACCAGTGACACTAATATAGGGATCAGTGCTAAAAATATGCAATGTCACTGTACTAATGACACTGGTTGGAAGGGGTTAACATCAGGGGTGATCAAAGGGTTAACTGTGTGCCTATAAAAGTAGAAATGCAGCACTGTGAACAATAAATAGCACACAATGGAATATAATATTATATTCCATTGTGTGCTATTCATTGTTCACAGCGCTGCGCTACTACTTTTATATTTCATGATGGGATTTGATGTATTGACCTTGAGTTTTCAGCTGCTTGTATTTATTATTATTATTTTTATTTGCGCTGATTGATTACCTTTTAGTTAATTGTGTGCCTAGCCATTGTTTGTGTACTGTGGGAGAGGTGCTTTTACTAAGGGAAGACATGGATCCTTGTCCATGCTTTGCATGAATTCAGGATCCATGTCTCCCCTACTAACAGAATGGCAATCTGCCTTGTTTACATAGGCAGACTGACATTCTGGCTGTCTAATGAATGATCAGCGGGTTCAAGCAGTTCAAAAAATATATATATTTTTTTACCTGGTATCAGCCTCTTGTAATTCCTGTACAGCAGGGCTGGAGTGTGAGAGGAAGAAGCAGTACAAGGAGGCAATCAGTTAAAGTGGTTGTAAACTCTCCCCACAACTTTGTCCCATGTAAATCGGCATAAAAAACCCTAATGAACACTGCTTGTAGATATCTCCTTACTTGCTTAGTATTGTTGTAATCCTTTTTGTTCTTTAGCATAACATCACTGAGCATGCCCAGATCTCCCCTGATTTATGGCACACTCTGTGTATTTGTCTATCTATTATCAGGACTTCCTACTGTACACCACTGAAATCCCAGGAGACTTCATAATCACTCAGAGCTTCCTCCTAGACCCCATGTGACCATGTGACATCACATGCAGTGTAAACTTGGCCATCGGACAGCATTACTGCAGTCTTATCAGCTGACGCTGATAAGACTGAAACAGGCCAACACTAGATATCCGGCATAAGTAAATACTATGAAATAAAACAAGTCGGCTATGAACAGGGAAGCAGGGTTGCCATAGAAACGTTGGATTGAGAAGGAGGCTTGGTTAACAGTACAGGAAGTGCTCAATATAAGGGCAGAAATACACTCCACTGTGGACTCAGAAAACAAAACTGGCGCTGCCTAACCCATGCAAACAAGTTTTTTAAAGTTTCTTTAAACAGTAAGTAATATGCGATTTGGGCTGGATTACAGTGTCTATAGTTTGATGATTACTTATTATAATGGACTAAATGAAAAGAAGCATCAGAGTGGGAGAGTTTACTTCCTCTTTAATGTGTTGGCAAAAAGCATGCATATCCCCATAGAGGAGAGAGTCCGTCCCTGCACAGTATGCAGAGACAGACCTGTCATCTGCCTGCTCAGCGGGGATCGAAGGAGCGATCCCCTGCTGAGCAGAGCGGGCTCCATACACGGACAAGTCCCTGTGAAAGAGCCCTTAATGTTCCCTATAACAAAGCAAATCTTCACTTTTTGATTTCAGCACCACTTTAGGTAAATGTTCACATACGCAGCACACCAGAAACATAATATGTGCACTGTTTTTGCTCTTGTCTTCATGCTATACAGGACCACCTGACATTTTCCAATATCTGGGAAGTGGAGTACACCCTTCAGCTGCATTTTAACAATTAAATAATGAAAGAAAACATAGGATGCGGCAGTTACATTCACATAAAACCCACATATCTCAGCTGCACTCCTACTCTTGTAACCAGCAGACCTATATGTTTGTCCTCAACCTACAGTACATTCCACAGGACATACCACTTCCCTGTGCTGCCAAGCCAAGAAAAGCCAAAAGTGTTGAATGAGAATACAGCCAAATATATCAGGTAACTTCATTTTCTTCACTAGCTGTAATGTGTCTATTGTTTTAGCGGTTTTGTAGGTAGTGTTATTTTAACCGCGATGATAATGGAAAATTGAGCCTGATGGAAAGTGGAAAAAGTTTGCCTTCACAACTGTCAACTGATTTCACAGAGCAGACATTACACTGCAGTCATAGTGTTTAACATTAACCCTTTTCCTATAACCTTTATAGGTTCTAAAACCACAGGAATCTATCATTTATAATTACAAGATCTATCAATTATAATCACAAGATCTATCATTTATAATTGTATTTATAATTAGACTTGTGCACAACGGAAAATTTTGTTTAGTTTCGGTTCGTTGTCATTCATAAAATACATAATTTCAATCTGTTCAGGGGCGGGCTGACCATTCGGCCACTCGGGCACTGCCCGAGGGCCCCGGGCCACTAGGGGGCCCCATCAGGGTTGCCAGCCTCAGTAAAACCAGGGACAGTATGTAAAAATCTGTGTTTTTTTTACATCTGTTTTTGAAATGTCCCTTACCGACATCCTTTTCGTCTAAAAATCCAGAGATTATAGCTGCCCCACCTCTCCAGTACCTTCTCAGCCAATAGAAACATGTCTGTGTATACTGTATAGCCCCATAATCTCTGATTGCCCGGGGGCCCCATGTGTTGTCAGTCCGCCCCTGAATCTGTTATATTCGTTATGTTACATTTATTTGTTTTCGGATAAATCGTTATTTCTGTAGAGTGTCGATATTTGTTATACTGAATCTCGAATCATGTCGAATTCATTTGTTATATCCGCAATATTTTCTTTCATATTAGTTGAAATTCGATATTTATGTATGTATATTGATTCGTGATAATGATTCGTAGCTTGGAAAGTTGTTTGTTTATTGAATCTATTAACACACACAATGACAATATCTCTTCTCCTCTGCTCAAATACAATACAACACCCTTCTCACTCAGTTCTCAGGAATGCACTTTGCCAATAATCCAACCTCCAGCACAAAATTAATCAGCTGATCAGACTGTAAGTTTTACTTTGAGTTGACCTTTTGTTTCATTAGATCTTTAACGAATTACTGAATCATGTCGAATTCATTCGTTATATTCGCTATAATTTCTTTTGTATTCGTTGAAATTCATTATTTTTTTAAGATGCAAAATTCGGCCGAATTTCGGTTCGTTACGAAACGAATTGCACATATCTAATTATAATCCTTCCATCTCATTTTATATAGGTGTTGCAGTCTTTCTAGGACTTTTTGGTACATGTACAAAGAGCAATGCTGTCTTTCAATAAATGGTAGGTGTGCGCCTGTTTAGTGACGCAGACAAGCTGTTCAGTATCAGCAGAGAAGAAGAGGGGGGGGGGGGGGGGGCATTAGGTCTCCAGTATGATCATTAGTTCTATGAACCCAACAGAATAAAATAGTGAGAAATCTTGCATGCAATTAAAAACAAAAACAAAAAAGCTACAATAGACAGTATGTATGTGTTCTGAGGGAACTGTTGGTGCATACATATACGAAAGAAGAAAAAAATACATAAAAACCAGACTGAAGCTCAGCCTCAATTTCCATTTTTGATGTATCCCTAAATGGATATACAACAGGTAATATAAGTATTAAACACGTCACCATTTTTCTTGATAACAATATTTCTAAAGGTGCTATTGATATTACATTTTCACCACATGTCGGAAACAACTGCAATTCATACATACAAAGAAACCAAAACAGAGAAGTTCAGAAATTAAGTTATGTATAATAAAATTGAATGCCATAGGGAAAAAGTATTGAACTGAAATTTATTTACTACTCCGTACAAAATCCTTTGTTGGTAATGACAGCTTCAAGACGCCTCCTGTATGCAGAAACTAGTCGCATGCATTGCTCAGGTGTGATTTTGGCCTATTCTACCACACTCTGGCCTATTCTACCACCAGTCTTCAAATCTTGAAGGTTCTGTGGGCCTCTTTTATGAACTCTAAACTTTTGTTCTTTCCATAGATTTTCTATTGGATTCAATTCAGGTGATTGGCTGGGCCATTCTAGCAGATTTATTTTCTTTCTTTGAAACCAATTGAGAGTTTCCTTGGCTTAGTGTTTGGGATCATTGTCTTGCCGATATGTCATCTTTCATTTCATCTTCATCATCCTGATAGATGGCAGCAGATTTTTATCAAGAATGTCTTTTTTCATTTTTCCATTCATCCTTACTTCAATGAAATAAAGTCTGCTAAAAAACAGCCCCACACCGTGATGTTCCCACCTCCAAACTTCATTGTTGGTATGGGGGTGTTTTTGGGGTGATGTGCAGTGCCATTTGACCTCCAAACATGTCGTGTATTATGGCATCCAAAGAGTTCAATTTTGGTCTCATCTGACCAGACTATATTCCCCCAGTATTTCACAGGCTTGTCTAAATGTATTGCAGCAAACATTAAACAACCTTCAACATGCTTTTTCTTCAGCAATAGAGTCTTGTGTGGTGAGCGTGCATACAAGACATGCCAGTTGAGTGCATTACTTATTGTTTTCTTTGAAACAATTGCCAGACCATTGTTCCTTTTACTGACAATCTACTGACTGGAATGGTACCAGGTGATTGGAGAAAAGCCAATGTAGCACCAATATTTAAAAAGGGCCCAAAATACATCCCTGGGAATCAGGGCCGCCTTAATAGCATCATGGGCCCCTGGGCAAAGTAATGCTCTGGGGCCCCTACAATGGAGACAGCGCAGGTGAACAGACATCAAGTAGGTAGGAGGCAGACAAGCGGAGCTTCCCCTTTTGGGTGGAGCTCTGCTTTAACTACGTGAACAATCATTCTGTACAGCAAAGAAACAGTGGGAAAATACAACATACATAAAGTAACAAAGCTGTCCTGTGCATATAATATATCTGCTAGAATGATGCTCAGGACAGTTGTAACAAGTATAGACACGGCCGCCAATAAAGATCATGAAGCACCATCCAGCCTGACAGGGCCTCAGATACCCCCAACATTGTAACCCCTCTACATCTTATATACATCCAGCACTCTGATCCCGCTCTGCACCTCACAAATCCCCCCCAGCACTCTGACCCCTCTACACCCCAGATATCCCACCAGCACTCTGATCCCTCTCTGCACTCCACATATCCCCCCAGCACTCTGATCCCTCTCTGCAACCCACATATCCCCCCAGCACTCTGATCCCTCTCTGCACCCTAGATATTCCCCCATCACTGTTACCATATACCATAAGATACCCCTTGTATTGTTACCCCACTACATCCCTGATACCCCCATCAATGTGGCCTCTCTATATCCCTGATACCTCTAGCACTATAGGCACACAAGATACCCCAAGCATTGTTACCCCCTATACACTCCAGATCCCTCCTCAGCATTGTTTTCCCCCATACACCCTTGATATCCCCCAGCACCATTATTCCATCCATGTAGTACCCCTTTTTCCAGTGGAGATACAGTGCATGTGAACTTTTGGCTATGTGCCCACCTCCAGCACTGTGACAGGCAGAAGGAGGGGTGGAGGAGGGAGCATCCCTCTGGGCATTCCAAGCCCTTCGGTGCAAACAGTGCTGGACAGCTGGGCTCACCATGACACCATCCACAATGCTACTTTCACAGGCGGGCTCTCAGTGCTGCCGACTCAGCAGCTCCTACCCCGTGGACTTCGAGTCCCGAGCATTCAAGCTGCATGGGGCGGGGTCAGAGCATCACTAGTGCTCTGGCCCCGCCCCTCCCCGCTGGCTGTGAAATAGGTATCATTCTGCACAGCACGGCACACTGCTGCCAGCCTGTCTCCCCTGTGTATCCATCACTCTCAGTGCCATCACAGGGCCCTCAATTTCCGGACAGCGTGGGCTCAAGGAGCAGCTTCTTTGGGGGAAAGTGCAGGGGCCCCCTATGCAGCTGGAGCCCCTTGGCAGTGCCCAGGTGTGCCCTCTCATTAAGACGGCCCTGCTGGGAATTACAGACCAGTTAGCCTAACATCAATAGTATGCAAGCTCTTGGAGGGGATGATAAGGGAATATATACAAAATTGTAGTAACGAGAACGGTATCATTAGCAGTAATTATGAAATTTGTCTTGCCAAACCAATATGTTAACATTCTATGAGGAGGTGAGTTGCCATCTAGATAAAGGAAGGCCCGTAGATGTGGTGTATCTGGATTTTGCAAAAGCATTTGATACAGTTCCCCATAAACGTTTACTGTACAAAATAAGGTCCGTTGGCATGGACCATAGGGTGAATACATAGATTGAAAACTGGCTACAAGGGCAAGTTCAGAGGGTGGTGATAAATAGGGAGTACTCGGAATGATCACAGGTGGGTAGTGGGGTCCCCCTTGGTTCTGTGCTGGGACCAATCCTATTTAATTTGTTCATAAACGACCTGGAGGATGGGATAAACAGTTCAATCTCTGTATTTGTGGACGATACTAAGCTAAGCAGGGCAATAACTTCTCCGCAGGATGTGGAAACCTTGCAAAAAGATCTGAACAAATTAATGGGGTGGGCAACTACATGGCAAATGGTTTCATGTAGAAAAATATAAAATAATGCTTTTGGGTGCAAAAATATGAATGTAATCTATACACTGGGGGAAGAAACCTCTAGGGGAATCTAGGATGGAAAATAACCTGGGGGTCCTAGTAGATGATAGGCTCAGCAGTGGCATGCAATGCCAAGCTGCTGCTAACAAATAAAACAGAATATTGGCATGCTGTACAAAGGGGATCAACTCCAGAGATAAATTGATAATTATCCCGCACTACAAGACTCTGGTCCGGCCGCACCTAGAGTATGCTGTCCAGTTCTGGGCACCAGTCCTCAGGAAGGATGTACTGGAAATGTAGCAAGTACAAAGAAGGGCAACAAAGCTAATAAAGGGTCTGGAGGATATTAGCTATGAGAAAAGGTTGCGAGCACTGAACTTATTCTCTCTGGACAAGAGACGCTTGAGAGGGGATATGATATCAATTTATAAATACCATACTGGTGACCCCACAATAGGGATAAAACTTTTTTGCGGAAGGGAGTTTAACAAGACACATGGTCACTCATTAAAATTAGAAGAAAAAAGGTTTAACCTTAAACTACGTAGAGGGTTATTTACTGTAAGCCCCCGTACACACGGTCGGAAATTTCCGACCACAAAATCCGTTGGATTTTTTCAGACGGATTTTGTCCAACACTGGTGATGCATACACACAGTCAGACAAAGTTGTCGGAAAATCCGATCATTCTGAACGTGGTGACGTTCGTTGCGTACGACGGAACTACGTAGAGGCGAGTAGCCAATAGCTTTGGTCTCGTAATTTGATCTGAGCATGCGTGCCACTTTGTCCGTCGGGAATTCTCGACACACAATCGGAAAAAGTCTGATCGGATTTTGTTGTCAGAAAATTTGAGAGCAAGTCCGATGGAGCCCACACACGGCGGATTTTCCGACAACATGGTCCGATCGGACATTTTTCGTCGGAATTTCCAACCGTGTGTTCGGGGCATAAGAGTGGCAAGGATGTGACATTCCCTTCCACAGGTGGTGGTCTTAGCAGGGAGCATCGATAGTTTCAAAAAACTATTAGATAAGATTCTTAGATTCTTTCTAATTACTGATAGATTTCAGCTGGTATCTTGGCGTTTCATGTCTTTTTGTACCTCCCTTTCTTTATGCGTGCAATAATATGTGTCATTTCATTCTATAACACATAACTTAATTTATGAACTTATTTGTTTTGGTTTCTTTGTATGTATAAATTGCATGGGTTGTTATCGACATGTGGTGAACATTTCATGTCAATAGCATCTTTAGAAATATCTTTACCTAGAAATATTGTGACTTGTTTTATTATTATTATTATCATCATTATATTATATGTATTGCTTGCATGTTGTGTTCTTTTTTTCTTAATAAAACCCTTAAAAGTAACTAAAAAGAAAATGGTGTATGAAAAGTGAATCTCCATAGTTGTGCTAATTATTTTATCAGATCACCCTCTACCTGTACACCATTGTCCCTCTTTGCTAATCCTTTGTTCCTTTCCATGAGCTGCAGACTGGTAGGGAGATGAAGGGTTGGATGCATCTCAAGGAAGAAGCTATTGTGTGTCTGGTCCTGGAGAAGTGACTATATACATCACCCCTGGCACTGCAAACTCCTTAGCAACATCTCTGTCATGAGGGCTCCATCCGTGGCCGGCGACCTGATGATCCTGCCAGTAATCGGCGCCTCAGCATCCCTGGTTCCCGTTCTCGGCTGCCATTGCGCATGCGAGCGTGCGCGGACGGGTGCGCGCCTCCATTGGCGCCAATGAGGCTATTTAAACCCTCCTGTGACTGACGGTCCCCGCTGTCTGCTCTACAACGTTCTGTGTATTGAAACCTGATCTGAAGTCTGTTTACCCGTATCTGACCCGGCTATCCTTGACCATCCGCTCTGTCCCTGTGTATCGACCTTGGTTTGTCTTTGACCATCCTCTTGTCTGCTCCATCTGTACCGTGCTGCCAGCCTGATATCTGACCCGGCCTGCCTGACCATTCCAGAGCCAGCTTACCTGCTATACCAGTCTGCATACAGATACAAGTCTGCCTGTTGTTCCAGTCTGCATACAGATCCAAGTCTGCCTGTTGTTCCAGTCTGCATACAGATCCAAGTCTGCCTGTTGTTCCAGTCTGCATACAGATCCAAGTCTGCCTGTTGTTCCAGTCTGCACACAGATACAAGTCTGCCTGTTGTTCCAGTCTGCATACAGATCCAAGTCTGCCTGTTGTTCCAGTCTGCATACAGATACAAGTCTGCCTGTTGTTCCAGTCTGCATACAGATCCAGCTTACCTGTTGTTCCAGTCTGCATACAGATCCAGCTTACCTGTTGTTCCAGTCTGCACACAGATCCAGCTTACCTGTTGTTCCAGTCTGCCTACAGCTACCTACTTACCTCATCCGCTGAGCTTATCCAGGAAGCTCTCGTACCGGTCTGACCATTCCTGCCAGGCACCTGTGCCCCTCCTGACTCCTGGTCCTACTGTCCCATCATCAGGGGACCGGCGAGTGGGAGCCGCAAAGGAGGCCCTTCTCTGCTAATCAGACTCACCACTACCAGGGAGCGTGACAGTAGCAGACAGCCATGTCTGAGTCTGAGCAGGGGGCCTCTCCTATGGAAGGACTGTGCCAACACCTGGCAGGACTGACCGAGGCGGTAAAGAATCTCCAGCAGGGATACACCCGGTTGGAAGAACGGGTGCTGGCTCTACCACCAACAGCCCCATCTGGGGGAAGTCCAGGACCATCGGTGATAATGCTCCCTCCAGAGCCCCGGGTACCAATCCCCGAGAGATTCTCGGGTGCCCGCAACCTCTTTCGGGACTTCCGTAACTCCTGTGAACTGTTCTTTGCACTACAGCCACGTACTTTTTCCCTGGAAGCCACCAAGGTGGGCTTCGTGATCTCCTTACTCTCCGGAGACCCGCGGACCTGGGCCCACCGCCTCCTAGAGCAGAAGGACCCCGCACTGGCCGGTCTTAATTCATTTTTTGACTCTATGGCCCAACTCTATGAAGACCCCCAACTCGCTGCCACCGCAGAGACCACTCTGCGCGCCCTCCAGCAGGGGCGAAGGCCTGTGGAAGACTATGTCGCGGACTTTAGGCGCTGGGGTGCGGATACCCAGTGGAACGACGCGGCTCTGCGTCACCAGTTCCGCCTAGGACTTTCTGAGGCACTAAAAGATGAGCTGGCGAGAGTTGGGGTACCCCAGACCCTGGACACTCTGATCAACCTGGTCATCCAGATTGACCGACGACTAAGGGAGCGCAGGTCGGAACGTGCATCCGGTTTCCCTCGTCCTACCTGGATGCTCCCCAAGGCCCCAAGTCACCTGCAGACTGGTTCGGTCCAGCGGTCTGTAACCCTCTCTGATTCCTCCGAGCCCATGCAGTTAGGGCTCTTGAGGCCTTCTCTAACTTCTGAGGAACGGCAACGTCGTCGGGTCAACAACTTGTGCCTCTACTGTGGTGAGCCTGGGCACTACGTAAGGAACTGTCCGGCCAAGGCTCGTAAGTGCCCTCTCATGCCTGCTTGCTCTATGGACTCCTCAACCCAGGTCTCCTCTCACCTTGCCCTTTCTGTCTTGTTACAGCTTCCGGGAAGAATCCTCCAGGTACCCGCCATTATTGATTCCGGGGCATGCAGCTGTTTCATGGACTCGTCCTTCGCTGCCCAACACCGGATCTCTCTCCAGTCTAAATCCCAGGGACTGTCAGTTTACCTGGCGGACGGCTCCTCCATCCGTTCAGGCCCGGTTACGCAAGAGACCATCCCACTGCCCATGACCATCTCGGACAATCACCAGGAACTTCTCTGCATGGACATTATTTCCTCTCCATTATCCCCTATAATCCTGGGCATGCCGTGGCTGAAGGCCCACAACCCAGTCATCGACTGGGCCACTGGGATGGTTTCCTTCTTGTGACGGACCTCGTACCCAAGATGTCCGCCGTAACTGCTTCCTCTGTCCGGTACCACACAATCCAAGACCCCCTTTGCTCACCCAGTCACCAGACAACACCAGTGTAGGCTACATCAGGAATGACTCTTTATTTGACATGTCACACTTATATACAGTTGACAGATGACTCAAGCCTAACCTAATTAGCATGAGCTAATTATCTTAATCAACACTGGGCTCCTTCATTCAATTGCAGGGTTAATTAGCACACACAACAATAGGTGAAACACTTCTACAAGCCAGACTATACTCAATTACATAACACAGGTGGCTGGAGTTCTTGAGTCATGACATTAGCGTCTCTTGCTAATATGCCAAATACACATACAGATTCTATGTGTATTGGGGGGCCAGCATGGACCTGAATCCAAGTATCACCAGCTCAGGGGTCCCAGGCTTGCAGCTCAAAGAGCACTGTTCCCCCAAATGCCAGGGCCCATAATCGTAAGGCAACAGGCTCGCACTCAGTCCCCTCCAACAGCCCGTGTCCCGGCTAGGTCTGTCACATTTCTCCCCTTTCGGCAGGAGACTAACACAGGAGGAGACCCCAGACGGGTTGACTCCGAAGTTAGTCAGTGGTTCCAGTCCTCTAATGCTGGGATCCACACAGTACCCCAAACAAATAGTTCCAAACGGAGTATTCCTCACCCAGCCAATCTCTGCCTCTCTCGGAGAACATATCCGCCGCTGGGGAGAGGCCCGGACTGGTCCTTCTCCCTGGAGTCTTTTCAGCCGCTGGAGAGAAGACAGGGTGACTGGGACCACTCCGTCATGCTGTTGGGGATTTGGGCCAACCGCCCAGCATCCCGGGGGTATACAGGTGGGGACTGCAGTCCCATCCCCCTTTACAGGAAATCTGCCCTCTGTTAGTTGTGGGCAGAGGCCAGCAGCACATTGTTCCGTTGCCAGCAGTTCAGCTGGGTGTAGGAGCTTCCCTACATCATCTCCTCCAGCTAACTGTTGGGGAGAGAGGCCGACTGCCCCAGCTCCCTGGAACTCCGCAGCTGTTGCTGGTGCTGGACAGAGGTGGGTAGCACTCTGCCCTGTTGCAGGCACTTCTGCTGGGGACTCCACATCCTCCGCTCTGGTTAACCGTTGGGGCAGGAGGCTGGCTTCCTCCACTCCCACATCTGGCTGCTGGGACAACATGTCTCTGGTACTGTCTCCCAGGTGCGCAAATCTTTGCTGGGGAGGAAAGATCGCTTTCTTCACCCTGGCCAACTGTTGGGGAGGGACGACAAACACCTCCTCTCCCTTCTCCCCCTGTATCTGCTGCTGGGAAGTGATTGCCACCTTCTCACCCTGAGCCTCCATAACTGCCACCGGTGTGGGGCAGAGGTCTTGGACCCTCTGTCCGGGGACCTGCGCTTCAGCTGGGGAAGTTCCTTGTAACTCCACGGATACTGCTGTTGGTGTTGGGCAGAGCTCAGTGAAGTTTGGCCCTAATACCAGCTCTTCTGATGGAGGCTCATCAGGTTGTTTTTCCTCAGCAGAAAAGTCTATTAAATCCCCATGCTCTACAACTGATGGCTGGGGATAGAGGTTCACCACCTGTCCGTGGAACCTAGAAGATGCCATCGGTGCTGGGCAGAGGTTAGCAGAGCTCTGCCCTGTTGTCAGCACTTCCTGCATCCGCCATAAGACCTCCGCGTCCATAGCTGCGGGGGCAGGTGGGCAAAGCACTCTGTTACTATGCCACATCGCCGACTCTTCAGCCAGGATTTCAGAGCTGTCTGCTGGTATTTCCTCATAGTCCCAGGCAAAGGGAGCCCCACCCTGCTGCTGAGCAGTGTCTAGCAGCTGTATGTAGGCAATCTCCAGCTCCCATTCCTGAGCGGCCAGGAACTCCAAATCTTCCTGTGCCCAGAGCACTTCCGAGACGTTCAATCTTTGCTCTCTGTGCTCCATTATTTCCTCCAAACGCCATTCCAGATCACTCCCAAAGTCGGGGTCCTCGGACAGCCTCCAGTACAACAATCCCAGGCCATTATAATCAAAGCCTTCCGTGGGCCTGTCATCCGCTGTCCACGGGCACACTTGGGCTACATACCACCGGAGGGCTCTGTAGCTCTCGTCCAAACGCATTTCTGCCCGGATCAGCCTGCTTAACTCAGCTGTCCACTCCTGCTTCGGTTGTTCCCCCAATAACAACATTCGTACTTCATACTGCGACCAGTACCTTACATGGATGGAGGGGAGAACTTTTCCCTGGTGTCGCTGCTCACAGGCTAGCGCTTCTTTCCAGAGTTGTAGGCGAACAGAATCATACCATCCCAGCAGGACCTGCACCGATACTGGTCCTCTGTGCTGTATCCGCATCTCTCGCAACCTCCTTCCGAATTCCTCTTCCATGACGTATCCGGGCCTTGGATCCAGGTGATGGTTTGGATGTGTTCACGACAAGGAAGCACGATCCCACCGCTGCCAGCCAATTGTGACGGACCTCGTACCCAAGATGTCCGCCGTAACTGCTTCCTCTGTCCGGTACCACACAATCCAAGACCCCCTTTGCTCACCCAGTCACCAGACAACACCAGTGTAGGCTACATCAGGAATGACTCTTTATTTGACATGTCACACTTATATACAGTTGACAGATGACTCAAGCCTAACCTAATTAGCATGAGCTAATTATCTTAATCAACACTGGGCTCCTTCATTCAATTGCAGGGTTAATTAGCACACACAACAATAGGTGAAACACTTCTACAAGCCAGACTATACTCAATTACATAACACAGGTGGCTGGAGTTCTTGAGTCATGACATTAGCGTCTCTTGCTAATATGCCAAATACACATACAGATTCTATGTGTATTGGGGGGCCAGCATGGACCTGAATCCAAGTATCACCAGCTCAGGGGTCCCAGGCTTGCAGCTCAAAGAGCACTGTTCCCCCAAATGCCAGGGCCCATAATCGTAAGGCAACAGGCTCGCACTCAGTCCCCTCCAACAGCCCGTGTCCCGGCTAGGTCTGTCACACTTCTCCTCTCAGTACTGTCAGACGTCTTGCAGACCTCCTAATTCCTCCCAGCTGGCTACTCTGCTAAGTGGGGACTCTGAGATGGACCTCCGTCGGGCTATTCCCCAGGCCTACCACGACTATCTAGATGTCTTCAGCAAACAGGCAGCAGAGGTGCTCCCTCCTCACAGGGCTTATGATTGCCCAATTGAACTTTTCCCTGGAGCAGAGATCCCCTTTGGAAGGGTCTTCCCCCTGACAGAAGTGGAGCAAGGCAAGTTGAAGGAGTACATTGAGGAGAACCTCCGAAAAGGCTTCATCCGCCCATCTACCTCTCCTGCGGGCGCGGGCATATTTTTCGTGGAGAAAAAAGATCACACCCTTCGGCCCTGTGTGGACTATAGGGAGCTGAACAACATTACGGTCAAGAACCGTTACCCTCTCCCGTTGGTCCCTGAACTCTTCCAGAGGCTTGGCACGGCCACCATCTTCACGAAGCTTGACCTACGGGGGGCTTATAATCTGGTCCGGATTAAAGACGGGGATGAGTGGAAGACGGCCTTTCGGACACGGTATGGGCATTACGAGTATCTCGTGATGCCCTTCGGCCTGTGCAATGCCCCCGCAACCTTTCAATACTTCATTAACGACGTACTTCGGGACTTCCTGGACTTGTTTGCCGTGGTATATCTGGACGATATCTTGATTTTTTCCCCCTCTTTAGAGACCCACCGCAGACACGTCAAGGAGGTCCTGGGACGACTCCGTATCCACGGCCTGTATGCCAAGGCAGAGAAATGCCAGTTTGAACAGGAGAGTATCCCCTTCCTTGGGCTAATCATCTCAAGTACAGGCATCAAGATGGACCCCCAGAAGATTTCTGCCATCTTGGAATGGCCCACTCCGGCAGACAAAAAGGGCATCCAACGGTTCATTGGCTTTGCCAATTTTTACCGTAAGTTTATCAGGGGGTTCTCCGCCATTGTGGCGCCTATCACCCAACTGACCAAACAAGGGACCCGGTTCCGGTGGTCTTCTGAGGCCCAGGAGGCCTTTGATGCCCTTAAAACTCTGTTTACCTCGGCACCCATCCTCAGGCACCCGGACTCCTCTCTACCCTTCACCCTGGAGGTCGATGCCTCCGAGATCGCGGTGGGTGCCATTCTGTCCCAGAGACAGGGGGACAAGTCCCTGCTGCACCCGGTCGCCTTCTTCTCCCGCAAGTTGTCCTCGGCCGAGAGGAACTATGATGTGGGCGACCGAGAACTACTGGCGATCAAGGCTGCCCTGGAAGAATGGCGATACCTCCTGGAGGGGGCCTCTCACCCCATTCTAATATTCACCGACCATAAGAATCTGGAATACTTGAAGTCAGCCAAGAGATTGAAACCCAGACAAGCCAGATGGGCACTTTTCTTTTCCCGCTTTACTTTCCATGTGACATACCGGCCCGGATCCAAGAATGTCAAACCAGATGCCCTGTCTAGGATGTACCACAAGCACCAGGAAGAAGATCCCCCTGACACTATTCTGGCCCCAGGAAACTTTCTCCTTCTTCAAGAGGACTTGCTGTCCAAATTCAAACGTGCCTCAGCAGGGCAAAGGCCCACTTCCGAAACCCAGCTACAGGAGAAGGATGGCCTATTCTGGTACGGGGACAAGATCTACACCCCGGAACAGCTCCGGGTAACAACTATGGAGCTGTGCCATGACCACGCCTTGGCTGGTCACTTCGGTGTCGCTAAGACCACCGACTTGGTACAGCGTACCTTCTGGTGGCCTCAACTACGGGCTGACTGTAAAAGATTTGTGGACACTTGCCCCACCTGCATCCGGAACAAGAATCCCAAAACCAAGGCCTGGGGTCTCCTTAAACCCCTGTCTGTCCCAGATCGTCCCTGGAGGATGATCTCCCTAGATTTCATTGTGGAGTTGCCCCCAGCAGAAGGCCACACGACGATCTTTGTGATCGTCGATCGGTTGTCCAAGATGGCTCACTTCATCCCCATGAAGGGCACCCCCTCGGCTCCAGAGACGGCACGGGCCTTTATTAGGGAAATTGTCCGCCTTCACGGGGTCCCGGCTAACATCGTCTCGGATCGAGGGGTACAATTCACCTCTCGATTCTGGAGGTCCCTGTGCCAGTCCTTGGATATCGAACTCTCTCTCTCCTCTGCGTACCATCCTCAGTCTAATGGGCAGACGGAGCGGACCAATCAGACCCTAGAGCAGTACCTGCGCTGCTTCTCCTCCTTCGCCCAAGATGACTGGATCTCCCTTCTGCCCCTGGCCGAGTTCGCATATAACAACGCCACCCACTCCGCCACCAAACAGACCCCCTTTTTCGCCAACTATGGGTACCACCCGGCATTTCTGCCTAACTCACTTCCTGACTGCACTGTGCCAGCAGTCCAAGAGCGAATTCAGTTCTTTTCCACCAACAACCAACTTCTTCAGGAGACCATGACTAGGACCCAGGAGTACAACAAAACCGTATTTGACAAAAAGAGACGGGGGGAACTGGTGCTTGTCCCGGGCGAAACTGTATGGCTATCCACCTCTAACCTAAAACTGGCTTGCCCTTCACGGAAACTGGGCCCCAAGTTCTTGGGCCCCTTCCCGGTCAAGAGGAGGATCAACGAGGTGGCGTATGAATTGGAACTTCCAGTTTCTTTGAAGATTCACCCGGTCTTCCATGTGTCCTTACTGAAGCCCTCGGTTAGTAACCCTTTCCCCAACCGGAGGGCCATTCCTCCTGATCCGGTCATAGTGGACGGGGAGGAGGAGTTCGAGGTGGAAGCCATCCTTAATGTCAGAAGAAGGCAGAACCAGAACCAGTTCCTAATCAAGTAGAAGGGGTACGGCCCCGAGGAGAACTCCTGGGAGCCCGAGGAGAACATCCACGCTAAGAGTCTAGTCCAATCTTTTAAGAGAGCCCATCCTGAGAAATTTGCCCCGAGGGGCATCCGGAGGCTGCCCCTTAGGGGGGGGCAATGTCATGAGGGCTCCATCTGTGGCCGGCGACCTGATGATCCTGCCAGTAATCGGCGCCTCAGCATCCCTGGTTCCCGTTCTCGGCTGCCATTGCGCATGCGCGAGCGGGGGCGAGCGTGCGCGGACGGGTGCGCGCCTCCATTGGCGCCAATGAGGCTATTTAAACCCTCCTGTGACTGACGGTCCCCGCTGTCTGCTCTACAACGTTCTGTGTATTGAAACCTGATCTGAAGTCTGTTTACCCGTATCTGACCCGGCTATCCTTGACCATCCGCTCTGTCCCTGTGTATCGACCTTGGTTTGTCTTTGACCATCCTCTTGTCTGCTCCATCTGTACCGTGCTGCCAGCCTGATATCTGACCCGGCCTGCCTGACCATTCCAGAGCCAGCTTACCTGCTATACCAGTCTGCATACAGATACAAGTCTGCCTGTTGTTCCAGTCTGCATACAGATCCAAGTCTGCCTGTTGTTCCAGTCTGCATACAGATCCAAGTCTGCCTGTTGTTCCAGTCTGCATACAGATCCAAGTCTGCCTGTTGTTCCAGTCTGCACACAGATACAAGTCTGCCTGTTGTTCCAGTCTGCATACAGATCCAAGTCTGCCTGTTGTTCCAGTCTGCACACAGATCCAGCTTACCTGTTGTTCCAGTCTGCCTACAGCTACCTACTTACCTCATCCGCTGAGCTTATCCAGGAAGCTCTCGTACCGGTCTGACCATTCCTGCCAGGCACCTGTGCCCCTCCTGACTCCTGGTCCTACTGTCCCATCATCAGGGGACCGGCGAGTGGGAGCCGCAAAGGAGGCCCTTCTCTGCTAATCAGACTCACCACTACCAGGGAGCGTGACAATCTCATTATGACAAGGACGGGATGCAACAAAGAGGGATCTGAAAACGATCTAACTAAAAACACAGTGGATTAGTGGTAAGCATGTCTGCCTTGCTGTACTAAGATCGTCGGTTTGATTCCCAACCAGGATACTACATGCATGGAGTTTGTATGTTCTCCCTGTACTTGTGTGGGTTTCTTCGAAAAACATGCTGGTAGGTTAATTGGCTTCTGCCTAATTTGGCCCTAGAATGTGAGATAGGGACTTTAGATTGTTAGCCCTTTGACGGCAAGGGCTCACGTTAAAATACAATATGTAAAGTTTAGGCAATTGTTGGCGCTATATAAATACCTGTATTATATCTGTAGCGGTCACACTTTAACGAGTGTGCGATATAAATGGAAATTTCGTTTTTTCCCTCAGAACAGTAATGGGGTTCTGAGGGTTAATTGTACAGGTTTACTTCGGCATCAGTTTGGCTGGGCTGTACTAGGTTTCTGCCTGGTCATAGGTGCAGTGAGGCACCCATGACAGGCCGAGAGCCAGGCATGGTTGGACGTCTTGGGTACCAATCTTTCCCGGAGCCAATCAGTGGGCGCATCTGGCCCTGCTGCGTAGTTTGGGAAGGGGTACTTAAGGTGCTGAAGTCACGTGTTCGGGGTTCGGACGTAGCTGTCTGTTCATAGTTCTGGACCAGGGTAGCCCCGCAAGGGGTCCCAGGCCGAGGAGCGTTTGCCGTCCCGCAAACATGGTCAATCTGACCAGCCCCATAGACCCGCATGGTCTGGGGCGGGGATCCTTCTGTTCCCGAATCTCGGAGCCGGTTAGCCCGAGGCCCAGTAACTGAAGGAGGATTCAAGGCGTCCCGGTGTGCCCTCAGTATTGGAGGGATACAGCAGCTCGTACAAGCAACCAGGGGAGGACTCTTCGGAGGAGGGCCAACAAGCTGGCTACTCAGAAAGAGCCTGGAAGCTGAGTTGTATGGACACTAAAGAATCCACACTTCCCACGGTACTACCAAGGAGACAGAGAAAGTTCCAGGTACTGTGAGAAAGGTTTCTACTATCTTCAATTACTATTTAGTCTGTGGCAGAGACTTTTGCAAAGTTACGGATCACATTGTTGGCTGCTAAATCTCTGGCTAGAGGTTTATCCAGCAGTGAAGCACCCAGCTGCGAGTGGCTACTCTCTGGGTTGATTAGAGACATTCAGTGGATGTCAGCAGTTCAAAGTGCCTGAGTTTCTTCACCTGTGCCCTCTATTCCTATATGAGACTGTGTTATGTTGGATGTTACCACTGCAGAATAAAAACCTTTAATAGGATTTTTATGTGTCAGCATCCAAAGTTGTTGGGTACTAACCCTGGGAACCCCTGGACATTCACCGACAAGCCACGAGGAGGTAACTGGTAAGCCCAAAAGTCAAGGCCGCCCCTCAAGGGGTTATGGCCGCTACATATCATTAAAGCTGAAAACAGGGCAGGTTTTTCTACCCGCAAAAGTTAATTGTTCCATGATGGCTCTGATCAGTTCAAAGAGTAACTCCATTTTTGTTGAGAAAAAAACATTCCCCTCTGGGTGATCTGTGTAAATTACAAGGATTTTAACAAACTTTGTTGCAGATTCCTACCTTTTGCTATTCTGAAGAAATCCCTGTATGTTTCTCTGTATCCATGTGGGAGAGTGGTTTCATAATTATCAATCAGCTGTGCACCTGCAGGGCTCTAATAAGGAAAGCAGCTGGGCCTGCATCCCTTTAGCCGTGATTTCCTATTGGGAGAATGTCCCCAAAAATAAAATTTTTGTTGCAGGGAATACCTCAAATCTGACTTGTATTTTTGTGCAGACTTCTGTGAGCCAATCACACAAGCAAGAAATTATGTTTCTGGGGGGCGTTCTGTACACGTTTTGTGTACAGGACACCTCCAAGTAGCCATATTGCATTGTATTTTCAGAAAATTACAGCGGCTGCAGATTGAAAAGGAAAGGTCAATTTTTAATAACATTCAATTACAATATGACTTTGTAATTCATATTCGCAATTGTATATGCTATATAATTTTTTCCTTATTTGATATTTTTTCCCCACTAAAGTGGAGTTACCCTTTAAACTATATGGGGTTGATTTACTAAAAGCAAATAGGGTGTTCACATTGCAAGAGAATTTTTAGGTAGCTTATTGAATGAGGTGAAGCTCTGCTGCCTTCCATCATCCAATTCTGTTATTGTCCGTGTATGCGATTGGGTAAATTTTTCAGCACATTCACTAAGATAAGGGAACATTCTCTTGCAAATTTCAGCCAATTTGCCCTAATCCCCCCCCCCCCCCCCCCCTATTACTTTAGTGCCATTTCATTTCTACACTGAGAATATGCAGCAATTGTCAGCTGAACAGACTATTTGCATGCTGCAGCCTTTAGCAGTAATGTAGATTTTTCATGTAAACCTTTTCTGTCTTTGGGGAGAAATATCAAATGCAGGAGGTCAGTCTGAGCCCCTTCACCTCTAGAAGACACTGGTGTAAAGTGGCTGTGTACTAGAAAGGCAGTCAGGTCAGGAATAGCGTTATTGTCAGCAGGTTGTCCTCACCATTGGTCACTCCCAGCTTGCATGCCAGGAAAATGCTGCCATGCAGAAGGAATCGCCGCGGCCGCCTGGAGTGTTTCTCAAGCCTCCTAGTGATGGGAGACAGAGAGGAGGAAAATATGCTTAGTGCCGGTAATCAGTTGCTACATTTGTTTATTTAGGACTGCGGAGACACCGGACAGAGAGCTCAGCCACGTTAAGTGATAATTTCATACTCCGTTGAATGTGCAAAAGCCATCTTTCATGTATTAAATTGAATAAAGCTGTCTTGAAGGAAAGATAAATCCTCAAAGGAAGGAGTGAAGTGTGATTGCTCTAATTGAAACGCTTAAGAATTGCACACATGTGTTTTGTAATCTGCTCTGTTTCCTTTGTAAAATGCTTTTTAACCGTTAACCGGTTCTGTCCCACATGAAAAATTCACAAATTGACGCAGCTCTATCCTCATTAACACATCTTTTTTTTTTTTTTAGATGCAAGTACCTGGATTTGACTTGATATCAGCCTCTTGAGGTCTCTGTACAACAGAGCTCAGAGCTGAAGTAATAAATAGCCAATCAGTTTATGATAAGCTGACCAAAAGCACACCGATAGCAGGAGAAAGCAGAGTGACAGACAGGAGATGGTTGAATGACACTGACCCTTACTCAACCTAGAAGACTGAGGACATCTAGTGGCAGGAACTCAATGGCTATAGAATTAACAGTGAATAAAGCTGCTTTCTCATTATATAATTTAAAGGCACAGTCCGCTTTTTGTATAAAAAAATAAATAAAAATGCACCCCTATTGCAAAAAGAAAAAAATGTGCCTTTATTAACTTTTTGCATTGGAGCCTGCAAAGTATAACAACCACAGTCAGTGCATCTCAGGTGCAATTCACAGGTTCCTGCAGACTATTTCTTAAGCCCCAGGTCCACACAGAAAAATAGACCGTCCTTCAGTCATGGGGCAGAAGTAGTCAATGGATGTCACCATGTTCCATTGAGAACTTTAAGCTCCTCTGGTAGATGAGAGTTGTTGTTTTTCCACTCACAGATCTTATGAATGGACCAGTGAAAAAATATACAGAATGCTGCAGGGGGAAGAACGCCAGGATTCAGGTAAGGGAGAATGGGGTGCAGTTTTAGCATGGGAAAGTGCAAATTGGCTTCTTGTTCCAAGTTACAACCTAAATTAGTTAAATTGATAAAATGAAACATGATACACACGGTGGAATTAGCATATCAAGTTAATGTATAGCCAAGCCTTTTTTTTCTCAATTTAAGGATTTCCCCTTTTACCACTTATGCTGCGTACACACGAGCGGAATTTACGTCGGAAAAATCTTGGATGGTTTTTCCGACTGAATTCCGCTCAAGCTTGGCTTGCATACACACAAAAATTTCCTGAACTGTTGACCGTCAAAAACGGGGTGACGTACAACACTACGACGAGCCGAGAAAATGAAGTTCAATGCTTCCGAGCATGCTTCGAATTGTTTCCGAGCATGCGTAGGAATTTTGCGCGTCGAAAATTGGTACAGACGATCAAAATTTCTGATCTGAACTTTTTCCGACCGAAAAATTGAGAACATGCTCTCAATTTTTTGCTGGCAGGACTTCCGCCGACATACACACGGTCGCATTTTAAGACCAAAAGCTCTCATTGGACTTTTGCTGGCAGAATTTCAGCTTTTTTTTGGCCAAGAGATGTACTTAACCGCTTCTTGACAGACGCATGGCGATGTATGTCGGCAGAAGGGCACGGACAGGCATAAGGGAGTACAGGTATGTCCCTTTGAATATGCAGCCATGCCATCGCGTGCGAGTCCGGTCGCGGGTCCCGCGGACTCGATCGCCACGGAGATACCCGCGATCATCTCACGGGGAGGACGAACGGTGAGATGCGGAAGTAAACAGCAGAGATCAGTGATCAGTAACACACAGCCACGCCCCCCCACAGTTAGTAACACGCCCCTAGGACACACTTAACTCCTACACTGCCACCCCCTGGTTAACCCCTTCACTGCCAGTTTCATTTACACAGGAATCAGTGCATTTGTATAGCACTGCTGTATAAATGACAATGGTCCCAAAAATGTGTCAAAAATGTCCGATGTGTCTGCCATAATGTCGCAGTCACAATAAAAATCGCTGATCGCCGCCATTACTAGTAAAAAAAAAATATATTAACAAAAATACTATAAAACTATCCCCTATTTTGTAAACGCTATAACTTTTGCGCAAACCAATCAATAATCGCTTATTGTGATTTTTTTTTACCAAAAATATGTAGAAGAATATGTAACGGCCTAAACTGAGGAAAAACATTTTTTTTTATATTTTTGGGGGATATTTATTATAACAAAAAGTAAAAAATAATGTGTTTTTTTCAAAATTGTCGCTCTTTTTTTGTTTATAGCGCAAAAAATAAAAACCGCACAGGTGATCAAATACCACCAAAAGAACCTCTATTTGTGGGAAAAAAAGGGGTCAATTTTGTTTGGGAGCCATGTCGCTCGACCGCGCAATTGTCAGTTAAAGCAAAGCAGTGCCGAATCGCAAAAAGTGCTCTGGTCTTAAGCCAGCAAAATGGTCCGGTCTGAAAGTGGTTAAATTGACTTAGAAGAGTTCAAACTCTAGGTTTGTCCACAGTGCAGGTGTATGCGCAGTTTATGTGCATTTTACACACGCTTTTAGCCACAGTTCCATTGACGTCTATTAGGCCACACTTTTTTTTATGTGTTTTCACACCGAAGATGCAGCATACAGACTTTTGTTGTGCTTTCAGAAAATACATCAAAAACACGCAACCTAATAGAAGTTAATAGGACTGCAGCTAAAAATTTATGTAAATGGTGCATACATCCACACTGTGGCAAAACCACAGTGCACCGATGTGACCACGTCCTTAGTTCAAGAGCCATGTTATTATTTTTCAGTTCACACAGTGCAGTTACACAAAGTCTTGAAGTGATTGTAAAGGCTCACATTTAAAAAAAAAAATAAAATACCAAACATGTTATACTTACCTGCTCTGCGCAATGATTTTGGACAGAGCAGCCCCAATCCTACTCTTCTTGAGGTCACTGTCAGCACTCCTGGCTCCTCCCCCCAACCAATAGCCACTTGCTATGGGGCATTTGTGTGGGCTCGCTCCCGCACTGGCTCCGTGTAGCCATAGACACACAGTATGGCTTAGCCCCGTCCCCCACTCCCTCGTGACTGACTGTGATTGACAGCAGTGGGAGTCAGTGACCCCTGCTGTTGTCTCTGAGCCAGTGAGGATGGAGAGAGCAGAAAGAGCCTCTTTTGGTCACAGCACTGCATTGAGATCGGGCTCAGTGGAGCTGGGGGGGAGTCTGTATGCAGAAAGTTTATTTTTTTATCTTAATACATAGAATGCATTAAGGTAAACAACCTACAGCCTTTACAACCACTTTAACAAGCAGTTTTCACTCACCAGATAAAAGGTTAAAGTGGAAAAAAACCCTAACAATATCTATTCTTAATGCTGCGTACACACGATCGGAATTTCCGATAGGAAATGTTTGATGTGAACTTGTTGTCGGAAAGTCAGACCGTGTGCATGCTCCATCGAACATTTGCTGTCGGAATTTCTGCACACAAATGTTAGAGAGCAGGTTCTCAAATATTCCGACAGCAAAGGAAAGTCTGATCGTGTTTACACAAGTCCGACGCACAAAAGTCCACGCATGCTCAGAATCAAGTACGAGACGGAAGCACCATTGGAAAACATAGGAGACAGATAAGAAACACAAGCAGTAAATCAAATGAAATATGAGTTCAGTTTCTAAAATATTTTTTTTTTTTTAAACATGTTTATAGATTCTCTGGCATATCAATGGCCCCCCTACCCGCTAAGTACTCTAGATACTTTTGGCGAACTTTATGGGCACTTTGGGGAGGGCAAGCCAGGACATCCAGGTTCAAGAGCCATCAGAGTTCTTTGATCCAGTAATAAGCCAGCCACAGTCCCAACTGAGGCCTCATAGTTTGATGCATTTTTTCGCAAAAAGTTATGTAATATGCAGCATGCAAGAACGATGTGATTGATTTTATATTCCGCCATGTTGATAGCTATGAGAAATAGCCGGTAATTAAAAACCCTCTGGTCCGGAATGAGGGTCCTCATCGGGAATGGCCGCAGAAGATGGTCCCCCAGCGCAAAAGCTTCTTCCGCGACGAAGACGAACAGGAGTCCCGCCACATTATCTTCAGGAGCTGGCAACTTCAAGCTGCCATTCTGGAGCCGTCTAAAGAACTCCGTCTGGGAGATGACTCCAACATCCGACATCTGGCCATTTTTTCCCAAGTCCACATACAGAAACTTGTAAGTCGCAGACACCACCGCCAACAACACGATACTATTATACCCCTTATAATTATAATAGTATGCCCTTGAGTTGGGGGGTGGGATGATGCGGACGTTCTTCACATCTATTGCCCTACCGCAGTTGGGGAAGTCCCACTGCTGGGAAAACTGGGAGGCCACAGTCTGCCATTCCTGTGGGTTTGAAGGAAACTGGAGTCAAACAAGAAAACAATTTAAAATTGTACCTTTGCACATAAACATTGCAAGCAGATTAGACACAAAAATTCTTGGCCAACATAAGTATAACATTTCTTGAAATTAGTATTTAAAGACAAAAGTATAAGGTCAACTTAAAAATTTTAGGGGGGGGATGTTTTGGACAGGTAACCGTCTCCAATTCATTGAGAGCTGAATACATAAATAATGTGTGTTACTTTGGCCAGCCCTACTTACTTACACTATTTGCAGCCCACTGGACAGGTAAGTGTCACAATACACAATTATGAATACACACTGTACAAACTGAAGCACATTTTTACATTCTGCAATTACCTATCCAGATAATAGTACAACAAAACTTTAAACAGTACCATTTGAAAGAACTCAGGCAGGCCCTTGCACTACATGCTTTGGTAAATTCATCCATAAATCTGAACAGAAAAGAGGTAGGTATAGTGTTTATGGGTTTGGCAAAGTCAGCAGGATTGGTATCGGCTGACTTAGCGGTTGGGGGGGGGGTTCCAAGTGAGTTTGGGCCCCCAAAAAAAAGCCTCTTGCACTCGGCCTGAAATTAAGGACAACAATAAAACATTTGTACACATTTTAGGGGGTGTTTAGAGTAAGCACTACAATGGAGCTGACAAAATACATTGTTAAGTGTCTAGGCTAGGTGTGTATGGGCCCAGGATAGCATTAGGGTTGCCACCTTTTCATCAAGTCAAACCCGAACACTTTAACCCGGAAGAATTTACCCCCTTCCTGACCAGGCCATTTTTTTGCGATACGGCGTTGTACCCACACAAAATTTATATCCTTTTTTTCCCACAAAAATAGAGCTTTCTTTTGGGGGTATATGATCACCTCTGCGTTTTTTATTTTTTGCGCTATAAACAAAAGCACCACAGGCCCCTTACATCAGATATGACATCAGAGCCCCCCCCTCTTACATCAGATATGACATCAGAGCCCCCCCCCCTTACATCAGATATGACATCAGAGCCCCCCCCCCTCCCCTTACATCAGATATGACATCAGAGTCCCCCTTACATCAGATATGACACCAGAGCCCCCCCCTTACATCAGATGTGACTCCAAAGCCCCCACTTACATCAGATATGACATCAGAGCCCCCCCCTTACATTAGATATGACACCAGAGCCCCCCTTACATTAAATATGATACCAGAGCCCCCCTTACATCAGATATGACACCAGAGCCCCCCTTACATCAGATATGACACCAGAGCCCCCCCCCTTACATCAGATATGACACCAGAGCCCCCTTACATCAGATATGACACCAGAGCCTCCCTTACATCAGCTATGACACCAGAGCCCCCCTTACATCAGATATGACACCAGAGCCCCCCTTACATCAGATATGACACCAGAGCCCCCCTTACATCAGATATGACACCAGAGCCCCCTTTACATTAAATATGACACCAGAGCCCCCTTACATTAAATATGATACCAGAGCCCCCCTTACATCAGATATGACACCAGAGCCTCCCTTACATCAGCTATGACACCAGAGCCCCCCTTACATCAGCTATGACACCAGAGCCCCCTTACATCAGCTATGACACCAGAGCCCCCTTACATCAGCTATGACACCAGAGCCCCCTTACATCAGCTATGACACCAGAGCCCCCCTTACATTAAATATGACACCAGAGCCCCCTTACATCAGATATGACACCAGAGCCCCCTTACATTAGCTATGACATCAGAGCCCCCCCCCCCTTACATCAGATATGACACCACCATTAGATTATATGATGTAAGCCCCCTTACATCAGATATGACATCAGAGCCCCCTTACATCAGATATTACACCAGAGACCACCTTTCCCCCTGTACTCACTGATCACTAACTGCAAAGAAGTTCCTCATTTCTCTTTCCAGGCTCCACACACTCCGTGTTCGTTCCTCAGCAGTGACTGTTCAGTCAGTACCGCTCTCTATTGCCACCTGCAGGCTGGAGGGAGGAGAACACCTAATCCTCTCTCCAGCTATGAGCCACGATCCTATCTGAATGTGTCCGGTTTTCAGGGGTGCTCAAAACCGGGCACATGATTCAAATCCCGGACTTTACGGGTGAATCCCGTACAGGTGGCAACCCTAGATAGCATGCTGGGGAGGTTAATGAAGGCAAATATGCATGAAGGAAAAGAAAGGAGCATTAAAAGCTTCCAGCATGCATGAGGACAAAGAGGACATTCACAGCATATTACAATCATGGTAATTAGGGAATGATGAAATAAATACAATATATTAAATACATAGAATGTGATGTTAACGGATAAAACTTACCTTAATATAGTCCTTCTGCAGGACCTGAATAATGGCAGAACAGATCTCTGAAATAATTGTTCCCAGAGCCTGGGGGGAGATTCCAGTCGTGAACTTGATATCCTGTAGACTTCTCCATGTCACCAAGTACCACAAGGTGGCAACGAGGGAGTGATGGCTTGCCGCATGCAGGTGTCCTGCTTCGTAATATAAGGGGACAGCAAAGCCAACAGACGGTGAAAAACGGGGTCCGTCATCTGAAGATAATTCCTGAAATCATCAGGATTATTCTCCTGGATCTCCCACAACAAAGGCATGTGCGAGAATTGGCCACACTGGAGCAACCGATTCTTCGTCCATGAACTCCTCCTCGCCCTGTTCATGGACTGGACTTGGGTCAAAGCAAGAACTCCAACACCAAGCCCAAGCACAGCATGAACTCTACGACGGGAACATGGCTTGAAAACGGTCAGCTGGTCAGAACGAACTAACAGGGCACACTGAAAATCAGAAAGAACCTGAGAAGAACGATCTGAAAATCTGACACGAGTGGACAAGAACGCACTGAAAAACAGAAGCAAACTATTAAATAGAACGCACTGAAAGACAGTAACAAAATGACAACACGCACTAAAGAACAGATATGAACCCACAAGCACAAACTGACAAGCAGAAGCGAACTGAAAGGGGCATGAGGCTGAAAAGCGCAAATCGTCTCTCATCAAACTTCTACTAACCTGAGATCAACACGAGATTAGCAGAACGAGCCCAAAGGGTGAACTTCTTTTTTGAACTTCCTTTTTATAGTCATGTTGTACGTGTTGTACGTCTTGTACGTCACTGCGTTCTTGACATTCGGAATTTCTGAAAACATTTGTGTGACCGTGTGTATGCAAGACAAGTTTGAGCCAACATCCTTCGGAAAATAATCCACGGTTTTGTTGTCGGAAAATCCGATCGCGTGTACGCGACATAACAGTGTTCCCAACCCCTTCCTTCTATTCTTCCTAACCTGTTTCAAAAAGATGTGTGTACTTACTTATTTTCAATCTGCTCTGGTCACATGAACCTGCAGCTCTGTGTAAGGGAGTGCTCAGCAGCAGCTCTGAATTCTGAGAGCCGTGAGGTCACCCATTGGCTCCCATAGCACAGCCACTCTCTTCACTCCCCTGCAGCCGCAGCTGCACGATCACATGACTGAACTGGAGCAGATTAATGGAGGTAGGTTTTTACACGGGTTAGGTAGTATAGGTAGATGGAGGGGAATGGACTATATATATATATATATATATATATATATATATACTTTATTACCAAAATGATTGGAACGCCTGCCTTTACACGCACATGAACTTTAACCACTTCAGCCCCGTAAGATTTGGCTGCTGAATGACCAGGTCATTTTTTGCGATTTGGCACTGAGTCACTTTAACTGACAATTGCACTGTCGTGCGTTGCTGCACACAAACAAAATTGACGTCCTTTTTTCCCCACAAATAGAGCATTCTTTTGGTGATATTTTATCTCCTCTGCGGTTTTAATTTTTTGCGCTATAAAAAAAAAAAACTGCGACAATTTAAAAAAAAAACACAATATTTTGTACTTTTTGCTATAATAAATATCCCAATTTTTTTTTTTTTTTTAATAAAAGCAATTTTTTTCTCAGTTTAGGCCGATATGTATTCTTCTAAAAATTTTTGGTAAAAAAAATTTTACAGCGATCAGTGCTATAAAATGCACTGATTACTGTAAAAATGTCACTGGCAGGTAAGTGGTTAACACTAGGGGGCAATCATGGAGATAAGTGTGTTCCCTAGTGTGTGTTTCTAACTGAAGTGGGAGGGGACTGACTAGAGAAGTGACGGATCGTGGTTCCTAGCTAATAGGAACACAATCTGTCACTCCTCTCAGAACAGAACAGGGAAGTGTGTGTTTACACACACTTGTCCCTGTTCTGTCTCTCCTGCTCGCGATCGCGCGTGGCTGGTGGTCATCATGACCGCCGGCCACAAGCATCGGCACCCCCGCTGTGAAGCACTTGCGTGTACCTGCTATCCCGATCCCACAAGCCGATGTATAGCTACGAAGGTTCGTGGGATCATGCCGACCTGCCGCAGTAAAATGATGGCGGCTGGCTGGCAAACGGTTAATGTCATTTCAGTGTTATAATCCGTAGGGTTCATTATTGAGTTGGCCCACCCTTTGCAGCTATAACAGCTTCAACTCTTCTGAGAAGGCTGTCCACAAGGTTTAGGAGTGTGTCTAAGAAAATGCTTGACCATTCTTCCAGAAGCGCATTTGTGAGGTCAGGCACTGTTGGATGGTGGAATGTGGACAAGAAGGCCTGGCTCGCAGTTTCCGCTCTAATTCATCTCAAAAGTGTTCTATCGGGTTGAGGTCAGTCAAGTTCCTCCGTCCCAAACTCGCTCATCCATATCTTTATGGACCTTGCTTTGTGCACTGGTCCAAATCATTTGGTGGAGGGATGATTATGGTGTGGGGTTGTTTTCCAGGGGCCCTTAGTTCCAGTGAAGGGAACTTATATGGCGTCAGCATACCAAGACATTTTTGGACAATTTCATGCTCCCAATTTTGTGGGAACAGTTTGGAGATGGCACCTTCCTGTTCCAACCTGACTGCGCACCAGTACACATAGCAAGGTCCATAAAAACATGAATGAGCCAGTTTGGGGTGAAGGAACTTGACTGGGCCTGCACAGAGTCCTGACCTCAACCTTTGGGGTGAATTAGAGTGGAGACTGAGAGCCAGCCCTTCTCGTCAGCATCAGTGCCTGACCTCACAAATGCGCTTCTGGAAGAACGGTCAAACATTCCCATAGACACACTCCTAAACCTTGTGGACAGTCTTCCAAGAAGAGTTGAAGCTGTTGTAGCTGCAAAGGGTGGGCCAACTTAATATTGAACCCTACAGACTAAGACCGGGATGCCATTAACGTTCATGTGCGTGTAAAGGCAGGCAACCCAATACAGAAAGGAGCAAGACAGGGTGGGCATGGCCAACACAAAGTGATGTTCACTAAAAGGGTTGCTATATTCTCTATGCAATGCAATTATAATGACCCTTTACAACAATGATCAGTAAAGGAGGTTTCTAAATGCAGGATATGTTTAACTACCCAAGAACGAGAAGTGTTACAGCAGTATAAAACCATTCTGGTCTCCACTCAGCTAACAACAAGATGAAAAGGCTAATGTGGGCACTGACTCACCAAAACTGGACAACTGAAGAATGGAAAAAAATCTTCTGGTGTGATGAAACCTGGATTTCTGCTCTGACTTGTCAGTGGAAGGGTCACAATTTACTGTACACAGTATGAACTCATGAATACATCCTGTCTTCTGTCAAAGCTTCAGGCTGGGGGCGGTGATGTAACTCTGATACTTTAAGTCTAAATGTGTCAAAATCCCAAAGGAACATTTGCAGCATTTTTTAGAATCTGTACGGAATACGTGTTTTCAGTACTGGAAGCCTGTTGATGTTGTTTTTGGCAGCACTGAAAACGAATGCTGAATAAAAAGTGCATAGGCGTCTTTATTAACTCCTTACCACTTAAAGGGGTTGCAAACCTTCGTGTTTTTTCACCTTTGGCTGCTTTCACACTGGGGCGGTGCGGGGCGGCGACGGTAAAGCAGCGCTATATTTAGCGCTGCTTTACCATCGTTTTACCCGCGGTATGCGGCCGCTAGCGGGGTGGTTTTAACCCTCGCTAGCGGCCGCAAAAGGGTTAAAAACCTCCGCAAAGCGCCGCTGCAGCGGCGGTTTGCGGGCGGTATCCCCGCGGTTTCCCATTGATTTCAATGGGAAGGAGCGGTATAGGAGCGGTAAATACACCGCTCCTTCACCGCTCCAAAGATGCTGCTAGCAGGACTTTTGTTGCGGTCCTGCTAGCGCACCGCTCCAGTGTGAAAGCCCGCCGGCTTTCACACTGGAGTGAATGGGCCCGTTTTTTTCAGGCGGTGTACAGGCACTATTTTTAGCGCTGTACCGCCTGAAAACCGCCCCAGTGTGAAAGCAGCCTTAATGCATCGTATGCATTAAGGTGAAAAAACACCTGGCAGTGACCGGCCCCCCAGCCCCCCCCCCCCCCCCCCGTTTTAATTACCTGAGTCCTGGAACTTGACCCGGCGGGGACACGCTGTCTCTCTGCCCGGGGGGTTCTGGGCTCTTGATTGGATAGATTGATAGTAGTGCAGCCATTGGCTCCCACTGCTGTCAAATAAATCCAATGATGCGGGCACCGGGGGGCGGGCCGAGTAATACATTGGGGCGACTATGGAGGCTAAATGTTGGACTCGGGAGCGTGCCCGCAAGGTAACCCCCTCGGGAGAGCGCTTCTCCTAGGGGGTTATCTGATATGGGGAGGAGCCGCAAGAGCTGCCGGGGGACCGGGGGACCTCAGAAGATGAGGTCCAGGGCCACTGTGCAAAATGCATTTTGCACAGTGGAGGTAAGTATGATATGTTTGTTATTTAAAAATTAAATGAACCCTTACAATCACTTTAAGCTCTCGTACACACGGTACGCCTTGTACACAAGGTACGAAAATCAGAGGGGAAAAGTCTGAAAACGAGCTGTCTGCAGATTTTCGGATTGTTAGAATTCAACAGACGATTTGACTTTTACATCAGACAAAAGCTGGGTGTGCAGGCTATAACATTTTTGTCTGATGTGAACTCAATGTCTGATTTTCAGATCGGTACAGAAATTCGTCACACAAAAGTTGAAAGTACAAACACGCATGCTCGGAATCAAGGAACGACTGGGAAGAGTTTGGTCTTGTAAACTACTGATCGGAATCTAGAATTCACATTCGTGACGTGGCAATTGATGAAATGTCAAAATTCTCATCTTCTTTAATGGGATAACAATGAAGCTGCTTTGCATGTAGTTATGGCAAACTTATTTTAAAAGGCATTTGTTCACTAAGGTTCTCTAACAAACCTATGAGGGCTTCACAGAACAACTGTATTTATACTGAGATTAAATTGCACACAGGTGGACTCTATTTTTAATTAGGTGACTTCTGAAGGCAATTGGTTCCACTAGATTTTAGTTAGGGTTATCAGCGTAAAGGGGGCTGAATACAAATGCATGTCACACTTTTCAAATATTTATTTGTAAAAAAAATTTGAAAACCATTTATAATTTTCCTTCCACTTCACAATTATGTGCCACTTTATGTTGGTCTATCACATAAAATCCCAATAAAATAAATTTACGTTTTTGGTTGTAACATGACAAAATGATGACATTTTCTAGGGGTAAAAAAAGGGGGGGGGGAATACAAAGTAAAATACATGGTAGAGACAATTCCAGATTCATGCCTTAGCATAGAAATGAACATTGCAAATACATCCAACCTTATGGCAGGGTGCACATATGTAGGACCCTAGTAATAGTAAGCTGAGGGCTTTCTTTATAAACAGAGGTGAAGCAATTACATACATTGCATTTACAACCATTCAGACCAAGGCAACAGGGCGGCACAGTGGTGTAGTGGTTAGCACTCTCACCTAGCAGTAAGAAGGGTCGCTGGTTCGAATCCCAACCACGACACTTCCTGCCTGGAGTTTGCATGTTCTCCCTGTGCCTGCGTGGGTTTCCTCCGGGTACTCCGGTTTCCTCCCACAATCCAAAGACATGCAGGTAGGTTAATTAGCTTCTGTCCAAAAATTGGCCCTAGTATATGAATGGGGACCTTGGATTGTGGGCTCCTTGAGGGTAGGCACTGATGTGAGTGTGCAATGTACAGGGATGGGGACAATTGTAGACACTCGCTCAGGTTGAACTGGATGGACTGATGTCTTTATTCAACCTTACTAACTATGAAACATCCGGTGGCCAGATAAGCATATCAAATAACCAGAAAAAGAAGGGCAGAAAGAGCGGAAAAGTAGAAACAGAAGAAAACAGAATAGAGACAAAGGAGGAAAGGAAAGAAGAGTCCCACTGGGTTCACAACGGGGGATCACTAAATGGATAGAAGGGTATTGTCGAATCTAGAGGGCTGAATGTGAGCAATCCAAGGTTGCCAAACCCGAAGGAATTTTTCATGGGTGTCTGATAATATGGCTGTCAGTTTCTCAATAACCATATTATCATTCATACGATTTTTGACAGCTTCTAAACTGATAACAGGGGTTTTCCAAGCCTTCGTTATAGTAAATTTGGTCGCAGTGAAAAGATTCAGAGCGAAAAAAAGCAGAAAATATGAATTTGTAAAATAAAAACAAAAACTTGTAACCCCCAAACATTACATATTTTCTGAAAGCAGAGCCCATGGAGAATAAAATAGTGGCTGTTGTAATATTTTATGTCACACAATATTTTCACAGCTATTTATCAAACTCAGATTTTCAGGACAAAAACACTTACATGAATTTTAGGGCACAAAAACACAATATAGTACCCCATTTTTTTGGTAAAATATAAAATATGATGTCTTGTTGAGTAAATATATACCAAACATGTTAAGATTTAAAACTGTGTACACCTGTGAAATGGCCACAAACTATACCTAAACCTAAACCTATACCTAAAATTGTCCATAGGTGACGATTTAAACAACTTTACAGGTTATCAGTTTATAGTTAATCATGAATTAGGTCCCTAAAATTATTGCTCTCACTCCAAGGTTTACAGTGATACCTCACGTGTGTGGTGCAATCACCACATATGCATGCCAGACCTACACGCACATTGGCATGTGCTTATATATATATATATACAGTATCTCACAAAAGTGAGTACACCCTTCACATTTTTATAAATATTTTATTGTATATTTTTATGTGACAACACTGAAGAAATTACACTTTGCTACAATGTAAAGTAGTAAGTGTACAGCTTGTATAACAGTGTACATTTTCTGTCCCCTCAAAATAACTCAACACACAGCCATTAATGTCTAAACCGCTGGCAACAAAAGTGAGTACACCCCTAAGTGAAAATTTCCAAATTGGGCCCAATTAGCCATTTTCCCTCCCCGGTGTTATGTGACTCGTTAGTGTTACAGGGTTTCAGGTGTGAATGGGGAGCAGGTGTGTTAAATTTGGTGTTATCACTCTCTCATACTGGTCACTGGAAGTTCAACATGGCACCTCATGGCAAAGAACTTTCGGAAAATCTGAAAAAAAGAATTGTTGCTCTACATAAAGATGGCCTAGGCTATAAGAAGGTTGCCAAGACCCTGAAACTGAGCTGCAGCACGGTGGCCAAGACCATACAGCGGTTTAACAGGACAGGTTCCTCTCAGAACAGGCCTCGCCATGGTCAACCAAAGAGGTTGAGTGCACGTGCTCAGCGTCATATACAGAGGTTGTCTTTGGGAAATTGACATATGAGTGCTGCCAGCATTGCTGCAGAGGTTGAAGGGGTGGCGGGGTCAGCCTGTCAGTGCTCAGACCATACGCCGCACACTGATTCAAATTGGTCTGTATGGCTATCATCCCAGAAGGAAGCCTCTTCTAAAGATGATGCACAAGAAAGCCCAGACATGGATTACTGGAACCATGTTCTGTGGTCTGATGAGACCAAGATAAACGTAATTGGTTCAGATAGTGTCAAGCGTGTGTGGTGGCAACCAGGTGAGGAGTACAAAGACAAATGTGTCTTGCCTACAATCAATCATGATGGTGGGAATGTCATGGTCTGGGGCTGCATGAGTGCTGCCGGCACTGGGGAGCTACAGTTCATTGAGGGAACCATGAATGCCAACATGTACTGTGACATACTGAGGCAGAGCATGATCCCCTCCCTTCGGAGACTGGGCCGCAGGGCAGTATTCCAACATGATAACGACCCCAAACACACCTCCAAGACGACCACTGCCTTGCTAAAGAAGCTGAGGGTAAAGGTGATGGACTGGCCAAGCATGTCTCCAGACCTAAACCCTATTGAGCATCTATGGGGCATCCTCAAATGGAAGGTGGAGGAGCGCAAGGTCTCCAACATCCACCAGCTCTGTGATGTCATCATGGAGGAGTGGAAGAGACTCCAGTGGCAACCTGTGAAGCTCTGGTGAACTCCATGCCCAAGAGAGTTAAGGCAGTGCTGGAAAATAAGGGTGGCCACACAAAATATTGACACTTTGGGCCCGATTTGGACATTTTCACTTAGGGGTGTACTCACTTTTGTTGCCAGCGGTTTAGACATTAATGGCTGTGTGTTGAGTTATTTTGAGGAGACAGCAAATTTACACTGTTATACAAGCTGTACACTCACTACTTTACATTGTAGCAAAGTGTAATTTCTTCAGTGTTGTCACATGAAAAGATACAAGAAAATATTTACAAAAATTTGAGGAGTGTACTCACTTTTGTGAGATATATATGGGGAATAGGGGTGCTATTAATTTTTTTTATTATTTATTTTATTTAAATTAATTTTTTACATTTTTTTCCCCCCCCTGCTGCCTACTAAACAGAGCAGGTCACTTGTTTGGCATGAGTGCCATTTAGGGAACACTTTGCATGCTCAATGACTGCGTTCTCTAATTAGATGAAGTGGAGATCATGATGTCACCACCCCACCTCTCCACCTTGTCCAATCAGTGAATGCTTTGAATTCATTGATAAAATACAAGTGTTCCCTGAATGGCGCCTGTGCCGAGCCAGCGACCCCCTCTGTTCACAATGCAGCAGAGCATCCACTCAACACAGGACCCAGTGAAGCTAGTGAAGATCACCACAGTCTGGGGTAGGGACCAACGCACCAAATTGCCAAAACGAACCACCAATGGACACAGCCAATGGACACAGCCTGTCATATCAATAATTCAATATAAATATACAAGTACAAAAATCTATTTATTGAATGAACACAAACCCACATACCGTAATCACACTTACATGCCTCAAATAACTAAAAGGCAGAGTTATGTGTGCATGAGCCCTAAAGTTGATAAAATTGTAAATGTGGATTCTTTGCAACAACAACAGTAACAGTTTTTGTGTGCAAAACGTCTCTGATATCACATCTCTGTGCTAATATGATTGTTTCTCTTCTGTAGAAGTCTTTACAAAGCTTTATGTCAAATTACAGGCATTTCCTACAAAAAGAATATCATCATTGATTCGTTTTTGCATGCATTAGGATGCTGGGATGCAGTTTTTTTCTCTTTTGCTACAATGCTGCAACTAATCAGGTTGTTATACAAGGTGTTCTCTCCTACTTAGCGGTCCAATTCAGCAAGGGCATGGCCTATTCTACATCAATATCTGAGAAGCAGGTAAAAATCCAAACTAATGTTGACCAAAATCCTTACAATAGATATAGTTCACCTAGAAGGGTTTGTGTGTTCTTGAAGAAAACTGGATTTGCACTTTAACCTGTTAAGAGATCAGACTTTTAGTTCACTGATAGGTGGCACGCACTGATAGGTGGCACACATTGATGGGTGGCACACACTGATAGGTGGCACGCACTGATAGGTGGCACGCACTGATGGGCACTGATAGGTGGCACGTACTGATGGGCACTGATGGGTGGCACACACTGATAGGTGGCACGCACTGATGGGCACTGATGGGTGGCACACACTGATGGGTGGCACGCACTGATGGGCACTGATAGGTGGCACACACTGATGGGTGGCACACATTGATGGGGGGCACACATTGATGGGTGGCACTGACTGATGGCTGGCTGCATGGGCACTGGCTGGATGGGCACTGGCTGGATGGCACTGATTTATGGCTGGCAGTGGCACTTATGGGCAAGAGGATTTAGTTTTGCTCTGCAACGCCCATCTTGGTACACCTAGCACTCAGCCTCAATAAAGCAGCAGCGGACATCTTGTTACAGCCAGCCCCAACTATATGGGCTGGGTATCGGGACAACCCTACTTTAAACCCATTATTCACTTTTGGTTGCAGGATGGTGGTATGTTACATCTTTTGGAGCAATGTCACCAAAATCTATACACTCACTTCTTTCTACCTAGTATTGACCTTACTGAAAATGAACGAGGAGAGGTATGACACTGGTGGGCAGAGCAGAGTTTGGAACTTTGATGGAAAGGCCTATGGCCACTAAAGTGACAAGCCATATGACAGCCTATGGCCAGCTAAGCTATGGCCTTTAAGAGACATGACAGTCTATAGATTAGTGAATTTATCCACTGGACTTTTAGGTGGGTTAGCTTTTAGACTTAAATATATACTGAATTTTCACGCGAGTTCAATGGTGTATAAACAAATAGATTAAACAATATACAATCCTTAATCCTTATGTAGCGCCCACCACCTTTAGGTGGGTGCTAGTAGGTAAATGTTAGGTAAATTGCCAGTGCCTTACCCTTTTTGTTTAGGCCTGGTTGTTAAAATTGGTTTGGGAGGAGTGTTAGAATAGACCAATATATAAACTGAGGCCACATGCTTCCTGGGGGAGATGGGAAGAAACTGAGTCCAGAGAAAGCCAAAATGTGACTCCAAGGAGCAGGCTTGAAGGCCAGGGGGTTCAGAGACCCCAGGGCTGGAGAGCAGGAACCAAACCTGAAGGCCTGAGGGTTAAGAGACCTCAGTGCTGGATGGTTCAACAGCACCAAGTTATCAAAAGAAACCCTGGGAGAAGTGAACCAGGCATCCCGGCTGGGATGGATCTAACCAAGAGGAGCTTAAAGTAGCTGCAAAGAGGATGGAGTAGACTGGGATGTTATCCGGACTTTCCTGAACTGACCTGGGAGGATTGCAGCAGGCAAGATAGGCAGGTGAGGCCTGGGACTTTCAGCATCCATTTACCAAGATGCTTTTCAGATGGGCATCGGTTAGTTCACTAAGGGGAAGGGACATAACTACTCTAAGGAACCAGAAGGAAGAGGCAGCTCATACATTCCTTTAATACAATTGTAATGGACTGAAACCAAGAAGAATAAAGTTATCTGTTCAACCTTTATTGACTGTTTCTGTGGTGAATCGTGCAGGGGTGGAAGAACGGAGGTATGTTAGCAGTAAAGAATGAACACACCCAGCAGCTCCCAAGGGAGTAGTGCGCTACACTTATAATTAAAAAAGGTATATATATATATATATCTGTCTTTACCCAGTTTGAACTGCAAAGCAATGTTTAACTGTATAACAAATATTAAACTAATCAATAAAACCACAATGCTTTTGCTAGGGTCCTGCTAGCTTTATTCCTGTATATAAATTAAATTTTCTATGATTATATGAGTAACATATTTAAGATCTGCAGTGTTTCTTCTCTTGTTTATATTCATTATAAAACACTGAGATTTCTCTGGTGGTTTTAAAGAAAGCAACCCCTCTGCCTTTTGAGACTAGTTTATTAACATGATACGGGATACAGTGGTTCTTTCAGAGTAAGGTATGACTCTACAAAAAGATTTACAAATGTTCATGCAATATAATACGTTTGGATGAGATTGTTTTTTTTTTGTTGTTTTTTTTCCCTTTGTTTTGTTTTTTTGCTATGTTTTTCTTCTTTTTGCTAAACTTTGGTATTAAACTCAAATATAAAATGTTTGCGATCATAAGCAGTATGTTTCTCTTCCTACCACTAGGTGGTGCTTCTCCATAAGGAATACTTATAGTGGTAGCATATCACCATCTACTGTAACATTTGCATCATGACATCTAAATAAGTTCTAACTTTTCTATCACAGGTATAAAATAAAAGTAGATGCCACAAGGTAAAGGTTTGCTTTTTAATACTGTATATATATATATATATATATATATATATATATATATATATATATATATACTGTATATACTGTGTATTTACTGTATATTTACTGTATATAGCCAATGAAAGGGATTCAATATTCTTAATTTAATTACATACCTAAAAAAGTGTAGCACTCAAAAAAATAATTAAACTGTTACAACAATAATAAAGTGCTCAGCAAATACACATATCCGTGACTATATCATCACCATCAACAAACATTTTATATGTGAAATAAGAATGATATAAAAAATTCTTAGAATATGCCGTCAAACAATGAAGTATCTATAAAGTTCAATGTGATCCCACTTAGAGTGATAAATTAAATACACTCATGAAAACCAGTGCAATGTACATACAGTAAAACAGCCTGCACACATTTGAATATCAAAGTGCTTTTAATGGTAGTCCTCAAATTCAAGGATCAAGTGCTCTCCCTCTCCACCTGGTGCATCACAAACTGCTCACTGGACCTCTTTTTTGTTAGGCCCATTTCACACAGATGTTCTGCGTGTCCGTTTTTTCATCAATCCATTGACGGATGAAAAACGGACATACGTGTATCTCTATGGGATAGCGGACATTAGCCGATGATCATCCGCTGACATCCGTCTCCTTTAAGCTGTTTTTTATGACAGAAGCAAACCCTATGGCTGGTTGCACATGGACGTTCTGTTTTTTTGTTCAGTTCAGTCGCAACTTTTTTTTTCTAAAAGTAACGAATCAAAAGCGGATACGGATGTAAATTTGTACATCCATTTTTATATCCACTGACATCTGTTTTTTACAAAAAAAAAAAGTGACTGAACTGAACTTCAAACACTATATATAGCTGATTGCTAATGAGGGGGCAGGGAAGCTATTTGCTGCGTACTTAACAACCAATGAGTCATCAGCTCCTCAGCGGGGTTCCCCGCTGACAGCTGAATCTAAAAGAACAAATTGCAGGAAAAAAAAGTGAAAAAAATGGCGTGGGGTCCCCCCCTCAGGTCCATGTCAGGCCCTTTGGGTCTAGTATTGATTCGGAGGAGACCCCCCTCTGAGGCCCCCCACCCCAAAGTACCTTGCCCCATGTTGATGGGGACAAGGGCCTCTTCCCAAAAACCCTGGCAGGTGGTTTCTGGGTCTGTGGGCAGGGGGCTTATCGGAATCTGGGGCCCCCAGATCCCACCCCCCATGTGAATGGGTTTCGGTTACATACTACCCCTACCCATGCACCAAAAAGGCAGTGAAATGTAAAAAAAAAACAAGAGCCAGTTTTTGACAATTTAATAATAGCTCTCTCTTCTCCCAGTGCCGTCTTCTCCTGCCGCCGTCTTTCCCAGGGGCCTTCTCTCCCACCGCCATCTTCTCCTGCCTGCCGCTGTCTCTCTAGGTACCTTCTCTCCCGCCGCTGTATACTTCCGCTGTATACTACCCGCTAAAAAAAATTAAAAAGCCACTGTTCTTCTGTTGCCATCTTCCTCCTTTGTGTTGTCGTCTGGTATCTGTTATATAGCCATGAGGCGTGGCTATCCGATGATGTCACCCAGAGAGCCCGCCCTTGTGATATCACGGAGAACGGTGGCAACAGAAAAACAGCAGCTTTTTAATTTTTTTTAGCTGGTAACCGGCGTTGAGGAAGAAGACGGCGGCAGAAGAGAAGGCACCGGGAGAGACGGTGGCGGCAGAAGATAGCAGCAGGAGAAGACGGTGGTGGGAGGGTTGGATCTGGGGGCCCCCTTGAGTTTTTTTTTTTTGCCGGCAATGTTTTTTTCTTTACATTCAGCTGACAGCAGGGAACCCCGCTGACAGCTGATGATTCATTGGTTGTTAAGGACATGGTTGCTGGCTTCCCTGCCCCCTCCTTAGCAACCAGCTACATACTGTATAGTGTTTGAAGTTCAGTCCAGTCACTTTATTTTTTTGTAAAAAATGGATGTCAGCGGATATGAAAACAGATATAAAAACTTACATCTATATCCGTTTTTACAAAAAATGTGAAACCAGCCTTATAGGAGGTCTAAAAGCGGTGCAGGGTTATATTCATCCACTGACTCCAGTTATACCCATCAGCTTAGTAGATGAAAAGGCTTAAACTCAGCAGTTTAAGCCTCAACATTAAGTACTCAGAAAAACAAAAATCACAAAGTACTCACTGCAAGCTTTTATCAAAAATGTGTCACACAGCACTATGAACCAACGCTCCATCTTATTCTGCGGTGATAACTGACGGCTGCTGTTGCTTAGTGTGATGATCTCATCGGGTTGGCTCCCACTGACACGTTGCATCCAATATGATACTTCATTAGAGGGTACAGACATTGCAAATATAACCTACTACCCCTGCACTTTTGTGAAGATCACTAACTAAAATAATGAGCAAAAACAAGAGTTTTAATTTCCCTAAAATATGAGCAAAAAACAAACCATTTCAGCATTTTGACAAAATGCATTTGAGTTAATGAGGATGATGATATTACAGTGGTTTATAAGGGTGCAATGGGCTTAGATTGCAGTGAGTGCCTGCCAGTGTTCATTTTGGCAGCAAATTTCAATTTAGTTTTAGTCTAATGCCTTGTACACACAGTCGGACATTCCGACCACAAAATCCGACGGATTTTGTCTGAAACTTGTGTTGCACACACATGGTCGGACAAAGTTGTCGCTCCGAACGAGGTGACGTGCAAAACGTACGACGGGCCTACGTAGAGGCCAGTAGCCAATAGCTTTCATCTCCAAATTTCTTCTGAGCATGCGTGGCACTTTGTGCGTCGGAATTCTCTACACACGATCGGAAAAAGTCTGATCGGATTTTGTTGTCGGAAAAATTTTAGATCCTGCTCTCAAATTTTTACCGTCGGAAATTCCAATGGAAAAAGCCCGCTAGAGCCAACACACGATCGGATTTTCTGACAACATAATCTGATCAGACTTTTTCTATCGGAATATTCGACCGTGTGTACGGGGCATTAGTCTTAGGACTAAAATTGCATTTTAATTTAAGTCCCGTTTTAGTCTTCTGTTTTAGTTTTATGCCGCATACACACGAGCAGATTTTCCGTCGGAAAAATCTTGGATGGTTTTTCTGACGGCATTTCATTGCATACACACGGTCACACAAAAGTTTGCCGGACTTTCGACCGACAAGAACGCAGTTACGTCCAACACTATGACAAGCCAATAAAATGAAGTTCAATGCTTCCGATCATGCGTCGAATTGTTTCCGAGCATGCATAGGAATTTTGCGCGTCGGAATTGCTATAGACGATCGGAATTTCCGTTCGGGTCTTTTTCTGACCGAAAAATTGAGAACCTGCTCTCAATCTTTTGCTGGCTGGAATTCCACCAGCAAAAGTCAGATGGAGCATACACACGGTCGCATTTTCCGACCAAAAGCTCTCATCGGACTTTTGCTAGCGGAATTTCCGATCGTGTGTACGCGGCATTAGAGTTAATGTGGATGGTGATATTACAGTGGTTTATAAGGGTGTAATGGGCTTAAATTGCAGTGAGTGCCTGCCAGTGTTAATTTTGGCAGCAAATTTCGATTTATTTTTAGTCTTAGGACTGAAATGGCATTTTAGTCTTCTGTTTTAGTTTTAGTCATATTTAGTCGACTAAATCTCCAGTACATTTTAGTTGACTAAAATGTCCTATGTTTTAGTCGACTAAAATGTCCTACGTTCTTAATTTTTTGACAAAATAGCATTTTAGTTTTAGTCCCATTTTAGTCTTTTTACTAAAATGGCATTTTAGTTTTAGTCGTATTTAAGTCATCTCAGTTGTTTTAGTTGTATTTTAGTTGACTAAAATAGTATTCATTTAGTCGACTAAAATGTTTTAGTCAACGAAATTAACACTGGTGGCTGCAACATGTATTTCTGTGTTTGGTAAATGTCCACTGTAGGGTTAATACCACAATAACAGTCATTTGTAGAATAGAGGCAGTCCGACAGCAGATTACTACTGTCACATAGAGATTTTGGCATATATGTCTAGTGATTTTCTTATTAGGCATTGACACTAAATAGTTCTTTCAGACTTGAGTTTTCAATCTCTCCGTGAATCCGCCGTTTATCCATCATCTGTGAAAACACTGAACAAGTCATGTGACACTTTGATGACCTTAAATAACAATGAATATGTACTACATCTGGCAGGTAATATAACTCAGACATGCAGTCTAATCCCACCACCTGCAAATGCTATACATCACATGTAACAATAACAGCAGATTTACAAGAAAAAGAGTAACTCTAGGGAATAGATTGCAATCATAATTTTCATTGCAAAAATTTTGGAATCTGCTTTAAGTTAATTTTAGTATTTGAGCACAGATAAAATAAACAAGGCGTGTTTATGAAATGCCAGCTGCCCTTTACATTATATGTGCATTGTAATCATTTCCCAAAACATGCATTTATCATACCATGGATAGAATATTGCTAGAATGATAAAAAGTTAAGTATTAGGACCCCTTCACAGCTATACTTTGCAGTAACATATGTTACCACAGCCCACGCTAATGCTTGGCACGCTATGCAGTGTGTTGCTGTACCATGCGCAGTGCGTGGTACACTGCATTAAAATGATACCGATTTTTTTGTCCTGCATTGGCAGCCCATTCAAAATGAATAGTCTGCTTAAGTGTCCTGATTTTTCTGTTTATGATTTTGGCTGCTTTAAATTGTGCTACAAACAAGAGTCTAAAGCCTCGTACACACGATCGGATTTTCAGCAGGGAATTGTGTGATGACAGACTGTTGGCCTAAAATCCAACCGTTAGTACGTGTGACGGACTGGGGTCTATATGGTCACAAAACAGACACCCCAAAGCAAAGTACATTTTTTTATTTTATTTCTAAGCAAAGAAATACCTTCCTGCTATTCTAGCAATAACCTTTAGATGGCAGAGAAGGTACACAAACAGTGTCTATATAAGGCCACACACACCATGTGACTGGAATGAAATGATTCCAGCCATAAAGTACAGTGGACTTGTTACATGCTGTTTGTGTGATTCTTTGCAGGTATGTACTCTAAATCATTCTTAATCTGTATTAAGCTATGATAGTATGATTCTTAGACATCTTGAGCAGATGCAGGGAAAGTTTTAGCAGATTTTATGCTATAGTTTTGCTGTAATTTGAAGTTTAGAACAGCATGTGTGAGAAACAGTGTAAAGGGAACAAAAACAAGAGAATACTGCATTATTTAGAACAAATGTCTAAAATGTATAGTATAAACTCTTGACTGTTCTACATAGGTATATTTAAACCTGATTTATGCAAGTTCAATAAAGTTTGAAAAGCACATGTGGTAAAGCTAAAATTATAATGGGTAAAAAACCTCTTGTGTGAAAGCTTAGGCCTTGCTTCATACATATACAGGCAATGTGCACCATCTAGTGGTTAAAAAAGGGAACTACCGAAATGTTATTATTAAAGCATTGCATTGCCAGTATGAGTATTGCACAGTAAGTGTATCATAAAGATAATTATCTATAACACTGAATAACAGGAATATATATTATTAAAAGATAATATTGGTCAATATTGTAACTAGGTTTTAAAATACTTCAGTTAAAATATGTATTATATATTGTGAATGGTTATCAATGTGATTATAAAAATGTTAATGATGTATTGTTATGTAAAATGAAATGATTCCAGCCATAAAGTCAAGTGGACTTGTTACATGCTGTTTGTGTGATTCTTTGCAGTTCACGCCAAGCTGATCACCTTATCTCATTACGTCTATAACCATCGGCTCTCTTAAGTCACATTTTGAGGCCGGTAACATTTTGGGGGCTCGTGTGCCGGGATTCGTTGTGTTACCAGTGAGAGGGAAGCGCGAGACAAGCGTGAGCCTACTGCAGAGCTACAAGGAGAGTCGTGAGTGTTGTTTGCCTCGTGAGTGCAAGTCTTCAGAGTGCAACAGAGATGGCGTCTCCTCGTCGTGCGCTGATGTGGGATATCCGGAAACAAATTCATCTGCTTAGTGAAGAACAGCTGCATAGCCTCGCTATTACGCTGGAAGATGAAAGAGACGTGGACGTTCCATCAGTGACTGGTACCAATGAAATGGAACTCGTTGAATTTATTGCAGAACACTGAGAAAGAATCTGCTACATCCATCACCAAAAACAGTCGAGGGGAACCTACAAAGAAAAACGGGAACAAAGCCCAAGTGCCATCTTAAACACAGATTCAATGGACACCCAAACATCAAGCTGTAGTATCCAGACTGGTGGACATGCTAACCAATCCACCAATACTAGCATACCCTGATTTTGACTTACCCTTCGTCTTACACACTGATGCTTCCAATGAAGGCCTAGGTGCTGTACTGTACCAGCGACAAGGAGAAAAACTTCGTGTTATTGGGTTTGGCTCCAGAACATTGACTCCAGCAGAGCGCAATTACCATCTTCACTCTGGTAAACTTGAGTTTTTAGCTCTCAAGTGGGCAGTCTGTGACAAATTCAGAGATTACTTGTACTACGCTCCAACATTCACAGTCTACACAGACAACAACCCATTGACATATGTATTGAGTACTGCCAGACTGAATGCTGTGGGTCATCGCTGGGTTGGGGAGTTGGCCGATTTCCACTTCGATATCAAGTACAGACCAGGTAAACAGAATGCAGACGCGGATACACTGTCACGATTTCCGGTGGAACTCACAAAGAATCTGAGTGAGTACACAGAGCTTGTACCATCTGAGGTTGTGTCAGCTATGTGGCAAGGGAGCAAAGCTGTCGACGAAGAAGAGGCACTATGGGTGGCTTCATTGACTATCCACTCAGAAAGTGATGTGGCCGAAGAATTGCTGAAAGGACAGACAATCTGCCCAATGACTCAGGAGAATATCAGAGCATTACAACAAGACGATACCAACATTAGAGAAGTGGTCTGGCTTAAGGAGAACGACTGGATTCCAAACCACAAAGAAAAGGAGAGTATGACCAGCAAAACAAGACGTTTGATACATGAATGGAACAAACTCAGAGTTGATGAAGGAATCCTCTACCGACACTCTGGAACCCGAAAACAGCTAGTTCTACCAGAAAAGTTAAAACCATTGGTCTTAAAAAATCTTCATGATGACATGGGTCACATTGGTACTGACAAGGTAACCCACCTAGCACGTGAACGATTTTACTGGCCATTTATGCAAAGAGACATTGATGAATATGTGCTGAAGAAGTGCAGCTGCATCAAACAAAAGCATCCAAATATCACCGAAAGAGCACCTATGGGTTCGATTACTACCAGTTCACCCTTGGAGTTAGTATCCATTGATTATCTTCACTTGGAGAAAAGCAAAGGAGGATATGAATATATACTTGTAATAGTTGACCATTTTACACGCTTTGCACAAGCGTATCCAACTAAGAACAAATCTGGAAAAACGGCGGCAGAAAAGATCTTTCAAGATTTCATACCACGTTTTGGCTATCCAGAGAAACTCCACCATGACCAAGGAAGAGAATTTGAAAACAACTTATTTCAGACATTGCAACAATTGGCAGGGATTTCTCATTCAAGAACTACTCCATACCATCCACAGGGTAACCCAGTGGAGAGACTGAACCGTACTTTGTTACAGATGCTTCGCACCTTAGAGGAAGAGAAAAAGTCAGATTGGAAAGAATATCTTCCACATATGGTTCATGCATACAATTGCACCAGGCATGAAGCCACAGGATACTCGCCATTCTTTCTATTGTACGGAAGATCTCCTCGTTTGCCAATTGACCTAATGCTCAACATAAATTTGGAAAAGGATTCAGAAAGTCAACCAACATTTACTAAAAAATGGGCATCCAGAATGCAAGAAGCTTACAAAATCGCATCCGAGAATAGCCAAAAATCATCTGCTAAAGGGAAGAAGTACTATGACAAGAAGATAAAAGGAGCACCTCTTCAACCGGGTGATAGGGTCTTAGTACGAAATCTCTCTGAAAGAGGAGGACCTGGTAAACTTCGTTCTTACTGGGAAGAATCAGTACACAAAGTGGTAGAAAGAATCAAAGATGGGCCTGTGTACAAAATTCAGCCTGAAAGTGGTAAAAAGACTATTCGAGTACTGCATAGAAATCTTTTACTACCAGTAAATGACCTACCAATTGAAGGACACATTCCAAAAGTACCGATGAAACAAAGACAATCAAGTAACAGAAAGGAGACCAGAATGGATCTGGACCAAGAAGAAGAATGTTCAGATGAAGAGAGATGGTATTATCCTTATATACCAGAGACTACAATAAGTCATGATCGTGTTGTGTCTCAACAAAACTCTCAAAACGTACAGAAAATCCCATTAAGAGTTTCTGCTGAAGAGTTCTATCCTACAACTACCACACCCAATCTTGAACAAGAACAAAATGATGGAACAGTAGTTGGCGACCAAATCTGGGCTACAGACATGGTGGGACTAGACACTGCTGAATTACCCTCATCAAGTCAAGACTTACCTGTAAACCAAGATGTGCAAATGGAGAATGATGTTGATGGAGAAGACTCAACTCCTGTCAGAAGATCTACCAGACAAGCTAAGCCTAAAGAGATCTTTACATATGACACACTAGGTCAGCCAAGATACATACCAAGTCAGATTCACACCGTACAAACTCCTACAATGCTAGCTACTCCCATGACATGCCAGGTAGTTAACATAGCTCCTTGGTGGCAACAAGTACCTATCTGGGTTACTTAAATCACTAAACAGTGTTCAGATACCAATTGAGTTTAATGTCGGGAGCCATTAACTGAAGGAGGGGAGAGTGTGACGGACTGGGGTCTATATGGTCACAAAACAGACACCCCAAAGCAAAGTACATTTTTTTATTTTATTTCTAAGCAAAGAAATACCTTCCTGCTATTCTAGCAATAACCTTTAGATGGCAGAGAAGGTACACAAACAGTGTCTATATAAGGCCACACACACCATGTGACTGGAATGAAATGATTCCAGCCATAAAGTACAGTGGACTTGTTACATGCTGTTTGTGTGATTCTTTGCAGGTATGTACTCTAAATCATTCTTAATCTGTATTAAGCTATGATAGTATGATTCTTAGACATCTTGAGCAGATGCAGGGAAAGTTTTAGCAGATTTTATGCTATAGTTTTGCTGTAATTTGAAGTTTAGAACAGCATGTGTGAGAAACAGTGTAAAGGGAACAAAAACAAGAGAATACTGCATTATTTAGAACAAATGTCTAAAATGTATAGTATAAACTCTTGACTGTTCTACATAGGTATATTTAAACCTGATTTATGCAAGTTCAATAAAGTTTGAAAAGCACATGTGGTAAAGCTAAAATTATAATGGGTAAAAAACCTCTTGTGTGAAAGCTTAGGCCTTGCTTCATACATATACAGGCAATGTGCACCATCTAGTGGTTAAAAAAGGGAACTACCGAAATGTTATTATTAAAGCATTGCATTGCCAGTATGAGTATTGCACAGTAAGTGTATCATAAAGATAATTATCTATAACACTGAATAACAGGAATATATATTATTAAAAGATAATATTGGTCAATATTGTAACTAGGTTTTAAAATACTTCAGTTAAAATATGTATTATATATTGTGAATGGTTATCAATATGATTATAAAAATGTTAATGATGTATTGTTATGTAAAATGAAATGATTCCAGCCATAAAGTCAAGTGGACTTGTTACATGCTGTTTGTGTGATTCTTTGCAGTTCACGCCAAGCTGATCACCTTATCTCATTACGTCTATAACCATCGGCTCTCTTAAGTCACATTTTGAGGCCGGTAACATACGCTCCATCAGACAACTGTTGTCCAACTTTCTGCCAGCAAATGCTGGATGGCAGGCTAGTCAATTTTTGGCGGACAACGGTCTGTTGTCAGATTTTCCTATCGTCTGTACACAAGTCCGTCACACAAAAGTTGAAAGTACAAACATGCATGCTCGGAATCAATGCTCACCAAACACGACATTAGCAGAAGGTGCCCAAAGGGTGACGCTCAGGAGATGAAATTCCTTGTAGTACGTCACTACGTTCGTGTTTGTTGGCCGACAATTGTGTATCGTTTGTATGCAAGACAAGTTCCTGGCACACGCCCTTCGGACAAAAGTCTGATGCTTTGTCTGCCGAAAATCCGATCGTGTGTATGAGGCAGGTCCCGTGCACATACGCGGGAGTGACATCATTACGGCTCCGGCCAATCACAGTGCTCACAGTAACTCTGGGAGCGATGCCGCCGGCCGGAGAGATGTACAAGGACCGCTGCGGGGGCTTCGATCTAAGGTAAGTAATTCATAATAAGCTAGTATGCTATGCGCCCGCCACGTGCTCCGTGACTGTGCCCGCGGGACCCGCAGACTCAATGTCCTCCGGTGTCCCGAGATCATGTCACGGAGCGGCAGATCGGGGAGATGTAAATAAGGCATTTCCCCGTTCTGCCTAGTGACATGACAGAGATCTACTGCCCCCTGTCATCGGGAGCAGTGATCGCTGTCATGTCCTAGGTAGCCCATCCCCCCACAGATAGAATCACTCCCTAGGACACACTTAACCCCTTGATCGCCCCCTAGTGTTTAACCCCTTCCCTGCCAGTGTAATTTATACAGTAATCATTGCATTTTTATAGCACTGATCGCTGTATAAATGACAATGGTCCCAAAATAGTGTCAAACGTGTCCGATGTGTCCGCCATAATGTTGCAGTCACTATAAAAATCTCAGATCGCCGCCATTACTAAAAAAAAAAAAAAAATTATAATAAAAATGCCATAAATATATCCCCTATTTTGTAGACGCTATAACTTTTGCGCTAACCAATCAATATACGCTTATTGCGGTTTTTTTTTACCAAAAATATGTAGAAGAATACATATCGGCCTGAGGAAAAAATTTTTTTTTTTTATATATTTTTGGGGTATATTTATTATAGCAAAAATTAAAAAATATTGCTTTTTTTTTTTCAAAATTGTTGCTCTTTTTTTGTTTACAGCGCAAAAAATAAAAACCGCAGAGGTAATCAAATGCCACCAAAAGAAAGCTCTATTTGTGGGGAAAAAAAGGACAATTTTGTTTGGGTGCAAAGCCGCACGACCGCACAATTGTCAGTTAAAGCGACGCAGTGCCGAATCGCAAAAAGTGCTCTGGTCAGGAAGGGGTTAAATTATTCCGGGGCTGAAGTGGTTAATACACAGGACACAGGACCATGAGTACTTCAAGTAGAAATAAAGCCAAAACCTTTTTACATAAAGATATTTCAACTAACCCATCACCCAAATAAATATTAATCCAAATAGAAAATATGAATCTTTATTACAACAGAAAATTGTAAAGGATTTCTATAATAAGAGTAATATGAAATCTGTAATTGACAAACTCTCCTCCTGTAAGTGCAGGTTAAAGAGGAGTTCCCATTCTAAAAATTTTTTTTTTAAAGTCAGCAGCTACAAATACTGCAGCTGCTGACTTTTAATAATTGGACACTTACCTGTTCCAGGGTCCAGCGACTGCACATGCGCAAGCAGCGATGCGCGCCACCATTGGCCGCGCAGTCATCTGGGACCTGTCACGTGTCCCAGATGATTGACAAGAGGGAGGGGGCAGAGCTGAGCCCTTCCTGCGCCGAGGGAAAGTGATGTCACCAGCCCAGGCACTGAAGGAGGCAGACTACGAGGGACCCCCTAGCAACATTCATTTAGAGGGGAGTAAAAAAAAAAAAAAATCCAAATGTTTTTTTTTTGTTTTTTTTAGGAACATTCATGGCATTTTTTTTTTTGGATGCAACTCCACTTTAACCGGTTCCCATCCGGCGCACGACGATATACGTCGGCAGAATGTCACGGACAGGCAGGAGGGCGTATATATAAGTCCCTCCTTTAAGCTGTCCGTGCCATCGGGAGCGCGCCGGGAGCGGCGCGCTCCCGTGCCGGTCGGGACCCCAGTGAGGCCGGTCGCGGGTCCCGCGGACTCGATCGCCGCGGGACACCCGCGATCGTCTCACGGGAAGGCAGAACGGGGAGATGCGGAAATAGACAGCATCTCCCCGTTCTGCCTAGCAACTAGTGACGCCGATCTCTGCTCCCTGTGATTGGAGCACAGATCAGCATTCACTAGCTGACAGCCACGCCCCCCCACAGTAAGAAACACACCCCTAGGCATACTTAACCCCTACACTGCCCCCTTGTGGTTAACCCCTTCACTGCCAGTGTCATTTATACAGGAATCAATGCATTTAAATAGCATTGATTGCTGTATAAATGACAATGTTCCCAAAAATGTGTCAAAAATGTCCGATGTGTCCGCCATAATGATAATGTCGCAGTCACAATAAAAATCGCTGATCGCCGCCATTACTAATAAAAAAAAATTATTAATAAAAATGCTATAAAACTATCCCCTATCTTGTAAACGCTATAACTTCTGCGCAAACAATCAATAATCGCTTATTGCGATTTTTTTTACCAAAAATATGTAGAGAAATACGTATCGGCCTAAACTGAGGAAAAAATGTTTTTTTATATATTTTTGGGGCATATTTACTATAGCAAAAAATAAAAAAAGAATGCGTTTCTTTTCAAAATTGTCGCTCTTTTTTGTTTATAGCGCAAAAAATAAAAACGGCAGGGGCGATCAAATACCACCAAAAAAAAAAAGCTCTATTTGTGGGAAAAAAAGGACGTTAATTTTGTTTGGGAGCCACGTCGCACGACCGCGCAATTGTCAGTTTAAAGCGACGCAGTGCCGAATCGCAAAAAGGGGCCTGGTCCTTTGGCTGCAAATTGGTTTGGTCTGAAAGTGGTTAACTAGCTGTCATCCAAGGAGATCAATGCTTTTGAGTAATTGGGCCTGCACAAAATGTTCAGACATCACTCCCTTGCTGCATGCCTGTTACAGTTTAGTGTATTTCAACGATTGCAGCCAAATTGAGATAACATCTACTTTATATTTCTTCTCGTTCACATAGTATAAAAATACATTTAATTGCTGCTTACCTTCTAAGTGCTTTTATTGCTTAAAATTCCTACACCAAGTTCTCCCAGCATTGTAATGTTAAGGAATGGGGTGTGGAGTAAGGTTTAACATAATGATTCCTATCTGTACTGCCCTGGCATCTCTTCATTATTAGTTTTATTACAATCTGTCCTAACAAAGGCTCAAAATGTTATAGGCTTGCCTATTCCATTGTATGGTAATGAGGAATAGCTCAGCTTCAATCTGTGTGGGGACAAGGACACCATGAGACTGTCCTGAAACACTTGCAAACTGCCCTGAGGCCTACTCCTCAGGAAAATCTAGAAGGTAGGAAATGTTTTTAAAACTTTTTTGAGGTATGCTGTGTGAATAGGAACACATAACATTTTCTGAAATTTGGAAATATACTTTAACCACTTGCCTACTGGACACTTGTACCCCCTTTTTGCACAGGCCAATTTCACCGCTGTCGAACTCTGAATGACAATTGCACGATCATGCAACACTGTACCCAAATTACATTTTTATCCTTTTTTTCACACAAATGAAGCTTCCTTTTAGTGGAATTTAGTCACCTCTAGGTTTTTTTTTTTTTTGCTAAGCAAATGAAAAAAGACTGAAAATTAAAAAAAAAAAAACAAAACATTTTTTTCATAACTTGTGATAAAATGTTGCAAACAGGTAATTTTTCTCCTTCACTGATGTGCGCTGACGATGCTGCACTGATGGGCACTTATGAGGTGGCACTAATGGGCACTGATAGGTGGCACTGATGGGCACTGATGAGGTGGCACTGATGAGGCTGCACTGATAGTTGGCAATGATAGGCAGCACTGATGGGCACTGATAGGTGACACTGATGAGGAGGCACTGATTGGTAGCACTGATGGGCACTGATAGGTGGCACTAGTGGGCACTGATTGGCAGCAATGGTAGGCACTGATTGGCAGCACTGGTGGGCAGAGTTTGGACTGCACTGATAATCAGGACACTGATAATCAGTGCCCTGAATATCAGTGCCCATGTCACACAAGCCAGTTACTGGCTCTCTTCTTCTTTTCTCACGCTGATAGCATGAGGAGAGAAAAGCTGATAACCGGCTTGTGTTTACACCCTGTGATCAGCTGTCATTGGCTGACAGCTGATCATGTGGCAAAGGGCTGCTGTGATTAGTCTTTTATACCCGATCTGTAACTCAGCAATCATAGAGAGCACCACCCACATTACTGACTCCTGAGTCTGCACCCTGAATTACTGATTACTGATTACTGACCCTGCACTCTACATTACTAACTCCTGACCCTGCACTCCACTGTAGCACCCTCTAGTGTGCTAGAGTAGTATTTTTGTTAGAGTAGGTAAATTGTTTGGCTTGGCTTGCAGCCAAGCCTGTGTTTTTCTGGGTCAAGGTTTGAGCAACTCAAAGAGGGCTAGATGGCTCACAGGCAGCATCTCTGAGACCTCCCCCTACTTCTGGGACTTGCTGAAAACTTCCAGAAGAATGGGTGTGGAGGTGAGGAAGCACTGCCTGGAGTATTATGAGAGCCCTGACCAATCCCCAACAGATGGGTGGGCAGGGGGCAGGCCCCCTCAAATACTCAGGGTCAGCACAGGTGGGGCAGTGGAGTTTGGGTGAAAGCTGAAGGTGGAGTGTTAGGCTGTCAGTGGTAGCCCCCTAGTCTGGGGGGGTGATCTCGGGCCTGGCCTCGGGTGCGGAAGGAACCCTCTTCACGACACACAGATGTGTCCTAACCAGAGGCACGGGAGCAGGAGAAGGACAGCAGGAGAACACTACCAGGCAAATCTCCAGGGAGGAAGACAGCCAGGTGGGCTGGTGAGTGTTACAGTCGGGAGAAGACTGATAGGCTTGCCTGAGAGGACTGTGAGAGAGCAGTCTGGGATGGATGCAGAGTCAGTCTGGGAGGACTGTGGAAGTCTAGCCAAGTGGGCTGGAGAAAAGGGCAGCTGCAGCCAGGTGGGCTGACAGTGCTTGAAGAGGTAGTGCTGAGATCAGTAGCCACAGGAGGACAGCTGGGCACTAGGGCTTTGCTACACAAACAAGGTCCTGCCTGTAAAGAGCTTTTGCTATTGATCTGACTGAGCCTGTTGTCAGATCATATAAACAGTGCCAGCTGGTTCTGGGAGTTGTAGTTCTGTAATCAAGCTGTATGCAGGAGGCAGAGGAGGCTGGTGAGGACTGCCTGGACGAGCCTGGACGGAATGGGAGTCCTTCTCCCAGAGATCGCAGAGGGGAAGAGAGAGAGAGCCGCCTGGGTGTTCACAGCGCAGCGCGGGGAACACAGCGATGACAGCTTTCCTTTCACATTGCAGTGTTCCCCGGTGCTCGCTGTCATATACAACCCCGCCCCCTGGTGCCGGGACTTTGATAGACAGATCACACGTCCAATCCAAGTGGCGGGAACACAGAAATTGAAATGAAAGCTGTTATCACTGTGTTCTCTGCGCTTTGCTGTGAACATCCGGGTGGCTCTTCTTTTCCTCTCCTCCCCTGCACAGGTGGGCACAAGTTGCATGGTGGGCACAAGCTGCATGGTGGACACGGGCTGCATGGTGGGCACAAGCTGCATGGTGGGCACAAGCTGCATGGTGGACACAGGCTGCATGGTGGACACGGGCTGCATGGTGGGCATGGGCTGCATGGTGGACACGGGCTGCATGGCGGGCACAAGCTGCATGGTGGGCACGGGCTGCATGGTGGACACGGGCTGCATGGTGGACACGGGCTGCATGGTGGACACGGGCTGCATGGTGGGCACAAGCTGCATAGTGGGCACGAGCTGCATTGTGGGCACGGGCTGCATAGTGGACACGGGCTGCATGGTGGCCATAGGCTGCATGGTGTAATTTTTATGCCGTGTTGTATGTTACATACTCCTGACCAGTGTTTGAGCAGTGTACACTGTGAATAAACTGGGAGGTATTATATTGTAGTCACTGACACCAGCATTGGGGGTTATTGTTGCAGAATCATGTTCATAGCACAACTATTTTACTTACTAAATGTTCCATTTCTTGATTGAGATTGTGAAGTAGCCATTTTGTTTTATATGTGTAGCCAGGAGCGGACTACAGTTATCTGACTTTGCAGACTTGCCTCCTATTGTTCCAGCTTGCTCCTATGTCCCTCCAGGGTTGGGCTCGGCTCACTGACATCATATTTCTGAGTACAGAGGAAAGCATTGTGGGAGTTGTAGTCTTCTGGAAAGGCATTGCTGAATTGCAGAACTGACTATGGACTACATCTCCCCGCAAACCATCTGCTCCACGGGAGAATTGTGGGAGAGACTATAAAGGGATCTGCTGACCAGGCTCGTGCTCTCTTGCTTCCTGGATCCCATCGTGTGAGAACCATCTCGCCACTGTGTGAGGAGATTGTGGCCTACCACGCGATACACAGCCTACAGCTCCAGTCCCAGCGGGTCCAGAAGTTGCCCGCTTGCAGAAGGATGCCCTGGAGCAGTGCTGAACACTGTGGAACCAGCCAGTTCACTGAGTCAGCAGACTGATCACCATCTCTGCCCATCTGCAGTAAGAAGAATCGTTTGATCCTCCCTCCGGGAGGCTGCTGAGTTCCATCGGGATTGGTGAGGGGGCCTTTGTCCACAGATCCCATTGCCTTGTATAAGTACTATACTCTGAACACTGTGCACAGACAACATTCACTTGGATTACGAATAGTATCGCTATAAGCCAGAACCAGCTATCTTGCCCTGTTCATCATCACTTTGCTACTGCAAGGAATCTTTGTTCTATGAGCTCCAACTTGCCTATTAAGACAGTGCAAGGCCTTGCTCCTAAAGGGGACACATTATTTTTTTTTTTTATTTTTTTTTATTTTACTTAATTTTTTTTATTTTTACACTTTTAAAAAAATTTTTTTACCGATCTCATGCTGACAGCCGCGATCGCGGCTTTGTTTACTTCCGGGTACCGGGCGTGACGTCATAACGTCGCGCCCGGGCCTCCGACGGTCATAGAGATGACTGGTGACCATCTGGTCACCGGAAATCTCTCATTAGGATTAAAGGTATTATAGGTCTACTTGTTGTCTACTGCTAAACTAGACGCCACTGGTCATCGATGGCTGGCCATCCTATCTAAATTCCAGTTCAGCCTGAAGTACCGGCCAGGGATAGGAACCTGGGATGCTGATGCCTTATCTTGAAGACAGTACGTCTCCGGCGATTGTGCAAGGAACTGGGTTCATTCGACTCCTGAAGGAGTTAATGCACTGTGTCAAAGAGTAGAGCATCGTCATAAAGGGGCCACAGAAGCTGAAGCTGTGGGAGTTACCCGGGAGGTGTGCCTCAGCATTACTGTGATCTGACGCAAGTGCATAGTCAAGAGTTGCATCAGTTGACAAAGAAGAACTTGAGAAGGGATCAGCGGGAGGATCCATTATGCAACCTTGTTAAGAAAGGGCTGATAGCTCGAGATTCTCAGATGCTGCTGAAGAGTTCTGTTGATGGTGCAAGAGTAGTCTACAAAGAATGGGAGCAAATGCAGTTGGAAGACGGTGCCACATACAGAAAAGGCCATCTGAAGAACCAGAAGGTGTTCGACAACTGTTTCTTCCAGAAAAGCAGATTGGTTGTGTTGACAGCTCTTCATGATGACCATAGGCATTTGGGGTCAGATAGAACCCTTTAGCTAGCTAGGGAACGTTTCTATTGGCCATCCATGAGGGCTGAAGTTGAAAATTATTGCCGTTCTTGTGTTCAGTGCATCCAAGGAAATACTTTGCCTGGTAGGGCTAACCCAATGGATCATTTACAAAGTCAGGGGCCAATGGACCTGGTGTGCATTGATTTCTTGTGTCTCGAACCTGACCTGAGTGGGTGAAGTAGTGTCCAGGTTGTGACAGATCATTTCACTCGCTGTGCTCAAGCTTTCCCGACCAAAGACCAACAAGCCAATACAGTTGGCAAAACTTTGGTAGAGAAGTTTTTCGTTCACTACGGTCTGCCTCAACGACTAAATTTGGATCAAGGTCAGGACTTTAAGAGCAAAATTGTAAAACGGTTGTGTGAACTGTTGACCATTCAAAAGTCCAGAACTACCCCTTATCATCCTCAAGGGTATCCACAATCAGAACGTTTCAATCGCCTTGCTAAACATGCTAAGCACTCTTCAGAAAAGAAACAGCATTGGGGTGATTACAGTGCCGCAGTGGTCAACGCTTACAACAGCACAGTGAACGACTCCACCGGGTACTCCCCTTATTGGCTGATGTTCAGAAAAGAGGCCCGTTTACCTGGCCTTTGGAACATCCCTGGATCATACTTCTCAGGCTTCTTACAAAGGATATGTTGATAGACTTCAAATAGACCTGAAAACTGCCTATGAGAGAGCTAAGGAAGCATTCACTGTCAGAGAACAAAGAAACAAAAGGAACTTCTATCTGATCTAAAAGTGATAGTTCAAGACTTGCAACCAGGAGATCGGGTGCTGTTACGCAATTTGGAAGTGCCAAGAAAACACAAGTTGGCTGACCAATGGTGTTCTCAACCATACATACAGCTTCCTGGGCTTCCTGTGTATCAAATTCGCCCAGAGGGGAAGACCGGTCCACTAAAGACATGGCATCAAAACCATCATCTGTCCATATCCGAGGCCGTTTGGGTATCTCTGCCTCCTTGCTCTGATGCAGCTTGCCCTCCTACTTTGAGGCCTAGAACTCATCAGACCCCAATATGAAGATACCACCAGAGTTTCTTAGTCTCCAGCAGAAGACATGGAAGAAATCTCCCCACCAAAAAGGGTGGAATCTCAACCTTCTGAGACAGAGGGACCTGCACCAACCCCTGTGAGCGGGATTGGGGGTGTTAAACTAGAACCAACTGACAACTTGGAACACAAGATCTTGGAGAAGTTCCAGCTTCCCCCACTCATGACATAGGAGGAGAGACCTGAAAGCGATGAAGAACCGGAGCCCAGCTGTAGTTTCTGGGGTACGAACTGTGGACCCGAAAATTTGGAGAGCAAATACTCTAGACTTAGACGGGAAATCCAACCACCTAAATGACTAACTATGACACCCTTGGAGAAAGCTCAGATGAACTAATTTCTACAGCTCAACATTCTAGTCAAGTGCCAGCTTCTTCTACCGAACCTTTGGTAGAGGATGACCCTGTTCCACTCCCTGACACTACTGGGTGGGACACTAATTTATTACTGGCCTGTAAACAAAATGATTTAGCTTTCTCTGATGACTTGTATCATTTACTGTTGACAATTCCCTCTATTGTCCAGCTTTTTGCTACTGTATATTCGGGTTAGCAGATTTATTATTTACAGGACTTTAATGTGTTAATCAATAACTATCTAGTGGAATCCATGTTGATGTAGACAAGGGCCTCATCCCCACAACCATGGCTGGTGGTTGTGGCGGTCTGCGGGTGGGGGGCTTTTTTTTTTGTTTTTGTTTTCCATTGTGCATTGGAGGGCGTTTGGCAGGGCGAACACCTGCTGCAACACACCCTGCAAATTCAGGCGTTCCCCGAATGGGGTGAACAGCGAATGTGCTCGGGCCCAGTTGTTCCCCCAACTCTAAACAAATATAAGGCAGATGTTATTCCAATTCAGGTGCAAAAGTGGAAATACACTTTAAGAAACTAGCTGTTTCAGGAGATCAGCAATGGCAGCCCCCATATTTCTCTCAGTACAGGTTTCCTATATTATCAAGGCAACTAAGGGCATGTGATAATGACTTTTCAGTGACTGAATAGCTGGCAGCTTTTGCAGTAGGTCTGGACAATGATAAACCCAGCAAAGTCTGACACAACCGGTTCTGTGTTCTCTCCTCTCATACAATGCAGGGGCCCGTTGTTGTGTTTTTCCTGTACCACGTACACAATAGCTGCTCGTTCTTATGTTTTCCTTAGCATGTTCTGCATATGTTTAGAAAATAAGAAAAGTAAATGAATATGTAGCAGTTTGATAAATGCTGCTGTCAGTGGTTTCTGATTACAAGCAAATGGTATGAAAATACTATGGAAATAATGAACAAACATGTGACTTCCTCTGTGTCACACATAAAAGGTACAATGCAGACAAACGTGGATAATTAAAGCTGAACCCAAAGCATACAGCTAAATATACACCTGAAAGACATGTAGCAGATCTGTTTTGCCTACCAAAGAATTCATTTCTGTCTATCCAGTCCTAAGATTTACAGTGGGAGCCATTATCCACAAATGGCGAAGACATGGAACAGTGGTGAACCTTCCCAGGAGTGGCCGGCCGCCCAAAATTACCCCAATAGCGCAGCGACGACTCATCCAAGAGGTCACAAAAGACCCCACAACAACGTCCAAGGAACTGCAGGCCTCACTTGCCTCAGTTAAGGTACATGCCTCCACCATCAGCAAAAATGGCCTGCATGGCAGAGTACCAAGGAGAAAACCACTGCTGAGCAAAAAGAACATCAAAGCTCGTCTCAATTTCTCCACAACACATCTTGATGATCCCCAAGACTTTTGGGACAACATTCTGTGGGCAAAAGTGGAACTCTTTGTAAGGTGTGTGTCCAAGTATATCTGGCGTAGAAGGAACACTGCATTTCAGAAAAAGAACATTATACCAACAGTAAAATATGGTGGTGGTAGTGTGATGGTCTGGGGCTGTTTTGCTGCTTCAGGACCTGGAAGACTTGCCGTGATAAAAGGAACTATGAATTCTGCTGTCTACCAAGAGATCCTGAAGGAGAATGTCCGACCATCTGTTCGTGTACTCAAGCTGAAACGAACTTGGGTTCTGCAGCAGGACAATGATCCTAAACACACCAGCAAGTCCACCACCGAATGGCTGAAGAAAAACAAAATGAAGACTTTGGAGTGGCCTAGCCAAAGTCCTGACCTGAATCCTATTGAGATGTTGTGGTATGACCTTAAAAAGGCCGTTCATGCTCGAAAACCCTCTAATGTAACTGAATTAGGACAATTCTGCAAAGATGAGTGGGCCAAAATTCCTCCAGGACGCTGTAAAAGCCTCATTGCACGTTATCGCAAACGCTTGGTTGCAGTTGTTGCTGCTAAGGGTGGCCCAACCTGTTATTAGGTTTAGGGGCAATCACTTTTTCACACAGGGCCATGATGGTTTGGATTTTTTTTCAGTCAGTCTAGAGACCCTTAAAATTAGCCCCAACACTTAAGCTAATCCTAACATTTAACCCCTATTTCTCCCCTAAACCCAACCATTTATCTGAACCCCATAACCACAGACCCTTTACCAAACCATATCTTAACCCTTTTCCTAATCTCTAACACTATTCTAACTGTAAAATAGTCCTAACCTGTAAAATGAAACCCTATCACCTAACAGATTCCTACCACTGCACCCCTATCCTAACCCTTAAATTGATATTCAATATTTTGGATTTTTAGTTCCAAACAGCAGGTGGAGTTCTAGGCTTCTTTTCATATATTTGCCAGTCTAACCTTATCTGCTCTGTTGCACAAATCAGTTGCTGTTTATAGAGCTCAGTAGCTCAATTTTAAACCCATAACAGTATAAGTCAAATGAATTACTTTTCTCTGTTCCCTGTCTGCGCTCTCAAAAAGCCCTGCCCATTGAAATGAATGGCCAGCGCTTCCAAAGTGCATGAAAAGCACCTTGAAAGCACCGCAACATGGGTGCTTTTTAATCCCTTCTTCGGCCGATAGCGGGGGGTAAAAGTGCCCGCTGGCTGGTGAAAAGCACAGCTTAAATAGAAGTAAAGCACCGCTAAAACGAGCGGTGCTTTAACACTCGGTGGCCCCACTGTGAAAGGGGTCTTAGTCAATAAGTCAGTGCTCATTAGGAGCACTCACCCTTCACCATGTCTACCAATGTGGCACCATGGTACACTTTGCATGGAATGCTTTATAATTCTGTCCCTACCATGAATTGGCCAATTGGTTGTGTTTGTCCCTCAGATAAAAGGTTCCCAGTCCTCCTCTGATGTAATGGAATAAACCATGTTATAGTGGAATAGATCATTTTCTCTTAAATTAATCTATGGTCACACTTTAAATTTATAACATCAAAATTGTAATAACAATACAAACAAAAGTTATATATGATAATCCAAAATTAGCTTATTTGAAAAATATCCTTTCCTGTTGTGAGTTCTGCTGTCCAACTCTGTGCAATTCTTTACACAACTTCCTGGATTCGCTGTGGGGTGGTTTGTGTTATAATGTGCTAGTATGTACCATATACTAGCACATTATAACAGTCTTCCATTTTAAACTGAGTCCTCCAGCGCTGAGCTGTCACCGCTCCTGGTGCTTCCATTTTTATCCTATCTTCCTTCTGGGTTTATGCGCTCTGGCCATGGTTAAACCACAATGACGTTACTCCCGCCCATGCACACGGGTGTCACGATCGCAGCACAGCAATCTCTGCATTCAGGGCACACTCAGTGCAGAGCACACTGTGCATGCTCAGTGATGTCATTGGCAGGAGTCAAGTGGAATAGCTCCTAAACGGCACAAGTTTAGGACATAACCATGGTATCTACAGGTAAGACTTATTATAGGCTTAACTGTAGGCACAAGTTTTACATTAGAGGTTACTACTACTTTAAAAGAAGTAGGCTAGAAATTATTGGCATACAATGTGAAAATGAATACCGTATATACTCGAGTATAAGCCGAGTTTTTCAGCACATTTTTTTGTGCTGAAAATGCCCCCCTCGGCTTATACTCGAGTCAAGCACTTTTCTGCAGCAGAGAATGACATTTTCCGACCCGGTGCTAGGAACCCCAAATTTGGTGTGCAAACCCAGTGGAACCAGCACTACAACATATCCAAAGATGGGGTTCCTAGCACCAAGTGGACCCAAGATACGGGGCCCCAAATTCAGTCTACTGTGTCCATCTGCAGCAATGTCATTTCAGGACCCTTTGGGTCCAGAGACAGATAGGGTGCATCTAGGAACCCTTAACTACCAAGTTTGAAGTTTGGGGGACCTATGGCTGCAAATGGGCACAGTTTTTTTGTGGTAAAATTAGGTGCCTCGGCTTATATTCGTGTCGGCTTATACTCGAGTATATACGGTACAGGTGGCCCCCGGGTTCCAAACCTGTTAGGGACTGTCCTCCTGTTTGTAAATCGGAAATGTTCGTAAGTCATCGCAGAACGACAATTACGGACATTTCCGATGTTCCGTCGAATGCCGGTCTGTGCATGCGCGTCAAATTATGGACATTTCCGATGTTTGCCGTCATTTTCCGAGGCTCTGTCTGGCTGCGCATGCGCAGAACGGCCGAGGGTCCGCGCAAAATGGCAGAGGGTCCCCGCAGCGCCGGGTTCGTAAGTAGGAGAGGTTCGTAGGTCGGGCGTTCGTAAGTGGGGACCCCCTGTATATGATTTTACATTTTTACCAGACATATGCTTAAAACCTTATAAAAAATCTATAAGAGAAATGTATAAGAGGCCCCCACTGCCTCTCTCCTTGTCCCTTATCAAACACCCTCCATACTACTACATCCCCACCAACATTTTTAGGGGGTCTCTGACATTTTTCTCCTTGGATCTTGTCTGCTCACTTCTGTCTCATGTCTTGCACATCTGTTCTCATTTTCTTTGCATGATATTGCATGTGATATTTCTGAGTTTTAGATTTTTTTTCAATAGGACAGTACCATGTATTCTGTTGTTTCCATAAGCATGATGAAATGAGCTCCTCAAAGTCTACTGTTTAGGTTTGAATAAACATCCTTTTAGACAGTACTATTCTTTTATTCTTTCTTTGATAAAATGTTTAGTAGCATGTTTAATTTCCTTGTAAAGAGCCTAAAATCATTTCTCACATTAATTAATATGAAAGAACAGCACACATGCTAGCTTACTAATTTAGCAGCAATATACACAAGGTTACCTTTGATTTACTTATTCACAAATGTACAACATTGTTCACAAAGTGCATAAATAAACAAAACCCGCATATTTGATTTGGCCATTGGCTTGTAAGGTTAATTAGAATTGTATTTACGAAAACTCAATTAGTTTGAGTAACTATTTCAGTCATCCGCACCATATGGCGATGGAACCGCTGTACATTTGACAATGACGCAGTCCGTGTGTTCTCTAGAGAGGCGATAAAAATACGCACTACACAGCGTCCTATTTATTATGACTTTCGTTATGGAGATCATTTCACAATTATCCGTAATGTGTTTATAAAGTGCTGACCAGACACTGAATGGATAGCAATCATTTACATTCAGTAAAACAAAACAGTCTCAACATAAAGTACAAACACATCACAAAGAAACAGATGGGCTTCTGGTGGATGCAAGCAACAATATTATTCATGAAATGACTACAAATGGGGTCAAACACAATGTTTGGCTATTATAACTTTCAGATGCCTAGGCTAGGCTGCAGAGCTCCTGAATAACTGAATATGCAAAAGTTTAAAGAGGACCTGAATTCTAAAAGTAAGGATTCGGTACCTTAAAGAAAACAACTCGAAAAGTTTATTATGCCTGTGTACTATCCTGAAAGATTTACCTTTTGCCTTAAATGCCTACTGAAATAAAGTAGTGGACTCCTTGTGCCTAGGTACATAAAACTGCTATAAATCATAAAACTTTGTATAGTCTTATGAGATTTGGTGTGATATTATGCCACTACTGTGCTGCTCACGGCATTACCATGTACTGTGGACGAAGTATCAGTGTGACAACCAAGTAACTGGCAGCTAGGCCCAGCAGCAGAACATGAGCAAGATCATGGTGGCCTGTAGGTTATGGGACTCACTATGAGAATTGCCTACCTTACTTTAGTAAAAGCCAAAAGTCCCCAGTCCTCTCCTTAGTATAATCAATAATGCAAACTTCTGCGTAAATATAATCCACCAAGATATTTGGGGTGAACTTTTGTAACATTTCAGTGGCAGACAATCCATTCTTATACAGGGAAGGTATAAATTCAGAAAGTGGCTTTAGAGAAATATGGCAACCAAAAACGAACCTTTACAATCACTTTAAAACAAACACGTTAACAATGAAATAAAGTATTTAGGGACAGAAGTTACAACTTTTCTGCATCCTTGAGTAAAAGGCTAACAAATGTTTCATTACATTTGCTTATGTTGTCTGCACTATATACTAATACTGTTTAAGACATGTGAGTATAAAGACTCCATTTTTATGTTGGGTGCAATGAGGGAGAAAGGAATAAGCATTGCCCAAACAAGAGTCAGGATCCAAGGGTCTCTCGAGGTTATAGCTGTTGTGCCACTACTGTTAGGACATTAAATAGATCTGGATGAGCCAGACTTGATTCATACAAAAGTATCTTACAAAAACTGGACTGTTCTGGATCCCAATAACGTCTTCACAAGTCATGCATATACTTCAATAACCACTGTTTGATCAAGAGGTTCCCTGAGGGCAACTGGAACATACTAATAAAAATAATTTTACAAAGACGAGTGTTACTGGTAACAGTTCATTGTATTATTGTGTAATGAAGTACAGAAGGAAATTGTCTCTTCGTCACATTCCAAGAGTAAACCCAAAGAAAACATAGCAGTGGAAGGTGCAATCATACCTTATCAGCAAAATGGTTGATCGGAATGGACCAGTGTTCTCTATAAGGTGCTGTTGAATATTGTGGTAGGCAGTGGCAGCTGGGTAAGTTTTAGGATGGGGGGCACCAGACCCCGCCCTACCTTTCTGGCCCCACCCATTTCTCATTAGCCCCACTCCTTAAAGAATCCACCCACTCCATCCCCTGTATTTCACTTGCTACCACCCATAGTGTCAGGAGTATACAGCTCAGCATCACAGGGCAGAGTATACAGCCCCAGAATCACAGGACAGGAGTATACAGCCCCAGCATTACTGGACAGAGTATACAGCTCAGCCTCACACATCAGGATATATAGCTCAGCCTCACAGATCAGGGTATATAGCTCAGCCTCACAGATCAGGGTATGCAGGTATACATCACCTGTCTTGTATAAATCTAGATATATACACCCACCTTTCTTTCTGTATATAGAGACCTTTCTCCATCATCAGTGACTGCAGATATACATCATCTGTCCTGTATACAGCTATATATACAGTAACAGGACAGATGATGTATATCTGCAGTCAATAATGATGGAGGAAGGTCTCTATATACAGGAAGGAAGAAGGTGGGTGTATATAGCTGTATACACTACACAGGACAGATGTAATCACAATTTGTGTATATCTGTGTAGTGTATACAGCTATATACACCCACCCTCTTCCTTCCTGTGTATAGAGAGTCTCTATATACAGGAAGGAAGTAGGTGGGTGTATATAGCTAAAGAATTCAACACAAGGAGGAGTAGAAGCATTGCAGAATATAACCAAGTAAGTATCACATGGTGGTCAAAAAAAAAATATGATTTAAGACAGGGATTACCATTAAGATATTCTGAAAAAAGGCATCTCTCGGGCCATGCATTTCATACATGGAGCTGCGGCGTCACTCCCGGTTTCTCACTGGCCAGAAACCATAAGTGACGACACGGCTCAGAGGGAAAGCACCACCCATGTCCTGCAGTGGTGACAATTAAAAACAAGACAACAACAAAAATGACACTAAGATGGGAGTGTTCAGGTGCATTGCATTGTGCCACAATGCAGGACAAAACCAGGCAAATGAAGCGTCTCGCCTGCAATCACGTGATTGCATAGACGTCACGCTTCCCATAGTGCACTGTGTCTGGCGCCCGAACACAGTGGACTTTTTTTTTGTTAAACTAGCATTTTTTTTTTTGCGACTAGCTTTGGGGGGGGGGGGCCACGCCCGTGCACCCCTATGTACAGGCCGCCACTGATGGTAGGAGCTTTAAAAAAAAATTGCTAAAAAACAAACTTTATTTCATCTGAGAGTAACTATACGTTCCATATAAATGATTGGTACTGCTTCTCTGAATAATTGCTCTTCATGTCTATAGTATTATACTTTCCATGGCCAGAAAATATATTACCCCAGAATTTGACTTCTGTACATAGTTAATATGTTATATGTTATATGTATTAATATGTAATATGTTACATACAAAAAGACACAAGTCCATCTAGTTCAACCAATAAAAATCATACAAACACAGCAAAGCATGATCCAATTTGCTCCAGCAGAGAGAAAAAATCCTTCCTGATCCCCTAAGAGGCAAAAGGATATTTCCTGGATCAACTTTACCTATAAATGTTAGTATTCAGTTATATTATATACATTTAGGAAAGAATCCAGGTCTTTTTTAAAGCATCTACTGAGCTGGACAGAACCAGCTCTTGATGGAGTCTATTCCACATTTTCACAGCTCTTACTGTGAATAAATCTGTAAATCCTTACTAAATGGAAGGTGGGACTTCTGTAACTTTTCAATGAATTAGTTTATTTCAGGAAATATTTCTGCATATGAAGGTGGTGGGCCACTGTATGTATTTACACTCTGGAACTGTTCATGCTGCCTTCTGAAATAAAGGAGAAGTTGAGAATGTTTAAGTCTTATCTTAGATAAAATGATTAATCTAGTATGTTCTCTAAAAATAACCTTGCTAGTATTTTTCTAAATCCCTGCTCTCCTACTACCCCTTAACCCCAACCCTTATAATTGCTAGATTTAAACAAAGAAAATCTAAAATCCCCAAATACTTACCTGAATCCGTGGTTATGTCACAAAACAGGTCCCAAGTCAATTTTTTTGTCTTGCAGAGTGTAAGGGTCTGGTATCTGTTCCCCACATTGCTGCCCTGGTGACGTTGACACATCCCATTTGCTATCCAGTAGCAGGGTTCTCACAGGTTCCAGAAGACTCCAGTGGCATGATAACATCACTGCAAGGGGTTGAAAAAAGACTGGTTGGCGGTGGACCCAGACTGCAGCAGTGGATTATTGTTGGTCTACACACCTGGAAGAGGCAACATGGAGGGTCACATGATGGTGGACTCAGTAAAAAAAAGGTGTTTTGATTTTTTTTTTTTTTTGTGTGGAATAGATGGAAGCAAGGTGGCAGCATTGTGGACTGGTAGTAGTTTTTCTAGTGGGTCCATCTTGACCGATATCCTGGTACCATGTTTTACATTTCTAGATGTAATTCAGTGTTAAAATGGTTAGCCATGCTGATGGCAGTGGAATGAATCACCCTGTCTAGTCTACATTTCTGTCCTGTCCCTCCCCCTAGGTATCTCTCATCCTTCTCTATAATACAAAATAATCAAAAAAGAAGACTTCAAATCACCGGCATGTTATGCAGAGATCTCACCAGCGGATATAAGACATTCATACAGTTTCACCTCATCCAACATTTAAACATTTTGGATTGATTCATCCCATGACATAGTACGCAAATCACTTCTATATGAAGGGATTTATACATTCTCATTAATATCAGGGGTAAACATTAAGGAAAGCTGGGGCAGGACTCTGAAAAGGACACAGTACATTTTCTTGGTCAAACATTAATTAAATGTTATCCGTTAACTGCAGAAATCCCCAAACTGTATGAGACTGCTTTACACTTCTTCAGAAGGCTTCCAAATGATTTCTTTGTAAGAGATCGATGACAAGAGTTAAAGTTCAGTTATTTGTCCATATTGCATCTTACAGTAGACATACCCTAGCTTGGGGCCAGATACACCATTAGGCACAGTAGACCTTTACCTATGGGCAGCAGAGCTATATAGCTTTCCTGCTTTTAGTTGTTAGCCATATATATTTTTTGTCTTAAATAGAAATGAACAAAATTAAAAAGAAATGAACAAAAAAAGGCCTTACGTAAACTTTAACTCTAAGGAAATTAGCACAGACTGAATAATAGGCACATACCTGTCATTTTCATTGTCCGTAAGTGTTAGGTTTGTAATTTCTTCCACAAATGCTGGATTGTCCCTTGCATAAACACAGTGATATTCAGGAGGAAATACTGGAGATGCCATCACAATAGGAGTACTAGATCCACTGTTACTAGTAATGACAGGTGCGGGCATGGGAGATGTAATTTCACTGGCATCTTGAGCACTATATGGAGGAGGAATGTACTGTACCACAGTAGCCCCATGGAAAGTTATTGGTTGGTTTATTCCAGTGAAAACAAAGGACTGTCCAGCTGAAAGCTGATCTGCCTCTAGCGCCGTATCCTCATTGCTATTACATGGCTTACATGACAGCAGTTTAAACTTGCATACAGATATCAGTGCAAAGGTCACCCCTACTGATAATAAAAGGGGTCCCAGCAACTGGGTCCACTCAAACCTATTCTTGTCATCACGTTGGATCCATCCCATTGCAGTAAATGTGATTCCAACAAGTCCTACAAAGATTCCAGAGAAAAGCAAGGTGGCCCCAGCTTTATCACTTTCCGAGACTTGAACATCCAGCTGGTTGTTTGTGAATGGGGTAACGGAAAATATGTTGAGGGAGAAATCATCCACTGGAGGGTTCCTCTGTTCCATTCTTATTTGCTGGTTGCCTCTTGTTGCAGCCTAAAAAGAAATACTTAGCAGCTTGTCAAGCTAAAAGATCAGGAGGTACAACAAACACAAGACTCACATGATTTGTACATAGAGAGTAGACTTTGGTATGCAGGTATAAAGGTCTGAGCAGTGAAGCTTAAATATAAAGAACAAGGGAATGTACTGTATATTTGTAGAATAACCTAGAAGACTGAGTATAAACGTACATGAACTGTAATATTTTTTTAAAAAGCATGCTTTGAGAAACATATATACAATTTATGTACATTGATAAGGCATCAGGGCAGCTCATAACAAGTAATTGTCCAGCTGTGGTATTAATATGTGGGGTACTCCTTTGGTGTTTTTTTAATGACAGATCTGTCTTTTTTTATTGGTGGAGTGTCATAAATTATTTTGATATATTTTTGCAATACTAAAATATTTTGTTATACTCATTATAGTTTGGGAGGGCAGTTTGCCCCTATTTTTTCAGTCTGTGTTATCATTACTAATTCAGTGTTTGGGCCATGTACCACATTTGGATTGTAATGGATTGGTGCAGAACTGTCAGAAACCATGAAATCAGACCGAGTCAGAAGTACAGATAAATCACACTTGTTTAATAATAAAAGTAAAAAGAACAAATGTAGTCAAAACATAGCCAGAGTTCAGTAACCGGAACGTATAGTCAGCCAAGCCAGAAGTCAGGGATCAAAGTAGTGGAACAGCAAGCAGGATCTGGAGCCAGAAGGGATGTCAGCAAAGCCAGTCTTTAAACAGGAACGCAGGAGATGTTTCTTGTGATGTTGACCAAGGCAAAGGCAGAGACCCACTGGACTGGACGGCTTAAGTAGGCAGAACTGGCGAGCAGGATATGAACAACAGCTGAGTAACTGTGGAGAGAGATGGGAGCTGGCATTTAGCCAACAGCTGAGCTGCCAGCTCAGAGAAGGAAGGGCTGAGCCCAGCCCTGACAAGAACTAGATTAATTATAGAGGAACGGGATGTAACAGTGGTAACATTTTTATATTTATTTATTTTAAAGTTAAACTTTTATGCGTACTTCAGCAAGGCAGTAAACCTTATGCCCCGTACACACGGTCGGACATTCCGACCACAAAATCCATCAGATTTTTTCAGATGGATTTTGTCCGAAACTTGTGTTGCACATACCAGGTCGGACAAAGTTGTCGGAAAATCCAATCGTTACGAACAAGATGCCGTTTAAAACATACGTCGGGACTACCTAGAGTCCAGTAGCCAACAGCTTTCATCTCCAAATTTCTTCTGAGCATGCGTGGCACTTTGTGCGTCGGAATTCTCTACACACGATCGGAAAAAGTCAGATCGGATTTTGTTATCGGAATATTTTAGATACTGCTCTGACTTTTTCCATCGAGTAAGGAAAAAATAATACAAAATTTGGAGGTACATCCATCATCACAATAATTGTAGAACAGGATGAGTCACGGCATATTTCAAGTACAAAATGGTAAATTGATATACTACATACCCGGCACATAATAAAGGGTGGCATTTAGATCAATAGCATCTACCTAGCGGGGAGAATCACCATAATAAATTAACCCAGCAAAGCCGTATGCTATAAGATTATGAGATTATGCTACTTCCTAAGCAAGGTCTTGCTTGCACAATTTTAAGTTTTTCCTTAAAACAAAAGAAAAAAACAAGAACCAAAAGTCCAGAGAGTAAACCGGTAGCATTTCCACAGTGCCCCAAATTACTAACAGTATATGGCCCTCTGACATGCATCAATTAGCATGTCCTATGGTATAGGTGTAAGAATTAGTAAGCAGAGAAGACTAATGCCTCGTACACGTGATCGGAATTTCCGATGGAAACAGTCCGATGGGAGCTTTTCATCGGATTTTCCGACCGTGTGTATGCCCATCAGTCTTTTTCTGTCGGCATTTCCGACGCACTTTGGATTGAGAGCCTGTTCTTAATTTTCCCGACAGAAAATCAGATTTTTCGATCCTGTGTATGCAATTTCCGACACGCAAAATTCCGACGCATGCTCGGAAACAATTCGACGCATGCTTGGAAGCATTAAACTTCCCTTTTATAGTGCCGTCGAACGTGTTGTATGTCGTGGTGTTATTGACCGTCGGAATTTGGTTTGACCGTTGGTGGGCAAGACAGTTTGAGCGAAATTTCGTTGGAATTCCGACGGGAAAACCATTAGAGCTTTTTCGTACGAGAATTACGATTGTGTGTACGTGGCATTACAGTAATAGATAAAGAGAAAAGTAAAGAAAAAAAGGGGGGGTAGTGGAGGGAAATGGAGGTAATAATAATACAGCTGGGACCCCAGAGGCTAAGCCACAACGTCACGCCCCACACAATCCACCTTAGCTCCCCTGACTGCATTCATTCTAAGAAAGTGCACAGGATACATAGGTGTTGTAGTCACTGGAATATTGGAAATCGTGCCAATAGCTCCTTGTTTTCCAGCCTTCTTTCCATCTTATAGCTGCCGTTAAACGCTCAATTTATGTGATTTCCTTCACCACAGTGATACACTGGCCCACCATGGGGGGGTCTGAGCATTTCCATTTTTGAGGGATACAGATTTCTGTTGCATTTAATAAGTGTATCAAAAGAGATCTCTTGTATCTATGCCACGAGAGTGGAGTTAAGTGGAATAGACATGTCTCTAGCCTATCCCCCAAGTGTATGTTAGTCACCTTGAAGACCAGGTTCCGAATCGAGTCCCAGAAGGGACAAATGCAGGCGAACGTCCAGAATATGTGTAGCATGGTACCATCTTCTTGTTGGCAACACCAAACACGTTGTTGAGACTGCAAGGTAGATCCTGTGTAAAAGGGTATGCACTTTATACCATTGTGTTAGAACCTTATATCCCGATTCCTAGAGCCTACTAGCAATGGAAGAGCAAAATACAAGATACGGTCTTGTTGATTATTGGTAAATGTCATATCCAAGTCCTTTTGCCACCTTTGTATAAAAGGTGACACATAGCCTTCTGACGGCTTAGAATCTTAATATTTATTAACTGGAATTTTCTTATTGAAAGCACATTTCATTACATTTTTAATCTAAACCAGTGACTCTTAAGACCTAACAAGGCAACTGAGTTTTACTACAAGCGCTTTGTTACAACTGTATTGTATAGTAATTATAACACCATAAATGACTCCAAAGATGTCCAGCCAAAACTAAGAAAACTGTTTTAAGTGGCGTACTGAAGATGTAATGTTTTACATTAGTAGAAAGACAAATTCTGGGACTAGAATAATAAAATTAAAATACTATTGCCTCATACCGATACAATACTGGTATAGAGTGGTATTTTTCATGTACAATGTAAAACAAATTCACATAATGGTGTATCCAACTTGTAAAATTCTCAAAATGTCAGGGTTAAGGAGTTTCGCTGAAGGCCACATTCATCCTGAGCCCAGGCCTCATTAAATCCTTGCTCAATTCTCTTCTGGTATAAATAATATGACATCTTTAATTGCCATAAAATATTGCAACATTTAAACAATGTTTAATCATTTATGAAAAGTCTATTTATTATCCTGAACATCGAGAGCATAAAGCAATCCACGTTTATGTTTTACACTTAACGATGAATATGGTTGTTGTTTATTGAACAATGAAATTCATGAACTACAATCCTTATCCACTTGCCAAAATAACCATGATCATTTGTGTACAAATCCAATTCATTCTGTTAGTTCATATGAAATGATGGTCATGCATCTAAAGCTAATATTGTTTTGTATGTTCGGGCACAGTAAAGAGCTCCAGTCAAGAAACAATATTTTTAAGAAATTAAAATGGCCTCATATATCTGTAAAATCTATTTGTTCTGGGCACAATAAACTTACCAGGGTTATAGCAGTTATATACACCTTTGCATCAAAAGCAACATGACCAGCGCTGTGGCCATTACCTAAACAGACCAGAAGGAGGGGGGTGGAACAACCACAGAGCTCGGGTCAATGGGACCGGCAATGCTTAGATCTGAGCGCCCCAGAAGTAAAGCGGAAACTGTACTCATCCAGTATGTATATGAGCAGATTTGATGGATTTGGAAGCCTGCATAATGCTGCTTGCATTTGGTGCAAAGAAATATATAATGGCTACAACACTGATAAGGTTATTGTGCGCAAAGTTGAGGCTTAAAGTGGTTCTAAAGGCTGAAGGTTTTTTACCTTTATGCATTTTATGCATGAAGGTAAAAAACCTTCTGTGTGCAGCATTTCCCCGCTAGTCCCCCTAATACTTATCTGAGCTCCCTCCACACGGCCGGGTGCAGTGAAACTGCTATCCAGCAATGTGCACGGAAGCATTGGCTCCCCAGGGACTCTTTCTCCTCGTTGGCTGAGACAGCAACTAGTGAGCCAATGAGGAGAGGGGGCGAGCCACGGCTCCATATTTGAATGTGCTCATGGAGCAGTGGCTCAGAAGCTCACCTGCTTGGGTGTCCCCATTGCAAGCTGCTTGCTTTGGGGGCACTCGACAGTTGGGGGGATCCAGGAGCACCGGCGGGGGACCTGAGAAGAGAAGGATTAGGGCTGCTCTGTGTAAAACTACTGCACAGAGCAGGTAAGTATGACGTTTATTATTTTTAAAAAAAATAAGAAAATTGCCTTTATTATCACTTTAAAGTCAGTTCTTAAAGTGGTTGTAAACTCTGTTACACCACTTGTACCTACAGACAAGCCTATAGTAAGGCTTACCTGTAGGTACTGTGAATATCTCCAAAACTTGCACAGTTTAGGGGTTTAGGGGAGTGCATGCAGCCGATTACATTATTGGTGCATGTGCTCTGAAGGTCCGACCTACATCACGCCCCCTGGCCACTCATGTAGTCAGAGGCCGCGAACCTGGAAGTTTAAAGCTGTCCATAGACAGATCAAAATTCAGCCAGTTCAGCAGGAACCAGCCCAATTCCAGTCCGTCTATGGGCAGACTGGTTGTACTGTACTCAATTCATCGACTTCAGTACAACCAGGCTGTCATTTTTTTATTTTTGCCTGATCACTGCCGGCAGCTATAGCCACCAGCAGTGATCATTGTATTCTACTGGTGAGGAAGGCTCCCTGCGCTCCCCACCAGCAGAACACGATAGCACTGCGGGAGGGATTCCCCCATAAACACTGACTGAATTTTTCTACCTGCAAAAATATGGGCATTTATTACTTGTTAAAAGGTGAACTTAGCTTTTAATCTGGTACAATGACTGCTGCCAAGACCATAGCTCCTGTGTTCTGCCATATCCTATGGAGCCACCCCTGAATGCTTTGACTAGAGTTGTGTCTCGCTACAATGTGTGCATCAAAAGAAACAAACAGCTCTGTAGCCCCATAGCCTAGGTTGGTAAGGCACTCCCCTGCCCCTCCCTTCTTATCCTTCATCCCTTCTCCTAACAGACTGATTGGAGACTGCACTGTCCACTGTTAACTCTTTCCTGTGTAGACTGGAAGTTCATGAAAGCAGCACTAGTGAGCAGGATTGACAGTGCTGGGGTAGGAATGTTAACAAGGTGTTTTACGAAGGAATATTTTGTTTATTGTGCTCATTGTGTTAAACAGAAATGCTGAGGGCTTAATACTACTTTACTTTTGCCTGATTTAGCCTTAATGTATAGCTCTAGAAAAAACTTTTTTGGCTTTAGATGAAGTATGAAATGATTAATACTCCTGTCAAGTTTTTTTTTTTTTGCTGTCTGTATTCAATTGAAGAGATTTTTCCTCACTTCCTGTCTTGCGACACAACAGGAAGAGAAAGAAGATCTCTTCAAAGAATACAAATCCTCTTTTAAGCAGCCCATAGGTGTTTTTTTTTTGTTCTACCTGTGGTTGAATGAAAAAAAAAAACTGACCTGCATCCCCCATCTAAACATTTGAGGTTTATGGGGGAATCACTTCCGCTGAACTATTGTATTCTGACAGCAGGGAGACTTCCCCTCCTTCAGAGTACACTAATCAGTGCTGCCAGCTGTAGCTGGTGGCGCTGATCGAACAGCATTTATCTGAAAGGGTGGTTGTACAGAAATCGATTGGTAGATTGACTTCTGTACAAACACTGTCCCCATACATGGATCAAAGTTTGGCTGGTCCCTGCTGAGCTGGATGAATTTCTATGCATGTATCGCCAACTTTAGACAGTTGTTAATGTAACAAGTGTCCCTATTGGAAGATATTCATTTTATTCCTGTTCCAGTGATGACTTAATATGCCTGCATTGGTCTAAAATCACAACCAAAGGCTCCAGTATGACAGTCTAAACAAACACTAAATTCAGTTACTATGCAATGCAAAAGCCCCATAAAGTAAACTTCCTATAGCTTCCTCGGGTTAGCCAAATCCTCCTTCATTTGGGTCTCACATGCTTCCCCCTCCAGACACTGCAGCCTACAGTGGGAGGGTTTCAGTAGCAGGGACAATACTGCCAATCCAGAAAGCAGTGGGCAGGACTAGGTGTGGCTAGGTACTGACTGACCATCTACAGGCTTTTAAATGAGCAGTGATAATGCTAGTAGCCACACCCCCTGCAACATTGTCTCAATCCACAACAAGCAGACACAGGAGAATGGCAACTTTTTATTTAGGGGGATAAAGTGCCGGTTCACACTGAGGCAGCACGACTTGCAGTGCGACTGCCTCAGGAGACCTGCACACGACAGCAGCGGCGACATGCAAAACGACTTCTGCATAGAAGTCAATGCAAGTCGCCTCAAGTCGCCCCCAAAGTAGTACAGGAACCTTTTTCTAAGTCGGAGCGACTTGAGTCGCTCCTATTAGAACGGTTCCATTGTACAGAACGGAACGCAACTTGTCAGGCGGCTAAGTCGCCTGACAAGTCGCCCCAGTGTGAACCGAGTCTAAACGTGGATGGGGAAAGGGTGATTATGGGATGCCCACTTGATCAGCAACGAAATCTTCAGGGACACAAACTATATACATCCAGTATATACACACTTCTCTAACCTTCTACTTCTAGCACAATATTGCTTGTAGAACTACAACTCCCAGGACCAGCTAGCACTGACAGTTTGATGCAACACAGTCTCAGTCAGATCCAAGCAAATGCCCTTTGCAGGCAGGGACCGCGGGCCCCTTTGGTAGGGAAGCAAAAAGAGAGGCCTTTGGTGCTAGCTGTCCTATTCCTGTGGCTGCTGCTCCCTGTACCACCTCTTCATGGACTGCCAGCCTGCCTGGCTACTTCTCCACAGTCCTCCCAGACTGACTCTGCATCCATCCCAGACTGCTTGCACACAGTCCCTTCAGGCATGCCTCTATGTCCTCTGACTGTAACACTCACCAGCCCTCTTGGCTGTCTTCCCCCCTGGAGATTTGCCCGGCAGTGTCCTCTCTTTGCTCCCGTGCTTCCTGGTCAGGATCTCTCCGTGTGTCATGAGAAGGGGTCCCTACCGCACCCGAGCTCAGGCCTGAGTTCATCCCCCCTAAACTGGGGGGCTACTCTTGAAGGCCTCCAACAACCTAACACTCCATCTCCATCTTCCACCTGAACTCCACTGCCCCACTGTTGGGGATTGGTCAGAGTCCTCAGCACACTCCAGACAGCCCCTCCTAGACTCCTCCCAACTGCTTCTGGAATCGTTTCCCAGTTTCCAGCAAGCAGGGAAGAGTCACCCGAGATGTCACTCAACCCTGACCCAGAAAAACACACAGGCTTGGCTGCCAGGCAAGCTTAAATTTACCTACACTGACAACAAAAATCCTATCATTAGCACTCTAGCCACGCTAGGGGGTGCTACACATTGTTGCCACACGATCACAGGCAGCTGCATTAGGTGGGCTTTACTGGCAGGATCCACAGCTATATGCAGGGTGGTTAAGATAAATCTGTAAGGCCCCTTTCACACTGGGGCGGTGCGGGGCGGCGACGGTAAAGCAGCGCTATATTTAGCGCTGTACCGCCTGAAAACCGCCCCAGTGTGAAAGGGGCCTAAATGTCTGGCACTTATAAGTGCTTCAGTGCATAATTATTTAATGGAAGGTCATAGTCTCTCCATTCTAAGGTTATAGTTTTGTTTTGTTTTCCTCTACGGAGTCTCAACTCCACTTTCTGATACTGCTGAACTGTGCCTAAACTCTGAAGTGCCTAATCATCTATCCTTCACTGGCAGTGTATGAAATATCTAACTGTTTAAACAGTGTAAGGCATATCCACTATAAGCTGATTTTTCAGGGATGATTAATATGTAATAAAGCATTACGCATACTTTTACAAAGTGCGCTTCAATGAGCTTTACATCACGTGTTATGGGATGCACATGTAGGAGTGGGTCCTCAAGGATACCCACAATTATAAGAAACAAAGAGGCTGTCCAAACTCTCCTAAAAATGCTAGTTGCTTGGTTATTAATGTTTATCCTATAGCTTTTAAATACTGGCTACAGAGTACACAGATAAGGATTCCTAACTTACACTATATTGTCAAAAGTATTTGGACGCCTGCCTTTATACGCACATGAACTTTAATGGCATCCCAGTCTTAGTCCATAGGGTTCAATATTGAGTTGGCCACCCTTTCCAGCTATAACAGCTTCAACTCTTCTGGGAAGGCTGTCCACAAGGTTTAGGAGTGTATCTATGGGAATATTTGACCATTCTTCCAGAGCGCATTTGTGAGGTCAGGCACTGATGTTGGACAAGAAGGCCTGGCTCACATTTTCCGCTCTGATTCCTCCCAAAGGTGTTCTATTGGGTTGAGGTCAGGATTCTGTGCAGGCCAGTCAAGTTCCTCCACCCCAAACTCGCTCATCCATGTCTTTATTGACCTTGTTTGTGCAGTGGTGTGCAGTCATGTTGGAACAGGAAGGGGCCATCCCCAAACTGTTCCACAAAGTTGGGAGCATGAATTGTCCAAAATGTCTTGGTATGCTGACGCCTTAAGAGTTCTCTTCACTGGAACTAAGGGGCCAAGAACAACTGCTGAAAAGCAACCCCACACCATAATCCCCCTCCACCAAATGATTTGAACCAGTGCACAAAGCAAGATCCATAAGGACATGGATGAGCGTGTTTGTGGTGGAGGAACTTGACTGGTCTGCACAGAGTCCTGACCTCAACCCGATAGAATACCTTTGGTGTGAATTACAGCGGAGACTGCAAGTCAGGCCTTCTCGTCCAACATCAATGCCTGACCTTACAAATGCGCTTTTGGAAGAATGGTCAAACATTACCATAGACACAAATCCTAAACCTTGTGGACAGCCTTCCTAGAAGAGTTGATGCTGAATATTGAACCCTACGGACTAAGACTGGGATGCCATTAAAATGAATGTGCATTTAAAGGCAGGCATCCCAATACTTTTGACAATATAGTGTATCTCTGACTTTACTACTCTATCTACTTTAGGTTAGTACTGAGGCCTTTGGGTCAACATGATAGATTGGAACGTTAATCTGGCCAAACATGGATCAAAATGTGGTCAGTTGTAAGAGAAGCTCAGTTTGTGGCTTGTGTCCTGGCTATGCTCTTGTCTGCCAATCAATTGTCACTGTGTCCCTGTTCCTAGTTCCTGTCTGATGATCTATGGTCATCTGCTTCCTTCAAACACCAGTCGGCGCTGCCTGCTACACTGACCCTCATGCCACTCTGTGTCCTTACACCTCCTGTGATCACTACCAGGGGTGTTGGATAAGAGGTGCATGAGAAACCCCCTCTTCAGCTCGATCTCCACCAGGTATGTGACACCAGTTTAGCTGGGACCGGACAAATGTCAATCCATGTATGGGCAGGGAGGTTGTACAGAAGTTGGTATACCAATCAACATCTGTACAACTGCCCTGTGGGACTTTCCCCGCTTTAGTTTGCTATTAAGATGTGAATATTCTGTGTTGTGATCTGTAAGGTAATCAGGTTACACAGGCACAGCTAAAAGAAGCAAGGGGGCACCTCCCCCCTACCTTAGTAGAGACTATGCCACCTACAGGGGCGGACTGACCATTTGGGCACTTGGGTACTTGGGCACCGCCCGAGGGTCTAGGATCAGTAGGGGGCCCCATGAGAGGCTCAGTCCGCCCCTCCTACCCGTTCCTGCCAGCGGTCGATGCAGCGCTGGACGAGGACTTCAGCGTGTTCAATTAACCACTTGCTGCAAAATCACGTACCTGTACGTGATTTTGCTCAAGTACTTGTTTTGGGGTGATGCAGTTGCAGGCCTCATCCTGGTACTGTTTTCTTAGAGCCGATGGTTGGCTTCCTTGTAATAACAAACGATGCGGCTAAGCAGCCGCTCAGCTGTTATTACAAGCAGCGGGAGGGGATGTCCCACCCTTCCCGCCTCCTTCCACAGCTCTGCCCGGGTTTTCCGTCCCACCGGAAGACCTGAGCCACCAGCCGACACGTCCACTGGCTGACCGGAGAACTGAACAAAGCCAAAATCGTCTTTGATCGGATCTCCAAAGTAAGTAACCTGGAATCGATGTCACTTCCGGTTTACTCGGCAGCCAATTTGCCCCATTGCTCTGTGCTTGCACGCCAAAGCAAACACATATGTAAGTCACCCCCTCAAATGGGGTATCACCGCGATTGTTAGAGCGAGAGCAATAATTCTAGTGCAAGACCTCCTCTGTAACTCTAAACAAGTAACTATTAAAAAATGCTAAAATGATGCCTATGCAGATTTTTAAGTACCGTAGTCTGTCGCCATTCCCCTAATGTGCGCAATTTAAACCACTCAAAGACCAGCTGCCGCAGTTGTACTGCGGCAGGTTGGCTCTATTACGCGAATCACTGTCATTGTAAGTCGCTTTGTGTAATAGATATAGCAGGTGCACATGTACTGCCTGAGCTTGTGCATGTGGCCGGCAGACGCAAAATCTGATCACGATCGCTCCACACAGAGGCAGAACGGGGATCTGCCTGTGTAAACAGGGGAGGTGAGAGTGATCGTCTGTTTCTAGAGATTAGGAACAGCGATCTCTCTCCTTCTCCAGTTAGCCCAGCCCCCATACAGTTAGAAACACCTCCCAGGGAACACATTTAACCCTTTGATCGCCCATGGTGTTAACCCCTTTCCTGACAGTGACATTTATACAGTAATCGGTGCATTTTTATAGCACTGATCGCTGTATAAATGTCACTGGTCCCACAAAAGTGTCCAAAGCGTCCGATCAGTCCGCCAAAATGCTAAAAATCACAGATCGCTGCCATTACTAGTAAAAAAAAACAAGAAAAAAGGCATCAATCTATATCCTATTTTATAACTTTTGCGCAAACCAATCAATATACGCTTATTGAGATTTTTTTTAACCAAAAATTTGTAGAAGAGGCCTAAACTGAGGAAGAAAGTCATGTTTTTTTTATTTATTATAGCAAAAAATATAGTTTTTTTTTCAAAATAGTGCAAAAAATAAAAACCGCAGAGGTAATCAAATATCACCAAAAGAAAGCTCTATTTGTGGGGAAAAAAGGATGTACATTTTGTTTGGGTATAGCGTCGCACGACCGCGCAATTGTCATTTAAAGCGACGCAGTTCCGTATCGCAAAAATGGCCTGGTCATTAAGGCGGTAAATCCTTCCGGTCCTTAAGTGGTTAAAGCATGACATGTTAGGTAGGGGTGCAACGGATCGTCGCCGATCCGTGATCCGAACGGGTCACCTAGTTCGGATCGGCACACCCCGCGATCCGCGGCCTCGGCCTTAGGAAAGGCCGCGGCTTCAGCCTAGCTCCGGAGCGGCGGCCATCTTGGTACACCCGGCCGCTGTTTACAATGTGATCGCTCCGTCAAATGACGGAGCGATCACTTGTAAACAAACTCTGCATTACCACCAAAAGAAAGCTCTATTTGTGGGGGCAAAAAAGCATATACTCTGCATTACCCAGCATATACCCTGCATTACCCAGCATATACTCTGCATTACCCAGCATATACTCTGCATTACCCAGCATATACTCTGCATTACCCACATATACTCTGCATTACCCAGCATATACCCTGCATTACCCAGCATATACCCTGCATTACCCAGCATATACCCTGCATTACCCAGCATATACCCTGCATTACCCAGCATATACCCTGCATTACTCTGCGATACTCTGCATTACCCAGCCAATACTCTGCGATACTCTGCATTACGCAGCCAATACTCTGCGATACTCTGCATTACCCAGCCAATACTCTGCGATAAAATGCATTACCCAGCCAATACTCTGCATTACCCAGGCGATACTCTGCGATACTCTGCATACTCTGCATTACCCAGCCGATACTCTGCGATACTCTGCATTACCCAGCCAATACTCTGCGATACCCTGCCAATACCCTGCGATACCCTGCAATAACCCTGCGATACCCTGCCAATACTCTGCGATACCCTGCAATACTCTGCGATACCCTGCCAATACTCGGCCATACTCAGACAATATTACAGTGGGGGAGAGGATGTGGATATTACAGTGGGGGAGATGACGTGGATATTACAGTGGGGGAGATGACGTGGATTTACAGTGGGGGAGATGACGTGGATATTACAGTGGGGGAGATGAATATTACAGTGGGGGAGATGACGTGGATATTACAGTGGGGACTATATGGTGGCGGAATTTTCACAGGTTTTTGCAAATTCAATTATTATTTGCTGATCCGAAAAATGATCCGATCCGTGACTCTGATCCGAGGATCGATCCGATCCTTGAGTTTTTTGATCCGTTGCACCCCTAATGTTAAGTATCTATTTACTTGGCATATAATTATCTTTCACATTATACAAAAAAACTGGGCTAACTTTACTGTTTAGTGGCTCTTAAAATTCATTGGAGTGTATTTTTTCCCGAAAAAATTGCGTTTGAAAGACTGCTGCGCAAATACAGTGTGACTTAAAATATTGCAATGACCACCATTTTATTCTCTAGGGTCTCTGCTAAATATATATATATATATATATATATATATATATATATATATATATATATATATAATGTTTGGGCGTTTTAAGTCATTTTCTAGCAAAAAATTAAGATTTTAACTTGTAAGCAACAAATCTCAGAAATAGGCCTGGTCTTGAATTGGTTAAGCTTTGACAATAAAATCTCCGGTTTTAGTAACTCAACCCCAATGTGTTTTTGGGATTGTATTCTATGCTGCACAAAATGCATCTATAACCGTGACATGGTGGGTGCAGCGTGTTTCAGTGTAGCATATTTGTAACAAAAAATACATCAATTATGATGCAGCACAATAAACATCTTAAAAGCAGCTTGCTAATCATCCCATCTGTGGTTCAGTGAAGAGCTCTAAGGCCTGGTTCACACCTATTCTAGTTTTCAGTTTTGCAGAAACACACTACAGTCCATATAACATGGTTTCCTATGGCTGTAGTTCACATCTGCGCATTTTATGGAAAGGACCAGGGACTTTTTTCTGGTTTTTGGTCCCATAGGCTTCAATAGATCAAAAGCGTGTATTGAAAAACGCAAAATGCAACTGCAATATGAAAACTGCAACCTGCATAGGTGTGAATCAGGACAACTAGTGGGTGGACAATGATGACGAGAGTGGAGAAACTCTACTGTAGCGCATATACAGGCTGACTATTATTCATGATTCATCATTCAGTTTAAAAGGATCATCATACACTTCAAAGGATAATGGATTTTATAGAAGACTTCAATGTCTGCCTGCAGAACAAACACCCGTCATACATGAATGGCTGCTACAATCTACAAACAGAATTGATTTCTGATTCTGATTGATAAATTGTAGTATACAGCTGCAATTAACTGGGTACAATTCTGAAATCAAACACATTATATAAGGGTTACCTTGGCAAGCACCCTGTAGGTTGCCTTATGTTAGCTTCAGCAAAAGTACAACAGGATACTGTACACATAAGAATGCTTGGAGTAGTAAAATGGACCTAACATCTGCTACATTTATTAATGTTAAGTGCATTTACGCTAAGTGATGTGTAAGGGTAACATTTACAAGCCTGTACAATGTAATACTTCTACCACAGATTACAGTACTACCCCTCATCTGCTGTTCTCTATTGAAAGTAAAGAATATGTGCATCCTCAGAGGGTGGCACTGTGGGTGCGAGTATAATTAGCAAAGCATATAGTGTATAAAGACCGCGCTGACCCAAAGAAAAATTAATAAACTAAATGAGAATGAACTAAATCCAGGCTGCAGTGATATGTGATAAACAGAGCAATAAATAAGGAAAAACTGCGCCACACAAAATAAAATTAAAATTAAAAAATAACAATAATGTAAATAGCAATGTCAATCCAGCATCCACCAATGAACTGGATGGAAGCTGTATAAAAATGTTTCTGGAAAATCTGACAGTTCTTTGGTGGAAACCCATTGAGAAAGTCTTACTAATGACGAAACGCGTCTGGAAGGACATGTAGTGATGTCACCGCGCTTCAGACAAAGAAGGAAGGGTTTCATGTGTGCCGGCCAGCATTATATACTTTTATGCTCGTTTTATCTGCTCAAATGTGAGTATTCTTTGATGCTTCAATAAATATTATTATTTAAAACAGTATTATGCTATGGGCCTTTTCTATTTAATTTGCATGGCTTATGCTGGTACTGATTGCTGAGCTCAAAGGCTTCCATTCATTTGGAGGAGTGTGGCGTTGAGCAGTGGAAAGAGGTTGTACCTTTATGAAGGATGTTTACTAATTTATGTCCGGTAAGCAGCTTTGATATCGGTGGTGGGATACACTGATCTTGTTATTGTGCACAGCAGTGGTTTCGTGGAGATCGGGACGCATCATAGACTGTTCAATTTCAAATCTGCAATACTACTAAACTTTGTTTCCACCAAAGAACTGTCAGATTTTCCAGAGAAAATTTTATACAGCTTCCATCCAGTTCATTGGTGGATGCTGGATTGACATTGCTATTTACATTATTGTTATTTTTTAATTTTAATTTTATTTTGTGTGGCGCAGTTTTTCGTTATTTATAATTAGCAAAGCGCCACTGGTTTGGAGTAAGTTGATGTAGCACATTCAAGCTCTACATGTTTCGTGCCATTGCGCGTCTTTAGGAGCTTAGGGTAAATATTCTAAGTGGATGAAAATATACGAGTATAAACATAATAGCATAGCATTACACAATCAACAATGTTTCATACAATATAAGTCATTATTTCCCCGGCTGTTGCAGGAACCCAGGGCCATCAGGAAATAGGGGCACAACCCCTGGTTTTGTTGATGTTCATGCTCTAGTTTGGGTAGTATGTTACTGTTAGAATTGTAACTTGTATTATTATGTTTTAGAGGCAAAATATATACTCTTTTAATACAATTGTGTACTTTGGTGCCTATAAAGTCCACAAGGGTTCACTAACAAATTTCTCTCTTGAAGGTAGGTACCATCAGGGCTTTTTTTCAGTGCGAATGTGGGGGGAAGAGGGGGGAATGCAGTTCCGGTCTCCTCCAACACTTAATTAATGGCAAGGTCTGCTGGGTGTGCTGAATGGTCTATTGATGTTGGCTACTTGGGATATAAGGATCCATTGTTGTGGGGGGATCTATTTTTGTTGGGGAGATCTATTGTTGCTGGTGGGATATCTATGGTTGATTGGGGGTCAATTATTGCTGGGAAATATCTACTGTTGATGGAGGGGTCTAGTGTTGCTGGTGGGGGTCTATTGTTGCTGGGGAGGTCTATCGTTGCTGGCGGGGGAACTGCTGTTGCTGAGGGGCCGGTTGCTGCTGGGAGTGCTCTACTGTTGAGGAAGGGGTCATTTGTTGCAGTCTATTGTGGAGTCTGTCGATGCTGGCTGCTGGGAGATCTATTGTTGTTCATGGGGGTCTTTGTTGATGGAGGTATTTTGTTACAGGGGATCTAATGTTACTGGGGGTCTATTGTTGCTGGCTGAAGGGGATCTATTGTATTGCTTTCCTTGTTATCAAGAAATTTCATAAAATTACTTAGCTTACTTGGTTCTGTATTCCCTAAAGGGGGCAGTACTAAAAAGGTGGGTAGAAGGAACCAAGGGAAGGTGTTTGGAGGTGGGCAGGGGGCAGAGGCAATGGGTGACTCGGAAGGGGGAAGACCTGCACATATTCTTTGAGAATAAAAGCCCTGGGCACCATCTTTATTCAAGCATCATCCGGGGCCATCATACACTTACAGGACTAAGATTCTGGCTCAAAAATTACACAATCATGTAAATCCTGATGCCTGTTTAGTTATTGTCTGTGTTCCTTCATGTCTGACACAGATCAGCCCCTGCTGCAGCCTACCACCTTGTTATTTACCACACATTTATTGATCATTGGGGAGAGGAGACTGAAGAAATGTAACCTACTGCCTGCAGCATTATGACATCATCTCAGCCTAGGAAAAGCCACTTGAATGGAGCTGTTTTTAATAATAAAATGTACCCCTTTTTGTACACAATAATAGTATTACTGTATATTGTGACATTACAGGAATATATTACTGCAGATGTGTAAAGTTACTGAATGGTCCACTTGAAGACATTATATTTTCTGAAAAGAAAAAAAAAAAAATCAAAGCCCCACAGCCTTCCTTGTCACATATTTATTAGCTCTTCAATCTGTTTTCAGAACACCAGCTATGCTATTTTTAAGCCAAACATAACATTTTGATGCACAGACTATTAAGTCCTCCATGCATTTAGATATTTAATAATAATGGCCTGATAGTAATTTGGGTCAAAATTCCTCATAAACTCCTTGAATACTTACATGTTTCTAAAGGCAGTACAATGTGATCCTTAGAGGGGGAAACCCCACTTTCATGGGGAAGAAATTTGCAAACAAAACAACATAATAGAACATATACAATTGCTATACAAGTCATATTGTAATTGAATGTTATTAAAAAATACCTTTGCCTTTTAGTCTGCAGCTGCTGTAATTTTCTATAAAATTCAATACAATGTGGAAACCTGGAGGAGTTCTGTACACTGTTGGTTTACAGAACTTCTCCAGAAATGTAATTTCCTGCTTGTATGATTGTCTCACTGATTTTCCAAGTAAGATTTTGCATATCTTCTGCAACACAAATGTCATATTGGGTGGGATGCTCCCAAAGGGTTTATAATTTCTAAAGGGACGCTGACACTGCAATTTTTCTCATTAGAACACTGCAAGTCCAGCAGCTGATTGATAATGAAAAAGTCACTCCCATTCAAATTCACTTTGTATATGGACACAGAAAAACAAAGTTATCTCTTCGGAATAACAAAAAGTAGAAATCTACAAAAAAGTTTGTTAAAATCCTTGCAATGTACATCGATCAAGGAAAAAAGTGGCCACACACTGCACCAAGATGCAGTTCCAAAATGATCACTTTATTACAATAGTCAGCGTACATACAGCACCAAATACAAGAGAAGCTGACACGTTTCAGACAGTAGCATGATTAACCAATTGAGCTCTTTGGATGTACTATGTACGTCCAAAGAGTGAACCCTTAATCATAAGCTGATAGCTGCAGCAGCCGGAATTTGTGAGTTTTGTTCAGCCGGCTAACGGCTTCAAAGTGAAAGTGATGGAGCTGCCGACCACTTTCACACAGCCAGCTGCATGGTGCCTCCCCCCCTCCCACAGGGGATCACCTCCTCCCGTGGTTCCTGGGCTGTCCTGCACTCACCGTAGCCCAGGAACACATAAGTACAGCCAGGGGACACATCTAACCAAGCCAATCTGTGCTTGGTTAATAATAATATAACATGTGAAATGAAATAAAGTGACAGTATTCAGTCCATAGGATTTCCATATAGGACCATACAGAAATAAAGTGATATATTGTTGCAACACATGTCCAAATGATAGTGAGTGATCGTACACCCAAGTATGCCTTCCACCATATAGATACAAGATGTGCCCTTACCAGATAGCTAGACTCCACATTATAGGAGTCTAATCACACATGGAATCACACATCATAAAGGATCCATCCACTGGAGGTAGAGAAGGGTAGCTGGGCTCTATGGGTAGAATCCACTACCACTATTCCACCTGTTACTTGAGATGTACATTTGGACCAGGGCAATTTTGGTATTTAAAGACTGTTGCAGTTGTAGGTAGAGACTGTAGCCTGGGAATGTTTCTGTAATCTTTCTTTTGTATTCATTTCTTTTACTCCTTGGAATACATATAAACAAAGTTTCCATGTACCTGTATTTTGCATTTGTTATCCTGATATATGCTGATGGTATCTTGAATGGACGTTCACTTTTTATGCCATACACCATTGGTAAAAGAGCATTGTTTGCATATTTTTCTTCTAAAACAAATAAAGCTCCCTTTAAAAAAAAAATGTATATTTGTAACTTGGGGACTGCCTGTAATGAAGTATTGTATTTTTTAAAATATTGTAGAAAATCAATACATGATTCTAATGCCGTGTACACACGACCGGACTTTGACAGCAAAGGTCCGACGGAACTAATCCGTCAGACAATTTGATCGTGTGTGGGCTTCATCGGATCTTTGCTGTCCAAAAAATCTGACGGACTTTAGAAATAGAACATGTTTCAATTTTTTCAGCCTGAACTCCCCAGTTCCTATTGAAAAATCCGTTCGTGTGTATGCTAGTCCGACGGACAAAAACCAATGTTAGGGCAGCTATTGGCTACTTGCTATGAACTTCCTTATTCTAGTCCGGTCGTACGTCTTCACGTTCGAATCCGTCGGACTTTGGTGTGATTGTGTGTCTCCGAGTCTGTTCATTCAGAAAGTCCGTCGGAACTCCGCCGAAAGTCCGTCGGGAAGACCGCCGGACCTAGTCCATCAAAAAGTCCAGTCGTGTGTACGCGGCATTATTTGTCAAATATACAAAACTGTGCAAACATTTTAGGAAGGTGTGAGGAAATGCTGTAAAGAAAGAATCCTTTCAAAAATATATATTTTATTTTTTATCAATTTACAAAATGCAAAGTGAATCAACAGAAGAAAAATCTAAACCAAATCAATATTTGGTGTGACCACCCTTTGGTTTCAAACCTGATTCTTCTAAGTACACTTGCACGCAGTTTTTGAAGAAACTCGGCAGGTTAGTTGTTCCAAAGATCTTGGAGAACTAACCACAGAACTTCTGTAGATGTAGGCTGCCTCTAATCCTTTTGTCTCTGCATGTAGTCCCAGACCAATATGTAGCCCCAGATCAGGGCTCTCTGGGGACCAAAACCATCACTTCCAGGACTCCTTCTTCTTCTTTACATTGAAGATAGTTGTTAACGTCATTGGCTGTATGTTTGTGATCGTTCTCCTGCTGCAGAAAAAATGTGGGGCCAATAACGCGCCTCTTGATGGTATGGCATGATGGATAAGTATCTGCCTTACATCCTGTTTTGGTTTTGGGCCAGGAAGGGAAATCTCCCCAATGGGACACAGGTGGCAAAAAACGGACAGAGGTTATAAACCCTTCTTTACTATAGCCAAATGAAAAACAAAGTTTTACCTTTAGTTACACGTTAAATATATTGAGGCAGACTTTAAGAGCGTTAGTGATCTCAAAGTGGTTGTAAAGGCTGAAGGTTTTGTTACCTTCATGTATTCCATGCATGAAGGTAAAAAGGCTTCTGTGTGCTGCTCCCCTTAGAACCCCCCACCCCTAATTTTCACCTGAGAACCCTCCGAATCCAGTGATGTGCAGGAGAGCCTCGGCTGTACTGGGACTCCCTTTCCTCATTGGCTGAGACAGCAGTGGGAGCCCTTGGCTGTCAATCGCAGCCAGTGGGCCCAGCCAAAGAAGAGGAGCGGGGCTGCTCTGTGCAAAACCACTGCTCAGAGCAGGTACGTATGACATTTTTGTTTGTTCTGTTTTTTTAAAAAGCTGAAACTTTAATACCACTAAAGTAAAATTCCAGAAAAATCTTTTGCTTTCTTTTTTTTTCTTTTTTTAAAGGCTTTTTTTTTTTATAGTAGAGCTATGACTCTCATGATATTGTTAATATCCCAGCCTAGGCCACAAACAGGAGTAGAGTGAATTTCCCCAAAGGTAGCCACTGCAAAAACGGATTCCAGATACTGGACATACAGCTGTGTAAAATCAAAATTTGCCATTAGTGTTATTATATTGCAAACTGAACCACTCTGGGTACTGTATTGTGTAATAGAAGTGTGAGAAAAAGGAAATATAGCAGCAGGAAATGCAGTCTGGTTCAGAGAGGTCAGATCTGCAAGGCCCTATTAGTGCAACCATTGCCTGCAAGTTTGTGTTTTCCTGCCTTATGTACCAACTAGTGTTTCAGCACAGGGACATTATAGTGCTGCCATTTCTCCATGTTTAAAGATCAACATTTGCAGAGGCTAGCAGAACTGCAGCATACCATTGCAGGACAGTTAAAGACCACTGAAGAGCCTGGTACAATCCCTGCATCATTTTCAAAAAGAGGATATTTTTCTACATTCTAAATTTCCTGCAATGGTAGCAAACAAGTGGTAGTCAAGCAAGCTTGCCTTGCCACCTAACTTGTGAATAGTGTAATCAATGAAGGGTTTGGACAAAACCTAGCAGGGTCAAATGTAGAATGGCCTTGCTAACCAGACCTTTACAAAAAACTAGTAAAGGATCAGCAGTCCAGACTTTACTCAGATATTGGCACTGGGGTGAACTCTGATGGCTGTACTACATTATACTGCTGTCGACATTCTAAGACTAAAAATAAAAGCCTTTAATATCCAGAAGGTAACCATCTAGTAGAATTAATTTGATACATTTGTGATATCTATCAAGTCTGAGCCTCATAAGATTTTGGTGCAACTCTGGCTTACTGACTTTTTTATTCCAAAGTTTGTACAGATTATATAGACATCGTGGAAAATGTACAAACATAGGTTGTTGCCATGAAGGTTTGTCAACAGTTTTTGTCAAGTGTCCATGGGGATTCTGTGGGATACTTTGGATCCTTAAATTACAGCTTTCCATGTAAAAATATGATAAACATTTCCATTATCTGATTTGTGTGATTAAGTACAAACCCTTTATCTAATTTATCATGTCGATGGAACTAGTGCAGGGCATAAAAAGGCAGATACCCCCCAAAAAAATGAGTGAGACATACATTCCTGTCTTCAAATAAGTCTGGGTTGACGCATTCCTTGCCGAATGGTTGACAGCAGCACAACCACAATCCAATTGAATATTTTACTCATTTACTTATGTTCACATTTAGACTGAAAAAGATTGGACTCACTGCCAGGTAGATTTTAAAACAAGCTGGATGTTCTCCACCGTACATAACAAGCACTTCCAGCTGCATGGAAAATTCAATACTGCCCACATACCCCAATACTCAACTCTGGAGAACCAACTTGCCTCAAGACATTAAGTCCCCTTTCACACGGGCAGGATCCAGTTTTAATCAGTGGGAGTTCTGTCTGCTAATCTCCTGCTGAGCGGACCAGCTGGATGACAGGTCCCTCCAACATGACATAGCTTGCTCTGCTCTATGGGCAGCCAGATGTAAAAAGACCAGCTGTCCGTTTACAGCTGACTGGCCTTCGATCTGATCAGCCACAGGAGAATCAATCACCTTCCGTTTTTTTTGTTTTATTGAATCAGGCCTGGAGGTAGCCAGGTGTAAACAGACACAAGTCAATTTACATCCAGCACTCTCCAGAGGAGAATGTAAGGTCCAATTTAAAGCGGAAGTAAACCCATCGATTTAACAGTTTAAAAAAAAAAGGCATGCCATGAATGCTAACTGCACATTGGCTGTGCTCTCAACCAAACAGTCAAACCATCCAATGGCTGGTGTCATAACGGATCACATGTGCAGCACCGTGGCAGTTGAAGATTAAACAGAGGCAAAGATGGCAGCTTCCTTGGCTGAAAACGATAGGGGGGTTTACTTCCACTTTAAGCCTCGTACACACAATCAGATTTTTGGACGACCGTTTTTCCCTTTTTTGTTGCATGCTAGTCTCATGTTGAAAGTGAAGAGATTACTCACCATATGAAAATTCTTGTATGACAGAATACAACTTCAGAAGTGACGTAATGTGTTGCATAGTTTTGTATGTATTCCTTTTGTTTCTGAGCATGCATAATCTTGCTCTTAAGATTTTTTTTCAGACGAAAACTGAACTAATTAAAACGAAAATTGGACGTTGAGTTCACGTATGACAAAAATCATATAGCCTGCACATCAGGAATTTTTTTCGTTCGAAAAGTCAGAATCGACTGTCGAAAGGACCATACTAACAGTTAGATTATCGCACATCGTACAAAAATTACCGTATGAATTTTGGATCGTGTGTACGGGGCTTTAGTCTGCCTGAAAACCAGATCTCTCATGTGAAAAGGCACTTATGAGTAACCTTCAAGGACACCTGTGCTGGAAATGCTACTTGCTTGATAGTGGTATTTGTTTTTCCTGCAACAATCATGAAGCATTCACTTGCTTCATTCTTTTATTAGAGGTGCACAGGCTCAGAATACACTGAATTAGCAATACTGTCTGGGAACTGGCATTGCCATAAGATGGCAAACAATGGCAGCCTCTAGGCTTCCATAAAATGTAAAAGGACAATTGTACACATATTGTTTGGCTGCCAGTTTGTGCAGCTCTCATGAGCTACAGTGAAGCATTTATATTGTATTAATGCAAGGGCTGTATGCATGCCCAGCTCACACAAAATAAGATTTTGCAAAAAAATATATACACACAGCTTAGAGAATCATCATGAAAACGCTAAAAGACAGGTAAACAGAACCAGAAAATGAAGAATGCACATTTGAAATAACTACAGCAGGTAATAAATACTATTTACAACACTGGCATTTTTTATCGTTCTGAAATACTGAATGTTTCAGGACACAAGCAGATGGGCTGCAAGTCACACTTCAGGACTGGACATTTTTGGCTGACTCCATTCAGTTAGTGCTCCAATGTGAAAAAGGAAAACAGTTTGACAGGACATACATAGTATAAATCTCTATTGCACATAAATCTACTGCATAATTTTAAGAGTTAGAACACCTTGGTCGACAACCAGAAGTATTCTTAGAACAGATTTTGTGTAAAAAGCATGTTAAAAGACAGGTCCACTTAGTACAAAAAAAATAATTTTAGTGAACAGATAGTCCTCCTCATATTGGCTTTAAGGGGAGGGCTGGAAACAGAGGAGCATAGATCTTACTTCCAGTCTCCACATCATACTAGAAACTGGTGAGCGCCTAAGCAAATTTGATAGGTCTTATTATAGAGGTTCATAACCAATATGTGGCACACAAGTCTGATTTCATGCTTAGGATTCCACCTTCTGTTACAACACAAGCAGCATCCAAGAAAGAGAATTCTGGATAACACCTCAATTTTAAAGAATATATTCAGATTGTCTTTACTATAAAAATATACTATGCATTTAAAAACAAAACATGGCCACGTCTTTTTCATGTCAAGGATGTGGGGGAGGAGGATTAGGGGAAGACTCAGCAGAGTCATTTAAGGCCGATGATGGCGATGATGTGGTTTCTGGATCAGGTACAGCAGGATCCTTCTCTTCGTATTTTGGTGGAGGGTCCGATGAAAAGTAAGGGTTAGTATAAGCCTCAGGGGGTTCACTTGGCAGTGAAATGGTGTATATACCTTCTTGGTCTCTAATGCTTCCTTGACCAATATTACGAGACCTACAAAAGAGAGAAAAAAAAAAAACAAGTAGTAGAAGTAGACCTCTATGGAATAGGAGACTAAATTTTAGGTGATATGAAATGCAAAAAAAAAAAAAAAAAAAAAGCAAAGCACATGCTGAACTTATAATAGATCTGGATTTTGAAACTTTGGTGCAAACTCACACAGTTAGCAGGAAATGGTCAAAACCATCTTCTCCAGATTAAAATGATGTTCTTTTATTTATTAATTTATAAATCCATAAGTGTGAAGCTGCAGGACCATTACATGACATCCTATTTTTTTTCAAGCCTAAAAAGGTTTCAAATGCAGTGACCAGCTGGATCAGGACAAGGCATACCACTGACTGTACATGTTTTTAAGAATACACTACAACCACTCATCCATTTATGCTGCATCATCCCCAAATGTTTCTAGCAGTCTTTAAAATGTGACTGATCATCTGCCATGAGTAATGCGGCTGGAATAATATACCATTGTTGCAGTCTACTCACTTGAAGATGGTCAAAACAAGGCCAACTGCAGGTCAGATGCATTGGTTAATGACTTCTGATGATCCCAGAAATGTCTCAATGGCAAAATAATGCCACAGACAAGTGCAAAGCCCACTGACAAAGGCCCTAATACATCTGTAGCATAAATGTGATGGCATGCCATACTACCGATTAACTGATACTGAATCCTAAGAACGAGTACATATTCCAGACACCTACTTCCGGTTTTCCTGTAATTTCCGGAGGTTGATTCTTACGGGAATCGTGTCACCAGTGATGCATGTTAAAAGGGGGTGTTTGTGTCCCATGGCCATGCCTCTGATGATATCCAATAGGATGAAACATGTCAGGCAGGCCAGGAGACAAGCACGCTGGATGCCGCGGCTGTTTTGTACTTTGAAGATCGTTTCTACTGATTGTATCTGAGTTTTTACTACATCTGTTTACTAGCCAAATGGGCTTCACTATATACCGCTTCCTTTTTGTCTAGCGATGCGGTCCCCTTCATTGGGCGAGACTACCATTTGACTGCTGGAAGCTCACTGTAGTGTGCTGTTTGGGAACAAGTGAACAGATGCAAGGATGCAGTGTGTTAAGCCATCCACTGACCAGTGATTGAGGAGCTGAGCCGTGATACCTTGCGGAGTTCATGTATTGCCCAATATATGCCGAGTTCTGGTAAGCAGGTTGGATTCTCACGTGGTGTGGTGTGCTTCATCTTATGCACTGAAATTGGTGAAGGGACCAAATCTTTCCTTCAACGACTTAAAGACTGTTGCTTTATATAAGCGCCGCATGTGGACTTTTTACATTTTTTATTTGGTTATCAATAAATAGTGCTGGCTGCTTTTTTCAGATTCGTACTAATAATATTTAATAGTAGCGCAGATACCAACCTATTTACATATTCCTAATGTTCAAACTCAAAATTCTAATAAGTAACTCATAATACTTGGGGTCGCTAACCAGAAAAATGTACATTGACATGTTTAGGTGGAGCAGGATAAGAGGGGCAGACAGAGCAGCTGTATAAGACTCATAGCTGCTGGAGAGGAGACCAGAAGGTCCAGTGTCAGAGGTATAGCAATAGCTATGCTCCTGGTGCTCAGTAAATTATATATATATATATATATATATATATATATATAAACTATTTGGGTCAACCTTGAAAAGGTGTTTATCCTCCACAGGCCCCGACCTGGGTAGGAGCCGTGCCAGTACTATCGTTGGGCATATTATGCTTAGTTAACTAGACCTAGCTTTAGGTCTAAACTCTAAAGCTTGCCCTGCATGGAAGGAGATAAGCTGGTATACCAGGAAAGAAACACTGCCATTAGAGGCGTCCTGGAAAGCTGTGTGAATCTGGAGCCTTGCAGGAAGACAGGTATCTCATCTGGGAGATAGAAGAATAAAGCCATCTACTCATCATACAGAATGCTGGCCATAGCTAAAGGTTTCTGTTCTGTACTGATACGGAAAGAGTCTTCAGTCTGTACAGTTCTTAAGGTATCTGGAGCCCTATTAATTTATTTATTTTAATAAGATGCAGAATAAACACCACCATTATAATGACTGATACCAAGTGTTTCATACTCCCAGCACACACCAAGAACACAGCCTTCAGGTGAAATGCTAGCCTATTGTGTAACCTGGGAGACCTGCACCACTGTCTAGTGGTGATAGCATGGTCACATACAAATCTATTAAAAAAAATGTTGCTGCTAGTAAGCAATCAAAGCTATAAAAAAAAAGGGAACTGTCTTTTAATGAAATCTTAAGATAGTGATGTGTTTCCTAGAAGGAGTACTATTTTAAAGTAAATTTTAAAGTTACATTTGGAATAAATGATATCCAAAGGGTGGACTGAGTAGCAGACTGAGCTAGTTGCTGAACACTTCTGAATATTTATAATTAAGAATTGCCAGCACTTTACTTGAATGTGTTTGTATGCATTCTAGTCGATATATAAAACGTAATTAGGAGAGCACTGGTAATAGTGGATTTTTGTTGCCCTAAAAATAAAAAGGGGGATCCTGTTCCTTTTAAAGCATGTTATACAGAACAGTGCTTGGTGCTTGTGCTGTGTAATTTGGCCATCTAACACCTGAAATACCTGCCTGATCCTGTCTGGTTTCTGCCCCCCCTCCTCTGAAGTGGTCCACGGTTTATCATGGCTGCTGAGCCCTAACACCGTGGTCAGTTTACGCGCCTCTGTCATCCGCAGCTCTCCTGTCCTCCTCTGTCCTCCCCTCTCCCGCCCTGCCTGTCTGCTCTGTGTCAAGTGCCCGCCCCCTCCCCTCCTGCTGCTGAAATAGCATTTAAAATCTTATATAATCCTGTGTTTGCTAATGATATGTGCTCCCGTCTCTGCCTTTTTAAAATTCTGTCTATACCTGATTTCAGAGCGCCGCTCACGTGAGTGGCCAGTTCTCTCCTCCTCTCGTACCAACTGACGTCACGGGGGAATCTCAGCCCTGCCCGCACTAGCTGTCAGACGGCAAGAGGAGAGAGCCGGCCGGTCACGTGAGCGCTCAGGAAGCAAAGGAAGTCCTTCTCAGGAGGCAGAATACTAACTACACTCTGGAAACACAAAGGGTGGGCCTGCTATACATTACTTACTGTAGAGCAATACTTTTTACCTCAATACGAGTTTAAAAATACCATCCATTTAGTCAACAGCAGTATGCTCATCCTTACCTTATGTTAAAAATACTGTTGTAAGAAGGAGGATTATCACTCCTGGATAAAGGTGTTCCTTGGCCAGTCCCTGATGATGAAGGATCAGCAAAATAGGGAGGTGGGGGTGGTGGGAAAATTATAATGGCATCACCTGAAAAGTAAGAAGGTACAAAAAAAGTTACAAAGTCTGTGAGACGTCTCCACTTTGAGGCTAAAGAAAAAAAAATGTACACATTATCCATACCATGAACAAAATTAAAGATTGAAACTTATACAAATGACAAGGATTTTGACCTTACATATAGTGCTGAACAACATGATAGACAAGTAGTGCTCATCATTTCTATTGAAATTCTTACCTTTCCTAAAGAAAAACTGCTCTAGGCAGAATGCATTAAGATAAAAGAAAAAACCTTCTGACTTTACAATCACTTTAAATGCATATCCTCTAGAAAATGCTGCTCCGGGCTTTCATTGCTGACCACGTCTGCAGGTAATCTCTGGTGAATGGGATGATCAGCCAATCTGATCTGATTTAGACCTTCTTTGGAGATAACCAAGGACCTAGGCCTTCAGACATGACTGACTGCATGGCAGGACATACTCCGATGACCAGGGATGTATCTAAACCCATGGGTCTGTTTGCTCGAGCCCCCTTGTGGTCTGATGTTATTACTACTACCAAGATTTTTTCAAATCTCCTGATCCTTTTTATTTTGAATCATCGCCAGACCTATCCTTTTGCTCTAATATACAATCAGATGTACAATGCCTTGAAAAAGTATTCATACCCCTTGAAATCGTTTTTGGTGGTAATATGACAAAACATAAATGTATTTTATTGGGATTTTATGTCATAGACCAACACAAAGTGGCACATAATTGTGAAGTGGAAGGAAAATGATAAATGGTTTTCAAAATCTTTTACAAATACAGTTGTGCTCATAAGTTTACATACCCTGGCAGAATTTATGATTTCTTGGCCATCTTTCAGAGAATATGAATGATAACAATTTCACTCATGGTTAGTGTTTGGCTGAAGCCAATTATTATAAAAATCAACTGTGTTCACTCTTTAAAATCATAATCACAACAGAAACTACCCAAATGACCCTGATCAAAAGTTTACAAACCCCAGTTCCTAATACCGTGTATTGCCCCCTTTAACATCAATGACAGCTTGAAGTCTTTTGTGGTATTTGCGGATAAGGCTCTTTATCTTCTCAGATGGTAAAGGTGCCCATTCCTCTTGGCAAAAAGCCTCCAGTTCCTGTAAATTCTTGGGCTGTCTTGCATGAACTCCCCAGAGTGGCTCAATGATATTGAGGTCAGGAGACTGAGATGGCCACTCTAGAACCTTCACTTTATTCTGCTGTATCCAATGACAGGTCGACTTGGCCTTGTGTTTTGGATCATTGTCATGTTGGAATGTCCAAGTACGTCCCACACGCAGCTTCCTGGCTGATGAATGCAAATGTTCCTCCAGTATTTTTTGATAACATACTGCATTCATCTTGCCATCAATTTTGACCAAATTTCCTGTGCTTTTGTAGCTCACACATCCCCAAAACATCAGCGATCCACCTTTGCGTTTCACAGTAGGAATGGTGTATCTTATCATAGCACTTGTTGACTCCTCTCCAAATGTAGTGTTTATGGTTGTGGTCAAAAAGCAAAATTTTGGTCTCATCACTCCAAATGACTTTTGTGCCAGGTGGTTTGAGGCTCGTCTGTGCTGTTTGGCGTATTATAAGCGGGATACTTTGTGGCATTTGCGTAGTAATGGCTTTCTTCTGGCGACTCGGCCATTCAGCCCATCTTTCTTCAAGTGCCTCCTTATTGTGCATCTTGAAACAGCCACACCACGTTTTCAGAGAGTCCTGTATTTCACCTGAAGTTATTTGTGGGTTTTTTTTTTTTGCATATCGAACAATTTTCCTGAAAGTTTAGTTGGTCTACCCGACCATGGTTTGGTTTCAACAGAACCCCTCATTTTCCACTTCTTGATTAGAGTTTGGCATTCTCAATTCCTTGGATATCTTTTGATATCCCTTTCCTGATTTATACAGTTCAACTACTTTTCCCACATATCCTTTGACAATTCTTTTGCTTTCCCCATGACTCAGAATCCAGAAACGTCAGTGCAGCACTGGATAAAAGATGGAAGGGTCTGTCAGGAGTCCAGAAACTCATTGACCTTTTATACACACACTAATTACAAGCAAACAGATCACAGGTGAGGATGGTTACCTTTAATAGCTAAACCCCTTTGTGTCAACTTGTGTGCATGTTATCAGGCCCAAATCATCAGGGTATGTAAACTTTTGATCAGGGTCATTTGGGTAGATTCTGTTGCCATTATGATTTAAAAAGAGTAAACACAGTTGAATGATAATAAATGGCTTCAGCCAAACACTAACCATAAGTGAAAAATGTTTGTGTTATCATTCATATTCTCTGAAAAATGGCCAAGAAATCAAATTCTGCCAGGGTATGTAAACTTATTAGCACAACTGTAAATATCTGAAAAGTGTGGCGTGCCTTAGTATTCAGCACCACTGAGTCAATACTTTGTAGAATCACCTTTCGCTGCAATTACAGCTGCAAGTCTTTTTGGGGATGTCTGTACCAGCTTTGCACATCTAGAGAATGTGACATTTTTGCCCATTCTTCTTTGCAAAATAGCTCAAGCTCTGCCATATTGGATGGAGAGCGTCTGAACAGCATATTTTAAGTCTTTCCACAGATTCTCAATTGGATTTAGGTATGGGCCTTGACTGGTCCATTCTAGCATGAATATGCTTTGATCTCAACCATTCCATTGTAGCTCTGCCTGAATGTTTGTTGTCCTGCTGGAAAACCATTTATCATTTTCCTTCCACTTCACAATTATGTGCCACTTTGCGTTGGTCCATCACATAAAATCCTAATAAAATACATTTAAGTTTTTGGTTGTAACATGACAAAATTTGGAAAATTTCAAGGCACTATACATCAATTAAGACCCTTGGGTTTATGTATCCTTTTACCTGTTGTAGAAGTACCTACCGCACACATACACCTTCCAATTATATGTTTGATCCTGGGGTTTGTGCTTTTCTTCCAGTGTGTCTGCATACCTTCCTCGCATTACCTTACGGCTCCATCAGAGTCTATGTCCAGTAAGGTGTTCAGCCGCCTTGATAGAAAACTTTGTTTTACATATATAAGCTCCAGAAGAAGCGCATCTACAGGCGTGAAACTAGTTGAGCACGTTAGATGTACTATTAAAGGGCATCTCCTGAGCTGGCTACTGTTACCCATTTTTGACCACGTTAGGATTTGACCTTCAAGGTTACCATTCACACCACCACTGCGCACAAACAAAGCTAAACCACCTGTGTGTAATAACCTAAGCAGCTACTTAAATAAAATATAGTATAAAGGGGATTTTAAATGAATAGAATAGCAGCGCTAATAATCACAATAATGTGAACAAACTAAATAATCAACCTGTGAAAACAGTGTTTGAAAGTATCCTAAAAAAAATCACCTATAAAACACAATGTTGAAGAATAATAGTGGTGAATACTAGTCATTAAAAATAATGATAATTAATGCTAGTGTCCATGATATAAAGAAACAAATCCAAACTTTAGTCCATAAACTTAAACATCCAAGTGATTGTGTTTCAAAGTGAAAAATCTTGAAGTAAACTGAATCTTGAAGTGACTTGAAAAAAACTCTTCCACCACACCACCTGTGTTCAGTGCTACCACACCCTTAACCACTTCAGCCCCGGACCAATTGGCAGCCAAAGGACCAGGCCCCTTTTTGCGATATATTTTTTTTTACTAGTAATGGCGGCGATCAGCGATTTTTATTGTGACTGCGACATTATGGCGGACACATCGAACATTTTTGACACATTTTTGGGACCATTGTCATTTATACAGCAATCAATGCTATTTAAATGCATTGATTCCTGTATAAATGACAGTTGTAGTGAAGGGGTTAACCACTAGGGGGAGGGGAGGGGTTATGGGCTGTGACGTGTGTGTTTTTTTTTTTACATTAGGGGGCGGGGCTGACGTCATTGATTGGCTTTCCCGATGACCGGGAACAGCCAATCAATGACAGGCAGAGTAGGAAGCGCGGGGAGAGGTTTGTTTACACATACCTCTCCCCCGTTCTTCAGCTCCGTAACCCGATCGTGGGACACCAGCGGCGATCGGGTCCGCTGGTCCCGCGGCCGGGGTCACGGAGCTCCCGACCGGGTCGCGAGGAATAGTGCTCCAAGGGCTGGATAAAAGCAAAAAAAAGGGCACCTGGGCCACTGATCGGAGACCACTGTTCTATAGGTTTAATAACTCTCAATATGCTGGATCCTGTAGACACACAAGTCAAATACCACAAAGTCCTCAGGAAGACTGCTAAGCAGTACAGTATCTCAGTACTTCATTTCCTAGATAGAAACTTTCACTAACTATTTAACCTCTTGGGTGCTCTTGGCTGACGTCAGTGCCAATCTGTCCCGACCTAGGCCAAGGAGAAGCTCACTGCCATATGGATAATTCAGTTGCACCGCTACGATTCCTCTGTGGCCTCCAGAGGCAAAATTATTGGGCAGTGTAGAAAAGTTCTGGCTGTGGGAAAGGGTTTTTTTTTTTTTCACCTAATAAAAGGAAGATGACATAGCCCCGCACCTCTGGCCCCCTTTACATTACACAGCTCCCCTCCCCCAGCTGTGTAAGCACGGAGGGATGGGGCGTTTTAACCACTTCCCACCCAGCCACTGCATATGTACGGGAACGTCCCTCAGAAGGAGGGGGATCGTGCACGTTCCCAGCGCAGCGGCGCATCTCAGATCGGCAGGGGGGCTCTGTGACCGGTCCTCCTGATCACATGTGCCCAATCACAGCCGTCATGTGATTTAAACAGAGAGCCGGTTGCTAGGCGATCGGCTCTCCTCACAGGGAAGTTGTCGGTGAGGAGAGAGCAGCGGATCTCTGCAGCCGGCTGGTGATCAGTGAGTATGAGCTGTTTTTTACAGCTTTTTACTCACTGATCACCAGTCTAGTGTCCCCACACATGTAAAACATGTGTCCCCACACAATGTCCCCAAAACACATGTCCCCCACATACAACAGTAAAATCACATGTCCCAATGATCATCTTCACACATATGTCCGTGATCACCTGCGCACATCAGTACATGATCATTTGCGTACATATGTCCGTGATCACACAAACCATTATACACTTAACAGGATTTTTTTTTACCAAAGACATGTAGCAGAATACATTTTGGCTTAAATGTATGCCAAAATTCGATTTTATTGGATTTTTTTTTTTAAAAAGAAAGAAGAAAATTGTTTTCAGGGCGCGACAAACCCCGGGCGCCAGGTCGCATTTGCGACTAGAATTAGGGTCCTGGCGTCTGGGGCGTCACAGCTGGGGTATCCTGTCTCCCTGTGGACCCCGACCCCCGCCGTGCGTTCGCATTGGGCCGCGCCAGCCAGTAATTTAGGCTGCGGCTTTGCGGCCTTCTGAAGTCCTTTTGTAATATGGCGTCATCTTGTGGTGGCCGTTGATATTGCAACACCTCTAACAATGCTAATGACCTGTTAATGGAGCTTCAAAGCCCTGCCTGTTTTCACTGCCCGCCCATCTCCTTCCCAAAGTGGAGAAGAGAAGGAAGTGATTGCGGGCATCATCTGGCGCCTTTTGCCACACACGGTCAGTGTGGTGGTGGCTGGTTTAAATTCATATAGCCTTTTTTTTTTTTTTTTTTTATAATAGCTTTGATTTTTAAGAAATTAAAAAAAAAAAATGTATTATTTTGTATCTCCCTGCTTGGTCCCTTTCACACGGGCTGTCTGATCAGGTTCGCCTGTCAGTTTTTCAGGCGGACCTGATCGGACCCTTAGCGGAAACATGGCGGTAAATAAGCGGAGATATGGCGGAAATAAAAGCAGTCACATTCTTTAGTTAACCACTTCGCGCCCGCGCTATAGATGAAAGGCGTCTACAGCGTGGACACCAATTGCCGGGAGGGTGTCCCTGGACGTCCTCCTGTTTACTTTTCCTCTGCGCACCGCCGCGAGAACGCATCTGGGAAGTTCTGTGTTGGCCATGTCCCTTGGACACAGCCAATCACAGATCGTGCTAAATGGCCAATCACAGCGGCCATTTAGCACTCGATCGGCTTGTCCAACGAGAGGTGATCTCATATGTTTACATATGAGATCATCTCTCATCACCGGCTCTCCCTTCTCACACAGAGACAGCGTGTGAGGAGGGAGAGCTTCCATGCTGCAGTGTCAGTGAAACGTGAGTGAACACTAACACAGTGAAACACACACACACACACAAACACACATGCCCACCTGTCCCCAGTGCCACCTGTCAGTCGTTGTCGTCGTTAAAAAAAAAGAAAAGAACCTGGCTCCTAACTTTTTTAGCTGGCTCCTAGATTCCAAGCAAATTTGTCAAGCCCTGATTGTTTTCCGCTCTTTTTTCGCTTCTATCGCAAAAAATAAAAAACCAGAGTTGTGAATAAATACCACCAAAAGAAAGCACTATTTGTGCGAACAAAATGATAAACATTTCATTTGGGTACAGTGTAGCACGTGCAATTGTCATTGAAAGTGCGAGAGCGCTGAAACCTGAAAATTGGTCTGGGAAGGAAGGGGCCGAAAGTGCCCAGTATTGAAGTGGTTAAAATGTATTACATTTTTTTCTTACTTTTTTTTTTTTTTTTTTAACACTGTCCCTTTGGGGAAAAAAAAAATTCTGATCACTTTTATTGCTGTCAGAATGAATGTAAACATCTCTTTTGATACTAATAGGCAGTAACAGGTACTCTTTATGGAGGGATCTGGGTCTTTGGCTGTCTCTGGCTGTTTTGAATACCGTTTTGAATTCAGCCATCCATCTGGTGGATTGGATGAGATTTGATAAAAACGGACTGAGCTGGTGGACTCCACCCCATGTAAAAGAGGCCTTAACCACTTAATAACCGGCCCATAGCCGAAAAAACGGCTACAGGGCGGTTTCTTAACTCTGGGAGGCCGTTAATTAACGACCTTCCAGAGAATCGTTCCTGCGCGCCCCCTGAGGCGCGCACACGGGAACATCCGTGCTCGCCGGGTCCACGGGACCCGGCGCAACACGGATCGCGGTAAAGGGCCAATGACAGCGGCCCTTTACCACGTGATCGCTCCGTCCAATGACGGAGCGATCATAAATGTCAACACAGCAAGGTCACTGAAAGTTCATCTCTCTCCTCTCCTCACACCGATCCAGCGTGAGAGGAGAGGAGAGCGATCTTGTGCCATAGAGTGAGATTTCTATTTTAGCAGTGCCCAGCAGTGCCCAGTAGTGCCCAACAGTGCCCAACAGTGCCCAATAGTGCCCAATAGTGCCCAAAATCAGTGTCACAACAGTGCCATCTGTCATCCGTGCCACCTGTGTCACCTCTGCCACACCAGTGCCACCTTTGTGCCACCTCTGTGCCATACCAGTGCCACACCAGAGCCACCTCTGTGCCACACCAGTGCTACCAGAGCCACCAGTGCCACACCAGTGCCACACCAGTGCCACATCAGTGCCACATCAGTGCCACCAGTGCCCATCAGTGCCACCTGTGCCACCTGTGCCCATCAGTGCTCATCTGCGCCACTGCAGTGCCAAACCGGTGCCGTCTGTGCCCACCAGTGCCGTCTGTGCCCACCAGTGCCGTCTGTGCCCACCAGTGCCGCCTGTGCCCACCAGTGCCGCCTGTGCCCACCAGTGCCGCCTGTGCCCACCAGTGCCACCTGTGTGCCCACCAGTGCCGCCTGTGTGCTAATCAGTGCCACCAGAGCCACTACAGTGCCCACCAGAGCCACCTGTGCCCACCAGAGCCACCTGTGCCCACCAGAGCCACCTGTGCCCACCAGTGCCACCTGTGCCCGCCAGTGCCACCTGTGCCCATCAGTGCCACATCAGTGCCGCCTGTGCCTACCAGTGCCGCCTGTGCCTACCAGTGCCGCCTGTGCCTACCAGTGCCGCCTGTGCCTACCAGTGCCGCCTGTGCCCACCAGTGCCGCCTGTGCCCACCAGTGCCGCCTGTGCCCACCAGTGCCCACCAGTGTAGCCTCACCAGCCACCAGTATGGCAAAAAAATTTACTAGTGAGGAGGCCTACCAGCTTCTTTGTATGACCGATGAGAGCAGCGGGGAGCTCTCTGAGTCTCAGTCCGAAACGGAGTCGGCCTATGAACCCGTTACAAGTAGCGGGTCCGATACCGAATCAGAAGAGGAATGTGTGCCCGTGAAAAGAAGGCGTTGTGGCGGGGAGCAGCAGCCTACTACCTCAAGAGCACAGCCGTCCACCTCGAGAGCACAGCCGTCCACCTCGAGAGCACAGCCGTCCACCTCGAGAGCACAGCCGTCCACCTCGAGAGCACAGCCACAACAAAGGTCAGTCACCAGTAGGGTACCATCTCAGCCCCAAAGGGATAGGGGCCATGCCAGCCTTCCCTATGCCCTTCAAAACCCCCTGTGGCTTCCCCCCAATTCCGGAGCAGCAAATATCCCCCCTTTCACCGCCCAGCCTGGTGTCCAGGTGAACACCGATGATTTTGAAATGATTGATTTTTTTCACTTAGTTTTCACCGATTAATTCCTTTCGTTCATTGTGGCCCAGTGCAACCTCTACGCACAGCAGCACATAGCAAGTAACCCTGGCTCTAGTTACGCCCGTCCCTTTCAGTGGAGAGAACTAACTGTAGAGGAATTCCGAATTTTCTTAGGCCTAACTTTTACAATGGGACTCTCAAAAAAAAAACAATTGTACTCCTATTGGTCTACCAAACCCTACCACCACATGCCAGTCTTCTCATCCCTTATGCCAAGAACCAGATATCTAATAATTATGCGGTTCCTCCACTACAATGATAACACCCAGTGCCCTCCCCGAAACGACCCAGCTTATGACAAACTTTTTAAAATTCGGCCACTCCTAAATTATTTCTCTGAAATATTTCCCCAATTATATACCCCCGAACAGAATATTTGCGTGGATGAGTCCCTTGTGAAATTCTCAGGCAGGCTTGGCATCAAACAGTTTATCCCCAGCAAAAGGGCCCGATATGGGGTAAAACTGTACAAACTGTGTGACAGAGCCACGGGGTACATGTACTCTTTCCGGGTGTACGAAGGGAAGGACTCCCAACTGAATCCCCCTGAATGCCCAGAGTATATCGGAGCCAGCGGAAGAGTGGTCTGGGAGCTTATCTATCCACTCCTTGGAAAGGGGTACCATCTTTATGTGGATAATTTCTACACTAGCTTGCCCCTCTTCCGCAATCTTCACCGGAGAGACACCCCAGCATGTGGTACAGTCAGAGCGAATAGAAAGGGCTTCCCGCAAAAACTCGTTAATGAAAGGCTACGACGAGGGGAGGCGGCATCTTTGCGGAACCAGGAGCTATTGGCTGTAAAGTGGAGGGACAAACGAAACGTCCACATGCTTACTACCATCCATAATGATACCTACGTGGAAGTCTCCAGAAGAAGTGGCCCAATCCAGAAACCAGCGTGCATATATGATTACAACTTGTTTATGGGGGGAGTGGACTTTAACGATCAGATGATTGAACCCTACCTTCCCACAAGAAAATCCCGCCACTGGTATAAAAAAGTGTCCATTTATTTATTCAGTTTGGCCATGTATAATACGTATATTATTTACCAAAAATCGACAGAGAACCCCGTACCCTATCTGCACTACCATGAAGAAATTATTTCTGCCCTTTTGTACCCTGAAAGCCCCCCACCAGCACCTATTCGCTCTGATTCCGTGAGCAGACTCCACGAGCGCCACTTTCCTGAGAAAGTCCCCCTCCAAGAAAGAGGCCACAGACGCCAGAAGAAATGCCGGGTGTGCTCCAGAGAAGGAATTCGAAGAGACACCACGTATTATTGTCCCGATTGTCCTTCCCAACCAGGCCTCTGTATAGGTCAATGTTTCCGCCGTTACCATACATTTGTAAATTATTAGGGAAGTATGGCAAACATTATTCTCATTTCCTATCATTTTCCTCCACACCCCTTATGCCACTCTGCCTTCTCCGGAACCGACCCTGGCCTGTTATTTGACCAAGCTTCTGCCTAACGCTAAACATACCTCTGCCTTCTCCGGAACTGACCCTGGCCTGTTATACGACAACGCTTCTGCCTAACGCTAAACTGTACCTACCTTTGCCTGCTCTGGAACTGACCCTGGCCTGTTATACGACCACGCTTCTGCCTAACGCTAAACTGTACCTACCTCTGCCTTCTCTGGAACTGACCCTGGACTGTTTGACCACGTTTTTTGCCTGCCTCTTGGATTGATCTTTTACCCTACTACGCTAGTGGGAACACAGGGGTCTCACATATGTGAGGGGCTCCAGAATAGTTTTTCTGGATGAAGAAAACTAATTTTTTAGTTTTCTCATTCCCGGATTAGGGTCTGGAGGCTCGGAGGCTTCATAGAGATTTGGGTGGGAGAAGCCTCTACCCCTGTCCCCATTCTTTCCTGGCAGTGTTCCTGCTTACTACCAGGACCAATATTTTGGCACTGCTGGCAACGTCTCTACTTGCACTGACCCTGGGCTGTATATGGACGTACTGACTATGGACAATATTCCTGCCTGGTGCCTGGACAATACCATTCACTGTCGCTGACCACGTCCCTGCCTGCTGCCTGGATCAGGGCTCTCCTCCTGTGGACAATTGCACTACAAAAACCAAAGGTACTGTAATCTTTTGTTTACCCTTTACTAAGCAGAATGTATTTTAGGGTGTAATTCTTGGTATGTACATGCTGTGTTAGAAATATAAAGGGCCTTCAAAAATGTGATTGTAAGGAAATTGGATGCGTAATTTATGTCCCTAGAACACCTGATAGTGCTTCTTGGATGTTGGGCCTTTATGTGGCCAGGCTGTGTAAAAGTCTCACACATGTGGTATTGCCGTACTCAGGAGGAGTAGCAGAATATATTTTGGTGTCATTTTTGCTATGTACATGCTATGTGTTGGAAATATCTTGTAAATGCACAACTTTGTGTAAAAAAAAAAATGCGTTTTCATTTTTTTTCCACATTTTCCCAAAACTTCTGGAAAAAAAAGAACCGTTCAAAAGACTCATTATGCCTCCTAGATTATACGCTGGGGTGTTAGCTTTCCAAAATGGGGTCACTTTGTGGGCGTTTCCATTGTCCTGGTGCTCCAGGGCCTTCAAAAGTGTAATAGGTGGTTGAGAGATTAGATGTGTAATTTATGCTCCTAAAACGCCTGAAGTTGCTACTTCAATGTTGGGCCTGTGTATGTGGCCAGGCTGTGTAAAAGTCTCACACATGTGGTATCACCATACTCAGGAGGAGTAGCAGAATATATTTTGGGGTGTCATTTTTGCTATGTACATGCTATGTGTTGGAAATATCTTGTAAATGCACAACTTTGTGTAAAAAAAATGCGTTTTCATTTTTTTTCCACATTTTCCCAAAACTTCTGGAAAAAAAAAGAACCGTTCAAAAGACTCATTATGCCTCCTAGATTATACGCTGGGGTGTTAGCTTTCCAAAATGGGGTCACTTTGTGGGCGTTTCCATTGTCCTGGTGCTCCAGGGCCTTCAAAAGTGTAATAGGTGGTTGAGAGATTAGATGTGTAATTTATGCTCCTAAAACGCCTGAAGTTGCTACTTCAATGTTGGGCCTGTGTATGTGGCCAGGCTGTGTAAAAGTCTCACACATGTGGTATCGTAATACTCGGGAGGAGTAGCAGAATGTATTTTGGGGCATCATTTGTGGTATAAACATGCCATGTGAGAGAAATAACCTATTATAATGAAAATTTTGTGAAAAAAAAAAAAAAATCGTCATTTTGCAAAGAATTGTGGGAAAAAAATGACAACATCAAAAACCTCACCATGCCTCTTACTAAATACCTTGGAATGTCTACTTTCAAAAAAGGGGTCATTTGGGGGGTATTTGTACTTTCCTGGCTTGTTTGGGTCGCAAGAAATGAGATAAGCCTCAGTACATCAGGTGTGCTAAATTTTTTATGATTCGCACCACAGATTGTAGACTCTATAACTTTCACAAAGACCAAATAATATCCACTAATTTGGGTTATTTTTACCAAAGATATGTAGCAATATAAATTGTGGCCAAAATTTATGAAGAAAAATTAATAATTTGCAAAATTTTATCACATAAACTAAGAAAAATGCGTTTTCTTTCAAAATTTTCCGCCTTTTTTCATGTATAGCGCAAAAAATAAAAAACCCAGAGGTGATCAAATACCACCAAAAGAAAGCTCTATTTGTGTGAAAAAAAGGACGAAAATTTCATATGGGTACAGTGTTGCATGACTGAGTAACGGTCATTCAAAATGTGAGAGCACCAAAAGCTGAAAATTGGTCTGGTTATTAAGGGTGTTTAAGTGCCCAGTGGTCAAGTGGTTAATGAAAAAAATAGCAAAGGAAAAACAAAAACAAAAAAAAAAAACAAACAAAAAAAATTTTAAGAAAAAAAAAAAGGTCCTTTTTCTGCTGTCACTTTTCTAGGTTTCTATTGTGGTTTTGGTTTTCACATTTTTAAACACGTAACACGGTTGGCATTTGAACAGGGATATCATTCTAGAAAGTAACACTTTCCAGGATATGCCCAGAGCAAACAGGTAAGAACAGGCTAAAAGGCTTTGGTGGCTGCCCTTCCACAAACACTGTACAACTATAAAAAAAAACAATTTTAAACACAGATGATACAGCGACACACCTGTATACAACTTCTTGTGTTAAATTTGAAAAAGGGAGATCATCCTGTTTGACAACACAAAGCTGATTTTAGTTAGACCTGCCAAACTAAAAAGGAAGCCTGTCACAAAAATAAATTATATATCATTATTATTTTTATTTATTTGATTTTGCAATGAGTGTCATCCTCATCTCTCTATTTGATGAACAAATACGTAGGTTGGAATTCTTCTCTGGCTTCACACGATGTGGATGACCCCATAGTAACTATTCGTTGTAAAAAAACAAATTTGCAAGTGCCAGCTTTAAGGCCTGGTTCACACCTATGCATTTTTAGTGCTTTTTGCACTACAGAAAGTGTTCTATAGGAAACCATGTTAAATGGACTGTAGTGTGTTTCTGCAAAATGCAAACAGTATTAAAAAATGCATAGGTGTGAACCAGGCCTAAGATTATATCCTGACAGGATCTCCTTTCTACAATCACCACAACTAATGTGTGAAGCCTGAAAAAGGACTAGTAGATGGAGGCTACACCAATGCCCCAGAATACAAGGTTATAGAGCACGTTTGGACGGCAGAGTGGCCCTATGAAACCTGTTTTGAGTTGTAAGAGGGTAACATTTTGAAGATTTTTATGTAATCAGAAGGTAAGGTCAGTTTTTAAAAAAGGATCTGCATTGAGTTTGTGGATTTCCTCTAGGTATACGTTTCCTCCCACAATCCAAAAAACAAAACAAAAACCTGGTTTCTAGCTAAACATGACTCTAAAGTGTAAATGTGTGACAAGGACATGGAAAGTTACCCTTCTCTGTGGGTAGTATAGTGCCCATGTATGTAGAGGTTTACAGACAACACTGTCTTCATAAAGAGTAAAACAGTAATGATTATAAGAGAACCTGTTTTAGTAGAAAAATGGCATCTGCAATATACCTGAATACTACAGGCAACACCTGCAATCTCCTATCCTCCAGTATTGGTAGGCAAGGTCCCCTGTGACTCTTGACCATTTGAGAAAAAGCACTAATCTGTGTGTGTAAAAAGCAAAGTACTTATTTTCTATATGGCTGACTACTGACTTCTAGTATTAGTTCTGAATACAAAAAACAGTTGGTTACATAAGAACAATGGTTGGGTGTGTTATGCAGCAATTATGTTATGCATGCCATCGCTGGTTTGCAGTCAAAATACACAACAACCAAAAGTACACAGCCACAGAGTGAAAAAAAAAATTTGAGAAGAATGTGCTTTTACCATTTGGGGTTTGCCATAGCATTGAGTAAGCATATAATTGCAAAAGGTTTAGGGCTGGATTCACACCTGTTTGATCTGGAGCATTGTGTTAAAGAGTAACTCCACTTTTGTTGAGAAGAAACCATTCAACTCTGGGAGATCTATATACATAGCAAGGATTTTACAAAACTTTGCATGCAGATTCCTACCGTTTGTTATTCTGAAGAAAGCTGTAGCGGTTTTGTTTGTTTGTCTGTGTCCATGTGCCAAGTGAATCTGTATGGGAATCGTTTTATAAATATCAATCAGCTACTGCACCTGCAGAGCTCTAATGAGGAAAGTTGCAGGATCTGCATCCCTTTAGATGTAATTTTAATTTGAGAGCAACTTATCAAAAATTATATTTTTGTTGCAGGGGATGCTTAAAATCTGATTGGTCTCTTTGTGCAGAATTCTGGGAAAATCAGTAAGCCAATCACACAAGCAGAAAATGAAATTTCTTAGGACGTGCTGTGCACCATCTTTGTACAGAACACCCCCAGGTAGCCATATTGCATTTTACAGAAAAGGACGGAGCTGCAGATTGAAAGGAAAGCTAATTTTTAATAGCATTCAATTACAGTATGACTTGTGTTGCAATTGTATACGCTATATTATTTATTTTTTAGCTGCAAAAGTAGAAAAAAAAATAACATCTGCAATATAACTGGATACTATGGGCAAGACCTGCAGTCTCCTTTCCTCCAGTATTTGTAGGAAAGGTCCCCTGTGACTCTTGACCATTTGAGTAAAAGCACTAATCTGTGGTGTAAAAAGCTAAGTATGCATATTCCCTATATACCTGACAATTGACTTCTACTATTAGTTCTAACTAGAAAATGCATTTCCTGGAGAAAATGCGTGGGAATGCTGAATAGCATCAAAACTGCCCCATCAAAACTGTCCATCATATTCCTCTATTATAAATCAGTACATGGTGTGTCTGTGCTCTCCCCCACCACCCATCACTGTGTATAAGAAGCTTTGGTAACCATGGAAACAAAACAGACAACAAAAGCCTGGATGCCCTAAATTTAATGACATTTTCTGAAATGATCACTAAACTTAAACAGCTTTTTCACAAAAACTGTAAAATATACCAAACTGAAAAGATATAGCCAGATAGCTGAATATTTTGTGAACATTTTGTTTGGCGTCTGTAGGTGAAAGTATGAAGGAGCTGAAACGTTTGGTAGCGGAAGAATATTTTAAGGATTTTAAGCATGCTCTCATTGACTTCAACGTTCAATGTCAATCATCAGCTGAAAGAGCTGAACATTTTAAAAGTTGAATGGCTTTAACCGCTTCCCGACCGCCCACTGCATATATACGTCAGCAGAATGGCACGGGCAGGCAAAATCACGTACCTGTACGTGATCGTGCATTTGCCTGCCTGTGGGTCGCGAGCGCGCCGACAGCGGCGCGTTCGCAACCCAGTCGGAAGCTCCGTGACCGCGGCCGCGGGACCAGCGGACCCGATCGCCGCTGGTGTCCCGCGATCGTGTTACGGAGCTGAAGAACGGGGAGAGGTATGTGTAAACAAACCTCTCCCCGCGCTTCCTACTCTGCCTGTCATTGATTGGCTGTTCCCGGTCATCGGGAAAGCCGATCAATGACGTCAGACGTCAGCCCCGCCCCCTAATGTAAAAAAAAACACACACGTCACAGCCCATAACCCCTCCCCTCCCCCTAGTGGTTAATCCCTGCACTACAACTGTCATTTATACAGGAATCAATGCATTTAAATAGCATTGATTGCTGTATAAATGACAATGGTCCCAAAAATGTGTCAAAAATGTCCGATGTGCCCGCCACAATGTCGCAGTCACAATAAAAATCGCTGATCGCCGCCATTACTAGTAAAAAAAAAATATTAATAAAAATGCTATAAAACTATCCCCTATTTTGTAAACGCTATAAACTTTTGCGCAAACCAATCAATAATCGCTAATTGCGATTTTTTTTACCAAAAATATATAGAAGAATACGTATCGGCCTAAACTGAGGAAAAAAATTTTTTTATATATTTTTTGGGGATATTTATTATAGCAAAAAGCAAAAAATATTGCATTGTTTTCAAAATTGTCGCTCTATTTTTGTTTATAGCGCAAAAAATAAAAACCGCATGGGCGATCAAATACCACCAAAAGAAAGCTCTATTTGTGGGAAAAAAAGGACGCCAATTTTGTTTTGGAGCCACGTCGCACGACCGTGCAATTGTCAGTTAAAGCGACACAGTGCCGAATCGCAAAAAGGGGCCTGGTCCTTTGGCTGCCAATTGGTCCGGGGCTGAAGTGGTTAATAGCTGAAAGTATGCAGAAGTTACGCAGAGCCAAAAAATGTACGGAATAAAAAGATGATTAATAAATAAAAAAACGAACAACAATAGTGGGACTGCTGAAGCATTCCACTAAATACAAAACAGTTGGTTACATAAGATTAATCATTGGGTGTGTTATGCAGCAATAACGTTATGCATGCCATCGCTGGTTTGAAGTCAAAAGACACAACCACCAATTGCGTGAAGAAAAAAAATAATAAAAAGAAAAAAAAATGGAGGAGGGTGTTTTAAGAAGAATGTGCTTTTATCATTTGGGGTTTGCCAGAGCATACAATTCCAAAAAGGTTTAGGGCTGGATTCACACTTGTTTGCTCTAGAGCATTGTGTTAATGTGCTTTTTTTATCATCAAATCAATGGGCTGTCAACACACTAGGACAGAAGAAAACAAAACAAAAATGGACATTCACCAATGCAATGCATGCTTGGTAGCACGTTACCATGCATTATGGTGTGCTGCAATGCATGGGAGGTTCACTGGTGTGCCATTTAACACAAATCGCACCGTAACACACCAGCTAAGCAACATGGGGTAATGAGCATTTTCCCTTAATGCCATGTAATGGAGAAGTGTGAATCCACCCTTGAACCTAAAAAAAATTGGCATTAACCCCACTGTCAACAAGACTGTCCCTGTTAATTGATTTCTTTACTTCTAAGAACACTTCTGAATAGGTGTCCCAACAATTAGGATCATTTACATCAATTTCTTCTGGGTGTCTAAGAGCATCTAAATTTTTTCCCCATTTCCACCCTTCCCCCATGTTTCGAATTTGCACTTCTATTGCGCTGATCTGTTATCAAAGTAATCCCATCCCCCCACCATAAAAGGGTGCTCACAGAAATAACTAGATAAATTAAAGCGGTATGTCAGCTTAAAAAAATTTTTTTTAAAAGTCAGCAGCTAAAAAAAAAAAGTCGCTGCTGACTTTTAATAAGTACACTTACCCTCCCAGGGCGCCCGCGATGCTGTTCGTGGAGGCCGAGATGTCCCTCGGCGTTCCGGATCCAGCGCCGCCATCCTCAGTAAGGGAAACGGCTTCGCGCGGCCTACTGCGCATGCGCGAGTGGGATTTGTGAATGGGGAACGCAATGTGTTGTGGGACACGGTTCCCATAACACACTGCGCCCCATTCCATAGAAGACGGAAGGAGAGAAGATCACCGTGGAGCTGGAGGAGGCAGATTAGGACAATCTGCCTAGCAACAGTCATTTCTGGTAAGTAAAAAAAAAATATTTTTTATTTTTTTTTTCATTTGAAATTGTTACTAACATTTTTAAAAGTTTTTGTTTTCAGGGTGTCCCACCACTTTAAGCCAGTGGAGGAAGTAAAAGACGACATAGAGAAAATGCACATACAATAATATTACTTGGAAAAACAGTCCCCTCGTGGTACACAACATCTATTAAATTACATAAGTGGTATGCAGGTAGAGAGCCATAACCCGGAAGAGAAAAGCTAGTCTGCAGTGTGGACACTTCTCATGAGATTTTAAAGTCTAGAAATACATTCTGATTTCCAGTGACATGTCCTGTTATACACAAACCTGCAATGTAGTGTGGGGGGTTATCATTTTGTGTTCTTACAGGAGCTTTTGGAGGGGGGGGGGGGGTTATATATCTTATGGTATTGCATCAAAATAAAAAATAGAATACTGTTCACAATGGGAAAGTCTCCATCCTCCTGTCAGCATGAACATTCATTCACAAAAACACAAGCTGACAACAGCACATACCAGTAGCCAATGTTCGTTATTGTCAGCTTGTGCTTTTGTGAATGAAAGCACTCTTTTCCAGCCACAATCATTCACAACATAACCTCTGTGAGCACTAAACAGAAGAGAAGAGGAGACACAGCTCTGTAGACTGCAGAGAGGCAAGTGCTCAGTGCCAGCTATCCCCTCCCCAATAGGAAGGCCCATATTTTTAGGCTTAGAGGGTGGAGCTACAGACAGCAATGACAGAAAATAAATATTTATTTTAACATCCACCAAGCTACCATTCCCTTGGGTGATTTAGGCTTTTTTTTTTCTCTTCTGGTAATACTACCTCTTTAAGGCTCCATTCACGCCTGTGTGACTTGTCATGCATGACAAGTCACAGCCACTTTGAAAAAGGTGCCTGCGCCATTTTGTGAATGGAGCCCAAGAATATAAAATATTTTGTCAACAGCTGTACCAAGGGTTCATTTTAAAGTGCAGGTCAACAGATCTGGCATTTTATCTGGATGAATGTGAATGGACACAAACTAGTTGTGAGAAGGAGGAGAGAGGAGGAGGAGATGGTATTCCAGAAAACTCCAGCAGGAAGATCTTGCTACTGGATCCCCAACAGTACTAGCTACTTATACATGCCTCCCAACTTTTTAAGATGAGAACAAGGGACACTTAGTAAAAGTATGTAGGCAAAGGACACACACCCTGCCACACCCCCTTAAAAAGGAGAATTGTACAAAAACATTATTAGTTAAACCCACAAATTCTTTTTTTTACCACTGCTATTCCTTTATATTGGCTATTGAAATTTACAAATGTAGCAATTTAGAATATGGATAAAAGGTTTAGCACTGGGAAACACATTTTGAATGATAAAATGTGCATTTTATATACAACTATATAAAATCAGACCAAAATGAGGAATAAATGAGGAGGAAAGAGGGACAGAGGGACTTTGTTCCAAATCAGGGACAATCCCTCGAAATCATGGACAGTTGGGAGCTATGCTTATATTGATTTAACCATGTAAAATTGTATTACAAATACTGCATGAGAGATTGAAAAACAGTCAAAGTTGCATGCTGACAACTACATTTTTGAGTACTCACCAACAGTTATTTGAAAGGGTTCATCGATTGGCGACTGTGGTTCCTCATCTATAATTGATTCATTATTATCAGAAAAACTGCGCTTCTTCTTTATATGGGCGACCACAAAGAAACACAATCCAATCAAAACAATTAAAGGTCCCATTATTTGCAGAGAAAGAAGTCCACAGTTTCTATATGATGGTCCTGAACTGGTAACATTTTGGCTTGGGGAAACAGAACCACACCCAGGTATCCAAACACCCAGAACACTAACCAGTATTCCACAGGCAACAAACAAAAATCCAAATATTAAAAACTGTATAAACTGACGGCTTTCACCACAGAAAAAGAAGCTGTCCGGATCAGTCGGATCGCCTTCAGATTGTCTTCTTCTGGCCTCAAGCCTGGCTTTAGATCTTGCCATCACAACAGAAGCCAGTCCTATCACTGCAAGGGCAGGCCCCAGCACTTTAAAAGTCAAACTGCAATTGTTGAAATTATCCAACTGGCAGGTCTGAAATCCAAAGATGGACAGGAGGAAGCCAGCACAGAAGAGCATCACTCCAAATACAAGCATGAAGAATATCAACCTGGAGCTCCGGGCAGCTCTGTTGGACCCAAATGGGAAAGAGAAGAAAGGATGCATTTTTAGGGATAACTTTGTCCAGTCCGCTCATTAAAAGTGAAGTATTACCTGTTGGAAAAAATGAGATCCGAATTATTGACTTTATTAGACAGAAGAGAAAGATATGTTTTCACATGCATAATATGAACTACTTTGCCTTGGGGCAAGTATTCTGAGCTCAAAATTAAAAGTATATATATATTTTTTTCAAGCATATCGATGAACTGCATGCAAAAACTTAAACGTCACCGTGATCAGATTTATACGGCCAGCTTTGCATATCCTAAGAGCATTGTTTATTTCAAAAATTACCATTATACGAAGGACGATCAAGTCAAACCAGGACTTGAGTTTATATAATAAAAGAACAAATTTCAAGGAGTGGAACCTACATTTATTTTTCCACATACTCCCCTGCTACATTTATACACTTATCCCAGAGTTTAATGCCTGAAAAGCTTCGCCATAGAAGCTTTCACTAACACTGTTGTCTGCCATCTTGATAAACTGTCTCTGGACTGGGCCCATGACATGTGCGCCACTTATCAGTAATAGGACACACTTGCCACTGCGTGTAGTACCGCCACGCTAGCATCCTTTCCATCCCAATCAGAACTGGATTTTTCTTATGGCTTGATCATAATACTAGCAAGAAAATGCTGTTCCTCTGAAAGGCGCTTCAAGCTCACATCACTTTTCAGAGGCATTTGACAGGCAGTGAAGTGGCAATATGTTGCCACCTCACCTCCTGTTTTAACCCCCCAAAAACGCATCATCACTATGCTGCAACTGCATGCAATGCACAAAGTTCAGGGTGGTTGCAGCACAGCCCCATTGACCTGGGGGTATATTTCCAGCCACAGCAACAGCATGTGTACATCCCCAGCTGCTTCCTTTGCAGCTAAAGGGGGAGCAGTTGGGGTTGGGAAAAACAAAGCTAAAGTGTGTGGTTTTACCACCCCTTAACCTCACATGTGAACAAGCCCTTGGTTCACATCTGTGCAGCTGCGTATAGGGAAGCAAATTCATTTCAGTGGGCTGCCCCATAGAAACACTGGGAAAGAACATTTTAATTGGTCTGCACTGAAAATGCACCATGTTTGCCAATGTATATGGGGTACCATTAAGAATTAATGACATCCCTGCAGGTCTGATAAAGAGGAGTGCGATTGTCTAAGTGTCAGAAATGCATGTAATTTTGCACGCATTCCGTGACACATAGTTATGTGAATCAAGCCTTAGACTGGGGTGCCTCGTGACTGAAAAATACTTTTCAAGGGTGCCCTGACTGGAAAAATATTGCGAAACACTGCTTTAGACAACATACACAGGGCTAGAATTATGCATAAAATATGCCTTGTGTAAAAAAAAAAAAAAAAAAATAAAAAAAAAAAAAAACAGGATAAGGAAAGTGTGAGAAAAGTTGATTCCTAAAGTGACTTATGGCCCGTACACACGATCCGAATGTCGTATGAAAACTGTCAACCGAGGAAGAATCGTATGATTTTCAGATCGTGTGTACACTACTTTCGACAGCCAATCACGACAGTTCATCTGATACTGGACATGCACGATTGGACATGCACGAAAATTTTCCTCGTACGATTTTCATTTAGTCAGTATAGTTGTTGTCCGAAAATACAATACAAATACATTACAATGCATGACATCACTTCCGATTTTTTTTCCTGTCGTACAAGAATTTTCATGACTTTATTTTGCTATTCAATTTCTACTTGCGACTATTAAGCGAAAAAGGTTTTACGATCTGTCGTACGATAATCGCATCGTGTGTACGGGCCATAAGGCCTTGTGCACACAGCTGTTTTTGGGCATAAAATTATTCCTAGCTCAAAAAGAAACAAAAAACACGATTTCCCACAGCTGGTGAGTTGCAGGGGGGGGGGGGGGGGGGGGCATACAACCAGCCATAGATGTGAGTATCTGTATACCCCTGTACTGAGGTTAACGTCAATGATTCTTTCCATCAGCGTTTACCTGTGCCTGCCTGCACAACATATTTTACAGAACACACAAGTGTTGCGTTTCAAAAATGATATCATGCACAGGTAAACACTGATGCATAGGATGTAGGACATACATGGCCAGTTGTACACCCTACCTGTAACTCCACAGCCATGGAAAATCTTGTTTTTTACGCTAGGCATATTTTATGCCCAAGAACAGCTAAGCCACTTTAGGAACCGACTTTCCTGTTCTGTATACTTGTTCCAGGCCAGTGAATCTGCATAACTTTTTTTTTTTTCTTTTTTACATTAGGTCAACGATGACAGCCTTCATATTTACTTCTCATCACTACAGAGTACAAGGACAATTTCAAGTAAATTTTTTCTTAATTTTTCAACTAACCCAAACTATAAATAAAATGTTTTCTTTTTTTTAGATTGAAGACCCTCTAAACCTATTTCCCCTCACTATTAAAGTCCAACTCTGGGAAACGTAAAAATCACTTGAAATAAGGCTACGTCCACATTGCAAGGGTTAATTGCTCATTTAAGTCAGGGGGCATGAAACAGAAGATCTACTTATCCAATTCTCCGTGCCGCTAGAACGGTCCCCGGTAATGTCGTCTCCCCCATGCTCCAAAAGTCTAAGGTCCTGATGTTTTCAAGACCAATGCAGGGTTCATAACTTTGCACTGGACATGGTGATGCCTAGGGACAATCCACTGCCGCACAATCAGCTTGGGGAGCAGAACAAGCGGATGACCCTTTCCGTGCAGTTGGCCTTTAATTTTTTTCCACCAAGTTCCCATGCTGGGTGGGCATTAAAAGTCCTCATTTCTCAAAAGCAGCACTCTTATATAATGTTGCTCTCCTCTTCCATTTGGCAGCCATTGTCTGCAGATTCCTTCAACTCAACTGAGTGCCACATATTTTTTTGCCTATTAAATGAGGTGCGTGTTCTTTGGTTTTTAAAGGGGAAAGCCCATCTTTCAGACTGAAATAATACTGGACAAGTAAAAGAAATTCCATTTATATTCTATTGGTCATACAATCCTGAATACATAGAAAGGTGATGTTGGTGAGGGCTGCAGGGACCATAGGACAATAAACAAATGAGAGTGATGGAAAAGAAAAGTGGAAGGAATTGTAACAAGAATCAGATTTTCCTTTTTCAACCTGGACTAAAGTTGCTACAGGCATCGAGGGCTAAAAAATAAATCATTCAAAAGCAGCAATTGGCAACAATGTTTCTTTTCAGGGCCTGGTCACACTGAGGTTGATCTACTACAACTGGAGAATGTAAAATGTGGTGCAGCTCTGCCTAGAAACCAATCAGCTTCCAGGTTTTATTGTCAAAGCTTAAATGAACAAGCGGATGTTAGAAGCCGATTGGCTACCATGCGTAGCTGCACCAGATATCGCACTCTCCAGTTTTAGTAAAACAACCCAACCATCTATTTGCAGCAGCACACGTTAAAGCGGAGCTCCACCCAAAAGGGGACGTTAGGCTTTAAGAACTTGTTCCCCGCTTCTCTTGAACAATTGCTATTTTTAGGAGTCGGAGGGGGAGCAGGTAACCGATTTTGACAAGTACCAGCTTCCCACTTCCGTTCTGACCGCCGCATCGGTTGGAAACTAAAGTTCTCCTCCCTCCCCCCTGCAGTCTTCTGGGGACACTGACAGGTTCCAGAAGAAGGCATCTACCATTCACGATGCACAGCGCAACTCGCACATGCACAGTGGGCGCCCAGGTGTGAAGCTGCAAGCTGTCACAGCCGGGTACCCATAGCAAAGATGTTGAAGACAGCGGGTGAGCACACCGCTGGATCAAGGGACATGCGAGTGGCTGTATTTTAAAAGTCAGCAGCTAATTTTTGTGGCGGCTGACTTATTTTTTCCACAGGTGACTGGAACTCTGCTTTAAGTGCATTGGTGCGATACCTACAGATGTGCATTTCAGCAGAGTCAGTCCAACACAAGTCAATGCACTAATGTAAGTTGTGGTGAGCTGCCCAAAAATACTGCATGCACCCTTTTTGACAGTGCAATGCACATTTGTGCCTCATTTCCCTGTGCTACAACGCAGCGTGCTGGGGATTAAAAATAACACTGCATCAGAATAATTCCAGGCATTGACATATTAAACATCGTTACATTGTTCCAGCTTGGACCAATGAAACTATGCATGTACCATACCCAGTCAATGTCCCTGGAAGCCTGAAATCACTAGATACAGCTACTTCAGTGATTACCACTTGCTTCCGGGTCCCATGCTAGGAGGCTGCGCTCTTACATTGTGAACACAGGAGTCACTGTCCCACCTCTTCACCTCGTCCAATCATAGAATGCTTGGCATTCATTCAGAAAAAGCAAAGCATTCTCTGAATGGCGGCCGATGACCTGAGTTCAATAAGCAGAAGTGCAGCCACTCAGCACAGGACCCGGAAGCTAGTGGCGACCACTTAAATAGCGGCGTCTATATCAGTGATTTCCAGCTTCTATTGGCATCAGCCAGGTATGTTATATACATAATTACATTGCTCCAAGCTGGACCAATGCAACTATGTATAAAATATCCATATCTGGAAAAATATCCAATTATATTAAATATCCATTCCCGGAATTATTCTTTAAACAAGTGTTCATGCACATTTTGGTAACGTGTGTTACTGAAAATAGATAGTGTGAACAAGCCAAGTAACTTTTGGGGAGAATCTCTCATGTAGTTAAAGAGAAGCTCCAGTCTCCCCCCAAAAATAAAATCAGCAGCTATAAATACTGTAGCTGCTGACTTTTAATATAAGGACATTTACCTGTCCAGGGATCCAGCAATGTCATCACCCGAGCGGATTCTTAAATAGGCTTCGGGTGCAGGCGCCGGCATCTCAAGTAAGGGAAACAGGCAGTGAAGCCTTGAAAGGGTCCTGGAGTCTTCTGGGACCTGTGATGTGTCCAAAAAGACTGCAGGGAAGGAAGGGGGTGAACTTCCAGGTCAGATCACTGCTGCAAATCTGACTGGAAGTGACAAGCGGGTACCTGTCAAAGCCACCTAACAAAAAAAAAAAAAAAAAAAAGCCAAAAATGTGGAGGGGAGGGAAGATGCAAAAAAGCAGAACCTTCCCCTTTTGGGTGAACTTTCGCTCTAAGCCTCATACACACAATAAGAATATTGTACATTTTTTTATTTGCATGCTAGTCTCCTAGCAGACACCAATAGGTTACTAAAGTTATGTTAAATTCTCGTACAACTAAATACAACTTTGTATGTAATAAATTGTATTCCTTAATTTCTCAGTATGCGTCATCTTGTTCACACCAATTTTTGTACAAATACTATACCAATACATGAAAATCATTCGTTCCGTTATCATACAAGAAAAAATTTCAAGCTTGTCCCTTTGGATATTTTCACATGAACTGTCATGATCGGCTCTCAAAAGCTGGGTACTAACAATTAGATTTACGGATGATCACTCATGGTCAAAAGTGGTATTTTGTGTCCAACATTCTCATCATGTGTACTAGGCTTTAGAAGAGACATTTTCCATACAGAGTAAAAATAAAAATAAATAAATAAATAAATCACAATGTCATACTTTTAAGAGCTATATAAAACATAACAGCAGACATTACAGGACTATAAAATCAGAGTAAACAATACAGAGCACCATAAGTAAATAAACCAGTTTAAAGGAGCAAAAGAACATGATCAACTTTAAAGAACCTGTACTGAGAGAAATACGTGGATATTCATTGCTTACTTCCTAATGAAAATGCTAATTGCCTGGCAGTATATAGATTCATTGCATTCCCTGAACCCATGCATTAATGCACTCAAGACATCATTCAGCATTAAATCCATTAAGTCGGAAAAACAGCCATGCAACTAGTGTTTTTGAGAAAGAAAAGTCAGTAGTGGCCTACATAGCAGGTTCCTTTTAAAGAAATTGTACATAAGATAACATTCTGGAGGCTTTCACTTAAAGTTTATGTAAGCCCTTTCCAAGGACTCCTCTTACTGCCCCTTTTAGTCTGGTATATATACACAGTTGAAAGTGCTTTGTTAGAACTGCTCATTCTTTGTGAGTGGTTTCACCTAGACACGGACTGTGGAAGTTTGGCACCCCTCCCCATCCGCAAACTCCTGGGACATATGACCTATCCCAGGAGGCCGCAGGACCTGTACGAAAGTGCAGCATGTCTTGACTTTGCGCAGTAAGAAGCCGGCTGTGAAACATCAGGAAGTCACAGCCGGCTTCCTATAGTCAAGATGGAGGTTATGGGGATCCCAAGACCGGCGAAGAGCCGGCTTGGCTTGGGTGAAGACAACGCTGGACTCATGGGCTGGTAAGTATCTGTTTAATAAAAGTCAGCAGCTACAGTAATTGTAGCTGCTGACTTTAATTTTTCTAACAATGACTGTAGTTCCCCTTAAATAAATAAACACTAAACTTCTCCTGCTTCCTTGGTGTAGTAACCCGTGTCCTTGCCAGGACTCTGCCAACCTTGACCACTGAAATCCCAGTCTGCAAGCTGCAGCTGTCAACCACAGTGGCTCCTGCTCGAATCTTAAGTACCAACTGCCACAACCGAGAGCTTTACGATTTATTAATGCCATTCTTCTAAGTAGTGGGTTAAACTGCATTGTGATGTGCTGCAGTGCATGTCTGTTAGCAAGGTGTGTTAGGGTGCCATAAAGGGTGAAGGCACTGTAACAACACGCACACCAAGTGCTTTCGCAGGTTTTGGTGAACGTTACCTGAGGGCCACACCAGTCCTCAGCTGAGCAAAGACACAGATTGTAAAGGAAGCCTTAAGCCTCGTACACACGGTACGATTGTTGGACAACCGAGCGTCTGATTTTTGTCAAAAGGGCGTGTGTCAGGATCTTGTCTTGCATACCAACGGTGCACAAATTGTCATGCCACAAATACGAACGTAGTGACGTATTACGAGGAATTTCTGCTCTTGGTCGCCACCCTTTGGACCCCTTCTGCTAATTTCGTGTTTGGTGAGCATTGATTCCGAGCATGCGCGTTTGTACTTTCAACTTTGTGTAACGGATTTGGGTACTGACCATTCGAAAATCTGACGGGGAGCTGTCGTTTGACAAAAATGTACTAGCTTTTGATCCAACATTTGTTGGCCAAAAATTGGAAAACAATTGTGTAAAGGAGCATACTAATGGTAAGAACTTTGGATAACAGTCTGTCAAACGACAATCTCCTTCGGATTTTCGTACCGTGTGTACAAAGCTTTCTATCTATCTAGATATGTGATGTTCCCTGGTAGTGTGCACTGTGTAATAAATTTATATTCACTGCAATGGATTTTCCACCATGTGGTGGTTCACGTCTCAACCCATTGCATTGAAAAAAAAAAAAAAAAAAAAAACTACTGCATGCATTGCTGTGGTGTCAACTGACACCATTAGAAACAAGACATTTTGCCCAGTCTATGAATTGGGCAAAATAGCTGCCAGCATAGCCTGGTAGTTTGGTAGAAAGTCACTCACATGCTGGACCCAACTATTGTGAAGAACAGTGATCCAGCCCCGTTCATTGGTGGCCATGGCAAAGAATGCCCCTTACAGTAGCGGCCATCGCGAAAAATGCTCCTTACAGTAGTGCCCATTACGCTAGTGGCCATCGCGAAAAATGCCCATTACGCTAGTGGCCATCGCAAAAAATGCCCATCGAGAAGAATGTCCCTTGTTTAAATGTTTCTATTTTTAGTTCTTTTATTCTGTGTGACGGTGTGTCTCTATTTTATTCTGTACTTGTACTTCTCTAAATAAAAAAAAAAGAAGAGAATGTTACATTAGTAGCCTTCAAGAAGAACGTCCCTTATATTAGTGGCCGACGAGAAGAATGCAGCTGATATTAGCGGCCATCAAAAGAAATGGCTTTTACTCTAGTGGCCAACAAGAAGAATGCCCATTGCATTGGTGGTCAATGGGAAGAATGATTCTTTTATTGGCTGTCAATGGAAAGAATACCCATAACCTGATCTTATGGAGGTCTGCTACTATATCTTCTGTAAGTAATATGGATATAACCGGATCCTACGGAAATATACTGTCAGATCTTCTCTAAGTAATATAAACATGACTGGTCCTATAGAAGTATACTATCAGATCTTCTCTGAGTAATATGGACATGTCTGGTCCTATAGAAGTATACTATCAGATATCTGTAAGTAATATGGACATGACTGGTCCTATAGAAGTATACTATCGGATCTTCTGTAAGTAATATGGAGGTGACTGGTCCTATAGAAGTATACTATCAGATATCTGTAAGTAATATGGACATGACTGGTCCTATAGAAGTATACTATCGGATCTTCTGTAAGTAATATGGAGGTGACTGGTCCTATAGAAGTATACTATCGGATCTTCTGTAAGTAATATGGAGGTGAGTGGTCCTATAGAAGTATACTAGTACCATACTATGAGATGTGGAAGTCTCCTGTGTGTATCTGAGGTATGGGCATGTAAAGTGTCCCCAGTGGTGAGGGAAGGTGTCCCGGAATATTAGTGTGGAGCCCCGGCTCTCCCGCCCTCTGCAGTCCTCTCACCCGGTCCCAGCACAGTGTATGTAGTAGGAAGGGTCCGGACTCCATGGACGGTCCCCGGTGAGCTCCGCACCTTCTCCACACAACACCTGATCCCAACCGCCGAGCCGTCCAGGGTGTGTGTCGCCTAATCACCCCTCCCCCTCCCTAATGACACAGCCAGGTGTGTGTGTGACCGCACGGGGCGGGGCCGCCATGAGAACAGGTAGTCCGGGTGTGACAGAGGGGACAGGGCGGCCGTGGGAGTGCTGGAGGTGCGTGTCATGTCACTGGAGACACGTCCTCGTACACGGCGTCCCGCACACACATCGTTATCGGGGGGGGGCACAACTCCTTCACAGGTGGAGGGGAGGCCGCTGATTGGCTGCAAGATGCGCGCTGATACAAATGTATCTCTCCTGGCGGAAGAGAGATCACGTGACCGGCTCCCGCCTTGACCTTGAGCCTGGCAGGGTTGTCAGTCACAGGTGGGTGCGGGGTCACCGACATATCTTTTCACTTGTCAATAGATTAGAGAGGGATTAGAAGGGCTGTCAGAAGTTTGTGTTGCTATTTGTGTCCCCTTTAGGGAGATTCACTTCTATTTGTCCGGTTTACCATTTTTACTGAGAGTAATATACAGTAGTAGTGGCCATAAGGGGCACCCCCCCCCCCCCAGTTTGCATGCAGGGCGCCGGACTCTATGAGTTTTCTTTTTAACCACTTCAGCCCTGGAAGAATTTACCCCCTTCCTGACCAGGCCATTTTTTGTGATGCGTCACTGCGTCGCTTTAACTGACTGTACCAAAACCAAACTTGACGTCCTTTTTTTCCCCATAAATATAACTTTCTTTTGGTGGTATTTGATAACCGCTGCGGTTTAAATTTTTTGCGCTATGAACAAAAGAAGAGCAACAATTTTGAAAAGAACACAATATCTTTTACTTTTTGCTATAATAAATATCCCAAAAATAAATAAATTTCTCCTCAGTTTAGGTCGACATATTGATTGGTTTGCGTAAAAGTTATAGCATCTACAAAATAGGGGATAGATTTATGGCATTTTCATTATTATTTTGAATTTTTACTAGTAATGGCGCGATCTGCGATTTTTTTTTTTTTTTTTTTTTTATCGGGATTGTGATATTGTGGCGCACAAATCGAAAATTTGGACACATTTTTGGGACCATTCACAATTATACAGCGATCAGTGCTATAAAAATGCACTGATTACTGTATAAATGTCACTGGCAGTGAAGGGGTTAACACTAGGGGGCGATCAAAGGGTTAACTGTGTTCCCTAGGTGTGTTCTAACTGTGGGGGGATGGGACTGTCTACAGGAGGAGAGAGATCATTGTTCATGCTAAGTAGGAACACACAATCTTTTTCCTCTCCCCTAACAGAACGGGATTTGTGTGTTTACACACACAGGTCCTGGTTCTCAGTCTGTCACAAGCGATCGCGCATGCCGCCGGAGGCATCTTAACCACTTGCTTACTGGGCACTTAAACCCCCCTCCCATCCAGACCAATTTTCAGCTTTCGGTGCTCTCACGCTTTGACTGACAATTACTCAGTCATGCAATACTGTACCCAAATGAATTTTTTGTCCTTTTTTTCCCCACAAATAGAGCTTTCTTTTGGTGGTATTTGATCACCTCTGGGTTTTTTATTTTTTGCGCTATAAATGAAAAAAGACCGAAAATTTTGAAAAAAAACGAATTTTTCTTTGTTTCTGTGATACAATTTAGGAAATTATTAATTTTTCTTCATAAATTTTGCCCACAATTTATACTGCCACATATCTTTGGTAAAAAATAACCCAAATTAGTGGAAATTATTTGGTCTTTGTGAAAGTTACAGACTCTACAAACTGTGGTGCGAATTATACAAAATTGATCACATCTGATGTACTGGTGGCCTATCTCATTTCTTGTGACCCGAACAAGTCAGGAAAGTACAAATACCCCCCAAATGACCCCTTTTTTTGAAAGTAGACATTCCAAGGTATTTAGTAAGAGGCATGGTGAGCTTTTTGATTTTGTCATTTTTTCCCACAATTCTTTGCAAAATTAATTATTTTTTTATTTTTTTTCTACAAAATTGTCATTGTAATAGGTTATTTCTCTCACATGGCATGTGTATACCACAAATGACACCCCAAAATAAATTCTGCTACTCCTCCTGAGTATTACCATACAACATGTGTGGGACTTTTACACAGCCTGGCCATTTAGAGAGGCCCAACATGCAGGGAGCGCCATCACGTGTTCTAGGAGCATAAATTACACATCTAAATTGTTGACTACCTATTACACTTTTGAAGGCCCTGGAGCACCAGGACAATGACACGTGACACTGACGTGGCACTGATGACACGTGACACTGACGTGGCACTGATGACAGATGGTACTAATACGGGGCACTGATGACAGATGGCACTAATATGTGGCACTGATGAGAGATAGCACTTATACATGGCACTGATATCACGTGGCACTAATATGTGGCACTGATGAGAGATGGCACTAATACGTGGCACTGATGACAGACGGCACTAATACGTGGCACTGATGACACATGACACTGACACTGATGACAGATGGCACTGATACGTGGCATTGATGACAGGTGGCACTGATGACAGATGGCACTAATACGTGACACTGATGACAGATGGCACTAATACGTGGCACTGATGACAGGTGGCACTGATGACAGGTGGCACTGACTACAGATGGCACTGGGGATGGCATTGGGGACAGATGGCATTGGGGACATATGGCACTTGCAGATGGCATTGGGGACAGATTGCAGTGGTGGCAGTGGGCACAGATGGCATTTCGTTTATTTTTTTTTTTTTAAACTTACGGCGCTGCAGCCGTTCATCTCCCCCTCCTCACACCGCTGTCTCTGTGTGAGGAGGGGGAGCGGCGCTGAGAGATGATCTCGTTTACATATGAGATCATCTCTCATTGGCCAGGGCGATCGCGCTGTAAACGGCCGATGTGATTGGCCGTTTACAGCGATCTGTGATTGGCCGTGTCCGAGGGACACGGCCAACACAGAATTTCCCTGCTGCGCGCTCGTGAGCGCGCACAGGGAACGAGGAAAGTGGAAGCCGTCATATGACAGCCTCCCGGGATTTCACATCCGCACTGTGGCCGTCATTTGGCTACGGCCGGATGTGAAGTGGTTAAAGAGCCGTTGTACAGCTACGACAGCTTGCACAGGGGAGCCAACCTGCCACAGTATAGCTGCAGCGGCTGGTCCGGAAGCGGTTAAAATCGCAGTAGAGTTCCCCTTAAAATCTATACCAGACCCAAACGGCCTGGTATGTTTTTTTGGGGGGGACCCCATGCCGTTTCCTTTCTTAATTCTGTCATAGGGTTCTCCTTAACCACTTCAATACACTGTATTATACACTGTACACTGACTGCACTGTACGTGTGTGTGTATATAAATATACATATACACACACACACACACACTAGACTGCCTGCACTGTATATATAGTCTACACTGAATGCACTGTGTATGTATGTGTGTATATATATTTTTTTTTTACATAAACAGTAGATTTTTCATCAATCGATTACACGATCACAATCGATTACACAATTTTAACATGCGCATGCGCTGTAGATTTGTTCAAACAGTTTTCAATCAATTCCACTACTACTGTTTTAAAAGTTTGTTTGTTTCGGTGCAAAAAATCCGACATGTTGGTTTGTTTTTTTGGCATAAAAATTAGCATTTTGAGAATCAAAATTAGCCTGGTTTCTAATCAGGGTTTGCCATCAGACCCATTCATTATTCCTTCAAAATCTGCAATGCTGTCATTTTTATGTTTTATGTAAACTTTGCAAGATCAGTTCAAAGTTTACAAAACTCAATAAAGTGGAAACAACGTAGGTCATGTAACTTGTTTTGTCATGCGCTTACATATATACTGTACATGCATAACTTTGTTCATCTATAAATGTCACATATTCCTTTACAAAATTTACTTAATTTATTTTTTTGGCCTCTAATGCTGAGAACAGCAGCCAACACCATTCTTGTTTATGAATCTGGTCCAGGATTTATTTTATTGCGCTTTCTACTGGAAATACCGGGCATACTTCAAAGGTCATTGAGGAACTAGAATTTGTTAGCTTCAAAGAGAAACTATTCAAGATTGCAGGATAATGCATGGGAAATCTTCTATGTATGAAAACAATTATAAGACTTAAGCCCCATACACACGCTCGGATTATCCGAGGACCAGGTCCGTCGGATCATGTCCGTCATACTTTTTCCGATGTTGGTTTTCCGTACACACGGTCGGACAAAGTTGTCGGAAAATCCGATCATTCTGAACGTGGTGACGTTTGTTGCCTACGACGGGACTACGTAGAGGCTAGTAGCCAATAGCTTTGGTCTTGTAATGTGATCTGAGCATGCGTAGCACTTTGTCCGTCGGACAACGCTACACACAATCGGATTTGGTGTGATCGGACCGTGTTGTCAAAAAATCTATCCAGCAGGAGATAGGACTTTGTCCGTCGGACAATCCGACGTACACTGTCCGATGGTGCATACACACGGTCGGATTTTTCAACAACATTGTCCGATCGGACAGAATCCATGCGAAAATCCGACCGTGTGTATGGGGCTTTAGGCTGTTCGGATGTTCGGCGAATAGCCGAACAAACGGGTCGTTCGGCCCCCCGAACCGACCACAATGCATTGCAGCACTGCACAGTGCATTGCAAGCCCTGATTGACTAAAGCAGTGAAAGCTTCAGCCAATCAGGGCACAGAGCACTATCAGAATCATGATTGGACACTGTCATCATAACTTTATCCAATCATGCGTCTTTAAACCCCTTTAGTAAGAAAGCTACAGCGTGGTACTAGAATACTAGGAGGGTGGCATAGCTGTCCTCCCAGAACCCCACCCCGTGTAGCATGCATTGGGCACACTCTGTGACTGCTGTGTCCTTCAGACACAGCTGATCACAGATCGGCATAAAGGGCCAATCACAGCGGCCCTTTACCATGTGATCAGCTGTGTCCAATTACAGCTGATCACGTGTAAATAGGTTTGCTGCTTATCGGCACTTCTTTCCTCACGCGCTTTGTCTAAGTGAGAAAAGAAGTGCTGGTAACTGGCAAGCCTGTCAGCATACTGTTTACACTGATAATCAGGGCACTGATCATTAGTGTCCTGATTATCAGTGCCGCCTCATCACTGCAGCCTAATCAGCTGCCTCATCAGTGCCCATCAGTGCATTCACACACATCAGTGAAGAAGAAAAATTATTTATTTGCAAAATTGTATAACAGAAACTAAGAAAAATTTTTTTTTCAAAATGTTCTGTCTTTTTTCATTTGTTTTAATGAAAAAAATAAAAACCCAAAAGAAAGCTCTATCTGTCTCTACCTGTGAATGTTATGGCAGCCGCACTCCTTTGTCAAGCCTTGACAAAGGAGCGTGGCTGGCATAACATTTGCAGCGCGCATGCTCGGAAATGCGTCACACTCCAGTGACGTCATTGTCCCACACCGCCCAGCCATCTACGCACTAAGCCTTGCTCTGGGACTATTCACTGCACGGCCGAATTTCCATCAGCAGTGACCAGCGGGGAGACCACTGCCACGCAGCGCTGTCAGTGGAGGGGCCCAACGTCTACATCTGATGACATCCTTTGGGATATCCAAAACCACAGATGTCCCTGTTTTATTCCACATACATGTGAGTTGCCAATTGTATGGTTCTCAATAAATAGTTTTTATGTCTACACTTATGCCGCGTACACACGGTCGGAATTCTCGTCGGAACAGGCTATGATGGTTTTACATGGCCTACACACGGTCACACCAAATTCCGACGGTCAATAACACCACGCCTTAAAAAACGTTAGACTGTACTATAAAAGGGAAGTTTAATGCTTCTGAGCATGCGTCGAATTGTTTCCGAGCATGCGTCGGAATTTTGCGTGTCGGAATTGCATACACACGATCGGAAAATCCGAACAGGTTCTCAATCCAAAGTCCGTCGGAAATTCCGACAGAAAAAGACCATGGTTCAGAAAATCCGATGAAAAGCTCCCATCGGAAATTCCGACCATGTGTACGCGGCATTAGAGGTGCCTCTCTTCTTTGTTTGTTCCTGTAATGGTAGGTAGGGAGAATCTGACCACTAGCCAAAGCCCTGGGGGTGTCCAGCCAGCATAGTCTGTAATAGCAGAGAAACATGTGATAACAAAAAGCCATGAAGAGGATTAGTCTAGTCTAGAGTTAGACCAGCAACATTTTTGGGTTATCCCGATTCATTCCAATAATTACCAACGTAAACCAGTGTATGTTTATTTTAACCAAATTTTAAACCATATTTATTAGATACTTGAATAACCCAACCTGAGATTAAATGTCCCCAAGGCTTTATCCTGATGTGTAGCTCACCATACACTATGCAAACTTTGTCCAGTTGCTAGTGAACCAATAAAAAATTTGCTCCATAGATGGACCTATCGCCACCCTTCTGTCCAACATACTTTTTTTTTTATCCAAACAACTTTATTTGTGTAAAATAAAACATATACAGTTCAAGTGTCAACAGTCAAATACCTCAGTTACAATGAAAAGCCTTCTTCCCTCCATCCCGCTTTCCCGGCATATCAATATACAGACATTATTATTCTTTTTCCATGTCCTTGACCCGCCTCCTTTCTCCACATCAACTGTCTCCTCCCCCCTCAATATCATGAGCACATATCTATGGCATAGTACAAACTTTCAGTCAATTACACATTGTATTTTCTTTCTCCTGATTATAGCATGTTCGTAACAGTTTACCCAGCATTAAATACTACCCAAGAGCCTGTCCAGAACCATATCGTCCGGGGCCAAGCCCAGAGTGTCTAACCACGGTCCCCAGAGCTTCTCAAATTTCTGCGGGCAGCCTCTATGTTGATAAATTATCTTTTCCATTCTGAGAGTGTCTCCTATTTTGGAGGTCCATTCTGTGTGAGTGGGTGGCAATTCAGACTTCCAGTGCATCATTATCAGTTTACGGGCCATAAACAGAGCCCTGGACAGGACCTCTCTTACGTGAGGTTCCCATTCCATTCAGTCTAACAAATTCAGGACGCAGCATCTGGGGTCCCACGGGATTGACACCTAGAACACTGCGTTCAAGGTGTCTATCACCCCCCTCCAATATACATGGAGTTTGGGGCACCGCCACAGCATATGTATCAGGTCTCCATGGTCTCTTTTGCATCTAGTGCAGCAAGGGTCAGGCGACAAGCCCATTTTGTGTAATCTAAGGGGTGTATAGTATACTCTCAGTATAGTGTACAGCTGTGTAAGTCTTTGTGCCACATTCAGTGAGCAAACGGCCACTGACTGCAGTACCTCCTCCCACTGTTCACCGTCCAGAGGCCCCACATCTAGTTCCCACTTACTATGAACAGTCAGAGGATGCTTCGCTTAAAATTTGTTAAGTAGTGTAGTGTAGCTCTGCGAAATGAAGCCTTTAGAGACTTACGCTGCCTTGAGCTGGGAGAGGAGGGGCAGGTCATCCATCTGCCACTCAGAGACCCTTGATTGGGTCCTGAATGCATGTTTAAGTTGCAAGTAATAAAAATGCATGTGTGCTGGCAGTTGAAATCTCTCTCTTATGGTATCGAAAGGCAGAAGATTGCCATTACTAATTATCTGTGCAAGATAGATCACGCCACTCCTCTGCCATCTCTTCCCATGCTGTAGTTTAGCAAGTTCAGGGTATGAGTCATTTGCCCATATGGGGCTGTATTCACTAAAACCTGCCGCCCCCTGAAGGTATTTGGTCTTATTCCACACCTTTTGTATGAGACTATACGTGAGGAAGCTTTTTTGTGGTTTGGCAAAGGCCAATGCTTCAAGCGCGGTTGGGACAGAGTTTCCCCCCCCCCATGGTGTGAAGCATTATGTTTTCTGAGGCGCTGGGGACACGTTCCCCCTGATCCCCCTCAGGAACCATGGTACCTATCAGGTGCTGCATTGGGGATGCCAGATAGTAAAGCCATGGATTCGGCAGAGATAGTCCACCATCCTCCTTGGAGCGTTGTAGGTGCTCTAGTTTTATTCTGGGGGGGCGAGATTTCCATATTAATTCCCTAAATATAGCATTAATTATTCGAAATGTTTTCAGTGGGATCATCACCGGGGAATTATGTAGCATGTATAGCAGTTGGGGCATGAGAATCATTTTAATGAGATTTACTTTACCGGCAACTGACATACACAAGGAAATCCACGTCTTAACCCTATGACGGAATCTCGTCAGCAATGGAGCTATATTAAGTACACCATAGTCTCTAATCTGAGGGGTCACCTGTATCCCCAAATACTTAAAGGAGAGAGCGATAGGTATTTCTCCCACCCGTCTGTCCTGCTGGGGTGGGGGCTCATCTATGGGCATAAGTGCAGACTTGGACCAATTAATCTTGAGTCCTGAGAACTCACCAAATCGGATCACCGCCTCCATCGTATTGCGCAGAGACTGCTCCGTGTCCCCAGCAGGATCACAGTATCATCTGCATATAGCATCACCTTCTCCTAATGGTTACGGTAGCAGAAGCCGGTGATGCCCTGATGGTCCCTAATCCTGATAGCCAATGGCTCTATTGCCAGGGCAAACAGCAGGGGGGACAATGGGCACCCCTGCCGCGTGCCCCGGCCGAGTTCAAATGGCAAGGACAGCCCACCAGCCTCCCGAATGGACGCCTTCGGGCAGTGGTACAGTAACCTCACCCAGGAGATATATTCATCCCCGAAGCCAAAGCGCCTCAGAGTCTCCCAGAGATATGGCCACTCAACACTGTCGAACGCTTTCATAGCGTCTAATGACAAGAGAGCCCTCTTGCCTACATTGTCAGCAGGTGATTGCATGTTAAGGAAAAGCCTCCTGAGGTTTAGCGCTGTCGATTTGTTTGGCATAAAGCCCGCTTGATCTGCATGGACAATGGACTGAACCACTGTATTCAGTCTAAGGGCCAACACTTTAGCAAGTATCTTTATGTCAGACTGAAGCAGGGAGATCCGCCTATACGATGCCGGGTCTACTGGATCTTTGTCAGGTTTTAAAATTAGTACAATATGAGCCTCAGACATGGACAGGGGCAATGCACCTGTTTCTCTGGCCGCATTAAATACCGACAGTAGTTTGGGGAGTAGTACCTCAGAATAATGTTTATATATTCCCATGGGGATCCCATCCCCCCCCCCCCCCCCCCCCCCCCGGGCCTTAGAGTTAGGAAATGTAGCTACCGCATCCTGTAACTCCTCCAATGTAAGTGGGGCATCTAGAGCATCCCTCTGTGCCTCTGTAAGCGTAGGAAATAGTATGTCGTCTAAGTAGTTTGCCAGTTCCTCTGCTCCATAGTTCGAGGAAGGGCGGTATAGGTTTTGATAAAATTCTGCCAGTGTCTGAATTACCAAGTCAGAGGCATGCACCAATTGTCCCCCTGTAGTCCTTATAGTACCTATCACTGGAGATCTCTGCTCAGAGTTCGCTATTCTAGCCAAGAGATGCCCCGTCACTTCGCCTTCCTCAAAGAAGGCAGTCCTAGAAAAGAACCGCTTCTTCTCCGCCGATGAGGCCAGCAAATGGTCATAGGCAGACTGTGCCGCCTGCCAAGCCCCCTTTGTGGCCTCAGAGGGGTCCTGCACATAGTTTGTCTCCAGAGAGTGTACTTGCTGCTCCAGAGCTTCCCTGAGTGACTTGGAGCGTCTCTTAACCTTCGTAACCTCCTTGCTTAGCAACTTTCTCAGAAATACTTTAAACGCTTCCCATTCAAGGAGCACGGATGCTGAATCCGGTTGTGGAGTAAAAAATTTTGATACGCCTCCTTCCACCTTCTCTGGGGCGGTGAGCAACTGGAGCCAAAAGGCATTAAACTTCCATGGAGCTCTGGGGAGTGAGGACAGACATGCAACATTTAATGTTACCACCAGACACGAGTGATCAGACACACATCTAGGTTTGTAAGATATATATGCCACCGAGGGGAGCATAGCACAGTTTCCCACCGCCATGTCTATCCTGGACAGTGACCCGTGGGACTTTGAAAAACATGAGACTGTTTACTGGAAGGATTCCGCTGCCGCCAGACATCCACCCAGCCCACCTCCCGTAGCAATCTAGCCAAGGGGGTCACTCTTAGTGGGTTACATGGTCCCGGTACTGGGTGTTTGTCTAGGGCCGCGTTCAACCAACTATTAAAGTCCCCCACTATCAGCAGCGGGAGCTCCAGCCTCCCCCCCAGAAATTCCAGGAGAAGCCGAAGCACCCGGGCATCAAACGGAGGGGGAATGTATACACAAGCCAAAATACATTTCAATATACCAATACGGCAATGTAGAAAAACAAATCATCCCTCAGTGTCTACTTTTGAAGCATATTCCTGGAAGTCAAGGGATCTGTGCACCACTACACTCACCCCCCGGGAAAAGGAGGTGTGGGTGGAGTGGTACGCCCAGCCTATCCATGGATACTTCAGGCATCCCCTTGTGGCACTCGTAAAGTGCGTCTCCTGCAAACATATCAAGGCAGGGAAAAACTTTTTTAAGCACGTAAATACCATTGTGCGTTTGAGGGGGGAGTTCATGCCCCTAATGTTCCATGAAATTACAGCTGCAGTAGCCATCTTGTGTGGGGAAGTAATAGCACATCCGGGCCCCTAGGCCCCTCAGCATGTGGCCAGATGTCAAAGGCAGTCAGAGTGGGACAGTAAAAGTCAGTTGTGTCATCTGGGTGGGAGAGGGTCATTTCCAGACCTGCACTTGAACTGCAATCAGTAGTATGCTTCAAACTGCATACCAGCCCAACTGGGCCGTGTACCAAAACTTTTGACTGTGCTCGTTGTACCCGAGACCTGTGGGTGTTTCTCAGGTTATGTAAGGATCTCAAGGCCCCCATCTTGGTACGCCTCTTTTCAAACTTTGTCAACATGGCCAACCTTCTCATACATGTCCTGCCGGATGGTGGAGCAGCAAAACAATTCTGCTGTATCCCTGCAGGAAAACACTTACCCCCTATCGGCATATGGGAGGGTGCATGCATCTCAAAAATTCACAGTTCTCTTCCTTGCTTTTTAAACATGGTAACAGTGTTCCCCGGCAACTAGGAGAAAAATAAGTGGGCACTTGGGTGCCCAATGTTACTATCATAACAAGATTCATCCAACTAGTCCTGCAATTATTGCTGTAACATGTTAGTGCCACAATGCAGCGCTGTTAAATTACCGGTCAGAGTACCCATGGATAGTCAGTCACCCTCTGCCTCAGCACGACGGTGGCGCAAGGCTTGTTCGTTATGGTCAAGCCAGGCTGCCGCTTCCCTGGCTGAATCGAAAAATTGTGCGTGACCATCAGCAGTCACCCTTAGTTTTGCCGGATACAGCATGGCGTATGGTAGTTGCAGGGCCCTCAGGCGTTTCTTTACCTCTCCGAATTTTGCTCTGGCCTTCTGGACTTCAGCTGAGAAGTCCGGGTAGAATGACACCCGGACACCATTAAACTTGACGTTCGCCTTTTCTCGTGCGCAACGCAGGATTGCTTCTCTGTCTCTGTAGTGTAACAGCTTGGCCAGCATGGATCTGGGGGGAGCCCCCTGTGGGGGGGGCCTACCTGGTACTCTGTGGGCCCTTTCCACTGTGTAAAATGGGGAGAAAGAATCTCTGCCAAAGATTTCAACCAGCCAGTTTTCCACAAATGTAGTGGGGTCTCTGCCCTCTGATTTCTCAGGCAAACCAACAATACGCACATTGTTCCTGCGTAAGCGATTCTCGGAGTCCTCAGCTCTGTTGTATGTATCTTGCGCCAGTCTGTGTGCAGCCCTGGCCTCCCGCACTAAGGGGGGTAATTTATCCTCAATGTTGCTGACTCTGCACTCCACAGCAGTAGCCCTTTCTCTCATTTTTTGCAGATCTTGCCTTATAAATGAGACCTCTTCTCTCATGCTCCCAAGTTGCACTTTCATGTCATTCACAGATGCTGTGCACAACTGACCAGCTTTTAAAATCGTTGCTAGTGTAGGTTGCTCCAGGGACTCCTCATCATCTGCTGTATGAGGGGGGGAGGGCGGGTGGCCAGCATCCTCATGGTTGAGGCCTGTGCTGCTATCAGTGTCCTGACCCCAGTCTGCTTGTGTAAACAGCTCCCTCCCCTCAGGCCTCTGTGTTTCTTCCAAGGCTAGCGTGCCCCCCGGGCCCTGTAATTTTTGTGTGTAAAACAGCATGTCCCGGTATTGTTCCTTACCCTGAGACTTTTGGGCCTTCTTGCTGCTTTCTCCTTTGAGCCTGTCTGCTGTCCGTGGAGTGCGCTGTGATAAGGCTGCCGACGCTGCGGCGCCATCTTGGGCATGCGGTCCCGTCATCTCCGGCGGGCCTCGGCGGGTTTTCCCCCGGGTGCAGAGGGCCGGTGGTGGGTCCGGGAGGGGCTGCAGGTCGGTAGCCAGCTGGGTGGCCAGAAAAAGCAAGTTTGTAGCTGCCGGGGAAGGATCAAAGTACGGATCAAGCAGGAGCTGTGAGAAGTGTGTCCTCTCACATGCCGGTCTTGGCCACGCCCCCCCAACATACTTTGATTGACAAAATTTAATTAGACCGATTGAAAATTGTTGTCTAATTCGATGGTGTATTGTTTAGCTGAAGGTCAATATGTATTGAAGGGCAGTACCAACTGTACAACACAGAAAGGTTTTGTGCTGGGTCCCCTTCATTTATCAATCCTTCATATAGTGCATCTGGAAAGTATTCACAGCGCTTCACTTCCTCCACATTTTGTTATGTTACAGCCTCATTCCAAAATTCATTAAATTCATTTTTTTCCTCAAAATTCTACAAAAAATACCCCATAATGACAACATGAAAGAAGTTTGAAATCTTAGCAAATTTATTAAAAATAAAAAATCACATGTACATAAGTATTTACAGCCTTTGCTCAATACTTTGTTGAAGCACCTTTGACACCAATTACAGCCTAAGTCTTTTTCAGTATGATGCTACAAGTTGGCACACCTATTTTTGGGCAGTTTGCCATTCATCTTCCCAGGACCTCTCAAGCTCCATCAGGTTGGATTGGGAGTGTTGGTGCACAGCCATTTTCAGATCTCTTCAGAGATGTTCAATTGTGTTCAAGTCTGGGCTCTGGCTGGGCCACTCAAGGGCATTCACAGAGTTGTCCCGTAGCCACTTCTTTGTTGTCTTGGCTGTGTGCTTAGGGTCATTGTCCTATTGGAAGATTAACTTTTTCCCCAGTCTGAGGTCCAAAGCACTCTAGAGCAGGTTTTCATTAAGGATGTCCCTGTACATTTCTACATTCATCTTTCCCTTAACCCTGACTAGTCTCTCAGTTCCTGCTGCTGAAAAACATCCCCACCACATGATGCTGCCACCAACATGCTTCACTGTAGGGATGGTATTGGCCAGGTGATGAGCGATGCCTGGTTTCCTCCAGACATTACGCTTGCCATTCAGGCCAAAAAGTTCAATCTTCAGTCCTTCATGTGCCTTTTGGCAAACTCCAGTTGGGCTGTCATGTGCCTTTCTACTGAGGAGTGGTTTTGGTCTGGCCACTCTACCATACAGACCTGATTGATGGAGTGCTGCAGAGATGGTTGTTCTTCTGGAAGGTTCTCCTCTCCCCACAGAGAAACGCTGGAGATCTGTCAGGGTGACCATCGCGTTCTTGGTCACCGCCCTGACTAAGGCCCTACTCCCCCGATCGCTCAGTTTGGCCGGGCGGCCCGCTCTAGGAAGAGTCCTGGTGATTCCAAACTTCTTCAATTTATGGATGATGGAGGCCAATGTGCTCATTGGGACCTTCAATGCTGCAGAAATGTTTCTGTACCCTTCCCCAAATCTGAGCCTTGGTATAATCCTGTCTCGGAGGTCTACAGACAATTTCTTGGACTTCATGGCTTGGTTTGTGCTCTGACATGCACTGTTAACTGTGGAACCTTATATAGACAGGTATGTGCCTTTACAAATCATGTCCAATCAACTGAATTTACCACAGGTGGACTCCAATCAAGTTGTAGAAACAGGAGGCACCTGAGCTCAATTTTTAGTGTCATGGCAAAGGCTCTGAATACTTATGTACATGTGATTATTTCATTTTTTATTTTTAAGATTTCAAACAAACCTCTTTCATGTTGTCATTATGGGGTATTTATGAATTTAATCAATTTTGAAATAAGGCTGTAACAACAAAATGTGGAAAAAGTGAAGCGCTGTGAATACTTTCCGGATGCAATGTAACAAGTCCCACCTTTAGCATTAGTGTGCATATAAACTTTAGCTAGATATCCTTATCTAAAAATCACTTTTTACAGTATATTTATATATTAAAAATTTAAAGGAATGCATCCTCTATTGTAAAATTGTCTATTATTTTATTCGAATGTTGCGCACAGTATGTGGTCATTTTTTGGCATACAAGTAGAAAGTACTATAAAGAATTTCACCTGCGGTCCAGTCCAAAGTATTGGATTTTTTTTTTCCAGTCAGGTCAAGCTTAACAATGCCAGTTTAGTTATTTTGAGTGGATAGATAAAAGGCATATACCATATACGGTAATTACAGTATATTAGCTTTGAAGTACAGTGATCTCTTAAATTAAAATGTTACCTCTTCTTAACCACTTACCCACTGGGCACTTAAACCCCCTTCCTAACCAGACCAATTTTCAGCTTTCGGTGCTCTCACATTTTGAATGACAATTACTCAGTCATGCAATACTGAACCCAAATGATTTTTGTGTCCTTTTTTTTCACACAAATAGAGCTTTCTTTTGGTGGTATTTAATCACCGCTGGGTTTTTAAATTTTTGCGCTATAAATCAAAATATACTGAAAATTCAGTAAAAAAAAAAAAAAAAAATTCTTTGTTTCTATTAAAATTTATTGCAGAGTATTGACGAGTATTGGCGAGTATTGGCAGAGTATTGACGAGTACTGGCAGAGTATTGCAGTGTTGCACAGTGGTGGCAGAGAGTTGCACAGTGGTGGCAGAGCGTTGCACAGTGGTGGCAGAGCATTGCACAGTGGGTGCAGAGCGTTGCACAGTGGGGGCAGAGCGTTGCACAGTGGTGGGAGAGCGTTGCACAGTGGTTGCAGAGCGTTGCACAGTGGTGGCAGAGCGTTGCACAGTGGTGGCAGAGCGTTGCACAGTGGTGGCAGAGCATTGCACAGTGGTTGCAGAGTATTGCACAGTGGTGGCAGAGCGTTGCACAGTGGTGGCAGTGTATCTGTCAATGACCAGCGCTGTGGGCACTACACATCCAGCCCACAGCGCTGGTCCCATTTCCCCCCCTTTCCGCTTCTCCCCTCTCACTGTACCGATCGGTACATAGAGGGGAGGGAGGAACCGGCGTCATGACGTGAAGCTGGTTTGTGTACATGTGATCGCTCCGTCATTTGACGGAGCGATCACGTGGTAAACGGCCGCTATCAGCGGCCATTTACCGTGATCCGTTGATGCGCCGGGTCCTCGGGACCCGGCGGTCACGGATGTTCCCGGGAGCAAGTTTCTGGGAGGACGTGCGTAGGACGTCCACCCAGGATAAGCTGACCGCGCTGTAGCCGTCTTTCGGCTATGGCCCGGTCGGCATGTGGTTAATCTTATAAAGTAACAACAGTTAGATATGGTAATTAAACCTGGGAAGAGAATTAGAATACTATATGTATGTAGGGTTGCCACCTCATCACTTTAAAACCGAACACATATTAATTACACAGGTTCTGAGGCTAATTTATTGCAGATAAGGCACTAAGTTAGTTTAATTACCATCTTAATCAGCCACAGAACCTGTGTAATTAATATGTGTTTGGTTTTAAAGGGATGAGATAGCAACCCTATATATATGACTGAATCTCTTAAAGCAGGGGTCTCCAAACTGCAGCCCTTTGCTTTCATCTGGCTCTTGGCAGTATTCCTCCAACTGATACAAATGACGAGGCACCATTCCTTTCATTGACACAGATGGGGTACTATCCCTCCCACTGATACAAACCATGGGGCACTATTCCTCCCACTGACACCAACAATGGGGCATCATTCCACCCACTGACACCAACAACGGGGCGCTATTCCTCCCACTGACACCAACAACAGGGCGCTATTCCTCCCACTGACACCAACAACAGGGCACTATTCCTCCCACTGACACCAACAATGGAGCACTATTCCTCCCACTGACGCCAGCAATGGGGCGCTATTTCTTCCACTGATGCCAACGATGGGGCACTGTTCCCCCCACTGACAACAATGAGGGGGCACTGTTCCTCCCACTGACACCAATGATAAGGCAGTATTCCTTCCATTGACTCCAATGATCGGGCACTATTCCTCCCACTGACACCAACGATAGGGCACTATTGAAGGTCCATTAGAGAACTTTCCCCTTACTTTCTATTCTGGAGATAGATAGATTTTAAGTCACTAAATCTCCAGAAATCGCAACGGAATGGGAATGAAATCGGAGTGCAAAATCGCACTTAAAATGCAAGATTTGGAAAACGCATCAATGGGAAACTAGGCTCACACAAAGTATGGAAAGCAAGAAAGGTTAAGAAGGCTATACGGGGCAATTTTCTTTCCTGCAATCACTGTGTTGATGGGAAGATCCCTCCTGCTGAGCCATTGAATTCTTAGAACACAGTGAGTATTGCTAGCGGCTATAACAGCCGCTAGCAATAATCACATGTAAAATCTGACAGGCTGCTTGCACCCAAGTTGATTTATCGATCACCTTGGGTACATTCAGCCTACCCATACATGGTTCGGATCTTGGCTGCTTCAAGCAGGAACGGTCTATGACTGGCTTTAGAAATTCTTATCTGTGTACTTTGATTTGGACTAGGGTGGGAGGATCAGCCAGGTAACTTTTGCATCTGCCAGAAAAGTTGGAAAGGTTTATTTTCTCACCCATTCATTATGAATTAGTTTCCAATGCACTGCAACAGATAAAAACACATGTATGGCCTTTTTTTTTTTTTTTAAAGGGTAACTCCACTTTCGTGGGGGAAAAAATAGCAAATAAAGAAAAATAATATAGTGTTTACAATTGCGACACAAGTTATATTGTAATTGAATGTTATTAAAAATGACCTTTCCTTTTCAATCTGCAGCCGCTGTATTTTTCTATAAATGCAATGCAATATGGCTACCTGGAGGTGTTCTGTACACAGAATGTGTACAGAACGCCCCCAGAGACATCATTTCTTGCTTGTGTGATTGGCTCACCAATTTTCCCAGATGTCTGCCTAAGATACAAGTCAGATTTCAGGCATCCCCTGCAACAAAAATTTCAGTTTTGGTGAGATACTCCCAATAGGAACAGGTCTAACCTGTATTTTGTACCTGAAAGGTTCTCTGAATGCCACATTATGCAGTCATGTCAAGACTTGAAAATAAACAAAACAAAATCACACTCAAGCTTTATCTGTTGGTACAGAGTAATCACACTGCTGAAATATTTCCTTAATCTCTGGAATGGTTTCACTAGCAAAGTGTTTGCATAACTTTCAGGTCTAAGAGATTTATCCACTTAAAGCGGTTGTATAGCCGTTTTTTTTTTTAACTACCTGCAAGACAAAGCCATAATGAGCTAGTATGACTAGCATACTAGCTCATTATGCATCACTTAGCTTAGATCGGGGCCCCCGATGCCGCCCTCGACTCCCCCTCCAGCTGCAGCCATCTCTCCACAGACACCCTTTCGGGTGTATCGCGCTGTGATTGGCCAGAGCAGCGAAGACCTCGCTCCGCACATGCGCGCGGGAGACTTCAACTTTGGCGAGCCGAAGTTGTGAATGGGGATTAACCCTGTGAATGCGCCGCGCGCCGTAGACAACAGTGTAAAACGTTTTTTGCAAATATCTCCTAAACCGTGCAGGTTTAGGAGATATTTCTTGTACCTACAGGTAAGCCTTAATCTAGGCTTACCTGTAGGTGCAAGTTGTAATTGAGGGTATACTACCCCTTTAAGGACCGAGCCTCTTTTTGAAATTTGTTGTTTACAAGTTAAAAACACTTTTTTTTGCTAGAAAATTACTTAGAACCTCCAAACATTATAAAAAAAAAATTCTAACAGCCTAGAGAATAAAATGGCGGTCGTTGCAATACTTTGTCACACTGTATTTGCGCTGCGGTCTTTTTAATTAAAAAATAAGACAACAGTAAAATTGCCTGCTCGTGGAATAGCGACAAACTTTTACCCTTAAAACTTATAAAAAAATGTACAGGTTGCATCTTTTGAGTTACAGAGGAGGTCTAGGGTTATAATTATTGCTCTCGCTCTACCGATCGCAGCGATACCTCACATGTGTGGTTTGAACACCGTTTTTAAATGCAGGCGCTACTCACGTTTGCATTCGCTTCTGCACGCGAGCTCGGTGGGGAGCATTTTACTTTTTATTTTTACACTGTTCTTTGAAAAAAAATAAATTGTGTCACTTTTATTCCTATTACAAGGAATGTAAATATCCCTTGTAATAGAAAAAAAGCATGACAGGACCTCTTAAATATGAGATCTGGGGTCAAAAAGACCTCAGATCTCTCATATTTACACTAAAATGCAATAAAAAAATGGTAATGGTATGGAGACGGGTGGGGGCCATCTTCCCCTCACTCATCTCCATGCCACTGACGTGAGAGCAATCGATCGCCTCCGCCGCTGCCGATGGCTCCGGTAAGTGGTGGAGGGCAGCGGAGCACAGCGGGAGGGGGGACCCTCTCCCGCCACCCATAAAAGTGATCTTGCGGTGAATCCGCCGAAGAGACCACTATTATCGGAAACCGGACCGCCGGCCGAAAAAGATGATGATGGGGTTATGGCAGCTACGGTATTCCTCTTCAAACTTAGGACCTATATCGGTGTGCTGCGGTCCGGAAGTGGTTAAGGAGGAAAAGCCTGTCACAGTAATGTAATTCTAGGGGGATCACTGTTGAGGTTAAAGGGAGCATGCATTACAAAGGAAGTACTGCAAACCCTGATTCTTTATATGGAAGTACTGGGGACCCTGGTTCTTAATATGTTGGTGTACAGCAGTGAGATCTTCACAATAGAGTTTCTGGTTCATCTTTTATTGCAAAGGAGCCTTGTTCCTTTTGTTATGAAAGCAAATGTCTTCATCCTCCCACAGTCATATCTGAAATTTAAAACAAAATAGGGACTAGACAAAGAGGGCTAGATTTACACTATATTGCCAAAAGTATTGGGACGTCTGCCGCACATGAACTTTAATGGCATCCCAGTCTTAGTCCGTAGGGTTCAATATTGAGTTGGCCCACAATATTGAGTTGACCTCACAAATGCGCTTCTGGAAGAATGGTCAAACATTCCCATAGACACACTCCTAAACCTTGTGGACAGCCTTCCCAGAAGAGTTGAAGCTGTTATAGATGCAAAGGGTGGGCCAACTCAATATTGAACCCTACGGACTAAGACTGGGATGCCATTAAAGTTCATGTGCGTGTAAAGGCAGGAGTCCCAATACTTTTGGCAATATGGTGTACATCTAGCCCTCTTTTGGGCTAAATGGGATATTGTGCTAAACCTGTAAGTAAATAGAAAACCAGAACCTTCGCTAAGTGGAAGAGGGGATTTGATAATAAAGTTGGCAGTGCCTCTATCCAAGACAGGGCCACTGTGAACAGAAGGGATTCACTTCCTAGGAAATTAACCAGTAATCTAATCAAAGTAATTGGGAGCAGAAGAACTACTACAACCAGAAAATAACATTAATCATAATTATATAGATGTATAGAAATAATACAAGCTTTGTATAAGAAGAGATTAATGACAGTACATACATCAATTGTACAAACCTATCAGCAAAAGGCCAGATAGGTGTCCTGGTGGAATTGTGCACATATACCCAGGTAAATATAATTATTAATAGAGATACTGGCAGCTGAATATCGCAGCAAAATCCAGTTGCAGGGGCCCCTGAGGATGATGCAGCATCTGTCTTTGTTTGAGAGACCTGAAGACAAGATCAGCAATTACTGGGAGATCCTTTAACTCTTGTCCGCCCAGCCTGGAATAGAACTTCTCACTGGCAGGGTCTAAACAGGTTCCTGAAGTTTGTTACACTTAAACAAAGTAATCCTCAAATTGATTCAATCAGACCAAAAAACACTGCTTTCAACTTTGATAGGCTTTTCCTGAATCTACAGGCCACGCATGATTGCGTAGACTCCCGTGTAGTAGTCAGCCTGGATGCCGCCAAGGCATTTGATTCTGTTAAGTGGGAGTATTTATGGGAATGCCTACGTAGATATGGGTTTGGCCCCAAATTTATTAAATGGGTACAACTGTTATATCAATCCCCTCTCGCTAGGATACAAATTAATGGCAAGCTTTCGGATCCCTTCCTCTTATATAGACGTACACGGCAGGGATGCCCATTATGCCCGTTACTCTACGCCCTGGCAGTGGAATCATTGGCAATAGCCATTAGAGCACATCCAGACATTAGAGGTCTGCAACTGCAAGCAAGAACTCTGATCGAGACAATCAGCTTGTACGCTGATGATATGCTGTTGTACCTGGAGGATACGGGAAGTTCTTTGACAGCGGCTTTGGGTCTTATCTAAAAATGCGGAGCATTCTCCAGTCTACAGATTAACTGGGATAAATCTCAGATTCTCCCATTAGACATTGGTCCCCCCACTGCCCACCAAGGCAGCTTACCATTATGGCACACAAGTCAAATTTAATATCTGGGTGTTCCGGTTAGTCAGTACCCTGCAGAATACGTTAGACTTAACCTGGAACCCCTATTCACAACGCTCAAATTGAAAACTCAAACCGTGTCTCAACTCCCCCTAGGGGTTATGGGGCGTATCAACCTGGTAAAGATGATTTTGCTGCCAAAACTTCTTTACATATTCTGTATATTTAAGTCCATGGACTTTATCCTTAATTCTTTCATCTGGGGGACACTCAGCATAAATGCTCTTGACGTGCCCTTAAAAACCCTACAGATATGGGAGGCACCGCTCTTCCTGACCTTCAATCCTACTATATAGCCTCCCAGTTCTCCCATTTTTTTTTACCTTGATAAGGACGATAAGGACTACTACCTAGCCTTAGCGTGTGCACGAACCCCCAGATTGACTGCACACCCCTTTCAAATTCTGCTCAGAGGTGCCAGAGACCGAACGCATCTGGGGGGTCAACAGGGCATGGTCTATCGTCATTCTAAAATATGTGACGTAACGTTAAACAAAGTAAAAGCGCTGGTACTCATGCCCACACAACTTTGTGGGACAATTCTAACCTTCCGGAACTACTTACCATTCCTGATGCAGAATTGTGGATTGCCCATGGGGTTATATTTCTCTTTCAAGTATTTGATAGCACTGGAGTCAGGTCATTTCAGGATCCCAAATTTTTTAATTTGAATAACTACGTTTTTTGCTTTCCTCCAGATTCGCCACGCACTGCGTACCCAGTTCGGGAACTCTCACCCTGATATTACTCCACTATATCCTTTGGAGATCTCCCAGGGCACTGATCCCAAAAAGTTGATATCTGTATTTTACAGTTACCTTCTCCAACCTACAGCGGCAGAGTTGACCCTTAAACTTAAAACAAAGTGGGAGGTGGACGCGTCTTGCATCTTGAAAACTTGTCTCCCCAAAATGATCTGACAGACTCACGCAGCTATATATACTTCACAAAGGCTTTATTACTCCTATCCGTTTAAATATAAATAAAACCAGCCAGGAGATGTGGAGAGTCTGGGGGTTCTTTTTACCACTTATTATGGACGTGTACGATCATTCAGTGCTACTGGACACAGATTGTGCAGTTCCTGAACGATCGCATGGGTTCATCTTTGACTTTATGTCCTAAGCAGTGTTTACTGGGAATACTTCCTGAACAAGAAAGTAATCATCATAATCACACTTTCCTACATGAAACACTGTTTATGGCCAGATACATGATAGCAAGTATGGCTTCAGGCCTCCCCACCTACATTTAGAGACTTGATGAGGGCTATTAACCAGTCTATAGCCTCCCTGGTGGTATGATTATGTCAGATTTTTGCATCTCAAAGCAGTAAAATTATTTTGCATAGAAATTTGGCATCTATATTGTAGGCCTGTAATTCTTAGCAATAACACACCAAGAGTCTAGTAGATATCCCGGGTATAATGAAGTTTAAAACAAAATCATAAATTATAATAAATAAATATAAATAATAATAATATAATAAATAATAAAATGAATTTCCCCACGATTCACTATAGCTTAATTCTGCAAGTGTTCTAATTTACTATCGCTGTTTTCTAGCTGGTCTAAAACCACTTTTGACGTAAAGGGACACTTTTTGGTTGCTATGGACTATCTCCAGTTTCCAGGCAGAAAGAACAGTATATACAATATAAAACTGCATGCAGGGCATTGGCCAAAGCACTGGGGACAAAAAGGATGTGAAATAATTTCATACAGTAATGTAATCTGTAAGATTACAGTGTACTGTATGTAGTATGATTTTTCACTTTTTTGAATTTGCCGCCGGGCTCCGCCCAGTGCATTGCGACACTCGCAGGGAACAGAGCCCAGCACAGAGAGGCTTAGGGCGGAGGACAGAGCCCGCGGACACAGCGGGGGGGACATTGCAGGATCCTGGGGATAAGGTAAGTATACTGCTAATGGTGCTGAAATTTAACCCTGATGCCGCATACACACGAGCGGACTATCCGCTCCGGCAGACTTTTTCTTCCCAAAAGTCCGGCGGACTTAGTAAGAAGTTTTGACTCAAAATTATCCGCCGTCATCTGGGGGTCTTGTTCCGACTTTGGGGGTCTTGTCCCGCTCTTCTGTTCTTCTTGCCGAGCCTCCGCTATCTTCTTATATCTTTTTACTAACGGTGGCCCGGGCTTCTGTCGCTGCCGCCTTCTTTTCTTCTTCCTGTCAACATCGAAAGGAAGAAGAAAACCGCCAGGGAGGTTAACTTACAAAAATGTTATACAAGCACAGAAAGTTCACTGCTAAATACCACAAAATATGGGATTGTTGGTGGGACGCAGTATTCACCTGCACAGGAGAAGAATTGAATGCAAACTGAGTACTGTAGTTGTGTTATATGCATAGTAGGCCCCTCTTATTCTTTTGCTTTGTGCTGCCCAGGAATTCACAGACCCTTGAACGTTTACATACTCACTGCTTACATCCCGTTTACTTGGTCCACTGTATTTATTTTAGGGAATATGAATACCTTTGAGCCAATTTCCTTGTCTGATGCCAATGGATATTCGTAAATCTATGTTCTTTCTGAGTATTAATTGTAATATTACCTTCTAGAGATATTTAAAATGTTTTTATTACCTCTGTACATGTCTTTTACCTTTCAATAAAAGTTTGTTGGATTTAAAAAAAAAAAAATCCACCAAAAACGCTCAGCTCAAGTTCGAATACAGCTTAAAACACAACTTCATCCAAAATTATTTTTTTTGTAATTACTGTTCATGTTTTCCACTCTAAGCCTAGGTTCACACATATGTAGTGTGGGAAAGTCAGTGATCCCTGCGCATTTCAATCGCACTGTGGTTGCAATCCACTGAGGGTGTCAATCCAAAGTCAATGATACCCCAAAGGATCGCAAACACAGTGAACACACATAACTTAACCAGTTCCCCCATTCTAAAGCCCCATACACACTATTAGATTTTCGGCAGATTTTTGTCTTCAGATTTACCAAAACCATGTAGTGCAAGGGCCTGCCTGATTGGATACAAATTTAAACTCTTCAGGTTTGTCCTCATATTATATGGTTTTGGTAAATCTGAAGACAAAAATCTGCAGAAAATCTAATAGTGTGTATGGGGCTTTAGACTGGGGGAACTGGTTAAGTTATGTGTGTTCAGTTCCTAGGCTTTTTGGTCCCAGCCAGCCCACCTGTGCTATAGAAAGGGGGAAGGCTGAGGTCCAGGGTCCTTGGTTGGTTTTGTTCCTGCTCTCGGCTCATGGTATTGGGACTATTGCGCCTTAAAGTCCACTGAAGGCACCAGGATTTTTGGAAGACATCCAAGCCATGGAGAAAACCAACATGGACTACCACTTCATGGAGGTATGTCTGGGCAGCTACACTACTGTAGTTAGGGTTAGGGAATGGACATTGTTCATATTGGACTGTAATGTTGAAGTTTTGAGAGGAAAGTTACATTAACTGTTCTAAGCCTGGTCTGAAATTATTCAAACAGGTGCGTGTGGGGTCTGACGTATCTAAAGTATTAGGGTCTGTAAAGCACAAAGTGGCATGAAGATACACTACTTCAAAAGGGTTAACTCGGCAAGACAAGGAGAAGGAATGTAGTTGCTAAGAGTAAACCAGCACAAGTTTGAGACACCAAGCAACCAGTCATTAAGCATGTTACCTGGTAAGGTGACAGGTCCTCTGGTAGCAAGGGGGGCAACGTCTAGCCCCCCCCCCCCCAGCGGTCGGTATCCTATAGTAACTGGATCTGAACCCACATTATGGAGATCTATGACCTGGTCACTAGGTATGGAAAGGAAGGAGTTAACAAGCATGTCGGTGGGGGCCCCATTCGGTTACTGGGAGTGAGGCAACAGAGGTACGCTGGACTGGTGAAGTAGGAGCAGACTCAGCACGTCCCTCTTAATGCAACATCTACTAAAGTTAGAGTGTGTAATGACATTGGACAAGACGCTTCACAGGGGAACTTTTTATGTTTTATTACTACACACAGTGAAGGTTCATCTCTAAGTCAGGGAACTGCCTTAATTTTTGATTTTTCACAGGACTGCAGTCTCCGCCTGGTCCCGAGCATTGATGAGCACGCTCCGTGCAAAAGGAACCCATGCATCCAGGGCAATTAAGCCCTGCCCACAACTGTACAGTGGAATCTTTTATTTTTTTCCAGGAATCAGATTTGTTCAGAAGTTTAATCATCAGGGGTAAGGTTTAAGTTCAACTTACCGACGAGCCTGCAACCAACAGAATTATCCTGTCTAACAGTATGCGTTACAAACATGGGTTTAGTTTGCACAAAATCGCAAATACATGCGTAAGCTGCAGAGCCATGTCATGGCACCCCAGTATTATCTGCAGTCCTAACTCTACATTCTGAGAGCATCCACAGTAGAAGTACTTGGATTATAATGGATAAGCAGAGGGCAGGTGAGCCTAGAGGGAGACCGTCCTCCTTAAAGGCACAGGGGTGCACTGGACACCCAACATATAGCAAAGGTATCCAGTGCGTCCCCTCACCAGTATTCCAACAGTACAAACAAATGGCCACTGCCCCCACCCATAAATGGCCTTTGCAGCAAGGAGCTCATGGAAGGGCGACGCATGTCAAACAAAACCTTACCCCTGATGATTAAACTTCTGAACAAATCTGATTCCCATTTCAGCTTACCGACAATCCTGCAACCAACCAAATTATCCTGTCTAACAGTATGTGCTAAAAACAGGGGTTGAGTTTGCACTAAACCCCTGTTTTTAACGCATACTGTTAGACAGGATAATTTGGTTGGTTGCAGGCTGGTCGGTAAGTTGAGCTGGGAATTACTCTGGTTTTGTTTGACATGCATCACCCTTCCATGTGCTCCTTGCTGCAAAGGCCAGTTATAAGTGGGGGCAGAGGCCATTTGTTTGTAGGTTTTTAGTAACATCCAGGTTTAAAAGATGTATGCAAGGGTATAAAATGACAGACATTTAGGAGGTAGAGTAAGTCTGCTAGAATGCAAATATTTTATATTTGACTGTATGTTTAGGAATAAAAAAAAACCTGCATTCAACAAAACACATACACAGAGCATATGGTGCACAGGACCAGGAATCCAAGTAATTATGCATGGTAATTAGTTATATTTATAGGCTTCCTCCCCAGCAATAATGCATTTATTCTTTACTATAAAACAAACACTCATTAGACTGTCATGAAAAGGGATGGGCTCATGGCACTGTGTGTAAATGATATTGATTAAACAAACAGTAACATTGCAAATTGCTGTTTTATACTCAATATGAAACAGAACAGACTGCAGAGATATTAAATAACACGGTCAGTGTACCCGGCCTCATCTATAAATAATCAACTCCAGTTCCTTGCTGCTCTTTAGCACTAAAAGCTTTTAACCCTTCAACATGTCTTCAGTGCCAATGGAAGGATCTTAGGTACATTTATGTAAACTTTTAACAGCCACATCTGTCAACACTTTAGTGAATGTTTAGTGTAGTGGCAAATATCTGGTTCTATCTTCTGTATTATCTGATACACACTCCCCAGTGTACTGTATGAAGGATTTACCTGTCTTGCGGTCTTTAGAATCTTCAGGTTGATGAACATCCAGCTACTCCACAACAGTTGACTCTGCACACTTATCCTACTGAACAGTCATCTTGTCCTTAACCTAGTTACATCTTCCTTCTAAGGGGAAATAAACTAAAAAGTTCAGGAAACTCTACCTATTCCAAAACCCCCAAAAATGTATTGTCTTGAATTTCTCCTGAAAAATAACAGTACTTCCACGGTGGCACCATGTACTTCCATAGTGGCACGCCTACACCTAAAACCTCATATAGATGTATATTTGCAGTGTGAGATCTAAGGCACTGCTGCCTCTGACTGCTAATTTGGAGTTAGACTTAAGGAGGTTACTGTGCCACTCGCTGTGCTCCTTAGTGGACTAAGAAACAAAACCCTGCTTCTACCAAGATGGCAGCCTCCACAGTGTTAACAAGGCATTGTAATTTATTAATGGGTAACGATCCACTGCAGGGAGACTGTGGGCAATACTAATGAATAGTGCCTTGCCCTATGCATGCCTTCTTTTTTTGGATACAGCTTCTAGAGTTCAGTTCCTCTATATTTCAAGTTTGTTCCTCCAAGTTCCCCCACTTTCCACCTCTCCATACTCCTCCCTGAACCTATTTTTTAAAAATTTTAAGCATACAGTCATGGCCCCCCTGCATTTCTGTCAGATGCACCACTTCGCCCAGTGTTTATTTCTTTTGTTTGTATTGATATGGCACAAAAAAGTGGAGAAACAAAAAGCCAACTCTGACACATTCCATGCAAAAACTCTAAAAATGGACTAGACAGAATTTTTTGGTACCCTAAAAGTATTATTTGGTAGCAGACCCCTTGGAAAAAATAACTGAAATCAACCGCTTCCTGTAACCATCGAGTTTCTTACACCTCTCTCTACTGGAATTTTGGACCACTCTTCTTTCGTCAAATGCTCCAGGTCTCTCAGATTGGAAGGGCTCCTTTTCCCAACTGCTGTTTAAAGATCTCTCCACAGGTGCTCCGTGGGATTCTATGCCCGGAAGTGGGTGCAAATATCTGCACTCTCCTCCCCCCTGAAAGGTGCCAAATGTGACACCGGAGGGGGGGAGGGTTCCGAAAAGCGGAGGTTCAATTTTTGTGTGAACCTCCGCTTTAAGTGTTAAAATAGTCTCTAATGTCCTAATGCAAACTAAAAGAATCCCTCTCTCTTTGAAAAGAGCTACTGTAGTATAAATCTCTGAATATATCTATCTGTGGTGACAGTGTGTACAGACGTTTATTTAGATTTACAATTTTCATTGCTGTTATTGTGAAGGGTTGATAGGCCCAAAGTTATCTGGTGGCAGTTTGGGGTGTAATTGGTTAATTGCTGTTAACTACTCCCAATGACAATCGCTCTCAAGTCTGTTGTCACATTGTTGTCCCACAAGCTGGAAAATATTTGTGCAGGATGAGGCTAAAGCCGCGTACACGCGATCAGATTTTCCGACGTACACGCGATCAGATTTTCCGACGGGAAATGTGTGATGAGAGGCTGTTGGCGGAAAATCCGACCGTTTGTACGCTCCATCGGACAATTGTTATCGGATTTCCCGCGGACAAATGTCTGTTGTTGGATTTTCCAAGTGTGTGTACACAAGTCCGTCGGACAAAAGTCCAAAGTACAAACACGCATGCTCATCAGCAAGGACGAGCCAGAAGCGGTCTGTCTTGTAAACTAGCGTTCATAATGCAGAATTAACATTTGTGACGTGGCAAATTATGAAATCTCGAAATGCAGCGCTTATTCTCTTCTTCTTTAATGGGATAATAATGAAGCTGCTTTGCTGGTGATACTGGTGGAGTTATGGCAAACACATTTTCAAAGGCTTTTTTTCTCTAGTGATATCAAGAATAATATATATATATTTTTTTTTGGGCAAGTTATCACAACACCATTATCCAGTAGTTTTTAAGATCGAAGATACAACTATGTTTTGTCCCTTGTCAATTTTACATTGTATTTTTTTAAACGTAACTGCTACTCCCAAACTGTCATTTGAAGAAAAACACATAGCCAAGTAGTATTCTCCACAATTTTTTTATTAAGAAAACAAATAAAATTAGACATGCTATCTGCCAATAGAACTTAATCAAAAAGTGCATTCTATGCATCCAAAAAATATAGAAAATATAACAAATCAAATCATTATTATTCAACCAAAAAATAAAATAAAAGCACGTGTCCTGCTTCTTAATATAGGTGGTCAACAATGCCAAGAGTTGGTAAAAGCAGGGGTCCATTATCCGGAGATAATTCTGAAAATCATCCGGATTATTCTCCTGGAGCTCCCGCAGCAAAGGCATATGACATAATTGGTCACGATTAATAAAGAAACCAATTTTTGGTCCAAGAAATCCTCCTCCTCCTGTTCCTGGACTGGACTTGGGTCAAAGCAATAACTCCAAGGCCAATAATAAATAACACTTTATCTTCTCAGATTACGCAACATGTCTGGTTGACAAACAGCCGTTCAGAAACAAACTGAAAAGCACGAAATGAAAAGCGCAAACTGAAAATCGCGAAATAAAAATTGTGAAATTTAAAGTGCGAATCAACACTCACCAAACTTCTACTAACACGAAATTAGCAGAAGGAGCCCAAAGGGTGGCGCTAAAGAGCTGAAAAAACACGTAGTACGTCACTACGTTCGTGTTTGTTGGCCAACAATTCCTTGCCGTTTGTATGCAAGACAAAATCCAGGCACACGCCTTTGGACAAAAGTCAGAGGTTTTGTCTGAGGAAAATCCGACCGTTTGTACGAGGCTTAAGAGTGTCATTGTTTCGTATCAGTGACAGTGCAGTGTGAGGTTGACCAGTCATTTGTCACAAGTTGGTGAAAAAGGCCATGGTCTGACCCGCATTTGTCACAGTTGTATCTGTTTTTCTTCAAAGACTGAAGCCAGACCATAAGCCTTTTCAGAAGGCAATAAAAGGCAGCCTTCTTTTTTGACAGGTCACCTTTAGGTAGATGCCAGTGGATTAATTATCCACAGGTTTCTAATGTTTTTCAGAAATTCCAGTGAGGAACCCTTCCAAAATGCAGTTCCCATTACTGAGTTTGAAGTAGTATGCCTCCTGCTTATTCTCCACGTTGTAAAATAGATGTAGGGTTAATCAGATTGAGAGGTGTGTGGACCTGGAAGCTCAGGTGCAGGCATTTCATCATTGGCGTCACTTTAAAGATAATCCATCTTAAGGACCTTATTTAGGAACTGAACATTCAGTCTTCAGTTATAAATAGTTACATGGTTACACTGGCTGAAAACTGTCTAGTTCAACCAATAGATAAAATAAACATATAAACATATAACTAGAAAACTGTAATATACAGAACCCCATACCTATAGTCAATGAAGAGGAAGGCAGCCCTATAACTAGTAGTGCAATTTTATCTGGGGGGGGGGGGGGCAATTGGAAATTCTCTAGATCTGAGGTCTCCAAAAAGGCCCTTTGCTTGTCTTTACCTGGCCCTTGACACTATTCCTCCCACTGACACCAACAATGGGGAATAATTCCTCCTACTCACATCAGCGATGGGGCACTATTCCTCTCACTGACACCAATGATGGGGCACTGTTCCTCCCCTATTGATAGACATGTGCGATTAGTTTCATACGAATTTCAGGAAATTTGTAACATTCGTACGAATCCGAAATACAAATTTTTATGCATACGAATTCCGTACGAAATACGAAATTTTGTTTACAAATTTCGGATCCAAATTCATAATAAAAATTCGTAAAGTTACGAAAAGTTTACGAATCTAAAAGTTAAAAACCCAGGAAGTCAGCACAGCACAGGGATGGTTGGAACCCCTCATAATGATAAATTCATCATAACGAAAATTCGTAATTGTTACGAAAAGTTAACGAACCTAAAAGTTAAAACCCCAGGAAGTCAGCACAGGGATGGTGGGAACCCTATGGGAATTTCCATGCTTACGAATTTTATACGAAATATGAAATTTTGTTAACGAATTTCAGATCCAAATTAACAGAAACATGACTGGTGTTTTGTTCACCAATCAGAGAAAGTCAGCATAACACAGGGTTGGTGGGAACCACTCATAATGGGCACAGCGGGTGTACACTCAGACCCGGGAACTCAGCACAGGGATTGTGGGAACCCCTCATAATGGACACAGCAGGTGTACAGACCTGGGAACTCCCCTCATAATGATAAATTCATCATAACAAACTTTCGTTATTTTTTTTACGAAAAGTTAACAAAACTAGCGAAAAGTCGTATTTTGTACGAATCCGAATTGAATTTCGTACACGCATTACGAAATACGATTTTTTTTTTTTTGTACGAAACGAAACAAATTTTTTGCACGTGCCCATGTCTACCTATTGACACCAATGATGGGGCGCTATTCCTCAAACCGAAACGAATGATGGGGCACTGTTCCTCCTACTGACACTGGCGATGGGGCACCACTCTTTCCCATAATACCAAAGATGCGCGCTTTACTCCCACCGACACAGGACAATTTCTACTCCCATTGGCCACAGTCCTGCCCCCCTAAAGTCTGGGGAACCGTAAACTGGCCTTTTATTTAGAAGGTTTGGAGACCCCTGCTCTAGATCAACATTAAACCCAAAAAGGTTGCATTCGTTTTTTTTTTTTGTTTAGGCTTTCTTTCCTTTACTAACACTTTAAATGTGCCCAATGGAATCTTTCTTCTTACAGTGCCTTGAAAAAGTATTCATACCCCTTGACATTTTCCACATTTCATCATGTTACAACCAAAAACCGAAATGTATTTTGGGATTTTATGTGATAGACCAACACAAAGTGGCATGTAGCGATACCCCCAGTTAAGAGGGCCGCTGGTTTGTTTTGGGTCCCTGAGTACAGCTCCACCAACCCCCGGCAATTTTGCTCTACCCGCTCTGGCACAGTTAGTAAAGGGGTATGTATCTATGCACATATAAATATCACTTATACTCTAAGTGTAATGGACTCAAACTCACAAGCAGACTGCTGAGATAAGAATAACTGGCTTTACTTTGGCAGTAAGGAAAGAAATAGTAACATGCATTTAAATATTTGACTTACAACACATTAGCAGGTCCCTGCAATATGCACTTTAACATGTACACACATATGTATCAAACTAGCAATGGGGAACGGAGCGCCAAGTGTAGCGACCGTCTGCTATGCACCCCTGAGGTGCAATAAATCTATCTGCGCCTACCTAACGGACCAGGCCTGATCCCTAGCAATAGAGCTCAGTCCTTGAATAAGTACAGTATTCTTCACCGGCAAAAGAACTGTAGAGGTGGTGCACATGTAGCTTTAAATGGTGTATTTGTAATCCACAGAAAGAAACATCTGCTGCTCTGAGGTAAATTGTGCCTTAGCAGTTCAATAGGCATAGAAGTGTATGTAGCAATGTAGGATGAGCCTTTCAGCTTGCTCACCACTCCTGGGGTACCGTCCTCAGCTCCGGGACCTCCAATGGCAGCGTCCGGCCTCCTCCGTCACAGCCCCTGCGTTCCGGTCCTCTCTGCGACCGTCCGACTGTAGGGAAAAGTCTCCGCTCCGCTGCTGCTGACTCTGAGGGTTAAGAGTCTCACTCCGTCTGCTGCAAGGCCCAGGCTTCAGGCCTTCAGCAGTCCCGGTCCGCACAGGTGTCTCCTCAATCAGGAGTGTCTGCCTCACCAGCCCAGTCAGAAGAGGAAGAGGCGGTCTCTCCTCTTCCCTTTTATCTCCTCCCCCAGCAGCCTCTCGGGCGGAAACAGTCATCCTCCCGGGAGCCTGGGGAATTATGGGGAATGTAGTCTTCTCCCCTAAAAGGGGAACGACCCCGCTACACACTCCCCCCACTTTGAATCTTTGGTCCCCAAAGACATTGTTCAATCTACAAGCTTTCTTGGAAACAACACGTTCACATAATTCAGACAGGGGAGCTTCCCACCAATTAGCATAGGATGGGGAGCTGTCCTGTCTACAGGTCACTTCAGTGTGGGCGACCTGTTTAACTGTGCCAGAGAGTGAGCTGGGGTTGCCCTCCACCAAATGAACAGTGGATGGGTCAGGGCGTTCAGCACTTCTCCTTGCTGTGGTAACAGAGTCCTCTGAACTTTTTCCCATTTGGGGGTAAGTTAACTTCTTGGGAGGCCTCACAACTCTGCGAGCTCTCTGTTCTCTTGGGACTTCTTCAGGAACACATTCTGGCAACATCTCTGGTTCTGGAACATCTACTTCTTCTTCTTCTGAGTAGAGACCAGGGATATCTTCCCAGCACTCAGGCACAACACTGAATGGAACAAACTCTGTAGCTTCTGGGTTCAATGTTTTATCTTCCACATCCTCAGTAGGTGGAAGATCTATGGCGGAATTTCCTGGAGTTGAGGAAGGCCATAGCCATTCAAGTTCTCCTCTTTCCTCTTCTGCTGATGGGGGGTCCTGTCCATCCCTAGCTTGGGATGTTTGAGACCGAGTATTAGGCCTGGGGGTATCCAGAATGGAAACAGATTCAGGTAAGTCTCTCGCTGGAGGTATTCTGACTGCTTCAGTGAGTGGGAGCAAGTGATTCCTATGCCAGGTCTTCAAAGGCCCCACTCTTCCTTCTGGCTTCAACTTGTAGACAGGCAATCCTGGAAGTTTTCTACAGATGATATATGGCTCTGATCTCCATCTATCAGCAATCTTGTGTTTTCCAGGGATCCCTAGGTTGCGTAACAGTACACGGTCCCCAGGCTGTAGGTCCTGTACTCGAACCTTCAAATCAAAGTTCCTCTTGTTTCGGGCCCCCCTCTGGTCAGAGGCCGCTTGAGCTTTCTCATAAGCTATCTTCAAACTGTGTCTTAGTCTGTCCACATATCCTTTGTGGGAGGCAGCAGAGGCATGGTCTAAGGAAATGCCAAAGGCCAGATCCACGGGCAATCTTGCTTCTCTCCCAAACATAAGTCGGTAAGGGGAGAAACCCGTCACATCACTTGTGGTGCAGTTGTAGGCATGCACCAGAGCTGAAATGTGTTGGCTCCAATGTTGCTTCTTCTCTGTTTCTAGAGTTCCCAACATGTTCAATAGGGTCCTGTTGAACCTTTCAGGCTGGGCATCACCTTGAGGGTGATATGGTGTGGTTCTAGTCTTCTCTACTCCCAGAGAATCTAGTAGCTTCCTGATCAGGCGACTCTTAAAGTCCCTTCCTTGGTCTGAATGGATTCTCTGTGGTAGTCCATAATGAACAAAGTATTTCTCCAAAAGTACCTTGGCTACTGTAGAGGCCTTCTGGTCCTTGGTCGGGAAAGCCTGAGCATAACGGGTGAAATGGTCGGTTACCACCAGAACATTTCCCAATCCACTCAAATCGGGTTCGAGGCAGAGAAAATCAATGCATACCAGATCCATTGGGCCTTGACTCTGTAGATGGCCCATTGGGGCAGCTTGATGGGGTAAAGTCTTCCTCTGAATGCATCTTGCACAGGAATGGCAATACTCCTCCACTTCGGCCCTCATGCAGGGCCAATAAAACCGGTCTCTGACAAGTTGGAAGGTTCTCTCTGCTCCCAAGTGACCATGCTGGTCATGTAAGGCAATCAGCACAGTCTCTCGATGCTTTTCGGGGAGAAACAACTGCCAGTTATCTTCTGAGCTATCAGAGGGGCCCCTTCGGTAGACCACTCCCTGATGCACCTGTAACTTGTCCAACTCTCTCCTCAGTAGGCGAGCCTCTTTGGAAGGGTGAAGTCGAAGTCCCTCTGGACTCTTGTTTTCCAGTGCCTCCAGGACCAATTTCCCCATGGGGTCTTCCAATTGGTCACACCTTAACTCCTTCTTGGACAGCTTCGGTAGGCACTCTTCTTCTAGTTGAGTTACCCCACAGTAACACTTTGGGACTCCCACTGTGGTAACTCCTATCTCTTCGGCTCTGGATCCTCCTCTGGCTTGGAGTTCAGCCCCTTGACAAAGGGCTCGCACTCCTTCTGGTGCCACTTGAGTCCAGTCTTCCCAATCATCGACCATGACATGGGATCTTCGGGACAGGGCATCTGCATCCCTATTTCCAGCCCCTGGCCTGTACTTGAGGCTGAAATTGAATCCAGACAACGCCGCCAACCATCTGTGTCCAGTTGCATCCAGCTTGGCGGTGGTGAATAGATAGGTCAAGGGGTTATTATCTGTCTTTACAGTAAATTCTGCCCCATAAAGATAGTCCTTCAACTTGTCAACTACGGCCCATTTAAGGGCTAAGAACTCCAACTTGTGGGTGGGATAGTTCTTCTCGGAGGGGGTCAGGCTCCGGCTCACATAGGCCACTGGTCGTAGCTGGTCTTCATACTCCTGGTAGAGTACTCCACCTAGGCCCTCATGGCTGGCATCAACATGTAGCTCATATGGTCTAGTGGGGTCAGCATAGGCCAAAACTGGGGCTGTAGTGAGACTTCTCTTCAAGGTTCTGAAAGCCTCTTCACACCTTGAGTTCTATTGGTCTTGAACCGACTCACCAGGCCTCCTAGGCCCCAATCCATCTTCCTCTCCTTCTGTCTTGAGCAGTTCGTTTAGGGGTTTTGCAATGCGGGCAAACCCATCCACAAACCTGCGGTAGTAGGAGCAGAACCCCAAGAAAGACCGAAGTTCTGTGACTGTTGTGGGTCTTGGCCACGAAGTAACTGCCTCCAACTTCTCAGGGTCTGTAGCCACTCCCTTTTCAGACACTATGTGTCGAACTCATAGAACCCTACTGGGGTTATGAAGGCAGTCTTTTCTCTATCTTCTGGATGCATGGGGATTTGGTAATACCCACTCTTGAGGTCCATCACACTGAACCACTTAGCTCCAGATAAACTCTGTAAGGCATCCTCTATCCTTGGCGTGGTGTACTGGTCAGGAATGGTCCTCCTGTTGAGAGTTCTGTAGTCAATGCAGAGCCTCAATGACCCATTCTTCTTCCTGACTACCACAATTGGGGAGGCATAGGGGCTTCTGGACTCTTGAATCACTCCCGTCTTCTTCAGTTCCGCAAGCTGCTCCCTCAGATCCTCCAGATCTGCTAGCGGGACTCGCCTCACTCTCTCTCTGAATGGCTTGTCCTCTTGCATGCGGATTCGGTGGGTGGCACTCCTCGCACACCCCACATCAAACTCATCTTTAGAGAAAATCTTCTCCCATCTGGTCAGCTGGGCCTTGGCTCTCTCTTTCCAAGCTCCAGGTAGGTTTGGGTTTTCCATGGAGAGTTTCTTCCAAACATCTTCTCCTTCACCCGTCCCCTTCACTTCTGACCAGCCAACTGGGACAGCAGGACTCACCTGTCCCAGAAGCATCCTGGCAGGGATCTCCACGGGCCGCTCCGTGGGGTTCCTCACACTAACAGGGACTCTTCCTCTTGCCTTCTTCAGGTCCTTCAATGAGATCACTTTTGGTATCACTTCCAGACCTGAGTGACCCTCCATTGGGTCGGGTTCCAACATTACAAAGGGGCCAGGCTGCTCCCAATTAAGTTTCACCGTGGCTCTCATGCAGGTTTCCTCTCCAGGCTGTAACACCGCTCCTTCTTTTCCAAGCCTCCATACCCTTCCTATCCCCTCACTTGGGGTCTTCTGCTCTAGGACCAACCGCTGGTAGGCTGCCTTCAGCATGGGGTGGATCTTGGGGGCAGAAAGCCTTTCTTCACCAGGGGGGTCAGAAGCCTTCTGACTAGGTCCGTGTTCGTCCCTATAATCAGGGAAGTCTTGCTGGTTCCAGGTGGACGAGGGCACACCACTGCCAGGGTGTCGAACACTTCAGTCTTCCCAACTACGGATGGGTCAAAGGTCAACCGTATGGGCAAGTAGCCGTCGTAGGGGAAACTCTGAGTTCCCAGTCCCATTATCTCCAACTCTTCTATCTTCTGTATGGGCAGATGACTCAGGTATCTGTCGTAGAAGTCCCTGTACAATAGGGTCACTTGTGCTCCAGTGTCCAGGAGGGCCTTCGTGTATATTCCTTCCACCTGGATAGGCACAGTAGGGGATGGACCAACCAGCTCTTCTGGGTAGGGCCGAGTTGATGCCGTCCTCTTCTGTGGACTCTTTCCTTTGCAACTTGATTTGCGCTTGACTCTTTCCTGAGCCTGGTATGCATTAATTCTCTCCCTCTTAGTGGGAGTGTGAACCCGTTGAGGGACATTGTTATCTCTCACTTTTGAGGGTTCTCGTTTAGGGGTACTGTGTCTCTTCGGAGGGGTCTTGCCCCCTTTCTCTGGAGTGTACCTCGGTTGAGGAACCCTGGGCCCCTTTTGAGGGGTTTGATCTCCTCGCTTTCTCTTCCCGTTATACTTCTTGGAGCTCACTGAAGGTGATGGGCACCCGGTTGACTCCTTCACCGGGGCCCTTTGGCGTTTCCCCGCCGGCTGGCGGCTATCTGTTTTCTTCTTCTTGGGACTGGCACATACAGCTGCAATATGGCCAATTCCCCCACAATTAAAACAGATCATCTCTCCATAGTCAGGTGGGGATGCTGGTGCTGAAACAGTTGGAAACAATTCCCTCCTGCTTGTTTCTTTCTTGGGACTGGGCATCTCTTTCGCCACTAGAGATGTCAGTATCTCCATCATCTGGGACATCTGCAACTTCAGGGCATCTACTTCTGTCTCTCTTTCAGGGGTTAAGGCCGACCTGACCGTGGCCACTGGAAGTTTTGTAGACCCCATCACTTGCTTTTCCCGTTTCTCTTCCAACATGGCCTCTTCTTCTCTGACCATTCGAATGAGATCAGGGTAGTCCAGGTTCTTCCCATCCTGCCGGGTGCGTAGAATTAGTGCGACAGGGTCCAGGGGTTGGGCTCCCCTCATCACCTGCTGGGCACGGGCTTCATCTACCTTCCCTGGATCTATCCCCTTCTTCAGGATAATCCTATGCGGGATCTTGTCTATACGTCCCATATACTCCGACAGCTTCTCCCCTGTCTTCTGGTAACAGTGTTCCAGTTGATAGGTAAGTTCTGTGACTTTTTCTGTCCCACCAAACACACTTTCCAGGATGTCTAGGTAGTCCTGGGCAGTGCAATCCTTTTTGCTTGTCTTCAGATTGCGTATGGCCTCTAAGGCAGGTCCTTTTAGGCTCTCAACAATCCTTTGCTTCTTTCTACCTTCTGGGACCTCCCATTCTTCTAGGGCCTGCGTGGCACCATCTAACCATTCTTCAAATCCCTCTTCTCCCGAGGGTACAGGTTTCCTCCCTGAAAACATCCGGAGTTTTCTGTATCCCGACATCGGGTAGTCCCCGGGGTCTCTTCTGCACTGAGTCACAATCTCCCCTAGGACAGCGCACAGTTCTGCACTAAGAGTGGTCTGTGCGGGTGCGGGACTTTCCGCGCCCTTCTGCTCTTCCTTCTTTGGGGATAGCATGGTTTTCACAGGAGAACAGTCTCCCTTGCGCGGCAGCGCATGCAGCAACTGATAGGTCTGACCGTCCAGTGCTTGTATGCTTTGGCTCCTGAACTGCTCTGGAGTCTCTTCCTGCCATTCTACTAGGGCGTATGTATACCCGGCATCATTTCTCATGTCCATTATCCATGCTTTGTGGCATGGGGATAGGGACATTATGAGCTGCTTGACTGCCTCTCTCTGCCATATCCCTGGCAGTTCAATGACTGTTGCTGCGGCTGGATTAGTGGCCCATAGTGTGTACCACCGTCCCACTTCTATCGGGTCCATGCCGGTACCTTTTGGTGGCTTTTCCCGCTGACTCAAGATCCCGGACGAGCCCCCACGTGTAGCGATACCCCAGTTAAGAGGGCCGCTGGTTTGTTTTGGGTCCCTGAGTACAGCTCCACCAACCCCCGGCAATTTTGCTCTACCCGCTCTGGCACAGTTAGTAAAGGGGTAAGTATCTATGCACATATAAACATCACTTATACTCTAAGTGTAATGGACTCAAACTCACAAGCAGACTGCTGAGATAAGAATAACTGGCTTTACTTTGGCAGTAAGGAAAGAAATAGTAACATGCATTTAAACATTTGACTTACAACACATTAGCAGGTCCCTGCAATATGCACTTTAACATGTACACACATATGTATCAAACTAGCAATGGACCAGGCCTGATCCCTAGCAATAGAGCTCAGTCCTTGAATAAGTACAGTATTCTTCACCGGCAAAAGAACTGTAGAGGTGGTGCACATGTAGCTTTAAATGGTGTATTTGTAATCCACAGAAAGAAACATCTGCTGCTCTGAGGTAAATTGTGCCTTAGCAGTTCAATAGGCATAGAAGTGTATGTAGCAATGTAGGATGAGCCTTTCAGCTTGCTCACCACTCCTGGGGTACTGTCCTCAGCTCCGGGACCTCCAATGGCGGCGTCCGGCCTCCTCCGTCACAGCCCCTGCGTTCCGGTCCTCTCTCCGACCGACCGACTGTAGGGAAAAGTCTCCGCTCCGCTGCTGCTGACTCTGAGGGTTAAGAGTCTCACTCCGTCTGCTGCAAGGCCCAGGCTTCAGGCCTTCAGCAGTCCCGGTCCGCACAGGTGTCTCCTCAATCAGGAGTGTCTGCCTCACCAGCCCAGTCAGAAGAGGAAGAGGCGGTCTCTCCTCTTCCCTTTTATCTCCTCCCCCAGCAGCCTCTCGGGCGGAAACAGTCATCCTCCCGGGAGCCTGGGGAATTATGGGGAATGTAGTCTTCTCCCCTAAAAGGGGAACGACCCCGCTACAGGCACATAATTGTGAAATAGAGGGAAAATGATAAATGGTTTTGAAATAAAAAAAAAAAACAATATCTGAAAAGTGTGATGTGCATTTATATCCAGCCCCCCAAGTCAATACTCTGTAGAACCACATTTTCCTGCAATTACAGCTGAAAGTCTTTTTGGGGATGTCTCTACCAGCTTAACACATCTAGAGAGTGAAATTTTTTGCCCATTCTTCTTTGCAAAATAGCTCAAGCTCTGTCAGATTGGATGGAGAGCGTCTGAACAGAGATTTTCAAGTCCTGCCACGATTCTCAATTGGATTTAGGTCTGGACTTTGACTGGGCCATTCTAACATATGAATATGCTTTGATCTAAACCATTCCATTGTAGTTCTGGCTGTATGTTTAGGGTCGTTGTCCTGCTGGAAGGTGAACCTCCACCCCAGTCTCAAGTCTTTTGCAAACTCTAATGCTGCGTACACACGATCGGAATTCTCGTCGGAAAAAGCTCTGATGGTTTTCCTGTCGGAATTCCAACGGAATTTCGCTCAAACTGTCTTGCCTACACACACCAAATTCCGACGGTCAATAACACAGTGACATACAACACGTTCAATGGCACTATAAAAGGGAAGTTTAATGCTTCCGAGCATGCGTCGGAATTTTGCGTGTCGGAATTGCATACACACGATCGAAAAATCCGATAGAAAGGTTTTCCATCGGAAAAATAAAAAAAAGCTCTCAATCTAAAGTCCGTCAGGAATGCCGACAGAAAAATACCAATGGACATACACACGGTCGAAAAATCCGATGGAAAGCTCCCATCGGACTGTTTCCATCGGAAATTCCGGCCGCGTGTACGCGACATAACAGGTTTTCTTCTAAGATTGCCCTGTATTTTGCTCCATCCATCTCCCCATCAACTCTGACCAGCTTCCCTGTCCCTGCTGAAGAAAAGCATCCCCACAATATGATGCTGCCACTATGGTGTGTTCAGGGTGATATGCAGTGTTAGTTTTTCCGCCACACATAGCATTTTGCTTTTAGAATAATACAAAAAAGCCGCGCTGATAAATGATTAATAAATAATTCAATGAGTGTGCAGATTCAAAAAAATGAACCCAAAAAAGTCCAGTGACATAAAGTGATAAATAACGAAAAAATGTTCATAGGTGTGACAATGTGAAATCCAAAATCTGGTGACAATAAAAATCAAAAACACTGTGATCCACCACCGATATATGAATGCGCTTACCAGAGGGCAAGCTCAGATAAGCCTGTGATATGATGATACCGGGACAAATCTCAACCATCAAGACTCAGCACCAATCCGGATCTCCTTACATAGGGTCAACCAGGGACAGGAATTCCAATAATATTCCTCCTCAAGACCAGTTGTAGCTTACGCACTCTCCAGTGATATCGGGCCAGAAATCTCTCAGCAACCTGGAATAAGGAAGCAGCTCAGATGGCCTCCATTGTGATTCCCGGAAGGAGGAAGAGTGCGCCTTCTAGAACAGGAATTCCTGTCCCTGGTTGACCCTATGTAAGGAGATCCGGATTGGTGCAGAGTTTTGATGGTTGAGATTTGTCCCGGTATCATCATATCACAGGCTTATCTGAGCTTGCCCTCTGGTAAGCGCATTCATATATCGGTGGTGGATTACGGTGTTTTTGATTTTTATTGTCACCAGATTTTGGATTTCACATTGTCACACCTATGAACATTTTTTCGTTATTTATCACTTTATGTCACTGGACTTTTTCGGGTTAATTTTTTTGAATCTGCACACTCATTGAATTATTTATTAATCATTTATCAGCGCTGCTTTTTTGTATTATTCTGTCTTGTTTATTGTGTATATCACGCAATTTTTAGCTGCTGCTAAATATTTCCATATTTTTTATATATATTGTGTTTTCCCATATGTCACTCACATGACTTTGGTCATTATTATTCATATTTTCCCTTTATATTATTTTCTAAGTTAGGGATCAGCGCTGTGTTTAGTTCCAATTTTTCATTTTGCTTTTAGGCCAGAAAGTTCAATTTTGGTCTCATCTGAACAGAGCACCTTCTTCCACATGTTTGCTGTGTCCCCCACATAGCTTCTCACAAATTGCAAACGGGACTTCTTATGGCTTTATTTTTGCCACTTTTCCATAAAGGTCAGATTTGTGGAGTGCATGATTAATAGTTGTCCTGTGGACAGATTTTCCCACCTGAGCTGTGGATCTCTGCATCTACTCCAGAGTTACCATGGCCCTCTTGGCTGCTCCTCTGATTATTGCTCTCCTTGCCCGGCCTGTCAGTTTAGGTGGACGGCCGTGTCTTGGTAGGTTTGCAGTTGTGCCATACGCTTTCCATTTTCGGATGATGGATTGAACAGTGCTCTGTGAGATGTTCAAAGCTTTTTTTTTTTTTTTATAACCTAACCCTGCTTTAAACTTCTCCACAACTTTATCCCTGACCTGTCTGGTATGTTTTTGGCCTTCATGATGCAGTTTGTTCACTAAGGTTCTTTAACAAACCTCTGAGGGCTTCACAGAACATCTGTATTCATACTGAGATTAAATTACACACAGGTGGACTATTTACTAATTAGGTGACTTCTGAAGGCAATTGGTTCCACTAGATTTTAGTTAGGGGTATCAGAGTAAAGGGGGCTGAATATAAATGCATGCCACACTTTTTGCATATTTGTAAATAAAAAAAATGAAAACCATTTATCATTTTCATTCAACTTCACAATTATGTGCCACTTTGTGTTGGTGTTGTGGAAAATTTCAAGGGGTATGAATACTTTTTCAAGGCACTGTACATAAATGTACATATACACCAACTTTTACTAACTGCCCAAATGAACAACACACACAGGAACGCTATGCACCCTCTCAAACTTCCCATATAAGGAGGATTTATTATAGCTTGTCATACAAATCACATGCGAGTGATTGGCTCTGGCCACAGGCAGTCTGCATCCAGGGCCTACCTCTCATATGTGATCGCTGCATGAGCGACTACATGCGAGTGGGCGTGATTAACTGTGAGAGCCAGCAACCTCCCATTGCTTTCAACAGGGCTGCCTGCTTACAGCCCATCATGGGAACCCATGTTTTTTGCTCCTATTCAATGGCTGCAAAAGTAAAAAAAAGAAGGAAAATCAGCACCTCTCAGCAATATACAGTATAGAAAAGAATCACCCCCTTTAACCACTTGCTGACTGCCGACTACGTCGGCAGAATGGTACACGTGGGCAAATGGGCGTACCTGTACGTCCTTTAAAACCGATCAGTTCTCAGGTCCAGGCCAATGATTTATGGCCTGGACCTGCTGATCGGTCCTGGCGAATTAAATCCTTCCCCTGCCTGAGTAAGTGTAAACACAGACAGGGTAAGTGATGTCATCTCTCCTCGTGGAGTCTTTTTTGATTCCAGTGAGAGGACGTCTAAACGTGAGTTGCACAACACTACACTAACACCAGTACACATAGTACACTTTTCAAAGCTCGTTAGGCTGGAATGTTTTCCAAGTAATACTCATATATGTTGTACCATCATCCCAAATTAATATAGTACACTTGTCACCCCCCAGTTAACCCCTTCACTCCCTGTCACCAATTGCAGTTTTTAGATTTTTCACTGATCACTGCATTGGTGTCATTTGTGACTGTAATAATTGTTGGGGCAGTTAGTAGTAGGCACAGGTAGGTCTAGGGTACCCCCCTAGTAAAGGTTTAACCCCTTAATTGCCCCCCAGTAAACCCTTTCACCCCATTGCCAGCGTCACTAATAGATCTTTTTTCTGATCACTGTATTTGTGTCATGGGTGACACTAGCTAGCCAGTTAGTTGATTAGTTTCACCATCAGGTTTTTATAGCATCAGGTACCACCATATATTACCTAATAAAGGTTTTAACCCCCTGATTGCCCCTAGTTAACCCTTTCACCCCCTGTCACCAGTGATCACCGTATTAGTGTTACGGGTGATGCTGGTTAGTTAGCTTGTTTTTTATAGCATCAGGGCACCCGCCGTACGGAATAATGTGCACAGATCATCGGTATAGATGTTTACCACTAGATGTTGCCACACTTATCCCATGGTTGAATATGTATTGTCTATATGGGAATTTTTGCCATTACATTTTAAACTTTTTAATTTTGAATTTTTAATCGTTCTAATGTATTTTATGATTGCACATTATTAAAATCCATTTTAATTATACTAACAATGCTAAAAGGGCATTTTTAGTCAGATTGTGAGCAGTCCCAAGTTAATAGCAGGGAAAGTAACGCTATTGGCTATGGTTGAGTCACTTTATTGTGACACACTTACGCCCACACATTCAATCTGGAAATCAAGCCTGTTCTGAGCCAGCAGCTGCATGAACCAACCAGGCGGATTTCACGGATTTACTTATACCTGCTGTTCACTCCAGGTGTCAGGACATTAGGCACTCATACATGTGAGTTGAATATCTTTATTTTTTTTGGAATAAAAAGCTCTTTATCAACGGTACTGCGCAATGAGGCTTTTTCTATTATATTTATTTATATGAGGAAAATTTACCACTGCCAATCATCGGTCCAGAGGATATCCATAGGGGTCGCTCCACACGCACATTTGACCTAACGATAGTTGGTCCACTCCCAGGGGTGAGTGCACATCTACTAGGGGGGCACCCTATTTAAAGCACTTAAGAAGCACGGAATCATCCATCTATTGCTCAAGTCACAGAATTGTATATTGTTTCACTAGCACGAGCACCTTTTTTTCACTGGGGACTGTTTGATTAATTTTATTTGTTACCAGTGTATCATTTATTACCTGTATGTCATTTTTTTAGCATTTAGCGTGGTATACTTTTTATCATTTATTAATTGTTCACACCAATTTCACACTGCAGCTGCTTTAATTATGTGGTAAAACAATTTGTTCTCTTTAGCCATATTAACACATACATGAGGTTTTTTCACTTATTTTCATCCTTTGGCGCTTTGGTTCATTTTTATATTTTTACCCCGCCGTACATTACCCAATAAAGTTGTAACCCCCTGTTTGCCCGGTGGGTGATATCAATTTGTTTTTAGCATCAGTCAGGGTCTGCGTCGCCCCAGGCAGCCTTAGATTAGTGCCAGTAGCGCTAACACCCATGCACGCACCATACACCTCCCTTAGTCGTATAGTGTCTGAACAGATCTGATCAGAACTATATTAGCATCCCCAATAGTTTAGGGTTCCCAAAAACACAGTGTTAGCGGAATCAGCCCAGATACCAGCTAGCACCTGCATTTAGCCCCTCCGCCCAGCCCACCCAAGTGCAGTATCAATTGATCACTGTCACTTACAAAAACACAACACACATAATTGCAGCATTCGCAGAGTCAGGCCTGATCCCTGCGAACGCTAACAGTTTTTTTGGTAGTGTTTGAAGCAGTCGCTGACAGTCAGGAGCTCTTTTTCCTGTGAGTCTCACTACTGTACCAGTAAATTTAGAGAATAAAATGTCAAATCGAAGGTACACTAGTAAAGAGGCCTACTCTTTTCTGAGCATGACAGATAGTGAAGAGGAAGTCAGATTCAGGCTCAGAATATGATCTTGGAAATAGCAATATGGGTGGGTGACAATGATAAGGAAATTTCAATACTCCTCAATAAGTTGTGACAGTACAGTTCCCTGTCCTAGTAAATGTTGCCCAGGGTTCTCAAATATGCAGGTTGAGGGGCTCCAGGGGTATTTAATGTGGAGGAATCTGTTTTATCAGTTTCCTCCAAAGTTTGTAAAATCCAGTTGGGGACCTGGAGCCTGGAGATTCCATAGCGTTATGGTTGGGACGGAATCTGCAATCCTGGGACCGGGTTTTGGGAACAGCCAGAAGTCTGGCTGGTTGATTGAGCAGGTGGGTCCTGGGCTTATAGCAGAGTCAGGATTAGGGTTCTGGGCTCCACCCAGAGAGACAGGAGGTCTCCAGAGAGTGCAGGTGTGCACTAGTGAATGCCAGAGACCCAAGTCTGAGGATCAGAGCAGTGAGGCGCTGCTTTCTAGATAGACGCTGTGTGCTTTGAAGCTGTGTGCATCTAAGGAGATAGATGAGAGCCTGAAGTGGAAGGCCTGAGCAGCAAGGAAGCTGAAAAGAGGTACAGTAGTTGTACAGGAACCCTGTTATATGACCAAGAGGGCTGAAGAGTAAAGCCTAAGTGGCAGTACTGCTGAAGAGAGCCAGGTGGCTTAGCATTTTTCATTCGTTATTGTTTTTGGGAGAAGAACCCCTGTGTGGGCATCCAAGTCAGTGTTGCCAACCGTCAGTATTTTTACTGGCAGCCAGTAAAAAACAGGCAATTTTCTCCTGCCAGTAAAAAGAAAAGGTTGCCAGTAAAAAATATGGCTGTGACGCTCGGCCCGGACCATACGAGTACCTGGTATAGTGTGTTCGGCGGCTCTGGTGGAGGCGGTGCCTGAGCATGTCCTGTGATGTCATGGTGCAAGGGAGCCAAGCAGAGTGGCCAGAGCCTTGTGTGTGGGTCTGCTGGATGGGAGCAAGGCAGGCCAGGAGTGGGACCATCAGTGCTGTTTGGACTGAAGGGACCATCTGGCTTGGACAGAGACTGTCACTGTGACTCAGGAGGGGACGTGTCGTGTCAGTGATCTGTACTGCTGCACACTGCTGTCAGTATCATTGTGAGAGTCAATTTCATGTGTGTGCCACCCATTCTTGCCCTCCTGAGTCCTGTCCCTGAGCTACTTACTATATCGAAAAAGAAATATGTTTTTTGCCTTATTATCTACCTTAAATCACATTGCTAATTACATATTGTACTTGTTTGTAGCTTAAATAGTGAAATTTGTACTTAAAATTGTAATTTTGTAACTTTTGGAAATGCCAGTAAAAACTTGGCGGTGCCAGTGAATTTTAGGTGTCGTGTCAGTAAATTTTAATGCGTTAGGTTGGCAACACTGATCCAAGTGCATGAACTTTCCTTTATTTTGTTCCTTTTTAATAAAAGTGGGCTACCATGCCCTTAAACTAAAGTTCCTGTTCGCTGTGAACTTACTGAAAAGGCATCTACCACTGAGCTAGTCATCCCCCAATGTCACAAAATATAAAAAATAACAGAATTCTTTATTACATACAGAACATAGTTAAAGAAAGCTTTTAAAGATATGATACTATGTGCACATGTACAGTCCCTGACAAAAGTCTTGTCGCTTCTCTATTTTATAGAAACTCCTGCTATTAACCTGACTTTTAATTAATCAATTGGTGTTAGAAATAGCTCATATGAAAAGCTAAATCCCTCCCAAATGATGTTTAATGCACTGAAATAAATTAGTTTCACTGAAAAAAGATTTATCATTTAATCAAGACAGACAGGTCAAATTTTGGCAAGACAAAAGTTTTGTCGCCTATACAGAAATTGAACAACTTTACTGAAAATCCAAAAATATGTCAGCAAATTAAGTAGTGGTACTGTGAGATCCAAATTTAATATCTTGTATGACTTCCATGAGCTTGAAGGACAGCATCCATGCGGTTTGGCAAGGATTCATACAATTTATTGATGAAGTCATCAGGAATAGCAAAGAAAACAGTCTTGCATGCCTCCCAGAGTTCATCAATATTCTTTGGTTTCGTCTTCCATGCTTCATCTTTCATCCTACACCACATATGCTCAATGATGTTCATGTCTGGTGACTGGGCTGGCCAATCCTGGAGCATCTTGATCTTCTTTGCCTTAAGGAACTTTGATGTGGAGATGGAAGTATGCGATGGAGCACCATCCTGCTGCAAAATTTGGCCTTTTTTATGGTTTGGAATATAAGGAGGTAGCTAAGATTTCTTGGTATTTCAGACTATTGATGTTGCCTTACACCCTGCAGATCTCTTGCACACCCCCATACTGGATGTAACCCCAGACCATGATTTTGCCTCCACCAAACTTCACTGTTTTCTGGGTAAATCTCAGCTCCATGTGGGTTCCAGTAAGTCTCCTGCAATATTTGCGGCAACTGTGGTGTAATTCAACAGAGCATTCATCTGAAAAATCCACCTTCTGTCACTTTTCCAGAGTCCATCCTTTTAGCAGACTGTGGCCCTTGGCAAATGTCACGCGTTTTTTCAATTGTCTTTTGTTTAGTGCTGGCTTATGGGCACCGATTCGACCATGGAGGCCATTTCGAGACAGAATCCGACAAACTGTTCTGGTTGACACAGGGACTTCAGGTGACCAGGTCTCGTGGAGCTCTGCTGCAGTGGAAAATGGGCTGGCCTTGGATTTTCGAGCCAACAAACGGTCCTCTCGAGCAGTTGTCTTGCGGGGTCGGCCTGACCTGGCCTTGTCCAAAATGTCTCCAGTCTCTTCAAATCTTTTTTTTATTCTCTGAACTTGATGCTGAGACACATTGAAGGTGTCTGCCACATCAGCAGTGGATCTGGTCTTCAGCCTCTTGATAATCAACACTTTAGTCTCCGGGTGAATCTTAGGCATGTTTGCAGAGGTCTAGTTGCAGTTGAGAAGGTCTATTGTACTGGTGTTCTTTTTATACACACCTGCGACCAAATTGATCCATTATTAGTCACAGGTGAAGCTCATATAACAAGGCGACAACACTTATGTCTTGGCAAAAATTGACTCAATGGGCTTTACCAAGCTGTGAATATTAGAATACTTTTTGTCAGTTTCGTTTTGAACTGAAACATTATTACAAAAGCTCTTGGGATTAAAATGACCCATTTCTTGTAACAAAATCTTGATTAGAAATATATTTTAGTGGCCCTTCAGGTCAATTTGTACACAAGCGACAAGACTTTTGTCAGGGACTGTACAAGGATACATCTAGAGTTTCTAAACAGTTGATGAAATTTGATCACTCCGCAGTAGCATTGGAGTGGTTGTCCCGACATGTTTTGCCACTTTGGGCTCATCAGGGGATAATTTAGACACAGATCTCGCTTTTTGTGTTTCTTTTATTTCTTTATTTTCAAAAATAAACGAGAGCTGCAAAATACTCACCATGCCTCTTAGCAAATACCTTGTGGTGCCTACTTTCCAAAATGGGGTCATTTGGGGGGGGGGGGGGGGGTGCTATCTGGACATTTCAGGGCCTTCGTAACTGTGATAGGTAGTGAGGAAGGGAAATCACCATTTTACACCCTTAGAAAGCCTGAAGGTGGTGATTGGTTTTCAGGGTCCTGTTTGTGGCTAGGCTCCCAAAAATCTCACACATGTGGTATCCCCGTACTCAGGAGAAGCAGCAGAATGTATTTTGGGGTTTTCACATTTGCCCATGGCATGTTTGAGCAATATATCATTTAGTGATAACTTTGTGCAAGAAAAAAAAAAAAAAAAAAAAATGTGTAATTTTCCCACATGTGGCAAAATATTCCATGGACTCAACATGCCTCTCATCAAATAGCTTGGGGTGTCTACTTCCAAAATGGGATCATTTGGGGGGGTTTGTGCTATCTTGGCATTTTATGGCCTTCGAAACTGATAGGTAGTGAGGCGTGAAATCAAAAATGTACACTCTTAGAAATTCTGAAGGCAGTTATTGGTTTTTAGGCTCCCAAAATGTCTCACACATGAGGTATCCCCAATACTCAGGAGAAGCAGCAGAATGTATTTTGGGGTGTAATTCCACATATAACTATGGCACGTGTGAGCAATATATCATTTAGTGACAACTTTGTGTAATTTTTTTTTTTTTTTTTTTTCAATCACTTGTGACAAAAAAATAAATATTCAATGGGCTCAACATGCCGCTCAGCAATTTCTTTGGGGTGTCAACTTTCCAAAATGGGGTCATTTGTGGGGGTTTGTACTGCCCTGCCATTTTAGCACCTCAAGAAATATACCCTAGTTTGTAGACGCTATAACTTTTGCGCAAACCAATAAATATACGCTTATTGACATATTTTTTTACCAAAGATATGTGGCTGAACACATTTTGGCCTAAATGTATGACTAAAATTGAGTTTATTGGATTTTTTTTTTAGAACAAAAAGTAGAAAATATATTTTTTCCCTAAATTTTTGGTCTTTTTCCATTTATATCGCAAAAATAAAAAATCGCAGAGGCAATCAAATACCATCAAAAGAAAGCTCTATTTTTGGGAAAAAAAAAGGACGCAAATTTAGTTTGGGTACAGTGTTGTATGACTGGGCAATTACCAGTTAAAGCAGCGCAGTGCCAAATTGTAAAAAGTGCTCTGGTTATTGAGCAGCCAAATCCTCCGGGCGGTTAAAACAGTCACATTTTGTTGCTTAGCAGCCTAAAATGAATACAGACATTTTTTGTTTTATCCAGCTGTATTTACTCAGTGCAACTTATAACATCCAAGTGAAAGCCATAACACCAACCTGTCAAAAAAAATAACACAAAAAATTCAAAAACAGAATCACCGAGTTGGAAAAAGGATCACCCCCTCCTAAAAATAACCCATCTTCTCAATGGCACACAAAGCCATTTGACTTTCAACTGTGATCAACTGTGGTAATTTTGATTAGCTCAGCATGAAAAGAGCTTTCCTGGAGCATTTCAGTCCTTGCAACTGAAACAATCAACTATGGGTGGCAAAGCACATTCAAAAGATCTCTGGGATAAAGTTGTGGACAAGCACAGGTCAGGAGGAAGTCAGGTGCCGTTGTTTACTTCCGGTTTTCAGCCGAGACCGGAAGTGCTGCTATAAACCACACTGAATGTCGCTGTTTTAACTGTAAGTGGATATTTTATTCAATAAATATTTTTTTTAATAATACTACACATTGGAGCCTCCTTGTCCTTTTACCTCTTTTTATGCTGCTTACTGATGTGATTAATTTACTGGAACTGGAGTACCACTAACCCTGGGACCAGAGTACTTACTGGGAGTTCTCAGAGGAAACTCAGGGAGGAGACGTAGCTGGAAAGCGAGTGATCAGGAGTACTACCAGTACATACACAGCATAACTAGGCCTGTAGGGGCCTTTGTTTGAGGTGAGAGGCTGGGGGAAATAGTGGGGTGCACCCCTGAATGAGCACGGAGCACTTGGTTTGCATGGATCAGCACCGAATACTGGAACACAGAGTCGCCTGAATTTTGCATATAAGAAGGATTTTTTGCGATTTTATTTTCCAGTACACATTGTACTTTTTTTTCACGCTTTTTTCACATTTTTTTATATTTTAATATTTTTTCACAAACTGCTGGGACTTGTAGTTCACCAAATTTTATTTTTGTAATTAATTTGGTTTTTCCTGTGTGCGTTATATTTTGATTATATGATACGTTTAGTTATTTTCACACTCATCTACCCATTTGTTTGAGGTATTGCAATACGGGCTTCACCCGTAGTTTATTTAGGTGATCTGTAACCCATCTGTTTTGCACATCACTTGGATCTTTGCGCTTGTTGCACATTTTGCTTATTGGAAGACTGTGAATATTTTTTTGCACTTTGCACTGTGCACTTTTTCATTGCTATATATTTGAATACATTTTATTATGTTTGTTAATTTTATCCTGCCATGATTGATGAAGGTTCACATAGTCAAGGTTTTTTGCACTATGTTGCACAGGAACACTTTATATCAACATTAATTTCTGTATTTCATTGAGCAAGAAATTTCGATATTAATTATTTATATATCCGTTATGATACATTTATGCTCGGAACATCTTTTATATTTTAGTATTTTACGCTGGTCAGCGCCACATACCCCCCCCCCTTTTAACAAGACATTCCAGGGTATTTAGTTTGAGGCATGGTGAGTTTTTTGAAGTTGTAATTTTTTTCCCCACAATTCTTAGGAAAATTAAGACATTCTTCTTTTTTTTTTACATAAAATTGTCATATTAAGTTATTTCTCACACATGGCATAGGCATACTTGCAACGACACCCCAAAATACATTCTGCTACTCGTCCTGAGTATGGCAATACCACATGTTCAGGCATTCTAGGAGCATAAATCACACATCTTTCGAAGGCCCTGGAGCACCAGGACAATAGAAACGCCCACTAAATGACCCTATTTTGGAAGGCAAACGCCCAAACATATATTATATGAAGCATAATGGGTCTTTTGAACATGTCATTTTTTTCCTCAAGTTTTTGGAAAATGTGGAAAAAAAAAATGAAAATGTTTTTTTTTTTTTTTTTTTTTACACAAAGTTGTCAATTTATAAGATATTTCTAACACATAGCATGTACATACCAAGAATTGCACCCCAAATTACATTCTGCTACTCTAGGATCATAAATTACACATATAGTTTTCGGACAACCAATCACATCTATGAAGGCCCTGGACCACCAGGACAATGTAAAATGCCCACAAAATGACCCCACAAGACAGTTACTCGGGTACTCTGATGGGTCTGGAGACAGGTATTCAGTTACTCTGATGGGTCTGGAGACAGGTACTCGGGTACTCTGATGGGTCTGGAGACAGGTACTCGGGTACTCTGATGGCTGGAAACAGGTACTCGGGTACTCTGGTGGGATGCAGATAGGTACTCAGGTATTCTGATGGGCTGGAGACAGATACTCGGGTACTCTGATGGGCTGGAGACAGGTACAGGGGGTCCCCTACTTACAAACATCCGACTTACAAACAATGTCAGGTTTCTGTGGTGTAAAAAAAAAAATGATTTCAGAACTTTTTCCACCTTTAATGTGACCTATAAACTATACAAATCAGTTTAACAACAAACTGAACTCTTTTAGGTGGAGGGAAGTAAAACTAAAATAATATGGTTGCATAAGTGTGCACACCCTTGAACTAATACTTTGTTGCAGCACCTTTTGATTTTATTACAGCACTCAGTCTTTTTGGGTAAGAGTCTATCAGCATGGCACATCTTGACTTGGCATAATTTGCCCACTCTTCTTTTCAAAAACACTCACATCTATGCAGCAGCGCCAGTGTGATTTGCACAGGAGCCCTGTGTGTCTTTTGGTCCATTTCAGGCCCAAATTCAGCCAAAAAAACGTGCTGAAATCGGACCAGAAACGGTAAATGAGGACGCACCGGACTCCTGCTGTGAGTCGATGCGTGCTCATATGTGAACCCAGACTAAGGCCCCTGTTCCAGCTGAAAAAAAATAGCCCCAAAGCAGGATGCTGCCACCACCATGCTTCACTGTGGGTATGGTGTTCCTTTGGTGATGTGCATTGTTTTTGCGCCAAACATATCTTTTGGCATTATGGTTTATCAGGCCATAACACATTTTCCCACATGCTTTTGGGAGACTGCAGATGTGTTTGCAAAATTTAGCCGGGCTTGGATGTTTTTCTCCATCTTGCCACTCTACCCCATAGCCCAGACATATGAATAAAAGAGATTGTTGTCACATGTACCACACAGCCAGTACTTGCAAGATATTCCTGCAGCTCCTTTAATGTTGCTGTAGGCCCCTTGGCAGCCTCCCTGACCAGTTTTCTTCTTGTCTTTCCATTCATTTTGGAGGTAGGTCCAGTTCTTGGTAGTCACTGTTGTGCCATATTTTCTCCACTTGATGATGACTGTCTTCACTGTGTTTCATGGTATATCTAATGCCTTGGAAGTTCTTTTGTACTCTTCTTCTGACTGATACCGTTTAACAATGAGATCCCTCTGATGCTTTGGAAGCTCTCTGCGGACCATGGCATTTGTTGTAGGGTGCGACTAAGAAAATGTCAGGAAAGACCTACTAGAACAGCTGAACATTATTTGGGGTTAACCAGAGGCACGTTAAATGATAGCAGGTGTGTACTGACTCTTAATTTAACATGAGTTTGAACGTGATTGCTTAATTCTGAAAGCAGCCATTTAAGAGGATGTGCACACTTATGCAACCACATTAATTTTCGTTTCTTATTTTTACTCCCCCCTCTATAAAAATTGTTTGTTTTTCAATTGAATTGTACAGTTTATAGGTCACATTAAAGGTGGAAAATGTTCTGAAATTATTTATCTTTGTCTCATTTTTTTACATCTCAGAAACCTGACATTTTAACAGGGGTGTGTAACTTTTTATAGCCACTGTATGTGAATTACTGTGCTGGAACAAATATGGTAGACAGGATAATTCAAATTTGTCCTAGGTCAATGAGGCAGGATTAGGATGACATCACCATTGCCTGCAAGCTTGAGGGTAAAAGAAGATTTAACACAATGGTAACTTCTATATTTATGTTCTTGCAGGTTCACTTCATTTAGTTACACCTTCCAACAGACATTTATTTTGCTGCAGAGGTAATGTATGACATCTCTGAGAACCAGTAATGAAATAAACATCACTTACACCTATGCCATAGCCCAGGGCCTAGGTGGGCATTATAAGCAGCATAACTTTGGCCTCGCTTATGAGTCTTCTAAATGGACATGATAATTTATTAGCTAGGATTGGCTGTAAAATGAGCCTATTAAACAGATTACTGGAAGGCCCTAGGCTAGTTAACATTTACCCCTGTAAGAATTGAGCATTGTGTGTCAGGTTCTCTACTACATCCATCTGAGACTGAATAAACCATTAGAGGATGTTCTTTTCTAGCCAAGTGGAAAATACATTTACATTTGTATAAAAGCACTAATGTGTGTACTAAGCCATTCCAGTGTTTAGAGCAAGAGAAATGTTTCACCCCTCTCCAAAATCCATCCCCTGACAGCAAACAGTGGAAACATGTCTTATCAGAAGTAGGCATTATAATGCAAGGGCCCACACACTACCCTTATTAGTTCCCCTCTTTCCTGGCCTTATGTGCTCCTGTTAACTGTACACAGTAAAATCATATAGAGAGTTCACTGAATTGGACTATTGAATCATAAGAAGATACAATGATGAGCCCTGATACACAAAGGTAGTTTCAGTTTACTTGGAATCTCAGTTTAAGTTAAGAGCATCTTCGCCATACCTTGTAACAGGTGCTCTTTAAAATTTACAATGTCAAATGAGAAATCCCTGTATATACCCCCTGATATTTACTAGTGGGGCTTAGAAGCTGTTCAGATCATTTGCTCGTAGACTTATGCCTAGTACACACGATTAGAAAATCTGATGAAAAATACCGCTTTAAGTGATTGTACAATAATCTGATTAGTACACAGATCACGACAGCTCATGCAAAATTATCTGAAGGGACACAGACATTTTTTTTCGTACTATACCAGAACATACGATATTTGTTTAATCAGTACAGTATTCATTTGAAAAAAAAAAATCAGAAGACCAAGGCCATGCATGCTTAGAAAACAACAGAATACATTACAATACAATGCTTTACATCACTTCCGAAGTTGTATGCTGTCATGCGAGGATTTTTTTTCTACTTAACCACTTCAATACAGGGCTTTTAAACACCCTTCCTTACCAGAGCACTTTTTGCGATTCGGCACTGCGTCGCTTTAACTAACAATTGCGCGGTCGTGCGACGTTACACCCAAACAAAATTGACGTCCTTTTTTTCCCACAAATAGAGCTTTCTTTTGGTGGTATTTGATCGCCCCTGCGGTTTTTATTTTTTACGCTATAAACAAAAGAAGAGCGACGATTTTGAAAAAAAACACAATATTTTTTACTTTTTGCTATAATAAATATCCCATTTTTTTAAAAAAAAAACTATTTTTTTCCTCAGTTTAGGCCGATACGTATTCTTCTACATATTTTTGGTAAAAAAAAATCGCAATAAGCGTATATTGATCGGTTTGCTCAAAAGTTATAGCGTCTACAAAATAGGGGATAGATTTATTGAATTTTTTTTTTTTTACTAGTAATGGCGGGGATCTGCGATTTTTTTTTCGTGACTGCGACATTGCGGCGGACACTTCGGACACTTTTGACACATTTTTGGAACCATTCACATTTACACAGCGATCGTTGCTATAAAATTGCAATGATTACTGTGTAAATGTGACTGTCAGGGAAGGGGTTAACACTAGAGGGCGCTGGAGGGGTTAATGTGTGTCCCTAATAGGAGTGATTCTAACTGTAGGGGGAGGGGACTTAAGGGGAGGAGACCGATCATGTGATCCTCTGTACTGGGATCACATGATCGGTCTCCTCCCCGCTGACAGGACGTGGAGCTGTGTGTTTACACACACAGCTCCACGGTCCCGCCCGGTCCCGTTGTTTTAACGGGCAATCGCGGGTGCCCGGCGGACATCGCGGCCGCCGGGCACTCGCACCGGGTCCCGAGCGATGCCGCGGGCGGCCGGGAATCCGAGGACGTCATATGACGCCCACCCAGGATGGTAGATCCACCTTGTGGGCGTCATATGACTATGGCCGGGTATTGAAGCGGTTAAAGCGGAAGTAAACCCATCGATTTAACTGTTTAAAAAAAAAAGGCATGCCGGGAATGCTAACTGCACATTGGCTGTGCTCTCAACCAAACTGTCAAACCATCCAATGGCTGAAATCATAACGGATCACATGTGCAGCACCGTGGCAGTTGAAGATTAAACAGAGGCAAAGATGGCAGCTTCCTTGGCTGAAAACGATAGGGGGGTTTACTTCCACTTTAAGTAACCTCTTCATTTTCGATAGGAGACTTACATGCAAAAATAAAAACGCATGATAATTCGTCCGATATTCTCATGGTGTGTACAAGGCATAAGAAAAGCAGTTTCATTACTAGTGATACTTCTTTTGATGGGCTAGTCAATCTTCAAAACTGTCACATGCCCAATCTATGTATTTCCCTTTGGTCTTTGCCACTGAAACGTTACCATAAATCTTGCAATCAATTTTTACATTTTCCAGCTGTGATGGAACCTATGCAGATTATAAGGTTTATATAAAACAAGCACAATTAGTAAACCATAACAATCCAGTATCATCTGTCACAGTCCTGACTGCTCCAAGAAGCTCCATAGGTGGCCCTATAATCATAAGTGATGAAACCAGTCAATCATTTGAAGATGACAGTGGTATGAAGGGAAGTGCAGACACACCACAGCAGGAGGGCATTGTGTAGGGCAAGTCAGCAACAAGCAGACATCAAGAGTGGTCTGATGACTGATATTACTTTAGTTCCATTAAAAAACATTTCAGCTAGAATAGAAAATGGCTACAACACATTTTATTTTCTCTTTTGCTGTGTTTCATTGGGGAGATTTTTCCCAATTTCCTTTCTTGAGACATAAAAAACGTGACATATGATAGATCGTCGAAGACACTTGTCACAGAAATAGGTGTCCTACTTTGATTATTACCCTTTTAGCTTTTTCCCTTAAAGTAAAAACATGTAAAGGCAACACTGGATACTCTCCCCAACCCCCCTGGTCCCTACTGTACTTACCTCTGGAGTTCTGAGCTGTCAGCCACTCCACCAGCCCAGGAATTTGAAATATCTGCTCTTCTCAATTAGCCCTTCAGGGATGGAGCAAATGGAATCTGATTGGTCAGAATAAAGGTGATGCTGCTGACCAGAATCAGTGTGGTCAGTTCTGGAAGTGCTGCATGGAGACTGCCCAGACTGCTGGAGTGATTGAAAATGTGCTGACAGCAAAGCAACCCCAGAGATATGTACAGCGGGGACTGGGGGGTGGGGAGATTGTCTAAAATTTTAGTTTACCTTTACAGAGAAAATGTAATGGTGAACACCAAAGTATATGTAGTCTTGGTTACAATTATCATCAGGACAAAGAGAATGATTCTCCCAGTAGAGTCACAGACAGCAATATAAACCTGATAGAGGTTCTAGTCATTCCACTATCAAAATAAAACATTTTGGAATTTATACTTTTTCTTGGAGTCCTTAAGGGACACAGGAATTCAAATACGGTTAGGTTAAACTGCTGCCTACAGCAAGATTAGACACTAAAAAACAAAAATATGTAAGCCAGCCCAGGATAACCCCCTCCTCTACCTAGCATGGCCCCCGACATTTTAGCTAGTGACCTGGGACGATGGGCATCTTTATTTAGCAACTTGTTTTTGCTAGCCTTTTGATTGATTTATGTGGCAGGGCAAGGCCATGCCACTGGCTAATATCGCAGTCTGGGCCAGGTTTTCTAGAAAACAGGCACACTAATGGCGCAGGTGTGTGCTGCATTCATCTTAGAGCCAGAGTTAGATCTCAGGGCCCCACCCTTCCGAGGGGGTCAGTGTGTTAAAGTGGTTGTAAACCCACTCAGTAATTATCAGGCAATCCCGTCTTCCATAATGCTAGGTGTCCTGTACAGTATATGTGCCTTAATTAAAAACCTTATTTCCTAGCACTGCTCGGCGCTCACGTGACCGGCCGGCTCTCCCCTCTTGCATTCTGACAGCTACAGCGAGAGGGGCAGAGAATCCCCCTCTGACATCAGAGAGAGGCAGCCAGTCACGTGAGGTATAGAACAGCATTTTTTTTAATAAGGCACATATAAAGGTAACTTAGCATTATGGAAGATTGCTTGATAATTACTAAATTATTTCAGCAGCAGGGGGCGGGCCCTGACACAGAGCTCACAGGCAGGGAGGGGAGGGGGGAGAGAGGACAGAGGAGAGCTGCTGATAGCTGCGGATGACGGAAGCATGTAAACTGGTCAGTTTACAGCGGGAAGGGCAGAACCAGGAAGGATCAGCCAGGTATTTTAGGTGATACAGGGGGGCCAAATTACACAGCACATGCACTGTGCTTTTATTCATACTTTAAAGCAGGGGTCAACAACCTACGGCCCGCGGGCAGCACCTGCACCAGCCATCGCTAAATGTCCGGCCTGTCAGTGCATGTGATGAATTCACGCGCACCCGACTCTCGGACATTTTAACCCTGGTCGGCTTTCTTGGGATAACAAACAATGCAGCTAAGTCGTCGCTCAGCTGTTATCCCAAGTAGCGGGAGGGGATGCCCCCCTGCCTCCCACACATCCACCAGCTGGCCGGAGACCAGAATGAACCTGCAATTGGTTTTGATAGGGTCTCGAATCTAGTAACCCAGAAGCGATGTCATGATATCTAAAGACTTAAAGGTGGCAAATTTAAAAGAATGACAGTATTCAAAACAGTCAAACTCAGTGTTTTGAATGCTTTTAAGTGCAAAGGAGGGATCTGGGGTCTTATAGACGCCAGATCCCTCCATAGTCACTGCCTATTATTTTTTTAAAGAGCGAGTGTAAAAAATAAATACATTAAATAATAAAAAAAGCACCCCATCCCTCCGTGCCCGCGCACAGAAGCAAAGGCAAAAATAAGTTGCGACCGAAAAATGTAAACAGTGTTCAAACCACATGTGTGGCATTGCCACGATCGGTAAAGTGAGAGCAATAATTCTAGCACAAGATCCCCTCTAACTCTAAACAGAAATGTTTAAATACCATAGTTTGTTGCTATTCCATGAGTGTGTGCAATTTTAAAGCATAACATGGGGGGGGGGGGCTGTGCAATATGCAGGGGGGGCTGTGTGAGGTGTAGGTAGACTGTGTAATGTAAAGGGGTCCAGAGGTGCAGGGCTGTGTAATGTAAAGGGGTCCAGAGGTGCAGGGCTGTGTAATGTAAAGGGCTCCAGGTTATCTTAATTTAATAGCAGATGAATGCGGCCCTGTATGCATTCACATGCATTGAATCCGGCCCTTAAGTGGAAAAGGTTGCCGACCCCTGCTTTAAAGTAACAGGATCCTTTTTTCTTTTTAGGGTAACAAACACTTTAACATAAAAAGGGTCAGGAAAGGATAAAAACATCCCTTTGTAGGAAATAAACCAACAAATGCAAACCCAGACAGTGCCATTTTTTGATAGCTATTGCACTAAACAACGCTCATTATTCATAATACACATGCATATTCTTTTTTTCTGATATAGCCTGTGTGTATTAAACCATGCCCTTCTCTTATCCATCTTCATGCCATGAAATGCTGACATGTTAAACAGTGTAATGTAACAATGAACAGAACACAAGGGATGCAGTGTTTCGTAATTTATGTATATATTACATGTTTATTACAGATGCAACATATTTTGTAAAATTTACATTATGAAAAAAAATCAAATATATTTACATAAGTCTTTTGTAAGATAAACATGTTTTTGTTTTAATTTACAATCAAAAGTAAGAACATTCCATAAAAATTCTGGTGTACTTTAGCTTTTCAGTGTTTACAAAGTCATCTAAACAAGAGGCAGCTAGGAGGATATCAGTGTGTATGAAAGCAAGGACCAGCTCGCTAAACATTACACTTGGCAGATACCAGCATCGACCTGTACAATCCCAGTTCATTCATTACTAATGAAAATTCCCATAGAAATCTGGATGGCTTCCATATTGTAACCTGTTCTTTAAACGTATAACATTTCTAAATATCAAGGATAAAAAGTGCTAAATGTTACAAATATGCATTACCAAATTGAGCCACAAATGCATTCAAGCAATTGATGAACTACCAGAATCAGCAATTACTGCCGGGGCTGGCCAAAACGTATAGTTAATCAGCTGTTAGTGGACTACAGGACACCCAAAGCTGTTATATTACGGAAGGTGAAAGGGCTTAACTACATGCAAGGTTTTTTTTTTTTTTTAATGCTTAACATGGTTGATCTTTTGTTCTCACGTTACCAGTGATATTAATGTGTTAACAAAGAAAAACTGTCAACAAAGTATTACAATTCCATGTGTAGTTTTACAATAAGTCCTTTCAGTTAGAAATAGCTTCTGTTAGAACAGTCAAATAATGAATTTTGCATAACATATTCATTACATTTGTTGTTCATTTATGCCTGTTAACATGTTTGAAATAGTCATTCTACCTAATAATTGTTTTATTTTGCTGGTTGCTATGAAATACGGAATACAGCTGCCTACAGATAATAATGGAATGCTCACATGGACAAATTATTTCTTAATTTAAAATAACTGGTGCAAAACTGAAAGTGATTGTAAAGGTAAACGTTTTTTTCTTTTACCTCAATGCACTATTGCATTAGGGGAAAAAAAACTTAATAGTGACTCCACCTCAGCCTGACCTCGAACCAGCGATGTGCACGTCAAGCAGGTCTTCTCCCCGTCTTACAGGCCATTGGTTCCTGTTGCTGTCAGTCAAAACCTGTAAGCAGAGAGAGGGGAGGCAGGGCCGAACCGGCCTGTGTGTCTGAATAGAAGAAAACAGCCTATCTCGTGATCAAGCAGGCATGAGTACCTCCTTATTAAGTGGCTTCCTATGAGGGCACTCAGTGGAGGAGTAGCCAGGAGGGACAGCAGGGGACTCCAGAAGAGGAGGAAACTTAAGGCTTTACAATCACTTAAAGCACCTATCCAAGGAAGACAGATTTATGCTTTCATTTTGGAGCTCTACTTTCATTGAGCTAAGAGTATCCTATCCTGGCCATTTATATACGTTTCAAGGATTTTTTCCCACTTCTGCACTACATATCCTTACATGCATCTGATCTTCAGATACTAATAGAATTAAGCCAGCCATACATGGATTGAAATTTGTCCAGCTCATCAAGGACCAGATGGAATTTGGATCCATGTATGGGCTAGATGATTGTACACAAGCTGATCTATTGATTTATGTACAACCAGCCTGTCTTTTTTTTGAACAATCAGTTTCGCCAGCTGCAGCCGGTAACACTGATCATTGTATTCTGCTAGTGGGGAAGGCTCCCCACCAGCAGAATACAATAGCTAAGCAGAGGCGAGTTTAACTCACTGGTTAAACAGAAAAAAAAATGTATCATGTATGGCCTGCCTTAGTGCTTGTCACAAAATGATTGGTAAGTGGGAAAATCTGCTTGCTGCAAGCACACTTCTAGCTCCAGTGTTATATAAAGAGAAAACCTGCTTCTCAGCATTACTGGAGAAATGCAGAATAATTGGACATATCACTAGAAATAAAAGGCTCACTGCAACAAAGACTAAGGATAGAATCGATGATACCCCACATTTTAGTTTCCTCTGTGAAACAGTACTGTACATAACAAGCTTAAATTCACCAGCGTTGCGTTGAAATCTATATAATGTTGGTTACAAAGCATTCCATCTGTCTGCAGCAGAGCTGTAAAACATGTGGCGAAGAGGAGCTAGATTTGAATCTGAGTGACAACTTTAAGGAGCCAGAATATGTGCTTCCACTGGCTTAGGACTGCCATGTCCGACCTCCTAGGATTTCTAGTTGTCTGCATGTCTCTAGTGTCAATACTTTCCTACTCACTGGCCCTGAGCAAACACAGAAATCATGAGAGAAGTCAGAACTCTTGGAATTGTTTCAGGTCACTGCCTCCAAGTACTGAAGCTCCAAGATCAATATGGCAGGCAACTAGCAGTTTTTTAAAAAGGAGTGTTCAACAATGGCAGTCTCCATGATTTAGGTGCATTGGCTGCCTCATTTGTCTTTGTCTAGTCCCGATCTAAAGTTTCCACGTGGCAATCAGCAAAATTGGAACATTGTGCACTAGGTATAAAGGCTACCTCAACAGACCATCCAAGCATAAATGAACCAACAAAACACCACTCTGCTTCTGCTAACAAGCCTTACAACATAATTTCTAAACAGAAGGAATTATAAGCAACCAAACATATGGGTAGGCTTTCTCTAGGTTTGCTTCAAATAGATACGGATTAGACTACTAAACAGGTTACAACAGAGATGACCAGAAGTGTCAACCATTAGCTTTTCAAACTGTTAAAAAAAAACGTTATAGGAAAGTGTTGCCCCAAAATAAAAGCACAATAAATGTTTTTATTGCTAAATTTTATTGCAAAAAAAAAAGACTTTTTATACTGACTAAATATGAGATCAATAACTATTTATAAGTAGTGGAAGGTTGATTGGTGCTATAAAGTACTTGCGTATCTGCAGAATTTATAAACTGTAGTGGTTCAGGTCTCTGTAGAGTTAACTGGTTATATATATAAAAGACAGTATACTGCGCAATTCTTTTTAATGTGATATTTGTTCTCTCTAGTTTGGCGATCAGAAAATCATCATGGTTAAGGAGATGAGCTACATACAGGTATGTTTAATATCAGTTCAGCTAAAATCTTGAGAACATTTATTTTTGGAAGAATTACGGTTAGTTTACAATAAGCTGAGCAAAGAAGAGTGATCTATGGAATACAGAAAACAGAATCTGGCAGGTAAAATGGCAAGGATTTGACTTGTGGATAGTGCTACAGGAAAATACAAGGTAGAGGATATATTTGGGTATATGGTTTATTATCAGACTAGCAGTTAGGCTTTCAGGCAATACTAGCAGTAAAGGACAATTTACTTCCCTGTAATTCACGCTAGTGAGTGGAGAACATTTGGCCTAAGGGACAGAACAATGCTCAGGATTAAACTGCATTTTATTATTTACTTCCTACACAATGGAGTACAATATGTGCAGAAAAGAGGTTAATAAATTACATTACATAGGTTGCATCAAGTAGAATTCTTTTTTAGAAACTTGTCATCGTTTAAATGGCAGACGTAAACAGGGAGTACGCAGTATCTTTTTTTCTGACTTTTATATTTTGCATAGGATAGAATGACCAGGCAGTATGTCATCAGATACAAGAAGATTCCCCATACTGAGCACATATGACTGCGTGGCCTTTATTTCTCTATACAGTCTTTCAGTAGACTCATGCATGTGTTACATTACATAACTAGTCTGCTTAGCAAGGAATGAGTATAATGATTGACAGGTATGGAAATTTTCTTAAACATTGACTTAAAAATGCAATGAAAACGCAAACATAGCTGACCACAATATTGTCAACTACCAAGCCTGTTCTCAAGTTTTACTGACACTACCTCTTTATGCTGAAAGGCAATTATTAATATAATGTTATAGTTTTCCAGTTGAATTGATATATGGATATAACTACATGTGTTATATTACAAGCAGTGTTATATAAAGCAGCACCTATTATCTGAACAATGTCTACATCTGAAACCCTTTCCTAATAAGGTTTAGGATTAACCCCAATTTGTTTAATATACATACACTGTTTATTAGGATTTACACTGTAGGCATTTCTTTTTCACCGTCATGCTTAAGATATCTGTATACTAATTGGCTTAAACCTGGTGACATCCAATAAGCAGTCACAATGATGGTTGTGCCCATGGACAGAAGATGCCCTGCTTATTCTCTCGCCAAGGGATGTAAAGAATTAACTACATTCCAGCAAACAGTATACACGGGCACTTATTAGATATACGACAGGCGGTTTTACCCGCAAAGCCCAAGTAAAGTCCATTTTTTGTTAGTTGCTATAGGTAACTGGACAGTCTATTCAAAAAATGAACAGTTGTTAAAAAGACATCCATTAAAATAATAAAATAGTGTGCATTTAAAAAAAATAAATAAAAAAAAAGTGAATAAATCTTCCTAAATGCAAGTGTTCTTATATATTAAAATAAAATGGAAGTTTACCCTAGAATAACTCTATGAACATTTAACGACCATATAACATGTACCTTGTACTATGTTTGACTTCTGTCCATTTTTAAGTTGGCCAGCAATCAGCATTGACAACCCCCCGCCATTTACCGGTGACACCATGCAACTGTTGTCACTGAGCCCCCTTAATGCTATCTACGTTTCTGAAAGCCCCCATGCAAAAAAAGAACAAGATGTTCTCAATCAGGTATTGCAACTCCTATGCTATCGACATCTTGTGATCGAGCATAGCCTGACTGGGAAACGCTTCTGCTGTGCCCTGATGCTGTCACTGATGTAGATTGCATAGGGGGGGGGGGGGGCAACACCTACGAGTTGTATGGTTTTGCTGGTAAATAGCTGGCATCTTGCAATGCTGATTGCTGGACAACACGAGCACAGATAAAAAAAAGCATAGCACAATGTTTTTCCTCTAAGGTACATGTGTTATATGGCTGTTTAAAGAGGACCAGCCCCGCCCCCCACAAAAACAAAAGTAAAAGTCAGCAGCTACAAATACTTTAACTGCTGACTTTTAATATTAGAACACGTACCTGTCCTGAAATCCAGCGCTGTCGGTACCCCAGTCGATGTTTCCATCAGCTCTCGGGTGCTGCAGCCGCTATTTCCTGTAAGGGAAACCAGCAGTGAAGCCTTGCGACTTCACAGCCGGTTCCCCATTGCACATTCGTGAAGCGCACTGTGCTTTGTGAATGGCCAGGCGGTGAACTTCCGGGTGATCTTGCCACTGGCAAAAACAGGTACCCCCCCCCCCCCCGAAAAGGTGCCAAATGAGGCACCAGAGGGGGGTGGGGGTTGAAGGAGACAGGAACACCTCTTTAATCACAGTAGAGAAATTCTCGGGAGAACTTCCACTTTAATAAAAAATTTGCCTTGGGCAAGTGAAAAAAGGTTCAAAGGGAATATAGAAAGTTGAATACGCTTATATTTGTGCTCAGTCACTAACAATATTTGCTACATATATTAAATCAATCAGGCAGTGGACTTGTGAAACGAACACGATTACACTTTGGGCAGTACTTCAATATTGATCACATATAAACATTTCATCAGGCTTTTTTTCTCTCCACTCTCTCGAATTTCTGATTAGGTTTGGTCAGTGTATTTGTGCTGCCCCCTAATTCCCTTCCCAGTGCAAAGAAACCTGAAAGCTTCTAGTGAATAGCATCTGCCATAACAGGTGAGGTCTGTGCGTGGTGTTTCAGAAATTTGCATAAATCAGAGTGAAGTAGCCCTTTATATATCAGTTACTAAATCAATTCTCAAGTAACAACGATGGTGACTGGTGCAGGCTGGGAAAGGCACAGAAGTCAAGGCATATACAAAACAATTTTGCCTTTAAGAATAAATTCACTGACAGACTTAACAAAAATCCTATTTTTTTTTTTTTTTTTTTTTTTGGTAATTGCACTTGTGCTGAACTTATTCAAAAAAGTAATACAAAAGCAAAATAAAGACTTGAATATTGTTCCTTGTTCCGCTTGACAATAAGAGGATAAATCAATAACAACTGTCTTGTAGAAAAGGACTTAAGTATATGGATGACACAGTGGACCTTTTGCCTGCACTATAAAGAAGCAGCCATTTTGTGAGCAGAGCCAATGCCATGTATTGCTGCAGCTGAGGCATTCTGGGTACTATTTAATAAACTAACAGAGCCAAAAAAGGATGTTTACCCACTTACCCAACTCCCAGAATGAACAATAAAGTTAATAACTGTGCAGACTTAACATTGTTTTGTGATGTAATTTTCAAGGAAACATTGTGTATAGTATTGTTTTTGCAGAAGAATCTAGTCTATAATGCAAATGGTGCAGAGCTAATAAAAATAAATTAACACAAGTGAAAAAAAGACTAATGAAGGAGTCCCAAATCAACAGTCCATAAGTAGAAAGATGTAAACAGAGACCAATATCCGTGGTCTGTGTGGTAAGTAAAACATTTTTTGACCGGGGGTGGGGTCATTAGGGGGATGGAGGGTTCGCTCCTTCGGCACAGTATGATCCCGCTAGGGGTGCCGGGGGGTTGGGAATACCTCAATTTCCTGGGTGCTCTCCACCAGACCGGTTTGCCTAGTAAGTTGGCATAACAGGAATGGAATATCCCTTTTCATTTTGTCCCCAATTGTTAATAGCTTATTTTCATGAACTCGTCATTTCCCAGGATTTAGTGTTAGTGAACCTTTAAAACAATTATTAAATGTATTGAATTGTATTCTATATATTTTGAAAATAAAATATTTTGAAAGCAAAAAAGCTGTAAGTGAGGAGAGAGTGATAGTCCTTCACACAAGATGGAATCCTGCTCCAAACCCCGTTGAGAGTAAGTATATCCTGCTTACCAGTTGTCTGTGACCACTGAATAGTGGCCTCACCAAGCACAGGGAATTGGGTCTCCCCAGGGACCTTAATGCTTGTGGGAATCTCCACTATTTATATGGAACTGAGACAAGAGAAATGTCTTTCAGGGCCCATACTGTTGGCTCTACCCAGTGATGTTGATGCTGGCACAATTGACAGGAGATCAGTCCACCACTGCCATAGGAAGCCTAGTGACCCCAAGATTGCACCATCAGCAGACACCAGACGGCTGGGAAGAGGCCCTATTCTAACCAACCAGCAGAAATTATCCAGCATATTGGAAGGTTTTAATCAAAGCGAGAGATTCAGGATTATCTGAGCAGCTTTTTTTTTTTTTTTTCTATTGTTAATCACATGTTATCAATAGCATTGCAATACTGATCTCTTTAGCTTTGCTATTAGAAGTTTAGTGTTTTCAGACTAATAAACTACTGACTGGTTATTAAGGGTTACTACTTCCCATCAAGAGACCTCCTTGATGATACATATTAACAGCATGACATCAGATAATGAAGGATAGACCACATGAATAAAAGCAACCAGTTTCAATTTTCAAAAGAAAATATGGTAGCTATAGACCATGCAACACTTGTCACATAAAGCACAGTACTTACAGTGATAAAACAGATGTAGAAAGATCATGCTTACCAATTGTGTACTCGGTGAGTATAAAAATTTTGGTCTGAACGGTACATGTGGGCACAGTCTTGTCCAAAAAGCTAACAATTTTACTGGTTACCTCACATGCACTCAGTCAAATAAATAATTTATTGTGTCAGACCAAGAATGACAGGACACCAGGGTTAGTCAAGACATGGTTGTCTTTAGGGCCTGGGTAGCCGATTGTGTGGATAGCCTCAATTTGAGATATTTCTAAGATCATTCAAAATTCATTGACAGGTGTATTTAACCTTCTTTTGACCCAACTCAAGTGGGCTTTGCATTCCCATAGACTGGTATGAGAATTCAAAATCTGCCTGATGTTAACAAATGCCCTTAAAGTCATCACTAAGCCAAAATTGAATGACTGTGCTGCATGGTCATTAAAAACATATCCATTCACAAAATGGCCGACTCCATGATGTAAAGCAATAGGTCCACAAGAGGCGGTTAGACATTACCCTGAATTGCTCACAGATGAAGGCTTGTAAAAAAAATGGTATTGTTAAATATTAATGCCTTGGCTTTTTACAACTGTATAAAATCTTGTACAAATGTATAAGATTGCTCATATATGTTTTGGATTTGTTACAAAAAGGTAACAGTTTAGGCTTTTTGATAAAACAATGGCGGTTTGTATAGGAAATTTTTTTCTTTACACAAAAACAGATTTTTTTTTATACATTTTGTTTTTCTATAGCTGAATTTTTAACATGACTGCAGAAAACTTCAGTGCTACAACATAAATCGATGAGATATTCCACAAAATGACTCATAAAAAGTGCATTTGTATACTCTGTAGTTGGCAGCAATATAGAAATACCTTCTAAACAAGTCAAGAATTAAAATATATATATATATATCTATAATTAAAACAGCATGTGGAAGATTTCCGATAAATTAACAGGAAAGCGGCTTGCTTACATCCCATGATTAAAAATTAAATTAAGTTAAAAGCATCAACAGTCAGCCATGTATCTTCCTGGAAGAGAAAACATTGAGAGAGAGAGTGAATGTCAGCATATACCAAAATAAGGAACTTATTTAAGATTTATACATTATGGAAATGGTACTATTTGTACGAAAATAAAAAATATGCAAAATACATGTGCAAAATGTGACAATGGATTAAAGTGTTTGTTCACCAATGCCAGAAGTCTGCCAAGCAAAATAAATGAGTTGGAAGCTTTGGTGCCCAAAGAGAACGGTGATTTAATTGGTATTGCTGAATCTTGGCTTCATTCTTCACATGACTGGGCTTTTAAAGGAGAAGTACAGCCAAAGCTCGTTTGGCTGTACTTCTATGAATCACAGAAGTGCAGTTCGTTTTGCACTCCTATGACCCGTTTTCAGCAGAGAGCGGGCTGAAGTCTGAGCATGTAGGCCCTTTACAAAATAATCTAGAGTGGGTGACTGGAGACAAAAAAAATGTATTAAATACCTTCCACAGCTCTGTGTATACAAAGGAGCATGGGGGAGCTCATGTCCATAATGGAGATAGTATTGACACAGCACCAAATGATCCACAATTAGCTAATTTGCTTAGTCTTTGAGGAGTTTGGTTGATGTACTGTCCGGATGCATACCTCTTGGTGACTTTTGAGGAAAGATATCACTAATGTCGGTGTACATTAGTTAAGCCTTGGTGACCACTCTGATAAAGGGGTCATTGTGGTCTGGTAAACCCGCATGTTTATTGGTCTTGGTGATGGTGGATTCTGCTGACACTCTTCAGGAATAAGGAAGAATTTCCTCATATTTCACATTTAAAGGGGGGCTATATTTTTAAAATTTGTGGGACACTCTTTACAGCAACTCTAGTACTTTTTTGTTTATTGAATTTCTATATTGGCACTGTATATAAGCTTGATTATGTATATGTTGGATTAATTGAATTTACTTACTGATTTAGCGCAACACAGGTAATTTATATTATAAGGTACAATGCCCAAGTGCAGCATTTCTGGGGTCTACCTGAGCCAGTTCTATTGGAGTACATGGAGCTTAGATTTTTGGTCACGTTAAAGTGGAGCTCCGTCCTGGGGAAAAAAAAAAAAAAAAATTTTTAAAAGTCAGCAGCTACAAATACTGCAGCTGCTAACTTTAAAAAAATCGGACACTTACCTGTCCCAGGGTCCAGCGATGCGGGGGAACGAGGCCCCCCCCTCGTTCACCGAGCCGCTCGTGGCGCCGGCATTCCTAATGTGGGAACCCGGCTGTGGCTTCACAGCTGGGCACCCACTGCGCATGCGCGAGCGGCGCCGTGCGCCATGATTTGACGCTCAGTCATCTGGGACACGTGACAGGTCCCAGATGACTGTGCGGCGCCGAGGAGGAAGTGACGTTTAGCCCGGGCACTGAAGGTGGCAGACTACGAGGGACCCCCTAGCAACAGGCATTTAGAGGTGAGTAAAAACATATTTTTTTCCAATTATTTTTTATTTTATTTTTTTAATGATTTTTAAGCCCCCTTTTTTTTTTGACCACAACCCCACTTTAACATTAAGCCCCTGCAATTTTTGGTGCTATGCAACGCCCTCTTGTCATTTAACTGGTAAACGACAACCCCACTGAAGTTCTGGCATAACAGCTAAATAGCCGTGGGTGAGGTAGAATAAGAAGAAAAGAAAATACTGTACCTGTGCAAAACCTCTTTTTCACTAAAGAAAGGCGATAACCTGTGCCCACTAGTTCAATGTCCACACCAGATAGGGTGCTGCCTTCACTGACAAACTGCACTGCCAGAGTGCTTGGATTGCTAGGTCCCTCTGAGATATCAAATTTTGCCCTGAGTGATCCAGATCCTAAAAAAAAAAAATGACAAAACCAAGGTCATATTTTCAGAGTCTTAAAAGGTTAGTCTCTTAAAATACCTGCATTTTCAACAAAGTTACTCATGTTACTACATATGCATTACAGGATAATGGACTCCAATCAGTAAATCATGCCTAGCATGCCTCAGTTTGTAGCAAGCAATACCAAGAGCATTATCACAAGCACAGAGGGATCAGACCTCTGAGGAAACTCCAGAAAAATATTTTACAGTGAGTACAAAAATCCTATTTTCTTTCTGGTCTGTTGAGGAACACAGGAATATACTGTTGGGACATCTGAAAGCAGTCCGACTGAAAAGTAAGCAAACAGCAACATACTAAGAGACCCAACAAATTAAAACTGGGGAGTGCCAGCAGCTCAAAAACCACCTGAAGGACCAGCTGCCAAAACGGACACTGGAACCTGCCCCATAGGTAAACCTGCCACCAAAACTAAGGGGGGAGAGAATGACTCACCATTGAAGCAGCATAGTATATAGATCAACCAACACGATTAACCAGGAAAGGGAATAAGTTATTGGTAGAAACATGTACCAGACAAAGGACCTGGGACAAGAGCAGCCAGTCTCGAAAGAAAGCACTAAGTCTCTATTTACCTGACCTCATAAAGGTCAGGAAACCAGAACACATACTTTGAGACATTGTCAGAACAGAAAATGACTTTACCAAGATGGGAATTACCAAGGTAGAACCCTAATTGGAATCATAACCCGCAAAGCATGTGAGAATAATTCCCAAGTCCAGAAGAGAACCCAGGATTCAATCCCTCAAAGTCAGCATGACTGAAAGAGCAAGTACATGGAAAACTCCAACAAAGGCAGGCAAGAGAGTAAAATCAGAATCTAACCATAAACTGGTGAGATAAGTTATAAATCCTGGTGGAGCAAAGGATAAGCTAGACACACACCAGATACACAAAGGGCACTGGGAAAAACCCTAAGAGGAACACTGCTGAAAATATATAAACCGCCTAACCTTAAATTCAAAGGTCTCAGAGCTAAGAATATGTCAGACTCCACAGATCCAACAAAGCAGCATAAGTCAAATCTGGGCAGTTGAGTAAATCTAGAACTGGGAACAGTGCCAAGAAAAACCCTTTTCATGAATCTACAGATCAGCCAAGGGAAGAATAGGGCCTAATACAAGACGGACAGCTTAGGTAGACCCTAGTAGTACTCACCCACTCAGCCATCATTCTTAAGATTTCTTACCCGTAGGCAGGTATATCCATTGGCCCCTGGTAGTATCCTTGGATACAATATCTATGTCCCAGCATATTAACCACAGCGCTAGGTACATAAGGCTCCAGATTTCTGCTTCACTTGTTCTATTAGTCTATGCTGGCAGTGGAGGGATCTAATCCATTCTGCCATTTGTCTGTCTGTCTGTCAAAAGGAAGCTGGGATTTGATAAGGGATTCCAACTGCTGGTCAGTAGAATTCTTTAAGGTGAGCATGCACTCTGCTGGCCCAGTTGTTTTTCTGTTAAGATAAGATAAGAGACTGGGCAAGGGCTGAGGTGATTCCAGTGGCTCTGGACCTGCCAAGTGCTCCATGGCTAACTAGTAGTAGAGGGTCTGGAAAGCATCAGACTAGCCCCACAATGTTCAGTCCAGTATGTCACTCCAAAGATAGGCTAAGACAAGGCAATACAGATAGCTGGCATCTAGAGAGGAACTCAAGCAGCAATGTAGTGATGAATCTTGATTGAGATCAAATTTAGGATTTCAAACATTAAAAAAAGGCTAGCAAAAAAAAAACAGTTTGATTTTTCTCAGCAGAGCTAAAGAAAAGCTGTCCATCCTCCTAGGACACTAGCAAGAAGTCTGGTTGGGAGGGGGGTTTATCCTGGGCTAGCATACAGATTTTATTGTTTGTCCCTGTACAATCCTCCTGAAGCAGCAGTATGAGAAATATAAGTATGAGAAAGAAAAAGGATTTTTGTGTGTACATTTATTCAATCAGAATAATTAAAAAATGCCTTGCACCCATCTCCAGTGGGCTCCAGCACTACCCTCCTCTCCTCTGCTCCTGTGGGCAATCGCTTAGAGTCATCATGCACAATGAAGGGCTATTATCCCTGCATTGTAATTGGAGGAGGCAAACATGCACACACACATATACATATTATCTGTGGCTCTAAATGAATAAAATGAGTACTCCAGTTTGTGAGCTCTGTTGATACAGCTGCTAGTTGGTTCTACTGCCCCCAAGGGAGGATAGAACATTACATTTGTCACAGGCTGATGCTGGCATGACCCAGCTAACTATTCTGTTTAATCAGGCTGTTCTTGCTATAATTTTGCAGGTATTATTTCTGGTGAGAGTGTGATTCACTTGGTGGTTGGCAGATGCTATACACTAGAAGATTGTGGTTCACGATTGGTTGAGGTAGCAGATGGCAGCCAATATATTCACTTACTAGCTCTGACTTTACATTTTTTTTTCTAGATTTTGTTTTTTAATGCATGGGCAAGGCAGATTCACTTTGAACACGATGCATATTTCTGTACTTGCCTCCATTTTCAGATTTTTCTGAAATTGCAGATATTTTCCACAGGGCTTTCATCTGTTCAGAATTCCTGGAAGGAAAATAAATGTGAGATATTTCTTATTAAAAATAATACATAGGCTTTATTTTGTTTTGAAAGGAAGAGAGAACCATTGAGCCCTATGATGTAACAGGCTATGCTATAATGTGGGAAGATTAGAGGCAGAGATAATAGAGTAGAAAAGACAGTACAAAGACCCTAAAGCTCCTACTCAGTTACATTGCTCAAATTGTAGCATGCAACGTGAACAGAACTGCAACTTGTATGCATTTGGGGCATAAAGATTGCACTGGTTTTTAACTCCACCAGACAAGTTCATTATCGTAGGGTAGGATGGAAATTGCATCAGCATGAACCAGGCCTAATACTTCAAGAGCCAGCATGTGCACAAGAGATAGATCCAATTAACAAATGCTCTGCCCTACAATATAGAATGATAATATAACAGTTACTGTGTAAGCAGAAAACAAACATATGTCTGTTTGAGGGCCAGTTCACACCTCAATCGCACAGAAACGCATAATACTGCGGTACCAAACGATCTGGTGCAGGCAAACATACTGTGTTTGTGATCTGTGTTTGGGGTGTCATTAGGAATATATTGATACCCGCAGCAGATCACACAGGCTTTTTGGGAAATGCGCACAGAATACACCTTTCCCACACTGTGTTCTAGTGTGAACTGGCCCTGAATATCGCTTCTTTAATGGTTGCTTCTTATGTCATTTAGGAGCAGTCAGTTTAGTTGTATTTAAACACAGATGAACACACGTAAATGTACCTAATAGCAACACATCTAAAAGCAGTAAAAAGTGATAGATGAGGCAAGGCACATGAGGCTCCAACATTTAGGTGCGGGCGGAAGATGCCCTGATCAGCCCTGCTCCTGGAAGTTCATTAAACTCTTTGAGAGGCTGAAAACTGCTGTGGCTGGATTGTGAACTGAGTGGTACTAACTCAAGGATGAATGCCCAGAGTGCAGACATCTTGTGTTCCAGGCATCCTGGGCACATACTGTCATAAAAGTTAGTACCGCTCATTTCACCATCCATCCAGCTTTCAGCCCTCTCATTGAGTTTAAAAGGCTGCCCAGAGTCAGTCTGGCCAGTGCACGTGTACCTTCCATCGTCGTCTAAACGCCAAAGCCTCATGTACTGAGCTCAAAACCCATTGTGCCATGGGACCCAGTTTCTTACATTTCCCAGATAATGTCTCCTGGGTTTAGAGACGCTAAATGCAGGAGTGGCAGTGTGAACTGAAGCCTAAGCTGTTGGAAGAGAACTGAAGCCTGACAAAGCGGTTGTAAACCCTGCTTGGTCATTTTTACCTACAGCAAAGTCTATAATAAGGATTACCTGTAGGTAAAATGAATATCTCCTAAATGTGCACCATTTAGGAGATATGTACCCTGCATGCAGCCAGTGCCACTGGCACATGCACTCCGAAGGACCAACATACCTTGCTGGAACTTCAGAGCTTTGTGCCGGAACCAACGGCTCCCGCACAAATGCGCGGGAGTGATGTCATCACAGCTCCAGCCAGTCACAAAGCCGGAGCGAAAGATGTCAGCCATCTCAGAGATGACAATACATCGCTAGAGGGCTTCGTTCCAAGACATTTCATAATGTGCTAGTATGCGCTGCATACTAGCACATTATGCCATTGCTTTGCGGTTTGTTTTTTGCAATATCCACGGTTTACAACCACTTTAAGAATCTTTGTTGTGATCTTTGTGAAAGAATAACAGAGCAAACAGCTAGAAAGGTTGTTTGTTTTAAAGCCCTTTCAAGGCTTTTTAAGAAGATTTACACATTTTAAAGTAAATAGTTGGGACGGAGGTGCACTTTAAGTATTCCAGATGTTGTTAAAAGCAGATATTTACCAAGCATGGTACATGATTGATGTCTAATTAAATTTAGGAGTTGATCAAATGAACACATCTGAATTTAAGAACAGAAAAAGGTCTATAAATAAATGAGTAAAAGACTATAGAGCCAGCTTACCATATTGCAGCTGGTAAAGACTGCATGTTTGTGACACCGCCATCCACTGGAACCACAACCTGTATATTCGATAATGCACTGGGCATTACCATGGACTCTGGGTTGTACTTATAATCTAGCCTGACATCTGTAGTGGTGGGGTTACACTTCCAGTAGGTGGCCAGGTTTAGAGGTGTGGACTGAATTCCATTTGATGATACCTAGAATGAGAACGCACATTAGATTTTTTTTAGCCAAGGACAATTTAGGTGAAAGGCTTTGTATACAGAACTATGTTCAATGGTGCAAGAGAAACATCATAAAACTTAACGAACTAAAAAGGCAAATAAGCATGACTGATTTCCAGTTAAAAACTGAAAGATGAAATGTATAAATACTAGAGTAAAACCTTTGTAGTGTACACAGAAGGTGTTTTGCAATTCAGCAATGCCTGAGCAAAGGTCACACATTCTTGGACTGAAAAACTACGGCTGCAGCCCCGACGTACTGGAGTCCTGGACTCGCTTGCACACTGATATTCTGCATGGAGCTGGCAGGGAACGCTTCGGCTTTCACCCACAATCCAGAAGATACTGAGAATGGTTAGGACTGTCTCAATCAAGAAAAAGAGAAAACTATTTATGCCATACACCCCAATGATCACTGGGATGCAGATGGGCGGTTTCCAAGGCAGACGGAGGGCTCCGAGCCAGTTTGTCATTTCTGGCTCCATACGGCTCTGGCTATGAAATCCGATTTCACAGCAATGCTTAGATGACATGCTGTGCTGAGGAACATTTTGCTCATCATCAAACAAAACTGAAAGTACAGGTTTATCGATAGATTAAGCAAATTGTTCTACTTTGTATACATCTCCAGGGATTTACGATTTGGGTGGCCACTTTTATTCTAAAGCAGGGCTACATTATCCGGCATACAGTCACACCAATCTACATCTATGCCAATGTAACAGAGGTATTTTTCTTCAGCACAGCACTATTTAAATTAAAAAAAAATGATCAATGATTCTTAAAGTGTCACTAAACCCAGGACCCTGCATTCACTATATCTGGTCTCCCGCAGTACACAGAACATGGAAATGCAATTATTTTAGTAAATATAAACTGCTAAATATCTTTTCTCATCAGCAGTATATAGCAGTCTTGTGACTTCTATTAGTGTCTGGCTGAGCACTGGTTGAAGCTTGTAGGAGGAGTTTTCATTCTCATCTGACTGTCCTATGAGGCTGCATGACCCTTGACAATCTGTCTGGACAGTGCTGATTGGCCCTGTGCTGATCACATGCACCCGCCAAAAAAAAAACTTTCCAGCAATACATAAATTGAGCATGTGCAGACTGCCCCCAATGCTCTGTGCTATTAGGAGATGGACTGGGGATTATGATAGAAGGGAGGGATCAGAGAAGACAGGATCAAACATCCTTTTTACAGAATGCACAGAATTAACCCCTTAGGTCCAACAGTGAGTATAACTAGCATGCTTTACTGCATATACTGGCTGATTTTACTGTTGTGGGTTTAGTAACTTTAATTTGCTTCTTTTTCCTTAGGTAACAGACTGTAAACATCTATTTCCTCTGTTATATGCCCACAATATACACAGTAAAGGATAAGTTCACCTTTTGTAACACGTTACAAGTTACACCCATATATAGGGTGTAACATGTTACAAACGGACCCCCCCCCCCACCCGATCTGACAGCTAGTGGGGATCTTCTCCCCCCTCCCCCAGAGGTTATCACAATTTAAAAAAACACATGGCCAAGCGGGGCTCCACCTGTCCGGCCGCGTCACTCATTAACAATGTCCTGTGAATGGAAAAGCGCCAAGGTCCGGCAGCTTTTGCAGCTGTTGGCTTGTAGTTTTCAATGAACTACCCCACAGTGCTGTGGAGAGCCATGGTAGTTCATTCTCTCTTCCTGTCAGTGTATCTGCTTGCCTGTACGAGATGTACGGGTTAACATATACACTGACAGATCTACAGGACACCTACATTGTATCAACGATTTTCTGATCACTGGTTCAATGCTTTACAGGCTCCAAAAAATAAAAATATTAAATGCACACTTTACCTGCCAAAAAATGTGCATTTATTAATTTCTTCTAAAAAGTGAACTCATCCTTTAAACACAAACACTTGAATGCTAGGTAGGCAAAACAAGGCCTGTATAGCATCGCTCTGACAGAGGATAGGAGGAAGAGTGTTTTACAGTGTACTTTTTTCTTTACTAGCAATTATTTTTTTGTGCCAAAGTCTTCTGCGTGTGTGCAGGGTGGTGCAGACTCCTAGTACACACAAAAATAAAAAACAAGAAAAGACCGCACCACTGAATGTACAGTCAAAGTAGGCACAATGAATCTGTCTCAACAAAAAATGTAATGCTATTTCTTTTGGCGAAGTGGCTACCACGATGCACATGAAATATCCACCAGCTCGGCTATACCATTCTGACACAGGCAGATCCGGGGACGCACCACCTCTTCAAAATGACAACCATTCTATTTTGTATTTATTCAATGTTTTCAGCCTCAGAGATGCTGTCCATGCAAAGGATGTGCTTACTGCATGCCGGTTCAATAGACCAACACTTTACCCATAGAGTCGTCCTCATGTTTACTGACAGGAGACTCATGCAGAAAATAAGAAGAGAAACTTCTAAAAACCTATCCATGAAGTAATTCAAAACTGAAAGCATGAACTCTAAATGCTCAATGATTAAGGGATCAGCTTGCGTAGAAAGCAACATGACTATCAATGAAAGTTTAGGTATTGGTGAAATGCGGCCTAACAAGATTTAGAAGAGAGTAGTGGTGAAATGTGGATTTAATCAAAGATAACCCAGGTACTTCATACTGCATGGCAATGATCACAATATTATGGAGGTAGGCTGTCAGGTTTCCCATCCGTATTAGGAGGCATATCTTGGTGACCCAGTCCTTGAATTAAGGGACAGTGCATAAGAATTATGGTGCCCATAGCAAAAATGAAGTGTAGTCTTATGTGTGGACAGTTGCACCAATATATATGTAGCATGCTGCCCAATGAGGCATTGCGATGCCAACAGGTGCAGGGAGTTGTTGGGAAAATGTTATGCATGTGTGTCTTTATACCATCAAATCACATTCCTTCTCCTGATCTGCGATAGATCTATTTAGGTTATGGGCAAGAGTAATTGCAAACTGGGCAAGGGATTGTGAGCTCTGAGAGAATTTGGATGCCTCCTGATGCAAGGTGAATAAGACAGGGCTTGGACAATGATCACTAAAGGAATGTGTAATAGGACAATTTTTCCTCTTGTAGGACTTTTAGAGGCAGGAGTCTTCAAAATTATAGCAAAATATTGTTTTATTAGAAAAATGAAAACATGAAATAAGGTAAAAACATATGGATGCACATATAAGGATTGGTGGCACACAAAAAAGACACAGAAGTGTATACAAACACAATGAAAATGGTAACACCACACTGATGAGTCCTAAGCAGTGAACTGAGGCCAATAAAGAGGCTGACGCGTTTCGAGGTTATAGAAAGTAGAACCTCTTCTGAGTAAGTCACCAACCAGGAGCATCCAACGTCAAAAAATTGGATGGTGGATGGGACAATATTATACGGTCAGAACATTACAGAATGTAGCAATTTGATATCGTATGGTGCCTTACATGTTAAACCATTGTTGCTAATTGTATTTATTCTGTCCGCTTATTTTATATTTTTGAAATATCTAGCTATACTGCACTATCCTCCCTGAAGAAGAGGTTCTACTTTCTATAACCTCGAAACGCGTCAGCCTCTTTATTGGCCTCAGTTCACTGCTTAGGACTCATCAGTGTGGTGTTACCATTTTCATTGTGTTTGTATACACTTCTGTGTCTTTTTTGTATGCCACCAATCCTTATACAGGGGGTCCCCGAGTTACGAACTCGTTAGGGACTGTCCTCCTGTTCTTAAGTCAGAAATGTTCGTAAGTCGGCCGCGCATACGCAGCACGACAATTACGGACATTTCCGATGTTCCGTCTAATGCCGCTCTGCGCATGCGCGTCAAATTACGGACGGATCGGATTTCCGATGTTTGCCGTCATTTTCCGAGGCTTCGTCTGGCCCGCGCATGAGCAAAACGGCCGAAGGTCCGCGGAAAATGGCAGAGGGTCCCCGCAGCGCCCGGTTCGTAAGTAAGAGAGGTTCGTAGGTCGGGCGTTCGTAAGTCGGGGACCCCCGGTATGTGCATCCATATGTTTTTACCTTATTTCATGTTTTACTTTTTCTAATAAAACAATATTTTGATATAATTGTGAAGACTCCTGCCTCTAAAAGTCCCACAAGAGGAAAAATTGTCCTATTACATAGTTTATTAGGGATGTGGGCAGGTGGTCTTCTTAGTTTTGGGTACTACTAGTATTCACTAAAAGGAATGTGGGGCTCCTGCAGTCCAACTGGATTACCCATGATCGGGCCCCATGAATGAGGTGATCTTCAAAGACGATTGAATGGGGGGGGAACCAGGCGAGAGAGAATGGGAGAAATTAAGAGATATAGTTTTCAATAGCAACCCACAATTTGTTGTCTTTCTGAAATCAACAGTCACATATATGAGAAAGACGACATTGCTTACAGCAGTTTTAAATCCACCTGGTTCTACCTGTATTTGCCTCCATAGCAAGCTCCCGCTATGGGGTAGACGTGCAGACTTTCATAACACGTCAGCTGCCAATATTTCTGGATCATTTTATTATTTTTATATGGTTTTTACTTAATTCTGCATTTTTTTTTTTTTTTTATCACAGGTTCATTCTGAATTGCTTAGACTTATACCAGGTATAGTTTAATGGCTTTTCATCCACGATTTGTATAATAATGTTCCTCAACACGATGCCCCTTGTTGAAGGAAAATTAGTATACATTCCACTGTGGATACTAGGAGCTTGCAGCAGTGTGGGCTGCTTGTTCCCGGACCACAATGTGTGTCCCTGATCATGTGATCACCATAACAGCCAATTATAGAAATCATGTAAGCCTGTATACAAAGCAAACCAGCAGGCTCAGCTCTCAAGGTGCTCAAATGATTTCTTTACTAAACCATTTGTATTTACCATAGATAAGCACAGTACCCACTCATGGAGTTCCAACTTCCAGCAGGCAGTGAGCTGGTCCTATTCTTATCGGACAAGGCCATTTACAGCTTTCCTCTCCAAGCCAGAATCATAAAGCCTTCTACACGTAAGCCTGCTGGACTCTCAGTGGATTAAAATGAAGCTCTTTTTCCCTTCAGTAACATACATAAAAGTCTGTTACCAATATGTTTCTGCGCAACATAAGGGTCTCACTTATCTCTGTTAGACTATAACTGCAACCATACATTTACATGATGCACATTGCTCAGCACTGTAATCAGTATGCTTATTTGTTCACGTTAGTCATGCACAGAAGGTAAATAAACCAACTCAACAAAAAAAGTACACAAATTTTATGACTTCCTACAAATTCATTCCCTGCCACCTGGATCCCAAAGTAGCCATCTTTACTTCAGAAACACAAGTAAGCTCTCTTTATACTCATGCCACCAGCTATCAGTGTAAACATTTTACTGATCATGACAGTTGCCGCTACATTCCTCTAATCCAAAAGTAAAATATGAACTTCAGCTAACAAGTCACCCACATCCAGTAAATTAGAGACAGACACCCTGTATTCCAACAAAAGAAACGCAGCCAGACTAAACCCTCAGTGTACAGATGTCACAAGCTTTACCTATGCCGTAAGACGTCACAGCGAGCAACACTCTGAAAATAACCGTGCAAACAGGACAACAATGTCAGCTCTAAGGTCCTGTCACACCAGCACTCAATTACATAGTTATAAATTGTCAGCAACAAATTCATTAAAGTGGTTGTAAACGCCATTCATGAAATCTGACCTGGGCACATATATGTAGTGCTTACTTATCTCTCTCTAAAGCTCTAAGTGCGGTGTCTTTCCGCTGCTTTGTTTCTCTGTTATCAGCATGATAACTTCTGACAAGTTCTCCGACACACGAGATAACAGCAGCTGGAAATTTGTGTTGGGGAGGGAGCTTAGAGAAGGATAAGCGGAGAGCTTGTTTATTCAGATTGCAGTTCTGCAAGTTTCTTCATTCCTCTAACCATGTGGAGGGAGGGGGGTGTGTGCCTTTCCTCCAATCAGCTCTAACACAGCGTATGCCCAGACTTCCCTCCCACTGCTGAAACAGGAAGAAAGATTTGTAACAAGGTGTGCACTTTCTAAAGAGTGTAGAAAGGGGAAGACAGCAGATATACATGTAAAACTTATGTAGGGAGATTTGTTTCATCTCTGTGTATCACATGAGGTTATTCACTTCACTGGGTATAGAAGAGGGCCACTTTAAAGTGGAACTAAAGTCCTGCTGCGAAAAACTGTGAGCAGGCAGGCTCTTTATTGCAGAAGAGACATGCAATGTCTCCTCTTCTGCATTAAAATAAACCTACCTGCTTGCTTGCAGTCTTCTTTAGAATGTACTCTGAGCTGCACAAGCACCGTTCAGTGTACATTCCATACACAGCACCTGTGTGCCACAATGACTGCACTCATGCGCATGAGTGACATCATCCCCCAGTGGCCAATGAAGATAGCCAAAGACTGGCGCCCAGCAGACGATGCCAGCAAGGGATGCAGGAAGGAAAGGTAAGTTTAGCTCCTCAAGCCCACTCTACCTTAGCTTATGCTGTTGCTTTCTCACACAAAAAATAAACAAAATAAAATCACAGATCTCTAACCTATTTTGGCATAAAAAGCATCTAATGATAGACCTGTTTTTGTCAGCCCACTGAAGAAGTCCACATCCAGGACACAGCGCGTATGGAGTTAGAAGCCGATTTGTTAACTCTATCCCACTGCCATTCATTCCTCTTCATTATACAGGGTGTCCCCGACTTACGAACGCCCGAACATCTCCTACTTACGAACCGGGTGCTGCGAGGACCATCCGCCATTTTCCGCCGTCCTTCGGCCGTTCTGCGCATGCGTGGCCAAACGGAGCCTCGGAAAATGACGGCAAACATCGGAAATGTCCGTAATTTGCCGCGCATGCGCAGAACGGCATTCGACGGAACATCGGAAATGTCCGTAATTGTCGGTCTGCGCATGCACGGCCGACTTACGAACATTTCCGAGTTAAGAACAGGCGGACAGTCCCTAATGAGTTCGTAACTCAGGGACCCCCTGTATTCATTTAAACCCTGGCGCGGCTTTTAGTGCCTTTTTTGTCTCTTCAGATTTTACTAAAGGTTTTTAGAGTACAAAGATAATATGGCAGTTAGAATGACAGTTTTGAGTCTGACAGAGCATGCGACTCAGTTTCACAGGTAACAATTGTGAACAACAACTTATAACAAACTATGTACTAATCATTATTATAAGGGTGGGGGGGGGGGGGGGTTCAGGGAAATAACGAGGAGTTTAGTGGGGTGACAATTTATTTGAAGGCAGCAAAAAAAAAAAAAAGAAAAAAAGAAATTAAAATGTGACTTGGACTTTCATAACATCTTTACATCAAAGGATCTAATGAAATACTCTAAGGCCCCTTTCACACTGGGGCGGTTTTCAGGCGGTACGGCGCTAAAAATAGCGCCTGTACACCGCCTGAAAAAAAACCGGCCCCATTCACTCCAGTGTGAAAGCCGGCGGGCTTTCACACTGGAGCGGTGCGCTAGCAGGACCGCAACAAAAGTCCTGCTAGCAGCATCTTTGGAGCGGTGAAGGAGCGGTGTGTTCACCGCTCCTATACCGCTCCTTCCCATTGAAATCAATGGGAAACCGCGGGGATACCGCCCGCAAACCGCCGCTGCAGCGGCGCTTTGCGGAGGTTTTTAACCCTTTTGCGGCCGCTAGCGGGGGTTAAAAACCACCCGCTAGCGGCCGCATACCGCGGGTAAAACGATGGTAAAGCAGCGCTAAATATAGCGCTGCTTTACCGTCGCCGCCCCGCACCGCCCCAGTGTGAAGCCGGCCTTAGGGGCTGTTGATATTTGCGGACTGATTGGTCTAGTAGTTTAGGTACTGCTTTTGCATACATGTGTTCCAGATAGAAGTTTAGTGTCTTTTATGGGAGTGTGACGGCATATGTTTGAATTGGTAATAATAAAGCTTTTAGACAGAGAGCACTAGATGTTATGGTTCCTGCTTTACATTGCATTGCCATGATCCTGTGAAAGCACCTGTGAAGGAGGGAGCCGGGTTGAGCTGGCTGGAGGAGTCTTATCTATACAGAATTGATTATACCCCCGGGGGGACCAGAGAACACTGGTGGTGGATTGCACAAGCACTATGATATATTGCAGAGGTGGAAGAGGTTGATTCATTGATGTTTTGTTATTGATTGATACAAATGTTTCTTTTACATGCTTATGGATGTGTTTAAGAGATTGCTTTGACGTTATTTTTTCTATACAGTAAAACCTTGGATTGCAAGCTTAATTCGTTCCAGAAACATGCTTGTAATCCAAAGCACTCGTATATCAAAGCAAATTTCCCCATAAGAAATAATGAAAACTCAGATGATTCCTTCCACAACCTTCAGTTTATAGTCTATATAAAAAGATCATAGCAATGTGACCAGGTTGTGTAGCCATAAAATGACCATGCACAAATGGAAGCCTCCACAAGGCAATTAGAAGCAAAATCCATCAGGAGCACCAGGAGTATAAAAGAGAAGAGAGGTGCCTCTAAGGCCCCTTTCACACTGAAGCGTTTTTCAGGAGCTACAGCGCTAAAAATAGCGCCTGTATAGCTCCTGAAAACAGCGGGTCCTTTAACTCCAATGTGAAAGCCGGCGGGCTTTCACATTGGAGCGGTGTGCTAGCAGGACGGTAAAAAAAAGTCCTGCTAGCAGCATATTTATGGCGGTGAAGGAGCGGTGTATTCACTGCTCCTACCCATTGAAATCAATGGGACACCGCAGGGATACCGCGGTAATACCGCCGCTGCAGCGGCGCTTTGCGGGGGGGTTTAACCCTTTTAATACCGCGGCTAAAAGGACGGTAAAGCATCGCTAAATATATCGCTGCTTTACCGTCGCCGTCGTGAAACCGGCCTAAGTGTAGCAATATGTTGCTAAATGTTGTACGTTCATTAAATGTAATCGTATTGCTACACTTAGAGGCGCCTCTCTTCTATTTTACACTCAGTTGTGACATGACACTACTTGTATATCAAGACATCGCTCGTATATCAAGTCAAAATTTTATTAACCGATTCCCGACCGGCGCACGACGATGTACGTCGACAGAATGGCACGGACAGGCATAAGGGCGTACAGGTACGTCCCCTTTAAGATGCCGCCGTGCCATCGTTGCTTGTCCTGCAAAACGCTCTCAAACCAAGGTTTTACTGTATATGTTTTGGATTATTATATCAACTGAATGGAATATTACGTAATACGTGGATACTATGTTGCACTTGCACTTTTGAATCATTAGTATATTGCATTTTGGATGATTATAATTAGTAGCACTAAGCACTTTTGATATAACTGCGCTGCACTACTTTTGAGGTTTATATTGGTTAAAAGGCAGGTGAGAACACGTTTTTTGGAGCTCACAGCAATTACTGTGGATTCACTTCTGTGTCATTTTTTTAACTAATATATATATTTTTATGACTTTTTCACAGTATTGTTTTAGTCATTTACAGTGTACAAGTTTATGAATTATAGGTTAATAGGTTGCGCTGATTAATATATAGATACTATATTGTTAGAATATAACAGCATTTCCTCCACATAGAACAATTTTTGCAACAAACAGGGGATTATACCACTGCTCATCAGAAAAAAAACCTGGTGACTACAACCAGAACACCATGCCCTTTTCATCTATATACTGTATATACTTGAGTATAAGCCGAGTTTTTCAGCACATTTTTTTGTGCTGAAAATGCCCCCCTCGCTTATACTCGAGTCAAGCACTTTTCTGCAGCAGAGAATGACATTTTTTCCGACCCGAATTTGGGGCCCCGTATCTTGGTGGGCCACTTGGTGATAGTAATCACAGTGGTACTAGCACTACAACATATCCAAAGATGAGGTTTCTAGCACCAAGTGGCCCCGAGATACGGGGCCCCAAATTCGGTTCGGAAAATGTCATTCTCTGCTGCAGAAAAGTGCTTGACATTATCCTAACCGACTTTGGGGCCTCGTATCTCAGGGGCCACTTGGTGCAAGGAACCCCATCTGGGCACAGTGAGGCATGCAAATGGGCATTGTTGACCCTCTTTTCCACTTACAGTAGCTGCGCATTTCTCACCCTAGGCTTATACTCGAGTCAATAAGTTTTCCCATTTTTTTGTGGTAAAATTAGGTGCCTTGGCTTATATTCGGGTCGGCTTATACTCGAGTACATACGGTATGTGCATTCCTAATATTTTGACAAAGAATGGATAAGATATGAATGCGGCCTACCTGGTATTTTAAGATGTCCACATTATAATAAGAGGCAGATGGGTTCTGCTCAGAAGATTTCTTGAGGTAGGCAGTGACTGCTTGCATATTCATCCAGAAGTCTTTACAGTTGTTATCGCTCTGGGAAGGATCGCTGTAATAGAAGTGAATTAAAATAAAAGACACACAGTACAATTTATAATGAATTCCAAACAAAAATCAAAAAAATTTATCATAATACACTTTGCATGTAAGATCACAAATCATGTGATCAATCAAGTCAAGTGTAAACTCCAAACAATTAAAGGGTCATTAAACCCATAGCCAATGTCTGCCATCCATGAATAGTTACTATATCAAGAAAAGCCACTATATGCGGAACATAGTGAATAATGACTTCCAAATATACCTCAAGTCTCTGGAGGTCAGGTGACATTTATTTCCATGCTCCACACTGCATTATACGATTGGTGTGGAGAGGAAGTCTTGCTTCACATGTCATTGCAGGAGGCGGAGTTTCTCTTGACCACCCAGCGCTGCCCCGGTCCTGTGGTTTAACCGCTTTCCATTCCCCCTAAAGCAGTTTTACTGCTACAGGGCCGCTGCTGTGTAAAGGATCACTTATATATACATGTGATCCCACACTTGCAGTAGGGGGCACTCACAGCAGAAGCCAATGGGCGAGTGCCAGGTATTCCATGTCCTCCAGCACCCACCGATCATCAGGCAGAGCGACAGAACTGCAATCTGCCTATATCAACAAGGCAGATCGCCGTTATGACAGGAGGGAAGGGATGGAGTCTGTGTCCCTGCAAAGCAGGGAATAAACTTGACGGCTACGGCTCCCAGTGCAAACAGAAGGCTGAGATTATATATGCTGATTTTGTGCAACAATTACAATCAATGAATATTTAATAAATACACCATTACTGTTAAATGGTGTTGCTTTATATCCGGCTGTGATTCAGTTCTCACTATAAACACAGATCAGTAAAACAGAAATGATCAGGACAAAATAGTTAAAGTGGAACTTCACACTCCCAATCAACATTGGCTATTTAAAAAAAATGTTTTTATGTACTGCACCATAAAGTCTTTCTCTTGTATTGCCCGCCATACATGGAGTTGGAGACCGTGAGACCAACTGAATGTTCTTCAATTTGTGATCCCATAGGTCTCCTAGAGCCACATCAACACCCAACTCCCATTTCTGCCTACATGGTATGGGAAATTTAAGAAGCAAATTAGATAGCAATCGCGTTTAAACTTTAGTAATTAGGTCCTTTATGTCATTAGCTTGGTCTACACTGTCCAAGATGGGAGTTACAAAAATAAAAAGGCGCTCGGACCAAACCGTGGAATTTCAGAGCATGTCTTCGATGTAGATACTGGAAAAACCATCGCCAATCCAGACTGTAGTCGATACAGAGCCGCATGCATGCTTATGCTAAGGGCAGACTGATTCCAGCAAGTAAAAGCTATATGAATCATTTGCCCATAGTCAAGATGGCCATGGCCAGAAATGCTAAGGGGTTTATTTTTCAAAGTGATTCCTCAACAAAAAGCATTGAGACATGGATGGATGGGGGAGTTTCTTTTGAATATTAACCAGTTCCCGACCAGCGCACACAGATGTACGTCGACAAAATGGCACGGACAGGCAAATGGGCGTACAGGTACGTCCCTTTAAATTTGCAGCTGTGCCATCGCGTACGCACGCCGGTCGGGACCTCCGTGAGTCCGATCGCCGCGGGCATCTCCCCCTTCTGCCTAACAGTGTCACTGATCTCTGCTCCCTGTAATTGGAGCAGAGATCAGTGACGTGTAAAACAAAGCCACACCCCCCAGTTAGCAACACGCCACTAGGACACACTTAAACCCTACACTGCCACCTAGTGGTTAACCCCTTCACTGCCAGTGTCATTTACACAGGAATCAGTGCATTTGTATAGCACTGATTGCTGTATAAATGACAATGGTCCCAAAAATGTGTCAAAAAGTGTCTGATGTGTCCGCAATAATGTCGCAGTCACGATAAAAATCGCTCATCGCCGCCATTACTAGTAAAAAAAAAAAAAACTGAATAAAAATGCCATAAAACTATCCCCTATTTTGTAAACGCTATAACTTGCGCAAACCAATCAATGATCGCCTTTTGCGATTTTTTTTTTACCAACAATACGTAGAAGAATACGTATCGGCCTAAACTGAGGGGAACAAAAAAAATGTTTTTATAAATTTTTGGGAGATATTATAGCAAAAAATAATGCGTTCTTTTCAAAATTGTCGCTCATTTTTTTGTTTATAGCGCAAAAAATAAAAACCGCAGGGTCGATCAAATACCACCAAAAGAAAGCTCTATTTGTGGTAAGAAAAAAAAGGACGTCAATTTTGTTTCGGAGCCACATCGCACGACTGCGCAATTGTCAGTTAAAGCGACGCAGCGCCGAATCGCAAAAAGTGGTCTGGTCTTTGGCCAGCAAAATGGTCCGGTCTGAAAGTGGTTAAAAATGTATTAAAAAGTGTTTTTGGTTTGTGGTGCTCAGATGCAGTGAAGGTCTGCTTTAAAAGACCTGTCGGGACAGAAACACTGCAGCAATCAATGCCAATTTACTTTTAAAAGTGCATGTTCCAGGGCTTTTTTCCCTGTACTCTACCATTTAGCAAGTCACTGACCTGAAACAAGTATGCAGGTCAGGGGTTCTGATTTTACTGGCTACATGCCGGTTCCAGTTCAAGTACTACATTTACTCAAGCTTGTAAACAGAAGAGTGTCTGCTGCAGTAAGACCCAGACAGCACAAAACAGTTCTGGTACTAAATGGATTAAAAAAAAAAAATCACAGAGGTACTGTGTGGATTGGAAGGGAGCTCTTAATACATACCTGTATAAAAGTTGAGTATTTGGTAGAATTTGCTCAAGCTTGCTGGTGTTTTTTATCCTGAAGCAAAGCACTGCTGGAGAGGGGTTACTTGTGAACACTTTAATAATTCCACTCGGAAATGACACGGTCATATCCCCAGTAACCTTGACAATACATCTGTAGAGAAAGAAAGGTATTATATGCAGGAAAATTATAATTTTTTTTTTAATCATAATATTCAGTGTGAACAAAATCTACCTTTAATGTAGAATAATGAAACCCAGAAAATGACTTACTTTGCTGGGTCTGCTCCTTTGAAGTAAGCGTTAACAGACTCTGACAGCGCTACAGCAACAGGTAGTGTGTCCTGGGATCCCAAGGTAACTGGACTGGGCCCACGCGATATACCTAAAGCAAGTGAAAAATAAGTTACCTGTGTCTGGATAGTGTAACCTCAAACTACACAGTGTCAGTTCACCAAAAAGTGATCAGTCTAGTTAGAGTAGATAACTGTGGGTTGAATTATCAACTGACCCCTTACCACACCCCCAAAGAAAGTGCTCTATTATTGCCATTAAAAGTGGATCCCCCAAATTATGTTCAACTTATATAGAATGTGCTGAGCCAGGAGTATTTCACTATTAGAGTACATACACCGTTACATCCTACGGAATGCAGCTCACCACACCAAGGCTCCTAAGACCTAGACACCTAAGCATTCCGGGATCACGGGTGGAATCATCGCAATTCTGCCCGCAAATCGCCACAAAATGCTGGACATGTGCTTGCAATCCCGTTACTTTCAATGGCACCCCAATTGCGGAGCGATTTTGCTGCAATTGCCTGCCCGACAAATCACGGGATGCCTGTCGCCCAAAAGAAGTTCTGGGGTGCCATTGAAAGTAACAGGATCCCACGTTTTGCAGCGACTCAGGAATCGCAAGCAGAATCACAGTGATTACGCCCGCAATCCAGAATGCCTAGGTGTGAACGGAGCCTAGGGAGAACAACTATGCTTATTTTTGCCTTTTTCAAATACATTCTCCTGAAATTATATTATTATTATATGGGATTTATATAGGGCCAACAGTGTGCCCGGCGCTTTGCAATATAAAGGGGGACAGTACAATTACAATCCAGTAGGAATAGGTGGTCCCTGCTCATGGAGCTTACAATCTAAAGGATGTCTACTAGTGCTTGCAGTAGTGTCTGCAAAACATGAACCAAGGTGCATACAGTATGTCCATGCACAGCAAAGCAACATGTTCACTTTATTTTTGCTCTCTTCCCCAGCCTTCCAAATGTCGGCACCCACTGACCAAAATGATTAATCTCTGTGATAATATATTCACCTTTGAGTCTAGGGTATTGAATTTTTTTATTGCTTTTTATATTAAAGAGGCAAAATAAAACTAGGGAAATGTGAAAGAAGCCTAACCCTCCTCCAACTAGGTCAAAAGTAGAATGCAATATGTTAATGTTTTCAACCCAGCTGACAAAACCTTATTATTATTAACCTTATATTATTCTGTAGGCTTACTTTGATTATTATATGCTTAATCATTTGGTTCCCAATGGCATGTATTCTGCTCAGAATTGATTTGATTGATTGCTGAATATTTCCGTATTTAGGATCCCTACATTCACTTTTGGGGTCTCTATGGAGCCCAAGTAAAGCCCCGACGTGTGTGCTCCCCCTCGGGGATTGCAGACATATGTGAAGTTGTTTCTGTGCAGACATGCATAGGAAGCACAGAGAGTCAAAAGTGAAGGAGGAAGTCTGCTACACCACCTGATTTTGATTTGACAGCTAATATCATTCAGTTTCAGAACAGAACTTGAAAAAGATGGTCGTTAAGAAAAAAAAAAAAAAAAAAAATCTGTATTTTTTTTTATTTAATTTTTTTTAAACTAGGTGTTTTATTGAGAAGAGTAAGGGTAGTTTACATAGTATGAATTGTCATATCAGTATGTAATACAAGTTCATCAGAACAGGTTTAGGCAGAGATTACATTTACACATTTTTTTCTTACACACAATAGTACAATGTATAAACCAAATAGGTGAGTATAGGAGCAAAGTGTATTTGGTGGGTGGGTCTACTATCGAGAGGGCACTCAGGCCCGGTATATTGTAAAAAGGAAAAAAAAAGGGAAAGCCAATAAAAGCAAACAGAGACTAAAGCAAAGATATCATTAAAAGGTGTCATTCGAGTACCTCATTGCAGGTAGCAGCATTGCCTAGCCAGGTGTCCCATATTTTGCCATATTTGGCTGGGCAGCCTCTGTGGACATAGATCTCTTTTTTGTATCGGAGAACCTTGTTAATTGCGGCTATCCATTCCTGGAGTGACGGGGGCATAGCCTGAAGCAATTTTCTCGCTATAAGTAGTCTGGCAGTGAAAAGCGATTCTTGGAGGAATATTTTATGGAATTTATCCAAATCTGGATGGGGGAATATCCCCAGTAAACATTGCTCGGGGCATAGTGTCAGGGGAGATCCCATCTCGTCATATATGAACTTCACAATGTGGGTCCAATAGTCCTGTATTGCTGGGCATGACCATAGAATATGGAAGAAAGTGCTGGATGGACTACTGCATCTGGGGCATAAGGGATTATAGTCAGGTTTATATTTGGCAAGTCGGATCAAGGTCAGGTATGATCTATGCAAGATATAGAGTTGCGTGAGAAGGTCCGAAAACCTAGTTGAGGCCTTTTTACAGGCGTCTAGTACATCTTCCCATTCGTCATCTACCAGCCAGCCCACATCTCCGGACCACCGATATTTCAGCTTGCATGCAAGAGTCACCACTGACGGGCGGAGGAGGGAATTGTAAAATGCCGAAATTAGTTTGCGGGAGTCTTGTCCCGTTATAATGCACATTATATCCAGATTTTCTATGTTAGGGGGGGCCTCATGGAATTGTGTCTGGAGTGCATGGCGGAGCTGGAGGTAACGAAAGTGCATGGAGTTGGGGAGGGTGAAATCATCCTTAAATTGCTGGAATGATTCCAGAACAGTACCACGGTAGGCATCTGATAAATACCTCACCCCCTGGTTAAGCCACAGGACATGGTCAGGTAAGGTCAGCAGTTCTCGTAGGCCGGGGTTGTCCCATAGGGGTGTGTGAAAGTGTGTAGGTGGCATTTTCAGTCTGCATCTCACCACTTCTCAGATTTTGCAATGATAATATAGCAGCCCTTTTCGATTTCCCAGCGCCCAGGTATCAGTAAAGTCTTTGAGGATAATTTGGAAGGGGTGAGTGAGCCCAGGGACGTGGGGGGAGCATATCAGTGCCAGGTAACGATCTTTATCATTTTTGTCTAAGTTGAAAAAATGGGAAAGTTGCGCCGCCAGATAGTAGAAGTTAAAGTCGTGCAAAGCCGTGCCCCCCAACTCAGTGGGGTTCTTCAACGTTTGCCATGACAATTTGTGTTGAGCATTACCCCAAACAAAGGAGTTGAGGAGAGCTTCAATGGATTTGAGGAGTCTGAGGTGTAAATAAACTGAAGTGTGCCAGAGAACGTACAGAAACCCAGGAAGAAGAACCATTTTAATTAGGTTTATCCGGCCCATCACACCAAGGGGTAATTTGGCCCTCGTCTGAGTTTTGGCTTTCAGGTTAGCTATCAGGGGTTCTATGTTAAGCTTGACAAAGTCTTACGGTGAGTGAATAATTGTGATTCCAAGGTATTTCATGGAGCTAACTCTAAGGAGTGGGGAGGAGGCCTGGCGCGCTGAGGGGACACCTACATCTATGGGAAGGATCTGGGATTTATCCCAATTGATTCTCAGGCCAGCGTAATTACCAAAGGTTTGTATGGTCTCGAGGGCTATCTGTAGGGATGGGCCTGTGTCAGCTAGGTACAGAAGCATATCGTCTGCATATAGATTGATTCTCTCCTCTAGATCTCCATATCTCAGGCCTCGAATACCTAGGTGGGTTCTGAGGGCAGAAGCAAGGGGTTCCACAGCAAGATCGTATAATAAAGGGGGATAGGGGGCACCCCTGGCGTGTACCCCTTGAGAGAGGGAAGGGGTCATATATTCTCCCATTAACCAAGATCCTGGCACAAGGGTTCTGATAGAGAAGACAGATCCACTTAATAAAGCGAAGTCCGAATCCAAATGGAGTTAGGCATTCCCATAAGTATTCCCACTCAACTGAGTCGAACGCCTTTGCGGCGTCAAGAGACATCACAGAAATCTGTATTTTATTAAATGTATTTAAAAGAGAACCTCGGTTTATTATTAATTTAATAAGCAATATATTATATTTTATTGACTTTACTGACTTTTACTTTTTTTTTATTCCCAACCAAAATACCCTTGGAATGTGTGAAGCATGTTTCTGTGCAATTCTGGTGTGAACCAGTACTTAGAGCAGTAATGCTTATGATAGGTTTCCACATCCAAACAGCAGTTTGTTTTATTTTTTATAATAATAAAATTTTTCAGTATATAATACCGTCTCCCCTATGTTTCTGATATATTTTTAAAATTATAATTTAATGTTAACACGCTATTGTAATGAATAATGCTGCGCACTTCTGGAACAGGAACTGGGAGCGTTTCCATGGTTACGACATGATGTAAGAAAAAGTCTTGACAAGTACATGACAAATGCACATAGCACTTACCAAAAGTGGGAGTATTTGCTGCACTAATTGAAGCAGACGAGGATATTGAAGAAGAGCTTTCTGCACGAGGCAATGAAGCAGAGGAAGGGGGGCTAGTGTTAGATGTCACGGGAGGGCTGAACGGTCGTGGCTTGAAAGGAAGCAGAAAAAAAATGAATGAAATACTAAAAAATAACTTATATGAGTTAATCCTGATTAATAATAATGACTAATAATCCCAGAAAAATCTAGAAAACAACTTTTTAGCTTTCATTAAAAAATGTATTTGTTAGGGAAACTAAAAAAAAAAAAAAAATACTTTGGGATGATATAGGGAAAAAATAGCACAGGGTATACAAATACAAACATCTATGCTTCAGTCACGTTATAACACATGGTCTAGGAGAAAAGAATAATTTATGGAGTTTTTTGATGAACAAATTTGTTCGCACAGTGACAATACAGGAGACCCAATTTCTACAAAAACCCAGAAACACGCCAAAAATGCAAGATTTAAAACATACGTCTGTTGATGACGAAACGCGTATGGGAGGACGCGCAGTGACGTCACCACGTTCGTATCACAAGGAGGAAGGGTGCTTTTTGTATGCCGGCCGGCGCTCTTTTAAAAAGACAACATTGGATTTTTATACTGCTTGTTCTGCTCAACAGAATGTGAGTAAATATCCGTTTTTTAATAAATATTTCTAGTCCTTTACAATATTACACTATGGTTTGCCTCTATTATTTGCATGGGGATCTGTGAACGCACCTCCGAGTGCCTTGTCTGACCGTTTTTGGCGTTTGGAAGTGTGCCTCTTCCCCCCTCTGGTTTTGGAGTTTCCGATCCATCTTGGAGGACACGGTTTGAGGGGCAACCACACCCTGGCGTTTGGAGTTTCGTAATTGGGCTCATATCTGAGTGCGTGTGTTTTACTTTTATCTGGTAAGGAGCCTACTTACTGGTGGTGGCACTTTAACTAGAAGTGGAGCACAGTGGTGTAGTGGAACTTTCTGCATAAGAGGATTCTGACCCATCATCATTTGTTATCCATCCCACACAGAGACTTGGACATACTACACATACCATCGTTTATAACGATTGTAGTCGATTACTTGTCATTTATGCTTTAATAACCTGAGAGTATACTGTCATTGCCTGCTTATGCTCCTTTCAATCTGTGTGCAGATTTATTTCTCAAGTTACCGGTATTTTCAACACTACCAATCGGTACACAGGTCATACATGTGCACCTTTTTTCTATTACTATTTTAGTTTTGATCTGGCGCAGTTTTTCCTTTTTTCATATTACATGTGTGTTTATCCCACCATTCTGCAGCCGGTTTAGGTATTACTGTTTACTTACTCATTTGTTTATTTTAAAAAATTTTTTAATTTTCTCATCCTACTGTATGATCCTTTGTGTATGTCAGGGTAGCGCGGTCTTTTTGCTCTCATCTATTATAGTACTGTAATTTGCGAATGTTTACCGTACTTACTGTAATATTTTGTAAAATAGTTAAGGCGGAACTAAACCCACCGATTTAACAGTTTCCGAAAATGGGTTGATTCACACCAGGTGTGGTGGGACTGCATTGGGCAGCTAATCAAGCACAGTCCCACCGCAAAGACAAGACAAACTGCTTGGTGTGGCTGGATCACATCACTCTGTTGCAGTGGTGTGCAGTAGTAGAACAAAAAAAAAGCATGCAGTACTTTTTTCCCAGCACAGTGCAGTCACCGCACACTGGCCAATAGAACTTTATGAAATGTCACTGTATGACATTTCAATAAAGTTAATTTTGGAAAAAAAGGTGAACAGTGTCTCACCAGCATCAGCATTGGCCTTACCGCAACGCACACCACATGTCAAGTTGTAATGCAGCAGTGACTGGTGTGAATTTACTCTTGCAATTACTAGAATGGAGAAATGTCACCAGCACACCAAGGATTCCTCAGAAGGGTCCAAAGCTTTATTCACATTGTCACATGGCAGGGCCACTTGCCCCTTCTTTAGGCAAGTGGCCCTGCGTGGTTTCCGAAACGTTGCCTTATGTGTACCGTGTGACCATGTGAATAAAGCTTTGGACCCTTCTGAGGAATCCTTGGTGTGCTGGTGACATTTCTCCATCCAGATTGTCTGTTTCCAGCCTGTCGTCATTACAGCACCCAGTCATTACAGCCATTTCCATGAATATGAGCGTGGGGAATATTGCGAATGCTCTCTAACAAACTATCAAGCCATCAAATGACGGGGGTCATAGCTGATCACATGTGCAGGGCCATGGCAATGGCTAATCAAACAGAGTCTAAGATGACCCATGGCCTGGGAGACCCTGCTATAGAGGACAGACAGGTTTCACCCTGACCAGAGGGTGACACCTTATTTACTATTATCAGAAAATGATGAATGACTATTATTTTTAACATGAATTAGAATCATTACTTTATTCACCTAGTCTAAGACGACCCATCATACTATATTATCAATTAATATTTCTGCAGTATTACTGTACCAGGCTTCTAACAATACTTACTACTTCATTTATTCCACTGAGTTTGGCTGAGGGAAGCTTTGGTCTTGATGGAGGCCGCGGAGGGGGTACAATTGTGCCTACCGAGAGTGGTGTGGTCGGTCGTGCAGGTGGCGACACTGTTGGAAAAAAACATGTTTTATCAACAAATAATGAATGTCTACAGTGCTATAAAATGTTTAGCTCCTACTCTGGGAGGACCCCAAGATACAGTATATTTTTCAAAGCAAATAAACTGTCCAATTAAAGCTTCAATCTTACATTTGATGGAAAATGCTTATTGTAATAAAATATATGCTTGCCAAGATGCTACATTGCTCTTTGACCAGAATGTTACTACATGGGTTAGATTCTATGCTTTGCCCACAAAGCAGGTTCCCTTAGCTGGCGCATACAACACAACCCCTGACCCCCCCCAACAGCCAGTTAAGTGAACCTGTTGTTTTTGGCCTGCAGAGGGCAAGCACAATTTCCTTTTACATTTAAGAATTCTCCATTTTAGTAATCAGGGTAGAGGGTAACCAATGATAGTTTTTTTACCTCTAGTAATACTATCCTAACATTACTTCAAGATGCCTGTCCTACCAGAAAAATGTCTCTTTTCACTAGTATGGCCAAAGGAACAAGGATGTACAATTACTTAAAGTCAGAGGTTTTGGGAGATGGTCTAAAATGATTTGTCTTATTAAATAAAAGACCAATATATTATTAATTGACACATAACAGCTCGGGTCCAGTTAAAACTCAACATTCCTTTAACATGGAAAGAGTTCTGCAAATTACAGTCCTGAGGACGACATAAGTATTGCTTTTTATCTTTTGTGTTTGTACCCACTTGCTTTATTAGCATATACACAAAGTACAAAGACTAATATGCCGAGGAACGTGCTTACAATCACAAAGGCTTAAAGTTAGGTCAACAGGTGTCATTTTTGCTCCTAAAGGTTGCCTGGCTCTACATGTATGCAAAAAGCAAACTGTCAAAAAAAAAAAAAAACTTATATAACTAGGTGTGAAAATTCTGTATCAAGCTTACTACAAAGCTACACCTACTGAAATATTAGCAAATGCTTCCAACTATCTCATGCAAAGTCCAACAGCAACCCGCTCCCTGAACTCTGCCTGTCAATACAAAATAATTAACTATGGGCAACAGGAATAGGCCTATTTGTTTATTTCTATAAATCAATGTGACACATATGATGGCCAGCTTCTTCAGATTCCAAGGATGTAGCATTTAGCTTTCAAACTGTAATATAGAGGGCCATAATGTTTTTGTACTTTGTCTGTTCTGCGAGTGTTCTGAATTGTTTAAGACTAAGTGCACCTTCATGATAATGTTAACAGTCACAATGATCAATGCATCTGGTTTGTTCAGTGTTCAAAGTCTATACACTACATGCCACCAGTCTGGTATCTAAAAGTATTACAAAAGGAAGGCACAGAGGGGTTGAGACAGACAGAAGTCTTAGCGTTTATTGGTGTTCTATGAAAAGTGCCATAACAAGTATCCAGATACATATGTATGCTTCCCCCGATGATCTCTAAAAGGCAATCAAACTAAACGTCAGAGCATGGACATCTAAAGAAGTCTGGGGAATTCAACAGAGCAAGTAAGACACTTTTCTGGCAGCATGGCCCTTTAAAAATCTATGCCACCAGCTTTGGTAGCTTTAATGAACCATGCAGCAGACCCAGGTAGATCTTAAGAGTGCCACTGTCAAAAAGTGGTGTCATGGCTACACTAAATTCAAAATGACCTACCTCCGGGTTGCAGATAACAAAATTGGAGGTAATCAAGACCAACTCTAGCTTCGGTGTTCAGAGCAGAGTGCCTGTTTCTGTACACCGTGCTGCTGCTATACCCCCCTCCTCCACCCAACCTTTCACTGGTTGCCCAGGACACTGTCTGATTCACAGCTGACCAGCAACCAATGAAGCTGACCGTGGGTGAAGTTTAATTGGGAATCTGAGCGACTAGTTTCCCATCAGGTCTGCTCTTTCCCTGTGAGTGACAGCAAGCAGATTCTATAGCGGATAGCAGATTCTATAGCCAATAGCAGACTATTACACAGGTGTCAAACACAAGGCCAGCGGGTCGAATCCGGCCCTCCAGGCCATTTCATGTGGCCCTCACACCCCTCCTGCATGAGAGCTCCAGCCCTCCTCTGGTCCTCCTCCAGACCCCTACTTTCTGCTTTCAAGCAATGCATCCAGCTTCTTCCAAGCAGCAGCATAAGGAAAGGGGGTGCCCTGTGATGTTAGGGAGAGTCAGGGACTCAACTTCTGATGGTGGGGTGGCTCTTGACATCTAATGTAAGGGGAGGGGTTGCGCTGGACATCTAATCTTACAGATAGAACCGGCCCTTTTGAGGACAATCATAATGCTGATGCGGCCCACGATGAAATTGAGTTTGACACCCCTGGTCTATTGGATACGGCCTGCTGTCTGTCGAAAGAAGAGTGGACCTGATGGGGACCTAATGTCTCTGAACCCCCGTCAGGCTCCGCCCACCCAAGTAAAAAACTCCTTAGCCACTGCGCTGTCTATGTGTGACAGCTGCAGCGTAAGCTCAGCTGCCCATGAAAAAGTGTGTATGGAAGATCCAGCCTCAGTACACCTTAGCACGCAGTGCTTGCCCAAAATTCTCACACCCGATTCCAAAAGTTAACTAAATCAGTCGCCCACACTAACTGTTGTACAGAGGCATTTTGGAACTCAAAAGAGTGCTGCATACACTCTTTAAGAATTCCCCTGCCTGTGCAGTATGTAGAAGGCTAACACGATTTGGTAGAGCCCTTTACTCTCAAAATACAGCAAAAAAAAAAAAAAAAAGACTTCAGAGATAAATATCCCTAATTTACCAACATATAGCAACTAAAATTTTCAAAGTGCACTTATTCTTTAACCATCTATGATTTATTGTATACCTTACCGTAAAGCGCTATAAAAGAAAAACATAATAAGGCTACATAAGACAATTGTACACCTGGGAAAAGCTTACTATATATACACATCAGTGCAATGTATACAAGTGTTTAGTACCAACGCAACATAGCTCTAAATGCTCATTATAACTTAAATTATACACTCCATGCACATAAACACATGCAATTTCAGCACAAAACATCCATTTTCAAAATACAGAAGTTTGCATACACAATTACATCCATATGTAAATCTACTGAACACACAATATGCTAATGTCATATGCAAACTAATTAAAAAAAATAGCAAATCAAGCTGCTTGGAGACAACACGGGGTAAGAAAACCAAAATCATATTAAAGAATAACAAGATGCAACGGACACATAATAATGTGAAAGAAGGTATATGAGGTATTTGTCCACATAATGACTAGAAATGTCGTCCACTATTTGGGGACTACACCGCACAACAAAGCAACACCAGGCATGCTTGTCATACCATTATTTGTATGAACTGTAGGCAGGCTACAGTTGATAGAGGCAGACTTTGAAGACTTCTCAGTAGGATTTGAGTTTTCTTCAACAAATACATCATCAAGACAATAGTTGGCATTAGAGAAACCTACATAGTCTTCCAAAACATAGTTCCTCAAAGTTCTCTCCGATAAATAATACCGCATGTTGTCAACTTTCTCAAAAGCGCTATGGAATCTCTGAATCTTCTTGCGACCTCTAATGAATGTTCTGCTGTTACTCTCAAAGAGAGCAATCTGTGGCCTTTGGGGATGTGTGTTTTCTACCTGAGCTTTCATTGTGCCAACATTATGGGCAAAGTTGGTACCAAAATCAGATTGTGCTGCGTCCCCAGGATCAGACATAGGGAAGTCAAACGTGAACTTATTACTTGAGGTCAGAGATGTGGGAGAAAAAGCAAAACTCTCAAAAGGCTCCTTTAGTGCAGCTGAAGAAAACACGGGGAAGAAAAGACAAACATTGAAAGTACACTGCTAATGCTGGTAAGATCACTAAAATGCTTATGCTGAAGTGCCTTTGCGTCTCTAAAATAAGGCGAGCACCTTACTAAAATCTCTCTTTTGGGTGGACTGACTGTTTTAGTGCCCACCATACCCAACATACTGAAATTGAGAAATATAAGGCAGGTAAGCCTATCATTACACATTTTTCTTCATTTGGTGTTTACAAGGAATATGTAGTTATTTTTTTTAAAAACACGTAAAAGAGATTATAATGGTAATCTTTTTAAAATGAGTTCATGTCTTAAAAACTTGTTTCCTTCAATAGTATAGATATGAGATGGTCATATTTGCCCTGACTATGTTGCTGCCACATAATAGTGAAGATTTACTGCTGAAACAACCTTCAGGAAAGTCTAAGTATTTGTTCTCCATGAATGCGGTCAGTGACAAAGGTTTTATGTAAAATGACTGAAATCATAAACCCTAGTATTAAAAATGACTTGCCACAATAGGACAACGAACTTCAAGTTCAGATTTCAACTGGTGGTAAAATTTCTCTGCACTTCTTGAAAAATATTAATTTTCATTCATTATTGGAACTTTATCCTCCACTTTTTACACCAAGTCTCCTTCATCGGGGATGTATAAAGTATCACAACTGATCAAATGGACAGTAATAAGCATAACAATGCCGTACTAAGTTAAAAACAACATGCCGTAGTCTTTGTCCTGCCCAACATCCACCAAGGGTTCTAAAGATCCTTAACCCCCGTCAAGGGAAGGGATAAGGCAGAAGGGCGAGAGAAAAATCAGGAACCATTGAGGCCTGGACTAGCCAATCCCATAAGGTTGGAAAATTGCAGCTTGAAGAGAAGTCCCCAATGGAGTTGTTTGAAGAGTCATGCCTCCTACCATCAGCTTATGCAGCTGTAGACACCACTATACCCTGGGCCAGATATCCGTATACTCCTGAGACCCCGGTATCCTCTGGTACTTGGATACCTTTCAAACAACTCCATTGTGGACTTCTCTCCTATCTGCATATTTCCAGCCTTACGGGATTGGCCAGTCCAGGCCTCAGTGGTCGCTGATTTCAAAGCATCTTTATAACCCTTGGTGGATGTTGGGCCGGACAAAGACTACTGCATATTGTTTTTAACTCAGTACTGCATTGTTATGCCCATCACTGTCCAATTGATCAGATGTGATATTTTATACACCCTTGATGAGGGAGACTTGGTTTCTCTGAAATGTGTCAGGTGAAGGAGACACATCGTACCACCCATGATACTCAGGACAGTTACATTATAAGCTATAAAGTGAGTTTGGCCTAACTGTCAATTCTATATAATAGGGATTTTACAAGTATATCTGTACCATCATCCGTATGAAAATCTAGAAAAGAGTATTGGAATGAATCTGGTCTCCAGCCAAGATTCTCCAAAGAGGGGGAGCTGTCGGACTATTGCGGTACATAGGGTTTTGGTAATATAGTTTTTACACCATGAAAGATACATAAGTAAAATGAAACAATTTATTATAATGGTTCTTCACACATTGAGAAAACATTTTTGAACAGCTTTCATAAAATCAAACAAATGTACAAAATTTCTACTAGTTTCGCTAAAAAAGCTTCATCAGGAAATATGTATTTTTACATCTGCAGAAAAGACAAAGAACAAAAAAAGGCATTTTATAAATGAAGAACGTTCATTTCTAATTTCACATGAACTGGAGAAGGTATATATAATTGTATATATTGGGATAGTTCTTACCCCATTGGGAAGCCTCTGTGGAGACGTGGGCGCACCCCCCACGGGGCCTTACGCGGCGACTGGGGAGGGTGTATGGATCCAGCAATTATTTCAAAATATCTAGAGATGATACAATGGTCTATGACTAAAAGGTAAGCAATAAAAAATAAAAAATAAAAATGCTAGATATGTCACCTGGACGTGACCCGGTGCCCGAGTTGAAAAATCCGCAAGTATAGTGCCCAAATGGTGGGTGTGAGGAGGAGAGGGTGAGGGACCGGTGGGAGGGTGGGGTAAGATGGTGAGGGAGGTGTGTGGGGACAGGAAATAAGGAAAGTGAGAGGAAAGAAAAGAGTGAGACGATGGGGGTGAAGGAAAAGAGGGGGGGGAAAGGAGACCGGGGGAGGAGAAGAGGGAAGGGGAAAAAATAGATAATAAAAGTGCAAGGTGAAGGGTGAGAGGGTGTGTAAGGACAGGGGAAGGGAGGAAAAAATAGATAATAAAAGTGCAAGGTGAAAGGTGAAAGGGTGTGTAAGGACAGGGGAAGGGAGGGAAAAAAGGAAAGGGGAGGGGGGAAAAAAAGGGGGAGGAGGGGGGAAAAAAGGAAGAAAAAGGAGGGGGGGGGAAACAAAGGGACTGGGGAAAGGCAGCAGAAGGGAAAGGGAGGGAAAGGGGGGGAAAAAAGGAATGAAAGGAAAAAGGGATAAGAGTTGATGGGAAGCTAGGTGTGGAGGGGAGGGTGTGGTGAGAAAAATATATTGTTGTGGAAAAATAAGAACAGGTCGAGAATGTATCCGTGTTGGATCATTTGCAAGAGTGAACGTGATGGGGATCGTGATGACAGCAAGTGCTAGAGTGAATGGACTAGAAGGTGGAACGAAATTAAAGTGTGGGTGGATATGAATAAAGAGGGATTCTTATGGTGTGGAGGCTGGTGAACGGGTCAGTGAGGAAAAGGAAAACACACCCCTTCCACACCCACTTTGTGTTTTCCTTTTCCTCACTGACCCGTTCACCAGCCTCCACACCATAAGAATCCCTCTTTATTCATATCCACCCACACTTTAATTTCGTTCCACCTTCTAGTCCATTCACTCTAGCACTTGCTGTCATCACGATCCCCATCACGTTCACTCTTGCAAATGATCCAACACGGATACATTCTCGACCTGTTCTTATTTTTCCACAACAATATATTTTTCTCACCACACCCTCCCCTCCACACCTAGCTTCCCATCAACTCTTATCCCTTTTTCCTTTCATTCCTTTTTTCCCCCCCTTTCCCTCCCTTTCCCTTCTGCTGCCTTTCCCCAGTCCCTTTGTTTTTCCCCCCCCTCCTTTTTCTTCCTTTTTTCCCCCCTCCTCCCCCTTTTTTTCCCCCCTCCCCTTTCCTTTTTTCCCTCCCTTCCCCTGTCCTTACACACCCTTTCACCTTTCACCTTGCACTTTTATTATCTATTTTTTCCTCCCTTCCCCTGTCCTTACACACCCTCTCACCCTTCACCTTGCACTTTTATTATCTATTTTTTCCCCTTCCCTCTTCTCCTCCCCCGGTCTCCTTTCCCCCCCCTCTTTTCCTTCACCCCCATCGTCTCACTCTTTTCTTTCCTCTCACTTTCCTTATTTCCTGTCCCCACACACCTCCCTCACCATCTTACCCCACCCTCCCACCGGTCCCTCACCCTCTCCTCCTCACACCCACCATTTGGGCACTATACTTGCGGATTTTTCAACTCGGGCACCGGGTCACGTCCAGGTGACATATCTAGCATTTTTATTTTTTATTTTTTATTGCTTACCTTTTAGTCATAGACCATTGTATCATCTCTAGATATTTTAAAATAATTGCTGGATCCATACACCCTCCCCAGTCGCCGCGTAAGGCCCCGTGGGGGGTGCGCCCACGTCTCCACAGAGGCTTCCCAATGGGGTAAGAACTATCCCAATATATACAATTATATATACCTTCTCCAGTTCATGTGAAATTAGAAATGAACGTTCTTCATTTATAAAATGCCTTTTTTTGTTCTTTGTCTTTTCTGCAGATGTAAAAATACATATTTCCTGATGAAGCTTTTTTAGCGAAACTAGTAGAAATTTTGTACATTTGTTTGATTTTATGAAAGCTGTTCAAAAATGTTTTCTCAATGTGTGAAGAACCATTATAATAAATTGTTTCATTTTACTTATGTATCTTTCATGGTGTAAAAACTATATTACCAAAACCCTATGTACCGCAATAGTCCGACAGCTCCCCCTCTTTGGAGAATCTTGGCTGGAGACCAGATTCATTCCAATACTCTTTTCTACATTATAAGCTATGTTGTATGCTGTACCAATTGCTTTTAAACTTTTGATTTTCTACCAATAAAATTGTTTTACCTTTTAACTATATGCATGTGTTGATACCTTATAAAGTCCCACTAGGGGGAATGTAAATGTTTCCAGTTGGCGTATTAGGGATGTGGAACTAATTAATTAGAATTCACCCACCGCTATAGATATCTACTCTTTACACAAAGTAGAGACAGGACAGTATAAGATTCAACAACTCAGCTACAGCATTTTGCAAGTATAAAATCATACAAAGCAACCAAGGGTTTGCATCAATAGGCTTTACACTACAGAACCAGAAAATTAACACTACACTTGTAAGAATTATTACTTTCATGAAAATGCATATATAAATGCAAATTATATCCAGAGTAATAAAAGAATAAAACAAAAGACTGATCTTTACCTGTAGAACTGGATGAAGAGAGAGAAGAGGTTTCAACTGAGTTGCCAAACAATGGGTCCCAGGCCAGAAGATCACTGTTTACTCTACTGCAGAATGTGAAAACAGTAAAAGATTAGACAGACTATGCATCAACTTTAATAGTGCTTAATACTTTAATTAACTATGCACATATGAAATAAAAATAACTTTTATATGCCAAGGGATTTGTATTTCTTGCCATCCAGTCCTGACATTTACATCTGCCATACAGCATAGCCCTGTCTGGTAAAAGCCAAACACCTGATTTTTCTCTGCTGCAGTTAGGTAACACTTACAGGTCCCATTCCTCTCCCAGCCTGTGACTGAAAAGTTAAAGAAGAAGCAGCAGCAGACTGATGAGTTTGTCGCTCTGTCCTCCTATCAGCATGCTCAGTGAGCACTGCAGAAAAACTGACTGACGCCTTGACTTACTCCCAGTCTCAGATCGGCTCTACAGGAACTGCAAGAGCCTGGAGCAGGTAAAATTCAGGTACCTACACTACATTCATTTAAAACGAAACACATTTAATTATGTATTTGTGAATACAAAGCAGCATTAATTTGTGTATTTTCCATCTGCCTGGAGGTCAGCTTTGAATTACTGTTAATGATTGCCCTGCACATCCCTATTCTAATGAATTTCAACCTCCTACCTCCCCCCGAGTGACCAAAGATCCTAGTGGTAGGGCCTTATACATCTTGTGCAAATGCACCGTATTTCCATAATAAGTGCACGCTATCAAAAAGATTTTTTTTACTTACTAAGCGGAAATTATGTTGTTTTGGTGTCAGTTTTAAGGTTTATACATTTTGTATAAACCTTAAAACATTCACATACAATATTTATTTTAAAAGTAAACATTGAATACAGTGTGTACAAATGAAAATGATTCTCAGATCACTACAAATTTTCTATAGGAAAATAAAAGAAGAATATCTTTCTTTTTTTTTTTTTTTTTTTTAGACACACTGAGGATTATTTATTAAAACTGGAGCACCCAGTATCCAGAGCAGCTGCACATAGTAGCCAATCAGCTTCTATCTTCAGCTTTTTCAATTTTTTTTTACAAATACTGTAGCTGCCAACTTTTAATATAGATACACTAACTAGTGCAGGGATCCGGAGTTGTCCTCACTCGGTATGGGTCTTCGAGTCTCATCACCTTGCTTGTGGGATACTGGCTGTGACTTGTTGTTGCTTCACTGCCGGCTACCCACTGCACATGTGCAAGTCACGCAGTGCTTTCTGAATGGTCCCGCAGCCTCCTGGGACATGTAAAGTCTCCAGGCTTGGTCTATGTGCTCCTTCTACAAATCAATCCAAGACTGGAAACTCACTGGGTCCAGCGTCAGCCTCTCACTCACCAAGCTTGCTTTCTTCCAACAGCATGCTTACCGTGAAAGGTCAGGGTTGGAGAACAAGTGGCAAGCACATGCCAGAAGCAACAGAGGTTAATGACTAACTAGCATCTAAACACCTAATCTGTCAGAACCTATAGTGGGTAACATCCCTATTCCAAATAAAAGATTAAATAACTTACTCTGTTGTTCCTGACATCTTTAGTTTGGTCATCTCGTCACCTAAAAATACAAACGAAAATAAAAATGTTTAGTGTATATAATATATATGGGGATTCATATGACAATACAAAAACCGCCACCCAAAATATACTTACTTGAAGCATTCCGGATCATGTGTGCCTAGTGAAAAGGCATAAAGTTATTTCAAGGGTTTACAGAACACAATGATATGTATTAGGAGCAAAAGTAAATATAAGAAATTCATTATAAAGTGATAGTGATTTCAGATTGTATTGGTCACGGGCATGTCCTCAATGGTCAATGACAGACTGAATTACAGCTAACCTATACATAAAAGCTACAGGCTGTTATAGCAGGGTTTGATGAGCACAATTTATTTTAACATCATAAGTTTTGAATTATATCACCCCCCACTGCTTCTGTTTATTAGAAGACATGGATGATGTTATCAGGGGGTCGGGTCTTGAAACAGGAAGAGCTGTTCCACGCAAGCTGCAAATTTTCTTAGTGCGTTATATAATAATCAATTGCCTGATTTCACATGGTATAAAGGACGGGGTCACTTTTATGGCCCTGCTCCCCTCCATCTTATGTATTTGAATGATGTAAAACATCTGGATGATCCTGCCTGTTCCTGTTTTCCCCCTGCCTCTGCTGACCACGATAATCATTGCTTCTGATCCAGGATACCGTGGTCAGTTTAGGTGCCTCCGTCATCACACTGTCGGCTCTCTTCTCGCTCTGTCTCTCCCCCCCTTCATGTCAGTTCTGATGCCTGCGTGTGAGAGCGATCTCCTCCTCGCCCCTCCTCTCCTACTGCTCTTCCCTGTCACTTGAAATACATTTGAAAAGTTACTTGCATCCCCTCTGTTTTATCAAGATCTAAACTATTAGGTGTCAGTTTTATAAAACTCTAATCATAAATATCTTCTCTCACAGTGGTCACGTGACATTCCTTTGCTGGCCGGCTGATGTCAGGGGGTTATCTCAGCCCCTCCCTCTGCATTCCTTACATCGGGGAAGATCAAGCAGAGGAATGTCAGTGACTACAAGTCATTGCTGAGATATAAAGGTATTTATGATTAGAATAAAAAAAAAAAAAGACACATATGACTTTACAACCAGTTTAACTATTTAAAAATAAATCCATGGTCTATGTCTACAAATCCAGTGTCCTGTACTGTACGATTAATGCGGTACTAAAGGCACAAATACTCACCTATGTTCCAAAGGTCCAACACCCTTCACCGTCATCTTTTCTCCGGATTCTCTGGGTGATAGTCTTTGGTTGTCTTGATTGGCCAATGTTGAGTGACGTCACTGCCGTGCATGTGCAGGAAGTTAAGTCATTCCAGCATACAGGATCTGTGATGGAATTTAAGCTGTACTGAACATGCACAGCTCAGTGTACATTCTACAGGGGCTGTGAACAGGTAGTGTATTAGTGTAGAAGAGACATTGTATGTCTCCTCTGCAATAAATATGTGGTTTTCATAAAAAGTAATCCTACATGATACTGCTTATTCTCCCTATAAATTTAAAGCGGCCTATGGGGTGGCGCAGACAGCAAGGTGCAGACACCATGGCTCTTTACTGAGTGGCTCTGTCAGGAGTGATGCGCAGTTTAACGAAAGCAGGATAACTAAAGCTGGGTGAAGATACAAGAACTCTGCTACCCTCTGAAAGACGACAAGCAAACCAGCATTTGACATTTATTTTATATGAAGTCAGATTCCCCCTCTCTATCCACTAACATGCCCCTTCTTCTCTTCCATCTCACATCGGTGTCTTCTATCCTCAAATTATCCTTACTCTACCCCTACTCTCTACCCTGCAGCATACCACCCTCACTCCTACCCTCTCCCTTCTACTGCACCCATCATCTCCTGCATTTGCTGCACCCACATGCTGACATAAACACCAGGGCCATTAGACACGTGCGCTCATGCACGTCCCACTCCCATCTTGCCTTCCTCACCCTCCTCCTCCTCCTAGTCTCAGGCGACATTTCTCCTAATCCACCATTTTCCAACTGCAAGCCACATATCCAATACCCCTCCTCCTCTGGCAACCACCGCAATCCACCTGGTTTCATTTCTATCCCTCCGCTTCCTCAAAGCAGCCCACCAATCTTATGCGGCCTTTGGAACGTTTGCTCCATCTGTAACAAGCTAACATCTGTACATGACCTCTTCATCTCTCATAGCTTTAACATACTCACCATAACTGAAACCTTGCTTCAAAATTTTGACTCCGCTTCTCCTGCTGCCCTCTCCCATGGTGGCCTCCATTGGACTCACTCCCCCAGACCCAGACCCAACGGACAGAAAGGAGGTGGAGTTGGATTCCTTCTATCCCCAAAAAGCACCTTCCAAGTCCTTGCTATCCCTCCCTCTCTTCTTTCGAGATGCACTGCATTTGTCTGTTTTCTCCCTTTTCACTGAGGATTGCAGCAATTCATCGGCCTCCTGGACCGGTATCGTGCTTTCTTGATGACTTTGCTGTCTGGCTACCCTACTTTCTCTCCTCTGAAATACCCACTATCATTCTTGGTGACTTCAACATTCCTGGCAATGTTAACAGCCCAACTTCTCAACTTAACCTCATCTTTTGACCTAACCCAATGGACACATACTACACCTCCTCCCTTGGTCACTTGATAACCGCCCACGGCTTCCAATACCACTTATACGCCAATGACACCCAAATCTATCTGTCTACTCCTCATCTGACTCCTTCAGTCTCCTCTCGCATTTACTAACTTACTAACTGACATATCAGCATGGATGTCACACCACTTCCTTAAGCTAAATCTCTCTAAAACTGAGCTATTAATATCCCCCCTTCCATGATTTTTACATCAAAATCAACAATGCAACCATCAGTTCCTCCCCTCACGCCAGGGTACTAGGTGTAATCCTAGACTCTGACTTGTCATTTCAGCCCTAAGTCCAATCGTTGCCAAACGTTTGTAGAATTCACCTCTAAACATCTCTAAAATTTGCCCCTTTTTAACAAATGAAACCACCAAGCTCCTCATTCACTCCCTCGTTATCTCTCGCCTTGACTATTGCAACTCCCTTCTCATTGGCCTGCCTCTCCATAGGCTATTCCCTCTTCAGTCTATCATGAATGCTGCTGCCAGACTTATCCACCTTACCAACCGCTCAGTGTCTGCCAACCCTCTCCTCCAATCCCTACACTGTCTACCAATCACCCAGCAAATTAAATTTAAAATATTAAACACAACATACTAAGCCATTCACAACTCTGCCCCGAGCTACATCACCAATCTTGTCTCCAAATATCACCCAAACCGTCCTCTCCGCTCTTCTCAAGACCGTCTACTCTCAAGCTCTCTCATCTCCTCCTCCCATGCTCGTCTCCAGGATTTCTCCAGAGCTTCTCCCATCCTCTGGAACTTGCTACCTCAACCTGTCTGGCTATCCCCTTCTCTTGCTACCTTCAGGCGATCCCTGAAAACTCATCTCTTCAGGGAAGCCTATCACGTCTCCAACTAATCTTTTACCACTTCAATCAGCTCATTCACCAGTTACAACCTTTTATACCACCTGCCCCACCCTGTAAGCTCTTCTGAGCAGGGCCCTCTGAATCCCCTTTTTATTGTATTATAACTGTATTGTCTACCTTTTATATTGTAAAATGCTGCACAAAATGTTGGCGCTATATAAATCCTGTATAATAATAATAAATAATAATATACGTCATGTGAAATTCCTAGGTTTATCACAAGCTGGCCTTACATGGGTAGATTGCGCAGCCGGACTACCTAATTTTTCAAACTGCAACAGAACTGAAAACCCACAACGATGGTCCAGACGAACAGATCCAGATGCTTGGCAGTCTCCCAAGTATGTAGAAGGCATGAAGAAGAATGAAATCAGTCCTACAATAACCACATACACACCCAGCTATTCTGGAAGCTGGTGGACAAGTTTTGTTCCAGAGGATAATGGAATTGTGCATTCACCTCCGACTGATCTCTTAGGTCTATTAGCAGTGTAACTGAGATATACATAAGAAATATTTATAGCTGTGCTGCAATGTCACACAATGAGAGGTCACACATTCACATAATAAGCTGAAAGATGAAATAAGAGACATCTTCTATGGCCACTAAGTGATGAGAATGAAGTATAATGTACTATAAATAGTGACAAAGGAAAACAAGCAGCTGGGAAAAGTACATAGAGTTTGCAAATAACTTCAATCAGACTCATTACCATCAAAAGAAGATACATAATTTGAGTGTTATAGGAGACTAATAAGACAATACAACACAATTTACAGACACAATAAATCATAATACCATTGTCTTTCAAGAGACAGTCAATATTTGTAAAGCCTATTCGTGGATAATCAGTTTTGTGTGTATTGTGATACAACTCATGGCATAGCATACAATAATCAGTTCTCCTACAGTCTTTGTATACGCCATCACATATACATACTGTCACACATACACCTCTAATGGAAAAGTCAGCTGTTAAAAACTGTCTATTTATGACCAAATCAGTAACTATACTTTAAAAATTAAGTAATATTTCTAATCATGCAATGTACTCACCGGGCTTTGCCTCTGTATTTAAAATAAAAACAGAAAAGAAAGGGGAAATTATTAACAAAGCTCTAAAAATTCCACACTATTATAACAATATATCAAAAGGTGAAGATACAGAGAGGAGACTTTACAAAAACTGGAGCAGCTGTGCATGGCAACCAATCAGCTCCTATCATTTGCAAAGTTTACCTGAACAAGCCAAAGATGGGAGCCAATTGGTTACCATGCACAGCAGCTTCATATTCTGTCTGATGCATTGCCATCCGCCCGCCTCCCTTCACCCCTTTGCCCTGGAGTTTTTAGAAGAAATTAGAAAACAAAATGAACCAATAAATGTTTTAGTGTTCGACCTATTAAAGAATTTTGGAATGCTGTTCAGATATTAAAGTAGTTTATTGAACCCTGCCATACCACCAGACTGGTAACACTCTGACTTTTTATAGAGCTTCCCCGACAATTAGGGTCTTTCACCCAATTGCACTGCATTATGCTTTGTATTAATGTGCACTGTGTTAAGGTAACCCAGTCTTTTTAGTGGGCTGCCTACTGGACAAAAAAGGTGTCGCTTTTTTGCAGTGCATATTATTGCATTGCCACACACTGTGATGTACATCTGTTGGCAGGGTGTGTTGGAGTGTCATGCAGAATGAATGGCAATGCATCCCACTAACAAGTATAGCTCACTCCAAACTGCGGCCTGGCTGCCAGATGTGGCTTTTCGCTTGCCTTTATCTGGCCCTTGGGGCACTTCCTCAGACATTAACAAGGGGCACTATTCCTCCCACTGACACAAATAATGGGTTGCTATTCCCCCCGTCTACACCAGTGATGGGACACTATTCCACCCACCCACTGGGATGATACCCATTGGTATACTCCCACTGATACCAATGATGGGACATTGTTACCAACGCCAGGACACTTTCTACTCCCACTGGCCACTGTCTAAAGGATAGTAAACTGGCCCTTTGTTTAAAAAGTTTGGAGACCCCCTCCCATAGAGCAATGGTGTGAATGGGAACCTAATCGGCACTGATGATGATGAAGGTCCATTGTTCAGCAGGCAAGTTGCATAGGTAACTGTAAAGCTGAAAGCTAAAATAGTGGCCCCTTTTCCAGGTAAATCAGTATGAATATAATGTATTAATCTCAATTGTATGTTTAGCTGTCTGCAGAAAGTAGCACAAATCAGTTCTAATACACTCCATTGCCTTCTAATAGTAACTTTTAAGATATGTGTACTTACGTCAGACTGGTACTGTAATATATTTACATTTTCCAAATATATGTGGTGTTGTAAGTATAGGTTTTTTTTGGTCAAAAAATAAAACCTAAAACTGTGGCAACCTTAAGATCTAGTACATTTTCACAAACCCCCTATTGAGGGATCAACTAAACTCCACCCATATGACAAAGCCCTAGCACAATCACTCAGAAGGATATCTGAAAGATACAGTGGAACCTCGGATTGCGAGTAACGTGGTTTTACGAGACATTTTAAAAAAAAAATTCTGACTCGCTTTGCGAGTGATGTCTCGTAAGACGAGCAGGATTCAAGCCTCTGGGGTGTGCAGTACTGCATTTGGCCAGAGTTGCGGGGGGGGGAACACTCAGAAATACTCCGTTCCAGAGTGTCTCCGGCGCCACCGCACCTCTGGCCACATGTGGTACTGCATAGACAAGCAGTGGAACGGATTATCTGAGTTTCCAGTATTTCCTACGGGGAAACTTACATTGATATACAGGCATACCCCCCTTTTAAGTACACAATGGGGATTATTTACTAAAGCTGGAAAGTGCAAAATTAGGCTCACGTCTGCATAGAAACCAATAAGCTTCTAACCCCAGCTTGATAAATTAAGCTTTGGTAATAAAACATGGAAGCTCATTGGTTTCTATGCAGAAGTGAGCCTGATTTTGCACTTTCCAGCTTTAGTAAATAAACCCCATTGTGTACTTAAAAGTGGGGTATGCCTGTACAAGTACAAATTCTTCTGGAATGAATTATGCTCATAATCCAAGGTATTACTGTACTTTAAATATATGCTTCATATTCTAAAGCTCCAAACTGCTATAATAGCATCTGCAACATCAGCAATTAAATATGCTTGGCTCTGTAACTTTTTAATTTATCTTCTGATCATGATCATGTTGATTACTAACAGCAAGTTGCATTAGTTGAACTTTATACACGATTTAGATCACAGGTCACATGAATACTCACAGAAGGTGCTGGTGAAAGGGATATATTTCCAATAGAAACCTTTAGTTCATCTAGGGAGGCCATAGTGTGATAGGAGCCATTATTGGGCTGCACAGGTTTGATCTCAACGTGAAATTTTTTAGGCCCATCATCATCAGGTTCAGAATCACTTGAGGAGTAAAAATGATTTTCTTTGGTATGTGTGCATCAGTTAAGAAAAGCTCTGATTAATTGCAGTTATATTATAACAACAAAACCTAACTATCCAAGAGAAAAGAGCAATCTGCATTTAGAAAAATCAAATGCCTTTGGAACAAAGTGGAAAGATACAGAATTCAGCAGGCATTTAGTAATCAGAAAGACAAACAACAACAAAAGAAAAGAAGAAAACACCAAATGGTACAGGGGCCTTTTTAAAGTAGATCAATGATTACTTTAATGTAAAAAGGTAAAAGTATATGTGAATCTTCACCTTGTAAAAAAAAAAAAAAAAAAAAAACCCACTCAGCTTTAAATGATTATATATATATATATATATATATATATATATATATATATATATATATATATATATATATATATATATATATATATACATACATACATATACATATACACACACACACACACATTATTAAAAAAAAAAGGGGGGGGGGTATTAAGTGATCACATACCCTCTGTTCTCAGCTGCATAAGGTTCTCAGAGAGCTAGAGACAGCAGCACACAGGTTTTCCCAGTAAATGGCTCTGCAGGGGGGATGAGTGTCAGCCACAGCTAAAAAAAAACTGACCACGCTGTGCTCTCTCATGCCTAGTGTGGTTAGTTTTTAATAGGAAAGTGGGAGGTACTGAAAGGAACCCCAGGTATTTCAAACAACGGAACCAATACAAATAGAATGGCATACATGGTACAGTAGGCATATATCAGGAATATGAGATGTTGGTTTTACATTTTCTTTAACCACTTCAATACCGTTGGACATCCATGGACGTCCTTAAGTTGAAGTGGTTATACCGGGATGATGGCATCATCCCAGTAGGGCTGCACGATTAATCATTAAAATTGAAATTCTACCCCCCCTCGCGATTTTCATTTTAGCCAGAACCGTGCAGCTCTACATCTTAGTATCAACATTTTCAGCCAGTGATACCCTCTTCGGCAAAAGTGATTAGAGTGACTGAACAGCCACTCGATCACTTCTGCGGGTGGCGTAAAAGGTCAACCCCCACCACTGCCTTCCTCCGGCTCTGCTGTCCGATCGCGAAACCCAGGAGCAATGGAACTGGCTGCACTACACAAAGAGAGAGGAGTTGATGTTGTTACTCTCTCTTTGCGACCCCAGAAACCAGAAGTGACAAGGATTTCATCACTTCCGGTTTCCGGCTCATTGTTTACCTGGATGTTATTGGCCAGGAAAGCAGCTGATCAGACTAATCTGTGTCTGATCAGCTGCATGAAAGGCCACAAGAGAGATTTGGGGTCTAACAGACCCCAGATCTCTACATAAAAAGCACCTGTCATGGCCTATGCTGTCACAAGGGGTGTTGTTCATCCCTTGTGATAGCAATAAAGTTAACACAAAAAGAAAATAGAGAGTGTAAAAAAAGTTTTGGATAAAATAAATAATAATAAAAAGAAAAGAAAAACACGAGATTTAAAGCGCCTCCGTTCCCACATACCTATCCCGCACACATATGTAAATGCTGACACCACACTTGACAGGTATTGTCACCAATGTACGTGTGAGAGCAATCATTCTAGCACTAGACCTCCTGTGTATCTCTAAACTGGTGACCTGTAAAGCATTTAAAGCATCGCCTATGGATAATTTCATGTACTGTTGTTTGGCGCCATTCCAAAAGTGGACCCAATTGTAAAGCATGACATGTTGACATGTTAGGTATCATCTTTTATATTTTACCAAAATTGGGTATTATATTGTGTTTGTGTGCAAAAAAATTCATAAAAGTGTACTTTTTAAAAAGAAAATTGCGTTTAAAAAACCGGCTGCGCAAATATTGTGCGACATAAAAATTGCAACACCCATGATTGTATTCTTTACGGCCTCTGTTTATATATATATATATATATATATATATATATATATATATATATATATATATATATATATATATATATATTAGGGCTGCAACTAACGATTATTTTCATAATTGATTAGTTGGCCGATTATTGTTTCGAATAATCGATTAATAACCTCAAAAAAGTGTTGTGTATAATTTAGTTAATATGTAAAGTTTAAAAGAAAAGCCAATTTATTCTTAAATATCTCTACGAAGTGGTAAATATAAATAACCAACTATATGGTTAGGGAGAAAAATCTCTAATCCACTCTGAGAATAATTGACAGAAGATATATACTGTATATACTATTAGGGGAGATATATACTGTATATACAATTAAAGGGTGAATCTGGTAAATATCATCAGACTCAGAGATCACATTTTTTTATTTAAAGAAAAATTTTTTAAAGAAAAAATGCAAATGTTCTAATTATATATATATATATATATATATATATATGTTATATATATATATATATATATATATATATATAAAATTCTTGGGGGGTTCAAAGTCAATTTCTAGCACAAAAAAAAAGTAGATTTTTACATGCGAGAGATGAGAAGTGTCAGAATTGGCCCGTTAGGCAAGTGCTTAAACGCCCACATGCAAAATGATTTGAAGACGTATCCATCCTCTCTTTAAGGTCTTGCACAATAATCCACTCCAAACCGAAACAGTTTGGAGCAGATTATTATGCAAAATTTTTAAAAATTAATAGGTAAGCCATCAAACATTTATGCTTGAGAGCTCAACATTCAAAATAGTATTTGCTTTACATGGCTGATGTTTGCTGTTGGTTATTTCCTGTTTGCATATGGCTTGGTGTTGAAGCCAGGCAGCCGGTGATTGCATAGTTGTGTGCTCTTCGGAACACTTATACGAAGAGGACAAATTTGTCAAAGTCTATTTTATCCATCACTGGAACCAATATCCTTTCCTATGCAGAGCGCAGAAGCCATTTTAGACTACTATACATATAAGACAACACATGCAAGAAATTTAGGACACACAGCCCAACACCATTGATTGAAGCTCTTTGGTAGTTACAATGTTAACCTTATTAGCTTAAAATGCAAGAAATTATGCCAGAAAAAGGATATAATTCTGGTTATCTTCTGGTTTTATACTATACCCTTCGTCATCAACTGTAGGAACATTCTGGAAAAGAGACCAAATATTAAAAATGTATTTAAAGACTGCACTACAATGTAATAACAGAATAACAGTACAACTTTCTTTACAACACAGACCAAAAAAATCCTTTCATCCAAGGCTAATGCAGCACGCTTGCTCTGGTTGTGTACATGCTTCACTCAAGAAGAGTGGCATATGTGGATGACTCTGTGCACCATCTTATCTGTACAGTTTTCCTGGGTAACTGTTAAAGAGGTTGTATACCCATTTTTTTTTATTTTTGTTTTTTAAACAACCTGCAAGACAAAGCCATAATCAGCTAGTATGACTAGCATACTAGCTCATTATGCATCACTTACCTTAGATCGGGGCCCCCGAAGCCGTCCTCATCTCCCCCTCTAGCCGCAGCCATCTCTCCACCCGGTTACTTCCGGGTATCGCGTCTCTTCTCCAGATAGAATAAGTTCAGTGCTTGCAAACTTTCATCATAACTAATATCCTCCAGACCCTTTATTAGTTTGTTACCCTTCTTTGTACTCTCTCCTTTTCCAGTACATCCTTACTGAGGACTGGTGCCCAGAAATTGACAGCATACTCTAGGTGCGGCCGGACCAGTGTCATGTAGAGCGGGAGAATTATCGTTTTATCTCTGGAATTAATCCCCTTTTTAATGCATGCCAATATTCTGTTTGCTTTGTTAGCAGCAGCTTGGCATTGCATGCCATTGCTGAGCCTATCATCTACTAGGACCCCCAGGTCCTTTTCCATCCTAGATTGTTAGTACAGAGGCTCCAACCTGAGCTGTCAGTACAGTGAATTAAACAAAACAAAAACTGATAATGTGTACTAGGCTTAAGGCTGGTCATACACGAGTCAGTTTTTTTTTTTTTTTTTCAATTTAACAAGCGTGAAACCTCCCTGCAGTGTCTTTGTATTCTGACTGACCTCTCTGCTGTCTGAATACACTGATCAATGCTGTAGCCAATTGCCTGCAGCACTGATCAAGCAGAAAAATAGGACGGTTGAGAAGAAGTCGACCAACCACTGTGCCCACACATAGATCGAAATTCAGCCAGTCTCTGCTGAACCAGATAAAATTCGATACATGTATGGCCAGCTTTAGACATCTCCTTTAATTGCTAATGCTAAACAAACCAACACAGATTTCTAAGTAACCAGTCCTTTGATATGAAGAAACACTGGTTCTTCCAGACCTACACCAATCGCCTAGTATTGTGGAAGAGTCCAGGAGCATTAGATAGATAATTCTGGATAGGTTCAACAGATATTCTTTAAACCTTTTGATGAGCAAGGGCAGCGGACATTGCGGTACTTCAAGTAAGATAATCACTTCCAACCGATGCATTAAAAAAAGATGTCCCTTGGAGTACTGAAAGGGAAACTTCCCAATAGAAACATGGTGAATCCACTCATGACTTATTCTTCAAATGTAAGCTGCTTGCCCATCATGCTGAACCTCTAGATGTATTGATGGTCTCCTGTGGCTTCACCCCCTCCTGTATTGAGAAAGTTAACCCACTATCTCCCCACTTCCTGCACTGGTGGTCATGGCAGTGAAAGGTAACCCCCTCCCCTCGCATTGATCTTCATGGCAGTGAAAGTTAACCATTGCATTACATCCTCCCACCGCACTGTTGATCACTTAAAAGATCACACGCTCCCGCACTGATCCCACCCCCCCCCCCCCCTACTTATACTGTGGGCCCTGATAATGCCACCGACAGTACAGCCTCTTGCACACACAGAATGCTCAAGTGCCCGGCACCCTGCTGCCTGCATGCAGAGGGCCTGCGGTATGTGTGTTATACACCAGGTGTTTCGATGAAGGTCTCTCAGCTACCAGAGTAAGTCTCTGCTTTTCATAACAAGAAGGAAGTTTAAAGAGACCCTGTCTCTCCTGCAATTTAAAACATGCAGGTTTTTTTCTATAAGCAATTGTTTAATCACCTGCAATATGCTCTTGAACTTGCTAGGGAATTTGACCACTCCAGGAAGAGTCAATTCCCTAACTCAGCCACAGTTCCACCTAGCTCCTTCCCTTTCCCCTTCTGAGAATGTCTCATTACAGTCTGCACTGGCCCAGCGACTCCAGCTCTTCCCTCTTTATATAACCTTTTATGTAGCTGTCAGTGGGGAGTGAAGGTGAATACTACAGAGTGTCAATAGGCTGACAGCTCTAAGTCTGCTGGGGCTGCTTACATCACATCCAAGATGGCGGTGCCCAGCAGCAGTATTAGGGAATTTGGATGTCTACACAAGGGTGGCTTTTACAACTAAATAACATGCATAAAATAAGTTAAATGTACATAATATAACTATAGAAAAGTTATTGCTGAAATACATTTGTGACACTTCATTCATGTCACTGCATGGTGCAGTGCAATGCTGCATTTTTTCACACTGCACCGCAAATCACACCAGTGTTGTGGTCTGACCAGGACACATTTAAAGCGCAACTCCACTTTTGTTGAGGGAAAAAAAAAAATATTTCCCCCTGGGTGATCTACGTACATTGCAAGGATTATAACAACCTTTGTTGCAGATTCCTACCTTTTGTTATTCTGAAGAAATCCCTGTGTGTTTGTGCCTCTGGGCTGAGTTAGTCTAATGGGAATGGTTTCATTATTATCAGTCAGCTTTGGCAGCTGCAGGCCACTAATGAGGAAAGCTGCTGGGCCTGCATCCCTTTAGACGTGTTCCTATTGGAAATTACATTTTTGTTGCAGGGGATGCCTGAAAATTGGTGAGCCAATCACACGAGCAGGAAATTAGGTTTCAGGGGAGTGGTCAGTACACACTCTGTGAACAGAACAACTCCATGTAGCCATATTGCTTTGCATTTAAAGAAAATTACAGCGGCTGCAGATTGTAAAGGAAAGGTCATTTTTAATAACATTCAAATACAATATAACTTGTATAGCAATTGTACACACCAGGGCTTGACAAATTTGCTTGGAATCTAGGAGCCAGCTAAAAAAGTTAGGAGCCAGGTTTTTTTTTTTTTTTTTTTAACGACATGGAGACGAGTGAGGGGAAGATGGCCCCCGCCCGTCTCCAAGTCATTGCAGGGCAGAAGCGACTTCAAATCGTCACTTCCGCCCATAGGTTTTAAAAGGGACATTTTATTATTTTTATTTTTTTCAAATGACAATTTTTTTTTTTTTATTATTATTTAATTTTAGTGTAAATATGAGATCCGAGGTCTTTTTGACCCCAGATTTCATATTTAAGAGGCCCTGTCATGCTTTTTTCTATTACAAGGGGTGTTTACATTCCTTGTAATAGGAATAAAAATGACACAATTTTTCTCTCAAAAGAACAGTGAAAAAATGTAAAATAAAAGTTAAAATAAATAAGAAAAAAAAAAATATTTTGAACGCACCCCGTCCCGCCGAGCTTGTTTGCAGAAGCAAACGGATACGTGAGTAGCGCCCGCATATAAAAACGGTGTTCAAACCACACATGTGAGATATCGCCGCGATCGGTAGAGCGAGAGCAATAATTCTAGCCCTAGATCTCCTCTGTAATGCAAAACATGCAACCTGTAGAATTTTTTAAACGTCGCCTATGGAGATTTTAAAGGGTAAAAATTTGTCGCCATTCCATGAGCGGGCACAAATTTGAAGCGTGACATGTTTGGTATCAATTTACTCGCCGTAACATTATCTTTCACAATATAAAAAAAAAAGAAATTGGACCAACTTTACTGTTGTGTTATTTTTTAATTAAAAAAAGTGCGCTTGTAAGCCCACTGCGCAAATACGGTTTATTCTCTAGGGTGTTAGAATAAAAAATATATATAATGTTTGGGGGTTCTAAGTAAAGGGAAGGAGATGGGCAGGCAGAGAAAACAAACAGCTCCATTAGCATTGCTGGTGTCATACCAACGGCCACCACAAGAGGGCGCCAGATTCTAGAAGGTACCATAGGACTGCACAAGGCTGCAGCCTCAATTACCGGCCGGCGCGGTCCATCGCGATCGCGCGCGGGGGGGGGTGCACTATGGAGACAGGATACCCCCAGCTGTGCTGCCCCAGGCGCCAGGTCACTAATTCTAGTCGCAAATGCGACCTGGTGCCCGGGGTTTGTCGAGCACTGGTACACACTTTATTCTTTTTTCTTTATCTGCTATTTTTTTCCCCCACGAAAGCGGAGTTACCCTTTAAAACGATTGTTTTCTACGAGCCCTGGCGGTGGCAGCGTGGCTACAGCCACTAGGATTGAATATAAATCTGACAAGCAGACTCCTGCCTGTCAGGTGGAAGCATTCGGGGCAGCTGTGCTGATGCCCGATTACTTCCACACCCTCCCTCTTGAGCGTGTCCCTGCCATGTATCCTGGGCTCTGCCTGCCCATATGCAGGCCCAGGACCAACATAATGGGTGCAGCCGAGTAGAGGGGACACACGTCTGCTCTTCTCCCCTCCTTGTTGCTGACCTGGAAAGCATTGTGTTTGACGGCACTTTTGGGTCCACCTCTTGTGACCCTGGTCAGCATACTTAGGAAAGAATGTATTGCAATATGATCTGCATTACATTCAGTCGAGCACAGGGGAAACAACCAGGGTCTATTAGACCCCGGATGTCTCATTAATGAGAACCTGTCACCAACAAATCATCACATAGGGAACTTTTTGTCCCCTATGTCAGTGGATCTCAACCCTGTCCTCAAGTACCCCCAACAGGCCATGTTATGGGAATTTCTCTTAGATAAAATAGCTGTCCAAAATACCAAGCCATTGACTCAGATTTAAAGAACCTGTGCAAGATAAAGAAAAACCTGCAAACATGGTCTGTTGGGGGTACTTGAAAACTACAGCCCTATGTGATGAAAAAAAAAAAAAAAAGTTAAGTTAAAATGTTTCTTTTAAACTGCAAATTATTTTTTACTTACACCCAAGCAGATAAAATATGCCTTCCCCCCCAAAAAAAAAAAATTGTTTCTGGAGCACCCCCATACACTATATTGTCAAAAGTATTGTACCTGCCTTTACACAAACTTTAATGGCATCCTAGTCCGTAGGGTTCAATATTTGGTTGGCCCACCCTTTTCAGCCGTAACAACTACAACTCTTCTGGGAAGGCTGTCCACAAGGTTTAGGAGTGTGCACTGGTCCGAATATTTTATTGGAGGGGGGGGTTATAGTGTGGGGTTGTTTTCAGGAGTTGGGCTTGGCCCTTTAGTTCCAGTGAAGGGAACTCTTAAGGCATCAGCATACCAAGACACTTTGGACAATTTCATGCTCCCAACTTTGTGGGAACAGTTTGGAAATGGCCCCTTCCTGTTCCAACATGGTCCCATAAAGCAGGGTCCATAAAGACAAGGACGAGCGAGTTTGGGGTGGAGGAACTTGACTGGCCTGCCCTAAACCTGATAGAACACCGTTGGGATGAATTACAGTGGAGACTGAGAGCCAAGGCCTTCTCGTCCACATCAGTGCCTGACCTCACAAATGCGTTTCTGAAAGAATGGTCAAACATTCCCATAGACACACTCCTAAACCTTGTGGACAGCCTTCCCAGAAGAGTTGAAGCTGTTATAGCTGCCAATGGTGGGCCAACTCAATATTGAACCCTACGGACCAAGACTGGGATGCCCAATAAAGGTCATGTAAAGGCAGGTGTCCTAATACTTTTGACAATATAGTGTATACACTTGTACAAACGTAAACGCACACGCCAGGGGCGCCACCGCATAAAAACGCAGATTGTGATAACCGTTCCATATCACCATGCACGCTGGAGTGAGAGCAATATTTCTAGCACCAGACCTCCTCTGCAACACTAAACTGATGACCTATCTTTTAAAATGGCGCTTATGGAAAATGTAGGGTAGTGAATTTTATCGACATTTCACGGGCGAGCGCAAATTTAAGGTTTGACATGTTGGGTATCTATTTACTTGGTGCAACCTCATCTTTTAGATATTACAATAAATTTAGTAATTTATTGCGTTTGTGTGCTCTAAAATTAACTTTAGTGTTAACCATTGCGGTAATATCAGGTGACATAAAAAATTGGAACTATCACTATTTAATTCTCTAGGGTGTCTGCTTTCAGAAAATATGTAATGTTTTATGTGATCTTCAGGCCTAAAAATAATTTTTTTACGCATGCGTAAAAAAACAAAAAAAAAAACCGCCCTGGCAGCAAAAGGGTTAATACCAATACAGAGATGGACAAACTAATATGTGTTATTATACACTATAACAATCCTCAATGTACTAGCATGAGAAGGTGGCTTTAAGTGCATCTCTGTAAAACACTCAATACTTTCTAGTTTTTGCACGAAAGACAGACAAGTTTCCAGTTCAATGTGCCTCATAAAATATTAACTCTGAGCACCACAACAAGCAAACCAGAAAGTAAACATTGTAAGTCAAACCCAATTAGGACCTGCTTCACCGATTTAACCTTGCAGCTATCGAGAACTCGCACTTCATTACTGCGACTGTTCTGAGTTAACGAACGCTCCCAGGAATTTTACTTTTCACACAATATATTTTAAAGCAAAAGAGAGGTTGGAATAGTTTGAACATAAAGTATACCACCCTCCATGGTTCTAGCCTGGATCATTTTAGAACAAAGAATTCAGGGCAATGGTAACAAGTTCAGGTAATGATTGCCAGCACCACCGTGTGCTCACCGATGTTATCACAAGCCCACTTAGTTAAGTATTATTTTATGATCCAATAAAACGGTTCTGTGTGGCAGTGCAACCTGACTCCATAGGGGAAGGTGAACAATGAGGGTCTGTAATATCACAATCTGAATATTAGAACATGGACAAAATAGTCTGACAAACAGTGGGAAGTCAGATTTCAATAGACCACCCAGTCTAAGCTACTGAAAGCCATTTTCCGGACATTGCTGCTCTTGCATTATGATCCAATTTTATAGCCTCAAGCTGGAGTGCAATGATAGTATCCGTGGTACAGCAATCTGCAGCAACCTGATTTGGTCTAGAAGAGGTGTAAAACTAAGAAGGTAGAAAAAAACAAAACTAAGAAAATAATCCTGGCACTATTCTACCACATCCCGATAAAGTTTGAAAAACTACTATGAATGGCCCCAAGGGATAGTGTGGGTAGAGAAAGAAAAGTGTCGGATAAGAGAAAAACAATGTATCAAAACTAGTATATATATGAAAAGTACAAAAGTTTTATTATTAAATAGACAAAATAAATTTGTACACATCTACAAAAAATAAGCACAAACAAAAAAACCTAATATACCAACTACCAGAAACATGAAACACACTAATAATCAGACAAAGGTCGGATGTAGGTGTGAGTAACAATGGAACCCAACATGTTTCGGAAAATAAAGCCAAATGAGGCTAGATTGATGTATCCATATCCTTCTTCTGGGGTTTAATATTTTGGCGTGTTGGTATTAATTAGGACATAAAACAAAGTAGTCATGGAGCAGCCAGGATACAGGTCCTTCCTCTTTGAGAGTGCTAAGCGGTCTTGCATCTTCAAGAAAACTGCCTTTGGTTCTTGGTGCCTCGGCGGTCCTTGTATGAACTGACTTGCTGCTTACCTTTGGGGGAGACGATATGCTGCTTTTTTGTATTTTTGCTTCTTTTATGATCCATATGAATGCAAAGATTGGATCATTGCATTAGATTACCCTTATACTCAATGCTCTAGCTTCCATAGCTTCCATGTATGGCAATTATACAGCAGATATTCTGAGACTAAAAGGAACATCTACCCACACTGTGCTCCATGACTTCTTCGTTTTATGTCCTAATTAATACCAACACGCCAAAATATTAAACCCCAGAAGGATATGGATACATCAATCTAGCCTCATTTGGCTTTATTTTCCGAAACATGTTGGGTTCCATTGTTACTCACACCTACATCCGACCTTTGTCTGATTATTAGTGTGTTTCAATTAATTTTTTCTGGTAATTGGTATATTATGTTTTTTTGTTTATGTGCTCATTTTTTGTAGATGTGTACAAATTTGTTTTGTGTATTTCATAATAAAACTTTTGTACTTTTCATATATATACATATATATATACATATATTATATATATATATATATATATATATATATATATATATATATATATATATATATATATATATATATATATACTAGTTTTGATACATTGTTTTTCTCTTATCCGACATTTTTCTTTCTCTACCCACACTATCCCTTGGGGCCATTCATAGTAGTTTTTATAATAAGAGGTGTATGCAATCCACTGCTCTTTTATGAAGCTGGTCGTCATTCAATCTGGAGTGGCTGAATGATACTGTGCCAATGCATGGGAAGCTAAAACGGCCCTGGAGGAGGAGTGGCTGGATGACGCTGTGCCGCAAACGTGCGAAGGCTCGGGAAGCTGAAACTGCCCTGGAAGAGGAGTGGTTGGATGACGCTGTACCGCAATTGTGCCAAAGCACAGGAAGCTGAAACTGACCTGGAAGAGGAGTGGCTGGATGACGCTGTGCCGCAACTGTGCCAAAGCACGGGAAGCTGAAACTGCCCTGAAAGAGGAGTGGTTGGATGACGCTGTGCCGTAACTGTGCCAATGCACAGGAAGCTGAAACTGTGGCTCCTGATGTAGTCCTTGGCACCATCTCAGTGAGAGAAATAAACTGGGCCATGTATTGTCAGCCTAAAGTGAAACAGTGTTTAACACACTGTTTAATATACGGTACATCGTCTCTTTGCTGTATGTGGATAATGGCACTATAATCATTTTAATAAAAAAAAAAAAAAAAAACAAGTACTTTTTTCCTGATTGATACACAGCTATCATATGACCAAGCTCTTTCCCAGCCTGTCTGCAGAGAAACATAAGCAAAATGAGCTTCCATTCCTCTGCTACTGGTCACTAGTTCAAAACGAAGAAAACAGCCTTGGGAATACAGAGTAAAAAATAAATAAATCAATAATATCAATAAAAGATTTTAAATTGTATACAAATATTTAAAATCAAATCTTTATTATTTTGTGGAAATAACAGTGTGGGTGGATTTATGCCAGTCACAGGTGTCTGTCGCGCACCCCTCCAGCCTGTGTCTTAAAATAAGAGGGAGATGAAGCCTCCATTAATCTACATGTGATATCCCACCCCATTGTGTTTAGCTGGTTAGTGGGCATAGAGGTAGGAAGGGAGTGGGCTATCATTTACCATAGGATAATAGGATAGGGAGGAAGTGCTAAGCAAAGAAACTCTGAAGAAAGCTGAATCAGGGACATGAACAGAAGGAAGAAATAGAGAACTGCAGGTTCAACCAGGTTTATTTGCAGAATACAGAAAACAAATCTCATAGTGATCGAGTGAGTATGAGCAGCATGTAATATACCATTTATTAATAGTTTTTTATGATGTGGGTTTAGTGACACTAAAGGCTCTTTCACACATTTTTAGCAGCGCTTTACCGTCGTTTTTGCTGCGCTTTTCTGCTGCTGGCGGGGCGATTTTATCCCCCGCTAGCGGGCAAAAAAGGGTTAAAAAGAGCCGCTTTCCCAGCGTTTCGCCGGCGCTGCTGATTGATATTATTCTCAAAAGAAGCTGCTTGCAGGACTTTTTGGAGAGTCCTGCCAGCCCACCGCTCCAGTGTAATATCCCTCGGGCTTTCACACTGGAGTGACAGGAGATGCGCTTTACAGGCGCTATTTTTAGCGATATAGCGCCTGTAAAGCACCTCAGTGTGAAAGGGGTCTAAGTCTGTAAGATATTTGGACTCCTCATTTTCCATCCTTATATCTATGATCACCAAAAAATAAAAAAAGAATGAGAGTAGTTTATTAACCCTTCTTCACTACATGCAAAATTAGAAAACAAAAAAGGGGGCCGACACATGGACTTGCTCTGAAGGATGGGAGCGGTGAAGCCAGCCATTAGGAATTAACTACTAAGCTGAAAGCAGAGCCTGTATATGTAATGAGCAAATATTGACAGCACCAGAGGCGTGCAGACACTGACATCCACAGAAATACACACACCAATTCTAAAACATTAACTCACTGATAAGATTATTTACATAAAACTGATTCATTTCACATAAAATAGGTAACACGTCATGTGTTCTTTTCCTTATTATCTACAAACAGAAATGTGCAATAAACCACAACTCGGCATGACCTAGCTAAGCAAGCAAATATATTGGTTTTAAAAAATACTTTATAGAACACTATTGCTAAGCATGACTACATTTTCATAAAGGTCATTTCACACGTCCCTACACCTGCATTCCCTCAAAGTAAATGAGCAGAGAGTACATATGTTTGTTCAATTCACATTGCGTACAATATTATATATATATATATACACAATTGTAGCAGTAGTGTTGTACTTTGGAGTCACCAACTGTCAGCACATGGCTGTGACTTGTATATGTGCGGTTTTTGATTTTTAAAAGCAGAGATATGGCTACAGCAAAGCTGCTGCTTTTTAAATGGATCCCACATCTCTAATATTTTTAGTATATGGAAAAGCAGCACTTACTATGGAATCAGAATCTGCATTCTCTCTGGAAAAAAAAAAAAAAGAAGAAAAACATATTTAGATAAGACTCAAACACATATGTTATCACACACTAGCCTTATTGATCTAATTTAGCTGGTAGGTGAACTCTTGTAGACCACACTATATAGGGTTAGAACTCAGTATTGGTGGGTGCTGGAGAGATAAACTACCTGACAATTTTTTATATTTTGCAGGAGCTTTATTGACAAGATATCTGCACTTAGGTTCCTGGATATGCACGCCAGCTGTAGACATTATGAGGAACCTCACTATGGCCCCTTCCACACAGGCTTTCCAATCAGGTCTGCCTGTCAGTTTTTCAGGCGGATCTGATCGGAGCCTCCATTCATCCCTATGGGGCAGCGGATGTCAGTGGTGACAGGTTTGCTGACACCCGCTGCTATCCGATCCTGTCCGTGAAATCCAGATGGATGTAAACCCCATTTTCCATCCGTCTGGCAGATCGGTTTGGATGAAAACGAACAGGTGGACCGGTTTCATCTAATCTCCCCATAGAGGAGAGCGGGGCTCCGACAGGTCTGTCTCTGCACAGTGAGCGGAGACAGAACTGTCATCTACCTGCTCAGCGCGGATCAGTGTAGCGATCCCCCGCTAAGAAAAACAGGGTCCGCCGGGCGTAAAGCCCGTGTGAAAGGACCATAACCCTGCTGTTGAATGGAAAGTGAAACATGAGATGCTGGAACATGCAAAAACGTATTACCTTCCTACACTGGTCTGGACCCAGACAGAACAATCGTGGTTTGATTCAACTACCAGTAAAGCAAATAAAATAATAGTTAAAATGTATTCATCAAAATGAGCCTCCAGACTCATGCAAGATATCCATGTTGCACTACCGGCCCTGCACATCCTTTGCACATGGCCTGGCTAAGCCTTCATATTCTATTGGTCCAGAATCTATTTCATTCTTAAGATGTTCCTCTTGAACATTATGAATTACTACATCCCAAAGACTTGCTCATGAACCATGTTCCAATACACACCAATCAGCCATAACTTTATGACCACCGACCTAACATTGAGTAGGTCCCTCTTTCACCGCCAAATAGCCCTGACTAGTTGAGGCGTGGATGCCACTAGACCTCTGAAAGTATGCTGTAATTTTTGGTACCAAGCCATCAGTAGAAGATCCTTTAAGTCCTGTAAATTGTGAGGTGGAGCCTCCACAGATTGGAGTTGGTTTTGCAGCATATCCCACAGATACTCGATGGATTGAGATCCCGAGAACTTGTTGTTTTCCTCAAACCAACCATTCTTGAACCATTTTTGCAGAGTGGCAGGGTGCATTGTCCTGCTAAAAGAGGTCACTGCCATCAGGGAATATCGTTTCCATGAAGGGGTTTACTTGGTCAGCAATAAGGTAAGTGGTACATGTCAAAGTAACATCTACACGAATGACAGGATCCAAGTAGAACATTGCCCAAAGCATCATACTGCCTCCCCTGGCTTGCCTTCTTCACATACTGCATCCTGATGCCATCTCTTCCCCAGGTAAGTGAAGCATGCGCACCCAGATATTCACATGATGTAAAAACACATGGTCCATCAGACCAGGCCACCTTCTCCCATTGCTCTATGGTCCAGTTCTGATGCTCACGTGCCCATTGTAGGCGCTTTTGGCTGTGGGCACAGGCAGCAAGAGCACCCTGATGGGTCTGTGGCTATGCAGCCCGATACATAAATTATAATGCCATTTGTTCTGCTTTCAACACAACTTTTTGGACAACATGTTTACTTGCTGCCTATTATATATCACACTGACTTTCAAATGCAATTGTAACTAGATAATCAATGTTATTCACTTAACCTGCCAGTGATCATAAAATTATGGCCGATGTGTGGGTTTGTTTCTTAGGTTGTAAAGCTATCCTCTCCCCTTCATCAGCCACTTTTCTGAGGCTGCTCAATGAGACATTGCCAAAATACAAACTGATTTGTCTAAAGCTTACCACAAACTTATTACAATCTACTTTAGATCACAATGTAACTCAAGGGCATGCCTGATTGAATCCAAATTTATTGGAGTTATTAGGTAGAACTTCAAATTTACCAAATCTATGTAATATAAAATTGATTGTACAAGGATGATATAGCCAGATTGTAACGTGTATGGTAAGCCTAAGTCATTCATGCTGGGGAAACATAAGATTTGCAGCCTGTGGTTGGAATGTATGAATCATACAGCTTAAAAGCCAAGTTCACATATTATGCCGCGTACACACGATTGGAAATTCGGCCAGCAAAAGACCGATGAGAGCTTTTAGTTGGAAAATGCGGTCGTGTGTATGCTCCATTGGACTTTTGCTGGCTGAATTCCCACCAACAAAACATTGAGAGCATGTTCTCAATTTTTCGGTCGGAAAATTCTGATCGTCTGTAGCAATTCCAACGCGCAAAATTCCTACGCATGCTCGGAAACAATTCGACGCACACTCGGAAACATTGAACTTAATTTTCTTGGCTCCTCGTAGTGTTGTACGTCACTGCGTTCTTGACTGTCGAAAGTTCCGCAAACTTTTGTTTGACCGTGTGTATGCAAGGCAAGCTTGAGCGGAATTCGGTCGAAAAAAACATCCAAGAGTTTTCTGACGGAAAATCCGCTCGTGTGTACGCGGCATAAGAAAAAATAAAATGCAGTAAAAAAAACATGCATCTTATTTTTTCCACAGAAGCCTGCAAAACATTGCACATGTAACTAGTGGATCATGGGTGCAAGGTCAGGCTCCTGCAGACTCTTCATCCTGCTTTCTGTCCGCTCCTCTGTACAGGCTTTCAATTAGAACACTGGGTGAAGTGTCAATGGACTGCGAGAGTGCGCCGATTACAGTCCTTGCAGCCCATTGAGAGCTACAAGTCTGTCTGCTGCAGTGGAAACTGGGATTTGTAGTTTATCTATTACTTCCAGAGCAAGCAGCTGTGTGGAGGGGGGTTGGGGGGGAAGGACTCTTGCAAGCTGTAACGGGGGGGGGGGCTCTTGGGGGTGAGAAGTCTGTTTGACTCAAACCTTCCCTTTTGTCCCAAGGTCTTTCTATTAGGGCTACTTCCTTCTACTTTATCTAGACTTGCTAAGAAATGAACGCGTCATATACTAACGGTGGCCAGATGCTTTGTGGGTCTTCAATGGAAAAGGCAAACACCGCCAACCTCCATTGAGTTATACAAGGACGTGGAGATAATGAAGTCACTTACTGCTCACCTCACCGATACAGTTGAGCAACATAATGCAGTCTGGGAGCCTTGGCACTAGCAAAAAGAATGGTGGAATGCTCCAATCCCTGGGAGTGACAACCTCAGGACCCCTCTTACTTTTGCTCTCTTTCTTTTTACTAACTCGTTTTTGAAACCTCTTTATGGGCATTGAATGGTGCGCTGGGCTCAATCCCTGGACCCTATTGGGCCTCAGTTGGTCCTTTCTGGGATAGGGTCCATTGGCTGATATTTTCAAAGTTAGAAAGTTCAATGTATATTTTGGTTAAACTCGGTTATTGATACTTGCAGATGTCTTACTGTTATTATTCATGCATTCCCTTCAGACCCATACTTTAAATGGATTGGTGGTCTGTTGTGGACCGTATATGTTGCCCTCTGCTTGTTGAATTTTCTTTTTCGTTATGTGAAAGAAAACTCTAAGACGCCTTTCACACTGAGAAATCGCTCCTGTAAAGCGCCTGAAAACTCCCTCCCATTCATTGCAATGGGTGCTTTCACACCCTGGCGTTGCGCTTGCGGGATATTTGAAAAAGTCCTGCAAGAAGCATCTTAGTGGAGGTTTGGGAGCGCTGTATACAGCATTCCCAAAACGCCCCTGCCCATTGCAATGAATGGGCAGCGCTTCCGAAGCACCTGAAAAGCACTTTGGAAGTGCTGCAACATGGGAGTTTTTAACCCCTTTTTTGGGGTTAAAAGCGCCCTGCTAGTGCAACTTAAACAGCGGTAAAGCCCTGCTAAAATGAGAGGGGCTTTACCGCGAACACACTGGCGGCCCCAGTGTAAAAGGGGTCTAATAAAAATTGTTAAATGTTTTTACAATCCAAATAAGAAGTTTGCTTATTCTTTTTTTCAGTGGGGGGGCATAACGCACAATCTGTGGCTCCAGTTACTAATAATTATAAGACTGAAACCCACCACTGGACCAGATCACACAGAGCTGGTTCTTTCTGATGGACAAGAACGCAGACACACTACCTGCTTTTCACCCGCCAAAAGTAATGTGTTCATTCTTATCAGCTAATCACTGGTGAAGAGCTAGGGGCCCTTATCCCACTGCTGGGCATTAATCCAATTGAGGTTTTGCACTTTGTTACTGAAAAACATTGCATTTATATCATCACTGAACTTTGTGAGATAAGCTTTATTACCACAAAGGTTCTGGGAGACACGGAAGCTCTTTCATAAATCAATATTCAAGATATGAAATTTGAACTGTGCCAGAAGTATAGTAAAAACCTACTTTCCATGCAAATACTTAATAACATATAACTACAACAATGGTCCTATTTTCTTGCAGAAATGCCCTCACAACACAATACTTACACAGATTCTGTATCTTTCTCCTTCTTGATTATTGTTGGAAGCCCAAATGGCTTTCTTTTCTTCGTCCTCAATCCTGGGAACATTTACAGAAACAATTTCAGTTGTGGTGGATTGAGGAAAGTCAATGTGTTACAAAACCATCTGCTTCAATTCACAATCAAGACTCAGAATAACTCACCTTCTATTGCAATGGCTGTGTTGCATGCTTCAAACTCAATGAGACCTTAAGGAAAGTAATAAAAAAAAGAGTTTTAAAAGGGAAACTTGCAAAGTAGAAATGCATACAGGGACTGTTAATGAACCCAAAGTTTTGGTGAATCATGATGAAAGCACTCTTGCTGCATTGAGAGGCTGGCTAACATAAAGAAGGCGACAACACTAGTCATAGTTTGCTGTTCTACATTATTAGTTTGTACCCGTCTCTTGTTTCCTGCTTTTTCCTTCTGAATGTACCATCACAATTTCAACATCCACACAAAGATCAGTAATAACCTGATTAATGACCAGCACTCTAATAATTCGGATAAAAGCCTGTTTTAAAGGAATATAAATAACAATGTATCCATGTGCTACAATACTGAAAGTGGCCAATCTTACAATCCAGTCCAGAGCAATTGAATCCGTTACTGTCAATTCTTAATCTCAGAGTAACGAGAACTGACTCCAGTTAATTAAAGGAGATCAATGTCTTGCCTTAGCTTATAAGAAATCAGCACCATATTAACCCCCCAAACGCTAGGCACATATAACATTTTCTTACTATAAAAAATGTCTATCTAGGTTCTGATTGCTGCCCATCTTCCACCGTCACCTTCTCCTATTTTCTCTGTATGTCATCCACATCCTCGCTCCAGCTACTTTATGTAAAACATAGCATGCCTTGTGAAGACCACAGTTCCCAGGTTACATTCTGATCAGAACTGATGAAGTAAGTTAGGAAGCGTTATCTTTAAGGACTGTGCTTGTGGATGTATATGGTGAAAACTGACAGCAAAATTCCTGGTGTCTCCGTGGATGAGGGGAGGCTGGAGAGAGTGCCCTTTCCCTGGGGGGATTTCACCATGTACAGGTGACTACATTTATATGGAGGGTCGCATTATTTGATAAGCCTTGTTTGTGATCAATGACACCTGAGGGACCTTACAAGTGTTCGATGGTGACGGACTAAGTAGCTTGTCCTATTTTCTCATCATGGCTTGTGGGACTCTTTATTCTGTCCTAGTGTATTTTCTGCTGTATATGCCTCTATATGAATTCATGGACTTAAGCACTTTGTTGATTTATGTTTCTGTATATTATCATGATATCACAGTTTATGTAAAGCATTTTGATTACACATACTGCCGTTAACAATAGACATTGGGGGTAAGATCTTGGTGATTCATAGGTTTAACTTTTAGCATTTATTTTTATTATTTTGTGTTTGTGAACGCTGTGCTTGTTATATACCTATTTTGTTTATGCATGTGCACAGTTGCTGCTGGTTTCTACTATCTGGGACCTTGCAGAGACTCTTCAGCATATGTGTGCATGTGAGGGAATCACACACAAATGCGCAGACAGTTCACGTACCAAATACCTGGCAAGAGCACTTTCATGTCTCCCAGCACACATGCACTCCTGTGTAAAACACTACCTCCTGGGCTGTGATGTGGCAATCCCAAGAGGCAGAGAGGCATTCCACCAAATTCTCACCCAAGCAAGGAATCTATAAGTGCTGCACTGCATTAAATAAAAGTAAATGCTTTTTTAAAAACATTTCGGCTGGGTTCACACTATTGTGAATTGGATGCGTGTTCCGATTCGCATGTCAGGAGACTGACTAGCTCTCCATGGAGCCGGTTCACACAGCTCTGGGACAACTGCGTAGCGAATTGCACAGGAGTCCTGTGCGTCTTTTGGTCCGTTTCAGGTCCGAATTCAGCCAAAAATTCGGACTCAAAACAGACCTGAAATGGTGAACAGGAACGCACCGGACTGCTGCTGTGAGCCACTCCACACGGCAGTGTAAACCTAGCCTTCAACATTTTCCAATTCTGGAAGCTGGGAGGAACCAATAGAGGAAAAGTTAGTGTAAGGGGTGAATGTCCACTTTAAAACAAGTATGCTAGAAAACAGAAATTTAATGCCAGATTTTTATTTTTTTGACCATATATACACTTTAAAAATTTTCACCAATTAAACTGGAAAAGTTTCACTGTTTTAGTCCATTCTGCTTCAATCATTTTCTAGCAGTGGTCATAAAGTAAGTAGACCGAATAAAAACATATGATATTAAATCCTTGGGTCCTAGGAAAGAAAATTATGATGCTAAAAAGAGAGGTATAGCTAACAAGCGTGGCACTATTCCTCCCACTGACACCAATTTTTCAGCCCTATTCCTCCCACTGACACCAATTTTTCAGCCCTATTCCTCCCACTGACACCAATTTTTTAGCACTATTCCTCCCACTGACAATTATGCAGCACTACTCCTCCCACTGACACCAATTATGCGGCACTATTCCTCCCACTGACACCAATTTTGAAGTACTATTCCTCCCACTGACACCAATTATGCGGCACTATTCCTCCCACTGACACCAATTTTGAAGCACTATTCCTCCCACTGACACCAATTATGCAGCACTATTCCTCCCATTGACACCAATTTTTCAGCACTATTCCTCCCACTGACACCAATTATGCGGCACTATTCCTCCCACTGACACCAATGATATTTTTTTTACTTCCACTAACCACCAAGCTTATGGCATTATTTACTCTTACAGATGGCAGGGCATTTTCTACTCCCAACTAGCCACAGTCCGGCCCCTGTCAGGTCTGAAGCGCAGTAAACTGGCCACTTGTTTCAAACGTTTGTAGAGAACTGGTCTAGGACAACAAAAAAAGTTGATTTACTTACCTAATCCTCTGCTCCTCCCCATGGCTTTTTCTCCCACACGCTCCAGTGGTCTAGGGTCCTGACATCTTCAAGACCAAGGAAGGGTCCATAGCCCTGCACTGGACATTATAATGCTGGTGAATCGGCCACCGCCAGAGCATGTGTAAGCGCCATTTGCCAAGGGGAGCGGAGGATCAAGTAGTAAAATGTTTTCTCCTCTCACCTTGACAAAGCAAGCTATTACTCTTTAAGCGTAGGCTTAGCTCTACTGCAAGAGAGAACTTTTAAGTTATCCGAAGTTGAGCTTTAAAAAAGCTGGTGCCAGAGCAAAGAAGGTGTTTTTTTTAGTCCGATGCAATCCTTAATCATGAATAATCATGGTATGCCTGAGTTCAACTATTGAAATAAGGATAATTTGTCCATACGTGGACAGCTTAAACTGTACTTTTTGAACTAGATTATTTTTTTTTTTAGCTGAAGGCTCCTGAGCCACAAAAGAACCCAAAAGGAACTCATGAACTGTAACCATATTCACCAATAACCATTTCATGCAAAATTACAATAGAAAATATTTAAATGCACTGACACACGTTGGCTAACATAGGCAGTGAATATATAATAAAAATGGATCTTTGTAGAGCATATAACCAAGGCTATACCAATGGGAGTACATTATGAAGTATTACACATGTTGTGTCTGCCCCCTACTGCACATTAGGTGCAAAACACTGAATGAAACAAAAAGACGATTAAGTGCCAGTCAAGCCAAAGGTTAAAAACAGTGACAAAATGAAGGGATCAAGGTAAACGTTTTTAATATTTTAAGATAACGCAGTACCTAAATAAAGCCTGAGGACTATATCTCGTACACACAATCAACTTCCTAGCCAGTGAAGCTCGTGAAAGGACACCGTAGGCAACTTTTACATTGCTACACATGAGAAAGTTTCTTTATTGAAATATTATAGATAAAAAAAAATACATATTTTGTACACAATATTAATATACCAAACAATCTTTAATTTTAGTTGAGTGGCGATTTTAATCCTTGGTATTTTTAAACACAACACCTACACAGGTACAACCATGTGCTAGCATTATTATGCATTTGGGTCAACCCATTCATTTCATTGGGCTGCCCTACATGCAACAATCGCACATAAGAAGTACAGGCCATTTTTTTATTGCATCACAACACATGGCAATAAGTTTCCATTTGCTGCGGTGTGATTTAGAGCATGTGCGTTTGGGGTGTCATTAAGATGACTATCAATCAGCAGCTCTCCTGCTCTGCTCCTCCATGCATACTGGAGCGCTGAGCTGTGGAGGGGCGGGGAGCGGCCGTCTCAGCCTTTTAGCGGCTCACTGAGAGGCTAAGACGCCTATCAGTCGAGGCAGCGGGCAGATCCAGACTTTCTAAGTCGGGATGACTCACTGCCTGGACTGATTCCAGTGACGTCAGCGGAGTGCGGACGTCAACAGGTCATAAGAGTGCAAAACAAATTGCACTCCTGTGACCCATACACAAACCCCAGAATAAAAAGCTCAGGCTGGACTTCTCCTTTAATTGCTGCTGGTGAGTAAGCCCTGGTTCACACTGGTGCGGTTTTGAAGTCGCTCTACTTCAGCGCAATTTCAAAGCCGCACATCACTTCCGATTCCATTACGGCTTGCGACTTCATTTATAAGAAATCTGTAGAATCTCTGTCGAGCCAGCACCCTGGGCAGCGTTTTGTCCCCTAGCTTGTATTGTTCATCTCGTCATACAAGGACTTTGTTGCTCGCTACTGGATCATACTCCTGTAACGTTAGCATCTGCCGCTTTTGTGATAAACATGCCAGGAACCACAAAGCTCTTGTCTCTTTTGGGCCAGGCAGAGAGTTTATCATAAAAGATTTTGTAAATTGCAACAAGAACAATGTAATTTACTTAAAGTAAACCTTCCTATCGTTTTCAGCCAAGGAAGCTGCCATCTTGGCCTCTCTTTAATTTTCAGCTGCAATAGTGCTGCATATGTGATCAATTATTGACTCCTGTCATTGGATGGTTTGACAGTTTGGCTGGGAGCACATTCAATGTGACAGATACATTCCTAACTGTTTTTTGAAACTGTTACATCAATGGGTTTACTGCCACTTTAATAGAATGTACATCTTGTAGATTACAATATGTTGGCTGTACATCTAGACCTATGAGAATCAGAATCAGTGAGCATTTCCATGGGGCCTCCTATATTAAGGATAAAGGTCTATCCCATATATCCAGACATTTTAAATATGAACATTGTGGAGATGGGATCTTTTTCATTTTGTGGTCTGAAATAAGTCAGAAAGCCACCAAGGGGTGGAGATTTCCACCGCAAAATGTTGTAAGGAAGTGGTTTGGTGGATTTTCAGTTTTCAATCCAGAACACCATCTGGTTTAAACTCAAGATATGATGTAGACTTGTTTCTCAAATAGTTTATTTGGAGGAACCTTTTTGTTTTATATCATAGTATCATAGTAGGTAAGGTCGAATAAAGACAACAGTCCATCCAGTTCAATCTGTGTAGGTGTCAGTGTCTTTTATTGTTTCCCATATCCTTGTATGTTGTGTTCCTTAAGATGCACATCTAAGCGTCTCTTAAAACTATCAATACTCCCCGCAGTCACCACCAATTGTGGAAGCGAGTTCCACATCCTTATTGCCCTGACAGGGAAAACCACCTGTGCAGTTTAAGGTTAAACCGCATCTCCACCAATCTCAATGTGTGGCACCTTGTCCTCTTACACTCCTTGAAACTGAACAGTTGTTTTCCTATGCTGGCATCGCCATTGAGGTATTTGTAAATCGCTATTATATCTCCTCTAAACTGTCTTTTCTCCAGCGAGAATACATTTTGTGTTTGCAGTCTTTCCTAGTAATTGAGGTCCCCCTGTCCCCTTATTAGTTTTGTTGCCCTTCTTTGGACCCTCCCCAGTTCCAGCACATCCCTGCTGAGGACTGGTGACCAGAACTGGACAGAATTCTCCAGATGTTGTCTAACCAATGTTTTATAAAGTGGTAGGATTATCGGTTTATCGCTAGAGTATATCCCTTTTTTTTTTTTATACATGCCAATATTCTGCCAGCTTTGGTAGCTGCAGCTTGACATTGCATGCTATTGCTCAATCTGTCATCTAATAGGGTATCTCTAATTCCCATTTGTTTGGATAGTGTGTGTGTGTGTGTGTGTGTGTGTGTGTGTGTGTGTGTGTGTGTCTACTGTGTGTGTGTGTGTATATATACACATTTGTGTGTGTGTGTGTGTGAGTGTGTGTGTGTGTGTGTGTGTGTGTGTGTGTGTGTGTGTGTGTGTGTGTGTGTGTGTGTGTGTGTGTGTGTGTGTGTGTGTAAATACCCCAAAATTCTTAATACAGTAAATTGCCCCCTTTAACATCAATGACAGCTTGAAGTCGTTTGTGGTATTTGTGGATGAGGCTCTTTATCTTCTCAGATGATAAAGGTGCCCATTACTCTTGGCAAAAAGCCTCCAGTTCCTGTAAATTCTTGGGCTGTCTTGCATGAACTGCACGTTTGAGATCTCCCCAAAGTGGCTCAATGATATTGAAGTCAGTAGACTGAGATGGCCACTCCAGAACCTTCACTTTATTCTGCTGTAGCCAATGACAGTTCGACTTGGCCTTGTGTTTTGGATCATTGTCATGCTGGAATGTCCAAGTACGTGCCATGTGCAACTTCCTGGCTGATGAATGCAAATGTTCCTCCAGTATTTTTTGATTACATACTGCATTCATCTTGCCATCAATTTTGACAAAATTTCCTGTGCCTTTGTAGATCACACATCAGCGATCCACCTCCGTGTTTCACAGTAGGAATGGTGTACCTTTCATCATTGTTGACTCCTCTCCAAATGTAGCGTTTATGGTTGTGGCCAAAAAGCAAAATTTTCGTCTCATCACTCCAAATGACTTTATGCCAGAAGGTTTGAGGCTTGTCTCTGTGCTGTTTGGCATATTATAAGCAGGATACTTTGTGGCATTTTCATAGTATTGGCTTTCTATTGGCGACTCGACCATGCAACCCATCTTTCTTCAAGGGCCTCCTTAATGTGCATCTTGAAACAGCCACACCACATGTTTTCAGAGAGTCCTGTATTTCACCTGAAGTTATCTGTGGGTTTTTCTTTGCATCCCAAACAATTTTCCTGGCAGTTGTGGCTGAAATGGTAGTTGGTCTACCTGACCGTAGTTTGGTTTCAACAGAACCCCTCATTTTCCACTTCTTGATTAGAGTTTGAACACTGCTGATTGGCATTCTCAATTCCGTGGATATCTTTTTATATCCCTTTTCTGTTTTATACAGTTCAACTACCTTTTCCCGCAGATGCTTTGACAATTCTTTTGCTTTCCCCATGACACAAAAGAAAATTTTTTGTGTTGTCATTAATAGTCTCTGAAAAAAGAAATCTCCATTGCTAGAAAAAAAAATCCATGCTTGTATTGCCAAGTGCTACACCTCACCTTCTGTTTTGGATGTTTCTTAATTTAATTAGTTTCAATGAGACAATTAATTGGAAGGTGTGGTTTGGCAAATAGTATATATATGTTCTGTTCTTTTAACTTGAAAACTGTGCTGTGATCAAGGCTTGTAAGTCGGAAGACGTGAGCCCCTGTATATTTTGACTGACTTTTTTTTAATGCACCAATAAAGAAGCAACAAGGAAGCTTGGAGTTGCCGGCTCTCTTCTTTGTATTTGTTCATTTAACAGAAGTCTATGCACGTCGTAATGAAATGGGGAAAAAGTAGTGCAGGAACCTTCTTCATAATTGCTGCGATAGGAGTCGTGTTGATATGAACAGTTCTGTTGCCGGAAACGGGTGCAATTTGAAACTGTTAAATCGCATGACAAGCTGCACTGGTGTGAACAGGGGCTAATGACAGAAATGTATTAATTTTATGTTTGAGTTGTCCATAATAGGTTTGGTTTAAAGATCACGATCCATGTTTTATACCATATTTCATGTTACACTTATATTTAGAGTTTAGCATAAAACGCAATACATCATTCCCAAAACCTTGCCCCACGATCTCTTATCTTTCTCTCCGCTCTGCAATTCAAGCCCTAATTCCTGCCTCTAGTCGACCTCTGTGTGGACCTGAGGCTAGGGGAAAAATAGGAAAGCTTGTGCTCTGCACCTGTGATGCACTGCTTGCAATGCTCTGCAGGCTTCACTGCTAAAAAAAAAACTAAAATGGGCAATCATTATATTATACACGATTTATATAGCGCCAACAGTTTACGCATCACTTTACAATGTATAGGGGGGACAACACAATTACAGTACAGTTCAATACAAAAGGTACAGGAGGGCCCTGCTCATAGAGCTTGCATTCTAAAGGGAGGGGGTAGTGGTACAAACAGTAATAGCTTCAGAGAAAGATTTGATGGGGGTGGCAATAAGATTATACAGTTGGTAACAGTAAACTTAAAAGTGTTACTAAACCCAGAACCCTGCATTCATTATATCTGTTCCCCCACAGAACATGGAAATGCAATTATTTTAGTAAATGTAAACCACTAAATACCTTTTCTCATTAGCAGTATATAGCAGTCTTGTGACTTCTATCAATGTCTGGTTAAAGCTTGTAGGAGTTTTTATACTGCACTGACCGTCCTAGGAGGCTGCAGGACCGCTGACCCTCTGTCTGGACAGTGCCGATAGGCCTTGTGCTGATCACATGCACCCTCCCAAGAAATGAGATGGATTAGGAGCAGTGGAAGAAGGGGAGGATCAGAGAAGTCAGGATCAAACAGCCTTTTTACACAATGCGGATGATTACCCCCTTAGGTTTCACAGTGAGTATAACAAGCATGCTTTACTGCATATACAGACTGATTTTACAGTTGTGAGTTTAGTAACACTAACTACAATGCCTAATTGCTGAAATTATGTAAATGGTTTGTTTGGTAAACAGTTAGAATTAGCAACCATAGTTAGGTGCCTCATATTTCACCACTGCACGTCTGTAAACATTAAAACACATATGGAAAGTAACTTGAGTGCTAGGCTGATATGAAGACTTGTACCTTATCCCATGGACTCCCAACAGACAGAAGACCTTTAGCCAAGAAAAATGGTTGTTGAGGGAACTGTAAAGCTGGCCATAGACTGATGGAAATTTGGCCAGTTCAGCATGAACCAGCCGAATTTCAATCAGTGTGTGACTTCCACCCCTTGACACAAGTTGATTGTTTGACTGCTGTCAAAGTTACATCTTTGAAATGTTTTATCAATCAGCAGCTGCAGTCACTGATCAGTGTATTCTGACACAGGTAGGGTGCCATATCAGAATATGTCCCGGCGGTGTTCCTCCATCCATCTCATTTGTGTGTATGGAGAAATCTATCATTTTTTTTGTTTTTTCTCGTTCAGCCCACTAGCCTAATAAACAAAAAAACTAACAGTGCATAAACAGCTTAGGACTGTGAAACTATGCTTACTTCATACCTTCTGCCCGACTCCACCCTCATTTGGATGAAGACCATGTGAAGAAGAGGGATCATCACCATGTCTATAGAAAATCTGAACTATCCCTCACTGGCTCCATTGGCGTAATGATCGCTTCTCAGCCTTTTGGCTAAGAACAAGTGTAGTATCTGTTAACAGTTGCCAGAGAAGGCGATGTGCTACTTCCATAGGGGAGGACTGGCAAATCCAATGGCGTAATTGTGCCTGGAAGGGCGGTTTTAGCAGCAATTATGTTGAGCTGCCCGACAGATACTGGGGGCCGACCACTGGAAGGGTGCTCCTGGTGAGGATGGGTGCTGCATTGGGTCTGGCCAGAGGGTTGGGTACCTGGCCTTCTGGCCTAGATTGGTGTAGTCCTATCTCTGGTCAGTTATTCAGGAGAGAACACTGGCTCCTCTTTGTAGGGAGGGGGAGTGGTTAGTATCTCCTGAATGGGATTAGGTAGGAGTGATGGGAGCGACGGTCGAGCCTTTGAGGTAAGGGCTCTCCCCAAGCTTCCAGAACTTCAGGCCTTTCTGGCTGGGGTGGGGGCTGCACTGGCCTCGGCTGTTGGTCAGGGTTGGGATGAAAAGCCTGTGGTGAATGTGCCCCTGAAGTGGCAGTTCAGGGGTGCCGTACAATCACTGTGAGTGAGGGTCACTTTGATTTATTGCACCATGGTCACTTCTCCATACACACATTTTTCACACCTGCCTCTAGGGCCGAGCCTTTTGGCTAGGACCAGGGGACATTTTTATTCCTGGCCGAAGGGCCTGGTCATTGTATTGCACAATGGTAACTCTTTCACTTCTCCCACTTCCTTCTCCCCACTTTCCTATTTATTTTTCCCAGTGTTTGTCACTTTTTTGTTTGATGTGTTACGCATTTGTCACTGTGTGAATAGTAGGGTGTAGGTCCTCGGGCCTACCTTGAACGTCTTGGGATGGGGGTGGACATGGCCTTCTGGCTTAGTTCGCCCTCTCTCATGGGGTCTCCCTTCGGGGAAGTCCCACCGAGTACTTGGGTGGGTCTGATTTGGCAGACCTTCCAGATAATGGGGGTCTGTCTGGTTTCGGCCAGATGGACCCAAGTGAAGTACCTCAGTCCCCGTCTGGAGCCTAATGCCCCGGGGGATCGGGGTAAGGTCCTTCCTAGGGAGGACCAGTGTAACACCCGTTGCACGTTTTGTGTCACTCTATGTGTGTGCACTTTTTTTGGCACTGGGTGGAGTTTTTGGGTGTGTTTCACACGCCACGGGCTTTTAAAAAAAAAAAATAATTGGCGTAATGACGGCAAATCTATGTGTCAACAAGCACTTCTCTGACCTCATTACTGCTGAGGCATTACCTTCCACCCAACCCAATCATGACACATGATTCTTAAATTGGCCCCACTGCTTAAAGGGTAACTCCACTTTTGTGGGGAAAAAAATAAGAAATGATAATAAAAAAAAAAATGTATGTATGTATGTATGTGTGTGTGTGTGTATATATATATATTATATATATATATATATATATATATATATATATATATATATATATATATATATATATATATATATATATATATATATATATATATATATATATAGTGTAAATTTGCTGTCCCCTCAAAATAACTCAAACACAGCCATTAATGTCTAAACTGCTGGCAACAAAAGTGAGTACACCCCTAAGTGAAAATGTCCAAATTGGGTCCAATTAGCCATTTTCCCTCCCCGGTGTCATGTGACTTGTTAGTGTTACAAGGTCTCAGTTGTGAATGGGGAGCAGGCATGTTAAATTTGGTGTTATCGCTCTCTCATACTGGTCACTGGAAGTTCAACATAGCACCTCATGGCAATGAACTCTCTGAGGAGCTGAAAAAAAAAAAAAGAATTGTTGCTCTACATAAAGATGGCCTAGGCTATAAGAAGTTTGCCAAGACCCTGAAACTGAGCTGCAGCACGGTGGCCAAGACCATACAGCGGTTTAATAGGACAGGTTCCACTCAGAACAGGCCTCGCCATGGTCAAACAAAGAAGTTGAATGCACGTGCTCAGCGTGATATCCAGAGGTTGTCTTTGGGAAATAGACGTATGAGTGCTGCCAGCATTGCTGCAGGGGTTGAAGGGGTGGGAGTTCAGCCTGACATTGCTCAGACCATACGCCGCACACTGCATCAAATTGGTCTGCATTACTGTCGTCCCAGAAGGAAGCCTCTTCTAAAGATGATGCACAAGGAAGCCTGCAAACAGTTTGCTGAAGACAAGCAGACTAAGGACATGGATTGCTGAAACCATGTCCTGTGGTCTGATGAGACCAAGATGAACCTATTTGGTTCAGATGGTGTAAAGCGTATGTGGCAGCAACCAGGTGAGGAGTACAAAGACAAGTGTGTCTTGCCTACAGTCAAGAATGGTGGTGGGAGTGTCATGGTCTGGGGCTGTATTAGTGCTGCCGGGATAGTTGCAAATTAATTGAGGGACCCATAAATGCCAACATGTACTGTGACATACTGAAGCAGAGCATGATCCCCTCCCTTTGGAGACTGGACCACAGGGCAGTATTCCAACATGACAACGACCCCAAACACACCTCCAAGACGCCCACTGCCTTGCTAAAGAAGCTGAGGGTAGAGGTGATGAACTGGTCAAGCATGTCTCCAGACCTAAACCCTATTGAGCATCTGTGGGGCATCCTCAAATGGAAGGTGGAGTAGTGCAAGGTCTCTGACATTCACCAGCTCCGTGATGTCATCATGGAGGAGTGGAAGAGGACTCCAGTGGCAACCTGTGAAGCTCTGGTGACCTCCATGCCCAAGAGGGTTATGGCAGTGCTGGAAAATAATGCCACACAAAATGTTGACACTTTGGGCCCAATTTGGACATTTTCACTTAGGGGTGTACTCAGCTTTGTTGCCAGCGGTTTAGACATTAATGGCTGTGTGTTGAGTTATTTTGAAAGGACAGCAAATTTACACTGTTAGACAAGCTGTACACTCACTACTTTACATTGTAGCAAAGTGTCATTTCTTTAGTGTTGGCACATGAAAAGATATTAAATATTTACAAAAATGTGAGGGGTGTACTCACTTTTGTGAGATACTGTATATATATATCATATACAACTGCTACAAGTGTCATATTGTAATTGAATGTTTTTTTACATGACCTTTCATTTTCAATCTGCAGCTCTGTAATTTTCTGTAAAACAGAATGCTGCCCTTCCTCCCGAAACATAATTTCCTGCTTGTGTGATTGGCTCACTAATTTTCCCAGAAGTCTGCACTAAGATACAAGTCAGAATTGTGGCATCCCCTGCAACAAGGGTGAGATACTCCCAAAGGGAAATCACATCTAAAGGGATGCAGACCCTGCCACTTTGCTCCTTAGAGTCCTGCAGTTGCAGCAGCTGATTGATAATTATAAAATCACTCCCATTCACATTAATTTTGCACATGGACACAAAGAAACAAACAGCCATTTCTTCAGAACAACAAAAGGTAGGAATCTGCAACAAAGTTTGTTAAAATCCTTGCAATGTACATAGATCACCAAGAGGGGAATGCTTTTTTTCTCTACAAAAGTGGAGTTACGCTTCAAGAACACTAGGTCATTGATGGTTATACTATTAATTTAATATAATCTGACATGAGTTTGCATGTTCTCTCTATGCCTGTGTGGGTTTCCACTGGGTACTCCGGTTTCCTCCCACACTAGTATATGTATAAAATGTGAGTTAGGGACCTTCGATTGTAAGCTCCTTGAGGGCAGGGATTGATGTAAATGTACATTTTATTTATATATATATATATATATATATACACACACACATTATATATATGCCTTGAGGGCAGGGATTGATGTAAATGTACATTATATATATACACACACACACACACACATATATATATATATATATATATATATATATGTGTGTGTGTGTGTGTGTGTGTGTGTGTGTGTGTGTGTGTGTGTGTGTGTGTGTGTGTGTGTGTGTGTGTGTGTGTGTGTGTGTGTGTGTGTGTGTATATATATATATATATATATATATATATATATATATATATATATATATATATATATATATATATATATATATATATATATAAAATGACAGAAAGTGATGGCTGCCATTATTGACCGCTTTGTGAAAAGGCCAGTTGATGGGCTGTCATACGGACCCTCTGGCTTTGATCATTTTGGAATTATTGACCAGAAACAAGTATGCAAATCAGTAGTTCTGATTTCACTGTTCGGAATCACTGACGTACTGAGACAGCCAGGTAACTAGCAATGGTAGCCCAACTATTTCTTTCAAGTTCAGAATTCTTAAAAAGTTTTTTTTTTTTTTTTTTTTAATTAGTCGTCATAACCAAAGGATTTCTGTATAATTCACACTAGCATTCTAAACATTTGTGTAGTAGTTCTAATATGCCTGGATACACAAATAGCCATGTAACAGCCTAATGTTTATGAGAGTTTTGTGATGCAATTATACTACACAACACAGAATGCAAGCTCTTTGGCCAAGAAACCAGTTACACCCTACCGTGCGGCTATATAATCTGCATTAATCATCTTTTGTAGAAAACCATAGTAAACTACGTCCACCTCTTTTAAAAATGTATGAGAGAATTAGAAAAACAAAAAGTTAATTTTCCAACAGGATTATCCCACAGAGGGATTTTGAGGTTCTTTTTGCATCTCTTGCATGAGCTTCCCATGCCACAGTGAGTGGCAAGGCTTTGCGTGCCTGGCATGGTGCCAGTTGACAGCCCAGCAGGATATCAGTGCACATCGTGACCTCCCTCCTGCGGCGTGTCACTTCGCAATCGTTTCCGCAGTAGAAAGTTTATTCAACCTCTCTCTGGAAATTCAGTGGACCAGCCATCATTCTGCTATTTAATCAGAGTGGGACATTTTATTTTTCTGACAGCACTAAAGCCACAGAGCAATTCCTAATGAACAGCTTGATACAAGTGGAATTTCAAATGTTTTAGCCTCAATTAATTCTGCTGTCAAAACAAATGGCTGCTCTTAGCTCGGCAATGTTAACGCTAGGTCAGCAAAGGTCATGCCTGTGAGTACACAATCAAGCTATTTTTCAGCATTTTACCCAAACGGGTTGCAGCGAGTGCGAAGGCTACGGCTTCAAAAATATAATAAACAACAACAGTAACAATTTAGCAGCTGCTAATTGTACAACCAATGATGTATCTTGCACGGCACGGAAACAAAGAATACTACTTACTACTAACATGTGCATGTGTAGACGGTCTGCAAACTTGGTTTAGGCTGTCGTTGTCAATAACCCCCTTGTATGCAGAGTCTTAACTTGTTAAAGTGGAACTCAAACCAAATTTGTAACACTTTTTTATAGATCCCAATATTTGTCAGATGTAACCACATACAAGGCCAGATCTGCTGCAAAACTGGCTACTATTTGCTGAGAAGAAAACAGTCTTCTATGGCCTGACAGGCTTGATTAAGGGCAATTGAGCTACAAAGACAATCGTGACAAGCTCCAACTTCATTTTTCTTTCTGTACTGCAGTTAAAGCAATACAGATTGATCAAAGACCACAGTAACAAGATAGACACACTGAAGAAGTTAGTCTTGTGCCCTCACCTCCCGTTGACCAGATCCTTGGGTCCTCTGCAATGTATCAGAGCCTTACGGCTTACAGTGCTGCCCAGTCCCCAGTCCTCTTTCCGTCTGAATCATGCACAGTGGAACCATTTACATTAAATCTGATATCCATGTTTCATATTACTTTAGTTTATTTGGACCAAGCTGGCCCAAACAAACGGTTTGATTTCACAAATCGCTGCAGTGTCTCCAAGCACTGTATGTACTACTGCATGTACCTTCAGCTACATACAGCACATGAGAGACACATACAGAACAAAACAGTCTGGCTGAGGGGTGCTCAGTCATTCAAAGGCAGTTTTAAATTCTCTGAATAAATACAAAGCTTCCTCTGATTGGCTCAGTGGGAGGGGCGGGCTGATGACGTCACGCTCTCAGAGCCGGCAAGTCAGAGGAAGCCTTGTATGTATTCACAGAATACAAAGCTGCCTATGAATGGCTGAGCACTGCTTAGCTGGACTCTGTTTTGTTCCAGGTGTGAGACGGGAAGTCCGTGTCTCACAGCCGGAACCTAGCACTGTGCACTGTATGTAACTGAAGTTACATGCAGTCCTAAGAGACACTGCAGCACTTAGCAAAGCAACTAGTTAGTCTAGACAAGCTTGGTCCAAACTATTTAAGGTGACATGAAACATGGACATCAGCTTTCAGCTAATCTCTAGTATATTAGATCCTCTTGGAGTCTCGAAAAAGTGATTCTTGCAAGTTTAACGGTGGGCTTTCTAGTTAGATTTGAACCAAAAGAGAAGATTGTACACATGGGACTTTAAAGTGATTGTTATTTTTATAGAAAAAAAAAACAAGACTTTACAAACATGTTATACTTACCTGCCTTGTGCAGTGGATTTACACAGAGCAGCCCAGATCCCCCTCTTCTCACGTCCCTCTTCGGTGCTCCTGATCCCTCCCTCGCTATGGGGGCATCTGACCCAAGTCACAGCTCCCTGTGTCCATTCAGACACAGAGCCACGGCCCGCCCCTCTCGCTCTCCTGATTGGCTGACTGACTTTGATCGACAGCAGCAGGAGCCAATGGCACCGCTGCTGTGTCTCAGCCAATCCGGAGGGAGAGTCTCGGACGCCTGAGACACTCGTGGACATCGCTGGACAGAGATGGGGCTCAGGTAAGAATTAGGAGGGCTGAGGTGGGATGCTGCACACAGAAGGATTTTTATCTTAATGCATAAGATTAAAAAACTTCTGACTTTACAACCCCTTTAAAGAGTTGTGGCAAAATAGGGGGGTGTACCCATAGGGGGGTGTACCCGTTGTCTGTTGCTTTCTAGTTATGAATCATATTGGCACTTAGAAGACTTTCTATTTAGACAGGAGCAATGTTCACCAGCAGAGCTAAACATTTTTTGACATTTCCGTGATGACCATAATATGAGCAGCTTGACTGGGCATGGCAGAGGATGTGCAAAACAGTGAAAGGCTGTGGGGCGGAGGCACCAAGCAGTTCCAAATCTATGTGTTACAAAAGCACAATACATCTGCCAGGCGCTGTGCCCATGAGGGAATAAAAACAACCAGCATGTACACAATTTAAATTGACTCAACGTGACCTGTCACACAGCAATAAGTGGCAAGTGTCACCTCTACAAGCTGATAAACCAGCAGCCCGTTGCTGACCCATAGTACTCACCAGGCCTTTCTTTTCCAGTGCCTTTAGACTCTGCAAACTGTTCTAGTAAGTTTTCTACTGTGATGTTTGCCATGTTGTTTATAAATTCTTCATGAACCTGAAAAGAAACAATGCAAACTATTTATTTCTGTGAATTCCAATATTCTGTGCAGATATTTTATGAATGTCATTTAAAAGAAAAATTTGTATTCATTGCAGAATATGGATACTGCAGTGGCACTAATACTAATTATATTATACTTTTTAACTTTGAAGTGGCCCTTGCTATTCCATCTTGAGTTCTTAGTCCTTCCATCTAACAGTACCTAAGCATAAAGGTTATTGTCTTATTTACTCTTTCCTTTGTATCAAAGCCCACTAGCAATCTCTAGATAGCAGCCGTGATAACTCTTTGTAAAAAAAAAAAAAAAAAAAAAAGAAACAACTTCATCTTTAGAAGTCTGATTTGCAGGCTGTGTTCAGTGTGCCCAAGAAATTTATCCTGCTTTTTCCCATTTATTAAAGAATTCTTTTTTTTTTCTCTCTACTGGCTGACCTCAGACAATAGAAATTTGTCAGAAATATAAAGACCACTTTTGAAAATGCCAGCTGTCTGCCTAGCACGCTGATGCTTTAGCATTAATCAGTCAATGAACTGCTGGAAGAGATAGAAATTCTAACTTTTCTCTGACTTGCACTTTGCATTCTTGTTCCAAGTTTGTGAAGTATAAAAAGCAAACAAAGCCAGACAACTAAAGATTCCAGAAATAAGCCAGCAATGGCAGTCATTTTTTTTGCTCAGGATGGGTATGACTACACATAGCACAATAGATCAGTGCAGCATAAAGAAAACCTGTAACTAAAAAAATAGGGTGGCTAATACTCTGCTAGAAAAAGCTTGGTGCCTGGCTATACTGCTAACCCTCTGCCTTCAGTATTTTGACACATGGGGGTTGATTTACTAAAACTGGAGAGTGCAAAATATGGTGCAGCTATGCATAGAAACCAATCAGCTTCTAACTTCAACTTGTTCAACTAAAGGGGTTGTAAAGTCAGAAGGTTTTTATCTTAATGCATTCTATGCATTAAGATAAAAAGCCTTCTGTGTGTAGCAGCCCCCCCTTATACTTACCTGAGCCCCATCTTTGTCCAGCAATGTCCACGAGTGTCTCTGCTATCTGAGACTCTCCCTCCTGATTGGCTGAGACACAGCAGCAGCACCATTGGCTCCGCCTGTTGTCAATAAAAGTCAGTCAGCCAGCCAATCAGGAGCGAGAGGGGAGGGGGGCGGGGCAGCCGCAGTTCTGTGTCTGAATGGACACAGGGAGCTGTGACTCGGCTCGGGTGAACCCCATAGCAAGCTGCTTGCTATGGTGGATTTTAGGAGGCTGGGGGGTAAGAGAAGAGGTAGGTTCATCAAAACAAACAGTGTGCAATGTCTTCCAGTTCATCTTCTTTTAAAAACAGCAATAGCCTAAGTAGAAAAGCCTGCCCTCTACCAGCATGTTGTAGAGAAAAACCCTTTCTCTCTCAATGGAAACGGTATTCTCTCTGCAGAGGTCTGACATGCTCCCCATTGAGCTCCTTGCTGATTAGAGAGCTCCATCTGTGAATTCGGGAATGCGTCAATTACATAGTAAAGCTGGTTATACACAGGCAGATCAAACTGTAATGGGGACATTTAAAAATTAACAATTCAAACCTACCTGGCCAATCTGAATGTGAACCTCACTGATAGAATGAGAAAAGCAACCAATGATATCTTTAACCCGAATGAGATGTGCCTTTTCGATGTCTTGGAATTTCTGAAAAAAAAAAAAAAAAAACAAGTAAAAAACATTTATACATACATATTATTCTTGTTTTTATTTTGAACAGGGTAGGGGTTCTGAAGCCAGCAGAGCCATAAGCACACTTAATGTGCAGTACCTTTTTTTTTTTTTTGGCATGGCCATGCCACTTTTTCAGAAATATACTACAAAGGATAAGTATGCTTCCAGAGTTTCTGTGACCAAAACAGTATTCTGTTGTTCTGTTGAATTATTATTATACAGGATTTATATAGCACTTTACAACTTGAGGGTAGACAGTACAAATACAATACACTTTAATACAGTAGGAATCAGAGGGCCCTGCTCCTTAGAGCTTACAATCTAAGGAGGGAAGGTCAAGAGATACAAGAGGTAATAACTGTGGGCGATGTGCTGATTGAGAAGATAAATGTACAGTTTTTAGGTGGGGGCCAGATAGGCTTCTCTGAAGAGATGAGTTTTCAGGGATAAAGTAGGAGAAAATCGGACAGATTGGGGTAGAGCATTCCAGAGGATGGGAGAGGCTCTGGAGAAGTCCTGAAGGTGAGCATGGGATGAGGTGACAAGGGAGATTGAGAGCAGGAGGACTTGGGAGGAGCGAAGAGAACAATTAGGTTGGTATTTTGAGACTAGGTTAGTGATGTAGCTGGGGGCCAGGTTGTGGATGGCTTTGTTAAGTTATAGTTAGTATCTTGAATTTAATTTGGTGGCTGAGTGGCAGCCAATGGAGGGATTGGCAGAGGGGTATAGCAGACGCAGAGCAGTTTGATGAGGTGGATGAGCCTGGCAGCAGTTCATGATGGAAGGGGGGATAGCCTATTTAGAGGTAAGCCAATTAGGAGGGAGTAGCAGTAGTCGAGGCGGGCGATGACCAGGGAGTGGATCAGAAGCTTTGTGGTGACCTTGGTTAGGAACAAGCATATCTTGGAGATGTTGCCGAGGTTGAGGCGGCAAATTTTGGATATCGATAGGATGTGGGGCCGAAAGGTTAGTTCAGAGTCCAGGATTACACCTAGGACCTTGGCGTGGGGGAACAAGTTGATCGTTGAGTTTAATACTAAAAAGAGTTGCAATGTAAGCAAGAAAAGGTGAAAATTAGCTTAATAATGCACAAAAATTATGAGAATAAAATGACAGAAAAAAAATGTTTTCTCTCGACTGAAGCAAGCCAATGAAATACCTGAAATCTCATAATGACCACATCCCAGGCACAGAATGAGGACTATGATGGTATGACATTTTCACAGCCAGAGAATTAGGAAAAAATAAAAAAAAGTCTTATCAAGATAATTTAGACCAAAATATTGCAAAAAAATGTAAAAAAAGTAAAAAGCTTTGCTTAGGAATAGAACATAAAAAAAGTTTTTAAAAAGTAAAAAAAAAAAAAAGTAGTAAATGTAGTAGTAAATGAGTTTTTTCCCAGGAATACATCTCCAACAGGCTCACAGCTTTCAGATTCTTATGTTACCTCCCCACTCGGCCTCTTAGGACTGGCCCAATATTGTGACAGCTTCCTAGCAGGATGGCTCAGTTGGGTTTGAAGGATACGAACAAGCTTGAGCTCAGCCTCCTTGTGAGACAGCAAACTGCCATCATTGCCCCTGGCTAATAGGTATAAGCTAACACAGGAAACAGTAAAGCTACCAAAAGAAAGCAGTAATGCTAAAGTAGGAAGTGGAAGAGTCATCTTACCGTCAACCTTGTATCTTTTCATTTCACTATGCTGTACTGTGTGCAGATGCCCAGTCGGTATTTATGTTAATTTCAATGGTCCAAATGCTGTGTGTGCTCACTGCAAGCACCCAACTTAATTTCCTAACAAAATGACTGGCTTACACTGCACAGGCTTTAAGCTAGACATACACTAGTTTAATTTTGTTTGAAATTTTTTATAACCATTTTTATAACCATTAGTGAGGTCAAATCTACATTAATTTTCAACAGCAGTGACAAAGAAATTTGAAAGAGCAAGATGGAAAACTTTTCTTGAACAAATTTCTAACAGTGTGTGTGGATCTCGTTCAGGAAAGTCCATTTGTTCCAAAAGCAAATAAAATTTTGGGGTACTTTCTGTTATTTTCTGTCATTAAATATACTGAGAATTTTCATACATGTAATGTTATTTGGAAAAAACACTAGTGTATGGCCAGATTTAGACAATGGCATCTGGTGGCCAACTACAAATGAAGGGGGCAAGGCATTTTAAGCTAAATTACAGTTAAACTTTAGATACTTCTACCTATTTTGTTACATTATTTGAAAATGCTGTCAAGCTTGAAAAAAAGTCAGGATCCACTAAACCTGCAATACGCTATTACAGTCAATAAAAAAAGTCAGTGTACTCAAATTTTTATACCTGCAGTATGGTCTGAAAACACTAGATGGCATACAACACACAAGATGTGTCAAGACATCTCTTATATATCCTGACTACCGAGAACCCTCATCATTTTACCTTAAGCGACAGAGATCAGCACAGCTCCCTACTTTAAAAAATGAAGAGAGGGGACACCCTTTAAAAGGGCAAAGTATGTAGGCAAAGAAGACAATGTGCCACACCCCAGCTACACAGGACTGCAAAGAATGCATATGCAAAAATAGATTGCTGAAACCCACTAGAACTTTTTTTCACCACTATTCTTTTATACTGGCTTTTTAAATTACCAAAATTAAATCATTTAGAGATTTGATGAAACGCTTAAGCCGGCCATAAATGGATCAAATCTCGGCCAATTCAGCAGGAACTGGATGAATTTTGATCCATCTATCGACACGCTGGTTTTACTGAAGTCAATCCATTGATCAATCTCAGTACAACCAGCCTGTTGGATATGTTTCAAGCGATCACTGCCGGGGGCTATAGCTGCTAGCAGTGACCATTGTGTTTTGCAGAACACAATAGCATTGTGAGAGGGATTGAGCAATTTTCTTTTATGCAACCCGTGGTGGAAGGAAAGAAAATTGCATAATCTATGGCTTGCTTTAGTGTTGTGCAGGATTAGGTAACCTTGGCACTCCAGCTGCAGTGATATTACAAATCCCATCATACATCTGCCTTGGAAACTCATGTCTCTGGTTGTCAGTCTTGCAATGCTTCATGAGACTTGTAGTTCCACAACATCTTGAGTGCCGTGGTGGCCTACCCCTGCTGTAACACAACACCCCTGGTAGTTAAATAGTGCTTATTTATAGAGGTCTATAGAGCATACCAAAAAGAGGACAACCGAGGTGGAAAGAGAGGCAGAGGGATTTCATTACGAAAGAGGGACAGCTGGAAGCTATGCTTTATGATCAACTAACTAAACTGTATGCGTTGGAGGAGTTGTGCTATTTTTGCCTTATGGTCAACTAACTATGCGTTGTAGTTGTGCTATTTTCTCATCAAATCATGCAATTTGCACACACATTGATAAACAACTCTTTACAGATAAGAATCTGTGTGAAACCTTATGACCTCCATGTATTGGTGCTGGCTCAAAATTATTTTGCATTGTCCTTAAAGCGGAGTTCCACCCATATAAAAGTCAGCAGCTACAAAAAAAAGTGTAGCTGCTGACTTTTAATAAATCGGACACTCACCTGTCCCATGGTCCAGCGTTGCGGGCGAACAAAGCCTGGCTCCTCTCTGCGGTGCCGGCATTCTGACTGTGGGCGCACGGCTGTGGCTTCACAGCCGAGCACGCACTGGGCATGCGCGAGCCGCGCTGTGATTGGCCGGGCAATCCTCTGGGACCTCTGACGTGTCCAAGAAGATTGCACGGAGGGAGGGGGGGAGAGGTGAACTTCCTTCCAGCGCCGCAGAGAGCCCCCCCCAAAAAAATAACATGGCAAATGTGGCATGTCAGGGGGGTCATCTTCACTTAAAGCGGAAGTTCCATTTTTGGGTGTAACTCCGCTTTAATATTATTATTAGAAAGAGAGTGTCCACTGTAGTGTCCCTCCCCCAAAGCAGTGTCCCCTATCCCGCTTTTCATCCCCCCCCCCCCCCATTGTAGTGTAATTTGCGTCCTCCCCCAATCCTGTGTCCCTGACAAGCGGCACTGGTGGTCCCTGACATTCGGCACCGGTGGACACTGATAAGCTGCACTGGTTTGCATTTATATTAAATGCATTAAATGTATTAATTTTATTAAAATGTATTTATTAAATGCATTAAATTTATATTATATTAATATGCATTTATATTAAAATGCTTTCATTTATAAGGATGTAACCTATCATACCGTGTGTTATGTATGGCTTGAGGGGTGTGATTTATGTTGAAGTGGCAAATTCACATTTAGAAGCCTTGTGCATCCTCCCACATTCACTCCAATCCCAAGGATTCATGGGAAATGTAGTCTGATTAAAGGTAGAGAGAGAAGAGGATATGATGCAATCACTGTTCTAAGAGATCCTCCCCCCGGAATTCTGCTTTAAAGTGTTACTGAACCCAGAACCCTGCAATCGCTATATCTGGTCTCCCACAGTACACAGGACATGGAAATGCAATTATTTTAGGAAATATAAACTGCTAAACACCTTTTCTCATCAGCAGTATATAGCTGCCTTGTGACTTTTACCAGTGTCTGGTTAAAGATTGTAGGAGGAGTTTTCATTCAACTCTGACTAAGAGGCAGAAGGACCCCTGACCCCCCATTGTGCCGATTGGCCCAATGCACCCTTCCGAGAAAAAAAAAAAAAAAAAAAACTCACAAAAATACACACCAAACTGAGCTTGTGCAGAGACTCCAAAGGTTCTGTTCTAACAGGAGATTGGGGACGGTGGAAGAAGGGGAGGATCAGAGAAGACAGGATCAAACAGCCTTTTTACACAATGCGCAGGATTAACCCCTTAGGTTCCACAGTGAGTATAACAAGCATGCTTTACTGCATATACACACTGATTTTACTGTTGTAGGTTTAGTAACATTTCTATTGAACAAGCTGAACTTAGAAGCTCTACCATGCGCAGCTGCACCAGATTGTGCACTCTTTAGTTTTAATAAATCAACCCATTTGTGTCATAGTTTGATCTTCTTGCTAATTGATAATCAATCCCCATTCACAGTTGTGTGAAAAGTTTGGTATCGGCTCAAAGTCCCCACGTAATCTTGTAGTCGGATTGCCCTGTAATCAGCTACCCCTCCTTCAGTGGTATGTAATTCTGTCATAATTTATTATACTGCTCAGCTTGTTGATGAGAAACTGAACATATGGAATGAAGTGTTAATACAATACAAATCAGATTACAGACATTAAAGTGGTGTTGCCACCAAAAAAAAAAAAAAAAGAAATTTGCTTAAAAATCATAAAAAAAATTAAAAAAAAATAATTAGAAAAAAAAAATATGTTTTTACTCACCTCTAAATGCCTGTTGCTCTAGGGGTCCCTCGTAGTCTGCCACCTTCAGTGCCCGGGCACTGACATCACTTCCCGTTTGGCACTGCACAGTCATCTGGGACCTGTCAAGTGTCCCAGATGACTGAGCGTCGTATCACGGCGCACGGTGCCGCTCGCGTATGCGCAGTGGGAATGCCGGCGGAGCGGGGAACGAGGGGGGGCTCCAGTCCCCCGCATCGCTGGACCCTGGGACAGGTAAGTGCCCGATTATTAAAAGTCAGCAGCTGCAGTATTTGTAGCTGCTGACTTTTAAAATTATTTTTTTAGTGGGCATTCCTCTTTAATGACGGATTTTGGAAACATTACAGACATTTAACATTGATTGTAAAGGATTTTACTTCTATTGCACAGAGTGGCCCTGAACCTGCTCTTCTCGGGTCCCCCCCACTGGGGCTCCTGGCTCCTCCTCTCTGGTTAGTGCCCCCAATAGGAAGCCGCACCCCATGGGGGACACTTTTGCATCCTTGCTCCTGACCCCGGCTACTGCATCCGCTGACACAGACAGTGGGACCTGGCCCCGCCCCCTCGTCACTGGCCAATGGCTCCCGCTGCCTCAGCAAAGCCTGTGAGACCCGGAAGTGAGGGAAGAGACAAACTGCAGACGTGTTTTCAGCAGCCTGCTGTCAGCTGAGATAATAGAAGGATTGCTACCATATGGTTGAGATCCACCCAGATGCCTGGACCGGCACCCGGCTCAGCCTCTCAGTGAGTCATTGAGAGCCTGAGCCAGCCCCCCCCCCCCCCTCCACAGCGCAACGCTCCAGTGGGGGTTGGGAGAGTAGAGACACAGCAACTGACAGTCGCCAGCTCTCTGCTCATGGGAACTGAGAGATCAGCAGCCTTTGATCGTTCAGTTCTCAGACTTAAGAGCAGGCGGGGGACAGATGCAGCATTGGACCAATCCACCTAGGAAAGTATGATTTCTAAAAATTAAAAAAAATGAAATAAAAATAAAATAAACTTCTCTTTTAAGTTAGGAAACTGTTTAGGGTTTAGAACTACTTTGAATTAGTGTCAATGGCAAAGTAATCTACAAAAAAACAATGGCATAGGGGCATATTTATGAACACTGGAGCAAAGTGTTGTCCATGGCAACTGTTAATCCCTGTTAAACTGTTAATCCCTTTTCCCTTATCAGAGGCCAGTCCTCAAGCTGTCATTGGCTTCCAATATGAGCTCAATACTAACGTTTCGTTTAACTATTGTACAAGTAAGGACTGTAAGGCTTCATGTACACTGCTGCTGGTAAACGGATGTTTAGGAGCAGTTGGGCGTTTTTTTCAGCTGCCCCTGAACTCTCCTGTATGTTATCTTATCAGTACATGTACACAGGGTCGTTTATAGTTGTTTCTAGGCAGTTGAGTTTTAAAACATTTTTTGGAAAGCAAAAAAATGCGTTCAGGATGGATGTTCAGAGGGATTTGAAAAACCAAACGCCTGTAACAGCTTGTAAACGCGGTAACTCGCTTTTAGTCGCGTTTCGTTTACAGACGTTTTTAATTTTTGACTATTTGAAAAAAAAAACATTTCTAAAACGCAAACGCAGCTAAATGCGGCATGTAAATGCGGCAAAACTGATGTTTTTAAATGTTGTTTACCATCTGTCAAGTTAAATCGTTCCGGCGAGGTTGTAAAACATCCCGTGTACATTAAGCCTAAAGTGCACACAACTGTCTATATGCTTCTGCAAAGGTTCAGAGCGAATGTTGTAATAAAGGAAATCCTGCAACTTCATAAGGAATAAAAAACAAAGCTCTGAAAGGTCTGTAATGTACAGTGGACACTGCTGGGAGCTAACTGCAGATAAATAAATAAATGCAAGCTTAGCAAACAGGAAAAGGTCTGCAGGAAACATGTGATGGGTGAGAGGAATTGTACAACATCAGCAGATATGACAAAGGGATCTCGGAAAGCACTGCCTAGATCATACCGAGACTGGACAGCACATGCTTATGTGTGCTTATAGGGAAAACGGAGGTATGCATCAGAATATAAGCTTACCTCATAAACTAATACCTATCCTAATAAGATGGAGGAAAAGAAAATAATTTAATATCACAATCATTTCCTGTTTAAAAAAATAAAATAAATAAAAAGAATTACCAAGAGGTCAGAACCGCATGTCAAAAATGATAACTAGATCTTAGGGAGCTAAAGTTCCAAACAAATCTCAACTTTTCCTGACAAACTCAAGGCTGACTCCAACCTTTTGATAATTGAGGCACCTCTAATGCCGAGTACACACGATCGGAAATTCGGCCAGCAAGAGAGGGATGAGAGCTTTTGGTCGGAAAATGCCACCGTGTGTATGCCCCATCAGACTTTTGCTGGCCGAATTCCCGCCAGCAAAAGATTGAGAGCATGTTCTCAATTTTTTCGATCGGAAAAAGTTTTGATCGAAAACTGTCTGTAGCAATTCCGATGCGCAAAATTCCTACACATGCTCGGAAACAATTCAACGCATGCTCGGAAGCATTGAACTTAATTTTCTCGGCTCGACGTAGTGTTGTACCGTCACTGCGTTCTTGACGGTCCAAAGTTCACCAAACTTTTGTGTGACCGTGTGTATGCAAGCCAAGCTTCAGCGTAATTCTGTTGGAAAAAACATCCAGGATTTTTCCGACGGAAAATCCGCTCATGTGTACGCGGCATTAAAGCCTAAGTGCAGCCAAAATCCAAAACAGAAAAATCAAAGCAGTTTGGGGTGGAGGAACTTGACTGGCCTGCACCTCAACCTGATAGAACACCTTTGGGGTGAATTAGAACGGAGACTGCGAGCCAGGCCTTCTCTACTAACATCAGTGCCTGACCTCACAAATGCGCTTCTGGAATAATGGTCAAACATTCCCATAGACACACTCCTAAACCTTGTGGACAGCCTTCCCAGAAGAGATGAAGCTGTTATAGATGCAAAGGGTGGGCCAACTCAATATTGAACCCTATGGAGTAAGACTGGGATGCAATTAAAGTTCATGTGCGTGTAAAGGCAGGTGTCCCAAATACTTCTAGTAATATAGTGTATATCAGAGTTTAGATACACTTATTACTTCACATGCTCTACAACTTCTACCAGACATTAATGCTTTGCTAGCACTGGTACCTGAGTGATCTGACCTCTTCTGGCATTCTGCATATATCACACACGGAGGTGTGGAATGCTACTTAAACCCAGATTAAACAGCTAAATGAGAGCCAGCTAACAATTATTTATAACTACCTGTGCACGTCATTGATTCGACCTGTACATATACACATTGTAACCTTTCCTAAAAGTGCTACTACATGTTGGACAGGGTTTTTTTTCCTTAGACATATAATCTGGTTTCATTTAACACTGAACTCGAATCAAATATAAACACTAGTATTCATTAAAATTTAAATATAGCTACACTTATTAGTACTGGAATGGTCTTGAAATCAGCCTTCTGTGATCTACACATCAGGACTCACACTGGATGAAGGGAAGGGCGGCATTTTGAGCATATTGCATATTTCTACCAGTGTCCCATCTTCAACACACTTACAGAATAAACACTTCTAGAGGGAGAAAAAAAAAAAATTTAAAAAAATGTTTTTTTCTTTTTTTTTTTTTTGAAGAGGCATTGGCAAACAGAATGTCTAGCGTAACAACCGATACGTGGCTTACAAACACCTCTAATTTTATAAACCCTGCCACAATCCACGAACCAGCTTTCCACATCACACTCTACTTCTACTCTAAGATGGCTTGCCACATGGGTCCTTATAAAGGGACAAAATAATACAAAAGCAGCCCCCCCCCCCCCCCAAAGACTAGCATTGACATGCATTGCATTAAAATGCATACATGTGGCATTTGAACACAGAGCACCACACATGACACCAGTGTTGTGGTGTAAACAGGACACACATTTGTTTTCTTTGTGTCTTTGCTGTGATCTGCTTCTTCCAGTGTGGTAAAACGCAAGTCATCGCAATATGTGTGAGCAGTTCCTAAGGAATCTATTACCAGCTTCTATGTGGAACCATTGGGGTTGAGGTCTGAGCAAGTTATGCTATTTGCTCTCCTCTAAAAAGGAGTGCCCTAAAATGCTATAACATTCATTTTGATAGGAGAGTCTCCTGAACCACAAGCACAGAGATGTACAGCATCTCTCCAGGTATGCTAACTGAATCCCCAAACACATTATAGATTTAGCACCCTAATAGAAGTCAAAATTTGTTTGAAATCAGCTGACTGCGTCCAGGCTCAGACATCCATCCATAACCACACCTATCCACTCTGTGTAAAGCCCGGTACACACCAAGTTTTTTTTTTTTTCATTCAACCCAGCAGGTTGAACGAAAGAAAAAAAAACTGTCAGCTCCAGTCGGAGTCGTTGTACTAACTATGGGAAGTTAATTGTCTCCCAGCAATCGGCCCATGTGTACGGGACTTTAGTTATGTCCAAGACCCTGTGATTTATTTATATTAACCATGAGGCCTGCAATCTTGGTGAAGGAATCTAGTAATTTAAGCAAATTATGTAAAGTCGTTAGGGAACGATGTGATGTACATACAAAACATGATCAGCCAAAAAAAGTGCATGAGTTCTTCTTGGCCGCAAGCTACACCTTCGATGTGCAAAAAGCCATCTCATGTAGGAATTTAAACCCCCAAATGTGCACCTGCATTTCTATAAACTGCTCCTCCAAATAAATATTCCTGGCAGACCAACCTATACTACAAAAGGGAAGACAGAACTTCACACTACTAGAGGTTTATCTGACTGGGATAAAGCCTCCTTTGCTTGCTGACACAACCTATACTCTATCTCTAGCAAGCCGCATGAATGTGATTCTAAAGTTATGGCCATTTTGTAAAGCTGTCCTACTGACGCACACTATACACCATACACAACCAGACAGCTGTAGGTATAATAATATCCAACAAGAGCATATAGCTCATATACAGGGTGAAAGCTCACTGATTCAACTCGTCTTGGATAAAAATCTGGCTACCCATAAAAGCAGAACTGATATAGAGATGAACAATGACCCCCATATCACATTTTAGTTTATTATGCCTTTATCATTCCACCAGTGGCCTATTGCACCATTTCTAGATACTGGAGGTCACCTGAACCCCATCAACAGCAGAATTGGGTTTGTGAAATTAACTCAATGGCTGAACTTGAGTAGATGATGTCCTGGGTGGAGGACAAATGCAACCGGTATCAATCCTTGGCAGGCTTTGCATCCTACCTTAAAGTGTAACTCAACTTTTGTTGATAAAAACACATTCCCCTCTGGGTAATCTATATACAATGCAAGGATTCTAACAACATTTGTTGCAGATTCCTGCATTTTATTATTCTGAAGAAATCCCTGTGCGTTTGTGTCTCTGTACTGAGTGGGTCTAATAGGAGTGGTTTCATAATTAACTGTCAGGTGTGCAGCTGCAGGGCACTAATGAGGAAATCTGCTGGGCCTGCATACCTTTAAGCTGGCCATACACGGGTCGAATTTCGAAAGATCTTTCTTTTGAAAATCAGAAAATTCGTGCATTTTGTGATTCGATGGTGCCACCATTGATTTCGAAATTCGACTAACCAAACCTTCAATTTCACCTCATGTTCCTACAGAAAAGAATTTTCTTGTCTGGGAATCTTCTTTTCTTTCCGGGAATCTTCTTTTCTTGCACATGCGCATTTCTTTTTCGATTACATTTCTCGCACGATTCTCCCATCATTGGTTCGAAAATCGTTCGTTTTTTTAAAAAATTTCCAACATGTTGGATTTTTTAAATTCGATGGCCGCACGAAAATCGGCCGTTGCTGCAGCCCACTAATGGTGCGAAATTCATACGAAAATTCTTGGATAAGATTTTCGAAAGAAAGATCTTTCGAAATTCGACCCGTGTATGGCCAGCTTTAGACGTGTTCCTATTGGCAGTAGCTCTCCAAAAATGACATTTTTGTCACAGAGGATGCCTGAAATCTGACTTGTATCTTAGCGCAGACTTCTAGGAAAATTGGTGAGCCAATCACACAAGCAGGAAATTATGTTTCTGGGGAGTGTTCAGTACTCATTCTGTGTACAGAACAACTCCAGGTAGCCATATTGCAATGCATTCTCAGAAAATTACAGTGACTGCAGATTGAAAAGGAAAGGTCATTTTTGATAACATTCAATTACAATATGATTAGTGTCACAAATATGTGATATATTATTTCTTTTTATTATCTTTTTTCCCCCCACAAAAGTGGAGTCACCCTTTAAGATATATGGAATTGTAGGGTACTACTTGTTTCCTTGCGCCACATATCACCCCCCAAACCTCTACTAGCTCTCTACTTTATAGTACTTCTTTTTACCACTTATCTCCCCCGCCTTATCTTCAGGGCTTTACATTCAAGCTATTATTAACATTTCAATCTAATTAACTTTGGAAGCCTACTATAAATGAGCAGATAAAATTAACTACAGTAAAATCTTAGATACAGGACAGTAGCCAAGAACGCTTTCAGTTAATGAATAACATGCTAAATCTTTCCTGCTTAAACCAGACAAGTAATGACACTGAAATTAAAATAAAATAATGGCTGCAATATTGGCAACATTTTGGGGGGAACAAAATGTTCCAGTGTAATTTCATTTGAAAGGTAAAAACAACAATTTCTGTGCCACTCTTAAAGTGGTAGTAAACCCTCCTATCGTTTTCAGCCAAGGAAGCTGCCATCTTGGCCTCTGTTAAATCTTCAACTGCCATGATGCTGCACATGTGATCAGTTATGACACCAGCCATTGTATGGTTTGACAGTTTGGTTGAGAGCACAACCAATGTCACTGTCACTGAGGGTTTACTACCACTTTAACAGAACTTCGGGGATATATATATTTGTGTGTGTATACCCAAAGATGGTTACACCTGAAAGGGGGGGTGCCAACTGACAGGTCTACCCTTCATCATGGTACCCAAATAAATTACTACAAGCTCTCCCTACAACTCAGGCAAACAGTGCCACAAATTGGCAGTAAGGTTTTAGGCAACAATTCAGACTGATCGCTTGACACTGTGGATACATGCAATCAGAATCCCAGACATTCCAATCATCAGTGGCTGCTCAGTCTGTTCAACTGAATAATATGCCGATAAGAGATGCATCTCTCTGCTGCTCTAAGCATGTATCCGCACATTTAGCAGTTACCTGCGGTCAGAGACAGATGTCCGCCCAGGACGAAATCTATCTGTATCCAAGGGAGGTCATCTGTCCCTAACCGTAGGTGATATATGCTTAAAGTGTTGGAGACCTGGGACTACTGTGAGCCTGTTCAGTTGTACAGGCACAGTCGTTGCTAATTGGAACACCTGGGATCCCAGGTTTAAAGAGTAACTCCCCTTTTGTTGAAAAAAAAACAAAAACATTCCCCTCTGGGTGATCTATGTACATTACAAGTATTTTAACAAACTTTGTAGCAGATTCCTACCTTTTGTAATTTTGAAGAAAGAGCTGTTCATTTGTCTGTGTCCATGTGTAGAGTAAATCTGTATGGGAGTGGTTTATAATTATCAGTCAGCAGCTGCAGGGCTCTAATGACGAAAATGACAGGGTCTGCATCCCTGTAGATGCGATTTCCCTTTGGGAGTATCTCACCAAAAATGTAATTTTTCTTTCAGGGGATGCCAAAATTCTGACTTGTATCTTAGTGTACACTTCTGGGGAAATTAGAGAGTCAACCACACAAGCAAGAAATTATGTTTCTGGGGGGTGTTCTGTACACCATCTGTGTACAGAATGCCTCCAGGAAGCCATTTTGCATTTTTCAGAAGAGTTCACACCTTACAGATTTTTCTGTAAGGCCTCTTTCACACTTATACGACTTGTCCCACGATTTGGGACTGCAAAGTAGCATGACAAGTCGTTCCCCATGATTTCCAATGACAGCCATTCATATTAGTACGACTTCAAGTCATTCCGACTTCAAAGTAGTCCCTGGTCCAATTTTGATGCCACTTACACAGGCATTCTTTGAAATTGTGGCAAATCGCGGTAAAATTGCACGCCATTTGAAGTTGCACAAGTGTGAAAGGGACCTAAAGGTGAACAACTTACCCTTTAAAGGGTATTTCTGCCATGGAAGGAATAAATTCTACATTTGTGTTTTTGAGTACATAAAAACTCAAGGGGGAGACTGGGACTGCCCGTTAAGGGAATGTAGGTGGATCCATCAAGTACAAGCCAATGTAGCCCCCAGACCTCAACAAAGCCATTAACATCAGTTATTTTTTGTACATATGGATAATATGTCAGTTGGTCCTTTAAAAGTTTTAAGTTCACCTTTTGGAACATGTTCTACCCATTTTTAGGGTGGAACACGTAACATGTTCCCAATGCTGCAGCCGCTGACTGATTTCCCCCCCAGATACATAGACAGGTCTTCAGGAGATTTGCATGATGCAGTGATCTCCTGATCTGATCAATGGTGCAATAAAAAAAAAAAAATGCACATTTTTTAACCTGCAAAAAAATGTGCATTTATTTTTTTAAAGTGAAATTATCCTTTAAATTAATTTTTTTTCCCAAACAAGTACAAGGTATACCTTTTTGCGAGTCTGCTTCATAAAATGAATTCTATGATCAGTTTCGGGACTGTTTATATGTGCGGATGATGGCTGCTATACACCATTTTAATCGTCCACTGGCACTCCAGTGATCAGACAGTTGTGGGTTTATGAAATACAGACCACAGGTCACATTTCGTTTAGGTACAATAAGTTTGCATGGAATGTTTTTTTTCTGCAGTGTTCCCCATTTAGAGGTATTTTGCCTTTATGAACATGAACAATAATGGGTAATGCACAGCTTGGACATTTCCAGAAGTGACACAGACTGCTGGTATAGACTGCTGACCAGTTTGTTCAATCTGTCATAGTGTGAACCCAAGCAACCCATATATAGAACAAGTGCAAAATCTATGAAGGGTTTTATTTGTAATACAAATAGCAATCATTGCGTTCTCTGTAAAATGGCTCTTATTGGAATATCTGTGGATTTCTATACTTCACCTATCACGGTTATGGAAACTTCTCTCCACATATATAAAACAAGGACACTAAGAGGAATTATTCAGCCTAAAACCAACTTAGTAATGAGAAGCTGTAAAAGCCCAACTTTTTTGTGAATGATGCGACTGCCATCACGGAATCTCTCTAATGGGGTATTAAAAAAAGTTGAGTATAGTATCATTGTGAGACTTTTTGCCATGTTGATGACAGTAGAACATCAGATTCATATAGTAATACACACCCTATGTCCAATGTAAACTTTGACTTTGCTAGTGTTCAATCACCTGAACAAAGCTGCATTGTTACCCATTGTCTGAGAACACAAGTCCTGTACTGTAAATTAAGAGAAGTATAATTTGTGGCCCAAAGAAAACTGGCAGGCCTTTGAACTAGCACAAGAAATAAACAGGCACATTTTATTTAGTTATAAAGAATCTGTCACTTATCAGGCAACATCTCATTGCTGTAGAGTTCAATGATCCAGAAATCATGCTTTTAAAACTCGTGTTCCCACGGCTGAGTAATCAACGGAAAATCTGAGGTTTTGGAGCCTATTATGTATACAATTTACAACATTTCAGAAGGCTGCAGAAGAGCTGTAATAGAGTCAGAAGCTTATGACGCTAATCTGTCTGGAAACCGAGGATAATCATTCAGGATTGCTGTGCCCAGGGCAAGGCTGGTATCACACCATATCATTAGGCTGGTCTATCACAGACTCAGAGAATATGACACTGTCTAAAAAAATTATTTTAGTTTGTGACAAATTCTATTTATAACTACCAATTTTAAATAACCTATCTGATATACCTTCATTACCCCTATCTTTTTATGTTATAAACTATTCCTAATTTATTATCCAAGAATGGGGAAAATGGAAAGTGGTTAGGACTACCCAGCGTCTACCAAACAATGAAATGTTAGTTTTGGGTGGACTAACCCCTAAAGTGTTCCTAAACCCAGGACCCTGCATTCACTATATCTGGTCTCCCACAGTACACAGAACATGGAAATACAATCATTTTAGTAAATATAAACTGGTAAATACCTTTTTCTCATAAAAAGTTATAGCAGTCTTGTGACTTCCATCAGTGTCTGGTTAAAGCTTGTACAAGGAGTTTTCATGCTGCACTGGCTGTCCTATGAGGATGCAGGACCCCTGACCCTCTGTATGGACAGAGTTCATTGGTCCTGTGCTTCTCACATGCACTCTCCCAAAAAAAAATATAAAAATCTCTAGCAATACACACCAAACATGTGCAGACTGACTCCACTAACTCTGTTCTATCCGGAGATGGTTTGGGGACAATGCAAGGAGAGGATCTGTGCATATAGTTCAAACAGCCTTTTTACACAATGCAGAGGATTAACCCCTTAGGTTCCACAGTGAGTATTACAAGCATGCTTTACTGCATATACACATTGATTTTACTGTTGTGGGTTTAGTAACACTTTAAGCCCCGTACACATGGGCTTGAATGTCGGGAGACATCGGCCGGTCAAAAAATGCCACCCTGGCTGGCTTCTATCGGATGAGCATGCGGGAAACCAGCAGCCAGCCGATTCCTGATCGGTAATGGCAGAGAGCCCTGATCGTAGTGCTCTGGCGGGGCCCAGAGCACAGGGTGGGTCCCCCCTGTCAGATAACAGCTCAATGGAGGAGATCGCTATACTAACTATACTGACAATTTTTTTTCGGTCAACCCAAAAGCTGGTAGTGTGTACCAGGCTTTAAACCAGAATCAAGGAGATGGGCATTAAAGGAGCAGGAGACATCAATATTAACAGACAGCTATACAAAAGACTTACAAAAAAACGATAGGCACAAGCCATAGATTTCAAAGTTTTAACTGGGGTTTGTTTAGAACTAAGCTAGAAATTATCTGTCTTACATAAAGAAGACTATGAACAAGCTTTGAGGTAAATGTTCCATGTGCCAGAACATGTATTATGCCACTGTGCTACCAACTGTATTTCCATTACTTTTACATAAAAATTTAGGTACAGAATAAAGCGCACCCACACGCTTCCTCACTGACCATCACAACTAACTTCTATTGTAATGGCGCACACAGCCTACTTCACCTGTTTAACTGACCGCCACAGCACTGTGTGATAGACATGGCATCAGACCCTGGCCACCTTCACCAACTTGTGACAAATGACTGGTCAAACTCACACTGCGCTGTCACTGAAACGTGACAATGACACTCTTAGAGTCACACAGCACAAAGATTTTTCAGCTCGCAGGAACAAAAACAAGTGCCAGCTGGGTTTGGTTTACTAAGCAACTAACCCTTCATACCCCACTGCCACCAGATATTTTATTGCAATATATACAAAGTTTACACTAATAATAAAAATCTGTAATACCCACTGTCACCACAGACAGGAATATCCAGGGGTTTACCATATAGTAGCACTCTTCAAAGGGACAGGGATTCTTGAGGTACTCCATTGGTGCATTAGAGACAATTTTAACACTTTTTAAAATATGGTTTATTAATAGAAAAGGTAAAACTATAAAATATTTGCATAAAAAGAGTATTACAAAGGAAACATGAGACATTAATACAACAGAGAAATAAAAAATGTTTAAGAATGAAAATACTTGCCCTTATGTGTCATTCCACTGGCACAATGGATGTTGCTGAGGGGCTGGAGGCCTTGGCAAACACAGAATCCAACAAAATATTCCCAACATATGTATATGCAAAAAGTATGGAATAAGCTCCGGCAGCTACAGACTGTGGATGGGTTTACCAGCTACAGTCCGATATGGGCCAATGGACATTACAAGGAGCTGCAGCTACCGGGGGATGGGGGTCGGTGGAGGAGACATGGAGTCACGCTCCTGAAGCACATTTTTGGGGAAATTGCGCCCTTTCTATGCATTGAGGGAGCAGTTCTGCCTCCCCCACTCAATGCTTCTTTACTACATGCAACTGTGACATGCAGTAGCGGCGCAATCCAGCAGGGCTCCATGGGTCCTTTCTCCGACGCCTGTTTTCTATTACATGGAGGAGGTGTCTCTGTTCAGGGGCTTCATAGCTAGATGCTACTCCATGATCCTCCATACCCATTTAGAGAGCTTCCTTCAGGGGGCAGCGAATAGGTGGGAAAAGGAAGAGGGAACCTTCAAGGAAGAACAGTGGAAGGAGGCGCTACAGACAGTACAGCTATGCTCGCTTAACGTGGCCCAATGACTGTCCCAGCTGTACATTGTCCTTAGAGTTCACTATACACCGGCCAGACTATTCAGAATGGAGATGAGGGCAGACTCAAACTGTCCTAGATGTGTGAGGGACCATGGTGACCTCATACATCACTATGGTCACCTTGGCTAGATACCCCCCGGCATCTCACCTATAAACCTTGTGATGGACAGACTGCTGCTTTAAACTGCTCAGATGACATTGAAGTTAAAATAGGTGCAAGAGCAACAGACACGGTGCCTAAACGGCAAGTGGTAGACTTCATGAGTGGCGGTATGAGCAGGAGTAGTTTGGGGTTAACGGTAGCTTGATCCCATTCTAAATGTTTCCTGAGAGCTGTGGGCATGGGTAGTTACACTGAACCATATATGTATGGTCTCCATGATGGCCGATGCCTTATTCATGCTATGTACAGATCTTTGCTGGTTTATTTTTGTATATTGTAATGTTTTTCTTTGTTTATGTTACAATAAAACTTTATTTGATAAAAAAAAAAAAGAAAGAAATGAAAATACTTATTCTGTGGTTCTGTGAGTTTGGCAAAGTTCAATCAATGAGCAAGGGGCATCTGTGGTTAAGTCTTGACTTGAAGTTCCTTATTTAATAGTAAAAGGAGGGCTACAGCCTCCCCTTTCTGGTCCCTGAGGAGGGTGTTGACAGAAATGATCTGACCAATGGGAAGGTCTGAGGAGTGGCCGATAGGATGCCACAGCCTTTACCATAATTAGCCGACATGTCCTTAGACACAGTTTTTTAAATGTATTAATATTTCAGGAATACCCAGTGTCGTGATCTGGTAACTTCCATGCAATTTCCATTCCAGAGATACTAAACATGATATCCCTCAGATAGGCCTGTCACCCAGGAGATGGAAGACAGCTATTCCGCCTTCTGCCAATTGCATGTGGATATTGATAATGTATCAGACCGCCATGCCTTCGTTATTGTCTGCTTTGCAGCTGTCAGGACATGGGTCATAATTTATGCAAGATATCGTAAAACTAGGGTCCAAAACATTCGTGCCACTGGGCAGGACCACTAGATATGGAAAAACGGCCCCATGTCAGGACAACCGCAAAAACAGGTTAAAGGATTGGTCGAGTAGGCACAGGCTAGCCTGGATGGTACCAAGTGTCAGTGAAAGAGAACTTTGTAATTGGTTACAATCACTAAATAATTTCTGGACTTTGCAGAATCCCACATTTAAATCCAGTCTTGTGAATCTATTTGCATTCCCAGGTCCTTCTCCCAACAGAGTAGACCAGGAGAGCGTTTAGAAATGAAAGTCATGTTTAAAAAGTGAAATAAGGCCCAGAGAGCATGGGTCCTTTAGACATTTGGATTAAAAAAAGGTGGCCCAGTCTGTCGCCCCATATTTTTTATCATGGACGAAGTGTAATATTTCACTTGTAGATATCTAAACAGTATGGATGAAGGGGGCTAGTGGGAGGCCTGTAGATCTGCAAATAATTTTTTGCCGTTGCAATTTAATAGGGTTTGAAAACGGGTCAGTTTTAGGGAAATCCAATGGCTGAAAGCCTGTGGTCAATCAAAGCCCGGTGGGAATGCCAGGTTACGTAGAAAAGACAACAGTGGTAATTTCAGAGACGGTAAACCTCCCGAAAATCTGCAGAGAATGGGTTGTAAACTGAAGCCCTGTCTCATGGATGCAGCCATAAACAGGTTGTAAATAGGGAGAGGTGCGAAGTCCTCCACCTCCAGGTATACCCATAAGGGAGTTTCATTGCAAACATATTTTTAAGTTGTGAGATCTGTTGTGCCTGAAAATATCTTTGGAAGTTTGGAACCCCAGGAGGTCTAGTCTGAAATAAAATATGTTTCGAAATTCGAGGTCGATGGTGATGCCATATGAATCACATTACCTGCCTTTGAATCTTAAGCATGGTAGGTATAGGTATCTAGATTGGTAAAACAGGTGTAGTAATTTGGGCAAATAATCAATTTTTATTGCTGCTATTCGGCCTAGCCAAGAGGGTATAGCCAGACCAGGTGTGCAGATGTTGCTGAAGTTTGAAGAGGGGGGGGGGGTTTAGTTGGTCACATATAGAATTGAGTAAGAGCTTGTTGAATTTATCCCCAATTGCGTAAATTTAGTATCCTCCCACTGGTACGGGAATGATTGCTGGAGAAAACAACACAAGAAAGCTGGAAGGTTGGACATTTCATGACATGCCATGTACTCCTAATGGGTTTAATTACCCTGCAGACCATGCATGAAAGAACTGAAAGGTTTTTATGGTTATTCCAAATTCCCTCTGTGGGAAGTGTTAATAACCTTGGCAGATGTTTATTGTTAGCAGACATTGAGATGATAAGCAAACTCTGACATATTGCTGTGTTCTTTTGAACCTCATGTCCACAGTGGCCTTTTTTTTTTAATCCTGCTCTTGGGGGCGTCTGGCATTTTTTCAACGCCCTTGCATGTGAGCCTAGATGTCAATGCACACATAGGCTTTCAGAGGCAGAAAAACACCACTGCCAGTGCATCCAGGAGCAGCAGAGGTTTGGCAGAAAAAAGAATTGACATGTGTAAACACATCTAAACTAGCCACGTTTAGAATACATCATTATTCTGGTCAATGAAATGAATCAACACCCAAGCACTTGACACACCTAAACGTGTTACAATTGTTTACAAGCATCAAGCATTTTTTCTGCCAAAGCATCACTGTCAAAAGGAAAGGCATCAAGGAGGATTGGCCAAAGCGTCTAGTGTGCATGAGGCCTTACAGAGCTTCTACTAAAGCATGGACTTAGCGATTACAGCTGTAGCAGGTCCCTGTTTATTAGTTGTTTGCTACGTAAAGGTATAGCAGAATGGTTAATAGCTATTCTTTTGAAGTTTCCAAACCCTTGTTAAAAGCGGGTTGTATTGCCCACTTGGTAATTTTTACCTACAGGTAAGCCTATAATAAGGGTTACCTATAGGTAAAATGAATATCTCCTAAACCTGCATGGTTTAAGAGATATTTGCCCTGCATGCAGCCGCGGACATCACCAGCGCATGCACTCTGAAGGTCCGGTGTATCGTGCCAGAACTTCAGAGCTCCTTGCCAGAATGGAGAGTTTTTGTGCGCATGCGCGGAAGTGGCGTCATCCCGGTTTCGGCCACGAACCCAGAAGAAACACAGAGAAACATGTCAGCCCCCTCAGCGGTGACCGGGCCCCGCTGTGGGAGCTTTGTTCTAAGGTAAGTATCTCATAACGTGCTAGTGTCTTGCAGGTTTTTTTTTTCAGCGGTTAAGGCAACCAATTATATATTTACAGCTTTAGCTATTAACATGTTTGGCCCAAGTAGGCTTTACGGCCCTGCTGGGAAAGTTATGCATTCCTGAGTAATGTTCTGGGACAGGGTCACTGCTGTGGGGTAAGCTGGCTCTTGTGTCCCCCTAGTCTAAAAAAAAAAAAAAAAAAAAATAAAGTTATGGCTGACTTATGAATTTTGAAACATGGCTTCCTTGTCTTCACACGCCAGTTTTTAGGGTACCCAGTTCGCTTATCATCACACACCTGTGCAATGTTCCATTTCCCCTGACTGACATACATGTAGCAACACACCATGTAGCACAAACTGCTGGGTGATATACACTGTGCTATGAACTATATTCTTCAGACTTCGATACGTTGAACAGTACATTGTGCAGTCACAACACTACAAATTTTCTTAGGAATTTTGTTCTTCATCATGTTCAGCAAATGAGAACTATGAATTTTTTTTCTCACACGGTATCGAGTGCTCATCACGGTGCATTCCTCTAATGCTTTCTCTATTTGGATAAAGATTATTCCATGTGGTTTATAGATCCACTCACCCCCCTGGAGGTTTCAACAAACTCTTTATCTAGGGTGTCAATCCCAGTATGAACTATTGACTTCATTGTTTGGTTCTTATATGGTCTCAATACATTTGTGTCATATTCAGCTGTTTTAAGTCACCATTTGTTTTATTATTTTATTATTATTATTATTATATTTTTTTCCTCCCTTCTGCATACCTGGCACTGTTCCTCCCTCTCTTCCATTATTGCCATAGTGTGTGTATCCCACTTTGAATAGCAGCCTGCCTGTGTCTTTTTTCCTTTTGGTAAGCGCGGTTTTATTTGTTTTACTAGAACTATGAACAAGCTTTAAAGAGGACCTTTTGCTGAAAATATAGGATTCCTAATTTATGTGAGCCCTTTCACACTGACAGCGCTGCCGTATTAGCGGTAAAGCGCCAATATTTTTAGCTGTGCTTTACCATTGTTTTTGAGGCCCTTTTTCGGCCGCTAGCAGAGCACTTTTTAACCCCTGCTAGTGGCCAAATAAAGGGTTAAAAGCGCCCACAAAGCGTTGCTGCCAGGGGGCTTCGGCAGCACCGCCCATTGATTTCAATGGGCAGGGGCGCATTAGGAGCGGTGTATACAACGCTCCTAAAGCGCCCCAAAGATGCTGCTTCCAGGACTTTATTCTATCTTCCTGCCAGCGCAGTGACCCAGTGTGAAAACACTCGAGCTTTCACACTGGGGACTGCAGGGGAGGCATTTTCCAGGCGCTTTACAGGCGTTATTTTTAGCTCCTGAAAAACGCCTCCGGTGAGAAAGGGGTCTTATTGGCCTCTTCCTCTGGCTTCTGATCCCAGCGAATGCTTAATAGGTGAAATATTGTGAGAAAATGCTCATGTGCTGCACTATAACATCATCTTGCGAGATCTGGGCTATGCTACATACCCAGGGTGCTTTCCAGATAGATGGCGACATCAATCCCTACCATACAGAAGTGGGAGAACTGAAATCTATTAATGGAGGGAGTGGACATGATTTTTTCAAGCAAACTTTGCATTTTACTACACATTCCCTTCAAGTTGAACATTCCATGAGCAAGAAAACAGATCATGCCACTGTACAAGTGTAAGTGTATTCCATCAACTTATAATTGTTTTTACAATACAACAAAAACACGGATGGAGATTCAAAAAAAATTCAAAAATCTAATGCTAATGCAGAAAAAGAGCAGTCATTGCTGGTAAAGGTACACACTTTGTGGTCATTATTCTTTACTTACTACTTGGTAAGGTAATGACCCAGAACAAAAAGGTGTTTATTACATGTCAGAACACCTAAAATACATACTGCTTTTTATAGATCTGTGACTAAGTAGGTATTAAATTAAGGATAAGGATGACAGCTGCAGGACATGCACTTTTAGGCCTGGTTCACACCTATGCAGGTTGCATTTTGCATTTTTCAATACACGTTTTTGATCCATTGAAATCTATGGAACCAAAAACAAAACCTGCTGCTCCCTGGCCTTTTACATAAAATGCACAGATGTGAATGTGACTCATAGGAAACTAAATGCAAAAAGTTTCTGCAAAACTAAAAAAAGGCACTAAAAAATGCATAGGTGTGAAGTAGTCCTTAAAAACAAATCTGCAATAGAAGCACTCATATACCTGAAACTAACAAAATAAAGAATAGTTTATAAATATAGAAAAGTTTTCAGAGCAGTAATACTTCTTACTGTACCCCTAAAGTCTTTATATGTCTGGCCACACTCCTGCCAGATCTTTACTGTGCCCACTGGAATCCGCATGGACGCTACTGCAAAGTTTACCAGCCAAGCAGCTGCTTCTGTGAATGCAATGCTCATATACTGACAGGGAATATGCAGAAAGGAGAAAAAAGCAGAGTAGATGACTTATTGTGTTGCTACTCCTTCACTACCCAATCAAGCATGAGATGACACCTCTGTCTTTCAAAATTACAACAGAAAAAACAGTTTGCATAGGTCAATTTAGCTTTTTGCCTGGAGTTTAGTACGAATGTAAAGCCAATACATTAGAAATACCCAAATGCCAGAGCAAAGGGAGGCTGCCCCTGCCAGGAGAACACAGTAATTACTGCTAGTGGCTATAACAGTCGCCAGCAATAATCACATGTGAAAAATACCTAGTTAGACTTACCGGTGACGGTATTTCTAAGAGCCTTTCAGGACAACCCTGGAGAGAGCGCAGCTCCGCCCACTTTGAGGAAACACTTGCATTTTTCTTTAAAGCTCCTCCTCTTCCACCATGGCCTCAGTTATTGTTACCTCCGGCATACTGGAAGATAAAGCACAGAGAACACAAACAAACCATGACAGATACTTGTATCATCTTTAAACATAGAACACAAGGGAGGGAACTAGGCGTTGTCCTGAAAGGCTCTTAGAAATACCGTCACCGGTAAGTCTAACTAGGTATTTTCTCCAGTCGCCTTTCAGGACAACCCTGGAGAGGATAAACGAGAAGCTTACCCTAGGGTGGGACCACTGCCTGCAGTACCTTCCTGCCGAAGGCTTGATCCGCAGCTGACAGCAAGTCCAGTCTGTAGTGCCGAAGGAAAGTTGAGTAACTTGACCACGTGGCCGCCTTGCAGATTTGATCAGGCGTAGCACCGGCCCTCTCGGCCCAAGACACTGCTGTTGCCCTAGTGGAATGGGCAGCAATTCCGGAGGGAGGGGATTCCCCTCTAGCTTTGTATGCCTCCGAAATTGCCTCTCTAAGCCACCTACCTAGAGTACTCTTGGAGGCTTTTTCCCCTTTTCTAGTACCTGAAAAGATTACAAACAGAGCATTCGTCTTCCTGAATTCCCTAGTAACTGCTAGGAAATGGAGAAGACACCTCCTTACATCTAAGGTATGAAAGGCCTCCTCCCCTGTGTTGGTAGGGTTGGAGGAAAAGGTAGGCAACACTATTTGTTGGGTACGATGGAACTCTGAAGATACCTTGGGAAGAAAGGCTGGGTCTATCTGCAGCACTATCCTATCGGGAAAAATCTTTAGGAAAGGCTCTGTAACTGCCAGAGCCTGTAATTCGCTCACTCGTCTAGCCGACGTAATGGCTACTAGGAAAATTGTTTTTAAAACTAAATTTTTTAAACAAGAGTCCTTAAGAGGTTCAAACGGAGCTCCCGTTAAACCCTGAAGGACTATGGATAAATCCCAACTGGGAAAATTCCTGAGGGGAACTGGCCTATTCCGTGCCATTGCCCTGAAAAACCTGGAAATTAAAGCTTCCCTGGAAAGGGTTTTTTCTAAATAAACAGAAAGGGCCGCCACCTGAGTTTTCAGGGTGCTGGCTGCCAAACCTTTCTCCATTCCTTCATGGAGAAATTCCAGTATTGAACTGGTATTTTTCACCTGGAACCCTCTAAGAGTACAATACGAGTTGTACTTCTTCCAGACTTTCAGGTAGATGGCCCTAGTCACTTCTTTCCTGCTTGAGAGTAAAGTCCTTACTAGTCCCTCGGACAAACCCTTAGCTCTTAAGAGATCTTCTTCAGAAACCAGGCGGTTAACTGCAGCCTGCCTGCCTCTGGATGGACCACTGACCCTTGTGTCAGAAGGTCCTGCCTGACTGGTAGCCTCCACGGGGGTTCTGTGGCTAGATTTAGAAGAGCCGAGAACCAGGGTCTTTTTGGCCAGAAGGGCGTGATGAGAATCATGCTGGTCCTCTCTTCCCTGAACTTCCTCAGGACCACCGGTATCAGAGGAAAGGGGGGAAAGGCATAGCACAGACGGTAATGCCAAGGATGGGCTAATGCATCTAGACCTATGGCCTGATCTTCTCGGTGAAGAGAAAAGTATTTTTGGACCTTGTGGTTTTGCTGATTTGCAAACAGGTCCACCTGGGGGAAGCCCCAAGTACTGGCGATCATCAAGAAGACTTCCTGATTTAGGCACCATTCTGCTTCCACCAGTCTCTTCCTGCTGAGAAGATCTGCCCAGAGATTCAGAGAGCCCTTTAGATGGACTGCTGAGAGGGAGGCCACGCTTTTTTCTGCCCATGAGAATAGATGCCTGGCTAATTCCATGAGACCCCTGCTCCTGGTCCCCCCTTGTTTTAGGACATATGCTACCGTTGTCATATTGTCCGACAAGATCTGTACATGCTGTCCCTCTACTACGTGCTGAAAAGCCCGAAGGGCCAGCGACACAGCCTTGAGTTCTCTCCAATTCGAGGATCTCCGAGACTCTGCCTTGGACCAAGTCCCTTGGACCGTCAGCCCGTCTAGGTGGGCTCCCCAACCCCAGGCACTCGCGTCCGTCGTCAGGCGCTTGTCTAGCGGCCAGAACCAGGGAAGGCCCTTTGTGAGATTGGCTGTGTCTCGCCACCACCACAGAGCCCGTTTTACTTTTGAGGTGAGGCTGAACTTCTTTTCTAGTGGAACCCGGTGAGACCAGACCTGCAGGATTTCTGCCTGAAGAGGTCTGGAATGAAACCGGGCCCACTGGACAGCTGGGATAGAGGCTGTAAGGAGACCTAACACCCTCATGGCTGATCGGACTGAAACCACCTGGTTCGTCTGAATTTGTTTTACTGCCGTCAGGATCTTTTCCACCTTTTCTTGCGGAAGAAAAACCTTTTGCAGGGTAGAATTGATGGTGTACCCTAGAAAAACTACTTCCTGGCTTGGAACCAGGTTTGACTTCTCCAGATTGAGAAGCCACCCTAAGTCCCCCAGGTGAGCCTGTGCTATCTGAAGATTCGACAGCACCTGTTCCCTGGAGTCCGCAAAAAAACAGGAGATCGTCCAGATATGGGACCACTGAGATTCCCCTCAATCTCAGTGGTTCCAGGGCTTCCGCCATGACCTTGGTGAAGATCCTGGGGGAGGACGACAGCCCGAACGGCAAGGCCCTGAATTGTAGGTGCCAGACTGACGACCCTAGATTCACTGCCAACCTGAGGAACTTCTGGGAGGATTGGGCGATCGGGACATGTAGATAGGCGTCCCTCAGATCCAGGGAGGCCATGAAGCAATTTTTGGATAACAACCTTGTTATTGTATGGATTGTATCCATGCGGAAGTGCTTGTATCGTATCGATTGATTCAGAATTTTTAGATTCAGTATCAATCGATATTTGCCCGAAGGTTTTCTCACTAGGAAGATGTGAGAATAAAACCCATGGCCTTCCTGTTCCTTTGGAACCTGAATGATCACCTCTTGTTGAATCAGATCCTCCAAAAGGCTCCTCATGGCAGAGGCTTTGTCCTGATCCCTTGGAAGGGTTGTGACATAAAATCTGTTTGGGGGAATGTTGGAAAATTCCAGGCTGTATCCCTGTGCCACAATGTTCCTCACGAATTGACTTGAGGAACACTGGCTCCATTGCGGAAGGAAGGCGGACAACCTTCCTCCCACTGGAGCAGAGCAGTCACTTATCCTTAGGGGGTTGACTGGAGGGAGTTTTGAACAAAATTCCTCCTTTACCTCTACCCTTCTGGGGGTTCCAGCGACTTTTGCTGTCTTCCCCACCCTTACGGGACTAGGAAACCATAGTAAACATATAGCCAAGATGAAAGTGTAAAAAATGTGAAAGCTAATCCCAAGCATTAGAAGAATGAAATGTTTTTAGGCATTATATCATTTTATTTCAGTCTGTGCATTTTAGGTGTGCTCTCTCATTCGGGATGATTTAAGTGTCCAGACAAGAGAAATGACAGGGGGTGCAGGAAGTAATTTTAAAACTTTGTAAGCAAAGTAAACAAATACTAAAAACTCAGCAGATCTGTATAGAAGCAGCCTAAAACAAAGCCTATGTTCAGGTGACACAAACTATGCAACATTCCCATTAAACAGGCATTTGTGAACAGTCTGATGACAGCATGCAATTAAAAGCAGATGATGATCTTTCCGTTTAAAAGCTCAATGTGGGACCAATACTTAAACAAATCACTAATTGCCCTTGTGACAAAATTAAGGTAAATCAAGAGTTAATGGTTGTCTCTCCCACTTTGGAGATGCCTCTACTCATACTTTCTGTTTTGTCTGCAATACAGAAAGTGAGAGAAAGTATATCCAAAGGGAATACACATAAAAGAAACAAACAGCCAATTCAAAAATAATTTTATTTAGTTTGAGTTGCATTTTAAGGTAAAATATTACAGTAATTTGCTTTTCACACACATGCTGTTCCATAAGCAAATCTTTACAGCAGAGCTCCACCCAAAAGGGATCGTTCCGCTTTAAGACCTTCTCCCCCCTCCACCAAATTGGGGGGGGGGGGGGGGGGGGGGGGGTTTGCAGGTACCTGGTTTTGACAGCCGATCTGAGCGGAAATTCACCTCCTACCCAGCAGTCTTCTGTTGTAGGTTCCAGAAAACTGCAGTACCATTTCACATAGCACAGCGCAGCTCACCCAGTGCTGTCACAGCCGGGTGCCGACAGTTGAGACGCCAGCACCAGAAGACCAAGGGAAGGAACAGCTCAGACGAGCACCTCACAGGATACTGGGACAGGTGATTGTCTGTCAAAAGTCAGAAGCTACAGTTTTTGCAGCTGCTGATATTTAATAAACACAAAAATGACTGGAGCTCCTCTTTTAAAGTGCCATCTAAAAAAAGTGGTTGAATTAAACCACTGCTTCACAAAGTTACACAATCACTGCTGGGGTGTTTGCCATTACCATACATCACCTACCAAGACTCCGCTATGTCAGCATCACCTTTATACACTACCCAGCAAATACCTGCAATGTTTCCGTTTCCTGCCAGTGTAACAACATATTCAGCACCCCAGTTTGCTACGGAAGTGACGTTCCATCACCATCTTGCTACACCCAGCAATCGTCCACAGTAAGGATACACTAAGAAGGGGGGAAGTGGACATGTTACACCCACCGGAGTTTTGCATTTTACAAGTATTTATAACAGTAAAGTCAGTTTAAATAGTGAAATACAGTACTTACAACTCCGTCTGACTATTTAGATCTTGAATTTTAAAGCAGCGCAACCCTGCTCATCTCATAGGTTTGCTAATCTGACAGAAGTTCGCTGCTTTTAAAATTCAACATCTAACCAGTCAGACAGAGTTGTAAGTACTGTATTTCACTATTTAAACTGATTTTACTGTTATAAATAAGTCTAAAATGCAAAACTCCGGTGGGTGTAACATGTCCGCTTTCCCCCTTCTTAGTGTATCCTTACTGTGGACGAGTGTGGGGTGTAGCAAGATGGCAGCGATGGAACGTCACGTCCGTAGCAAACTGCGATGGGTCCCTGAATATGTCCTTACACCCCCACTCTGTCTGCTAAAGACTCCCATAACGGCTTTCTGCCATATCCATCTAACAGAAACTTCTCTCCCATTAAAAAATAGCCAGTGATCACAAAAGTCAACATAACCTGTCCACACTCTATCACCTTATTCTAGTACAGAAATCTCCATAGGTTATCTAGTAGGAACCCTGTCATATTGCAGCAAGCTGTGGACAGTAAAGCTGGCCATAGATGGATCACAATTTGGTTGGTTCAGCAGGGACTGGCCAATCTTTTATCCCTTTATGGCCGTTTCCGCGGCCATAAAAGACCGACTGCTCTGGAATGGGCTTGTTGGCAAATGTTGCTTTGATCAAGGCTACAGGCAGCCGATTGGTGTATTCTGATGTCAGAATACAATACAGCAGGGAGGATTTCCCCTCCACCATGCTTGTGTGGAAGGGGAGGCATCTGTTCAGCTTTTTTGAACTGCATGCTGACTGATATACAGTGCATCCAGAAAGTATTCACAGTGCTTGACTTTTCTCACATTTTGTTATGTTACAGCCTTATTCCAAAACGGATTGAATTCATAATTTTCCTCAAAATTCTACAAACACCCCATAATGACAACGTGAAAAAACTTTGTTTGAAATCTTTGCAAATGTATTAAAAAATAAAAAAAATCCCATGTACACAAGTATTCACAGCCTTGAAATTGAGCTCAAGTGCATCCTGTTTGGACTGATCATCTTTGAGGTGTTTCTACAACTTCATTGGAGTCCACCTGTGGTAAACTCCATTATTTGGAAAGCCACACACCTGTCTATATAAGGTCCCACAGTTAACAGTGCTTGTCAGAGCACAAACCAAGCCATGAAGTCCAAGAAACTGGCTGTAGACCTCTGAGACAAGATTGTGTCAAGGCAGAGATCTGGGGAAGGGTACAGAAACATTTCTGCAGCATTGAAGGTCCCAATGAGCACAGTGGCCTCACTCGTAAATGGAAGAAGTTTGGAACCACCAGGACTCTTCCTAGAGCGGGCTGCCAGGCCAAACTAAGCGATCAGGGAGAAGGGCCTTAGTCAGGGAGGTGACCAAGACAGAGTTGGTCACTCTGAGCATCAGTGTTTCTCCGTGGAGAAAGGAGAAACTTCCAGGAGAACAACCATCTCTGCAGCACTCCATCAATCAGGCATGTATGGTAGAGTGGTCAGGCGGAAGCCACTCCTCTGTAAACGGGACACCTGGAGTTTGCCAAAAGGCACCTGAAGGACTGTCAGACCATGAGAAAGAAAATTCTCTGGTCTGATGAAACAAAGATTGAACTCTTTGGCCTGAATGACAAGCATCATGTCTGGAGGGAACCAGGCACCACTCATCATCTGGCCAATACCATCCCTACAGTGAAGCATGGTGGTGGCAGCATCGTGCTGTGGGGATGTTTTTCCGTGGCAGGAACTGGGAGAGTAGTCAGGATCGAGGGAAAGATGAATGCAGCAATGTACAGAGACATCCTTTATGAAAACCTGCTCCAGAGCGTTCTGAACCTCAGACTGGGGCAAAGATCCTCAGAAGCGCAGAGGTGATCAAATACCACCAAAAGAAAGCTCTATTTTATTGGGGGGGAAAAAAGGATGTCAATTTTGTTTGGGTACAGCGTCACACGACCATGCAATTTTCAGTTAAATCGACACAGTGCCATATCGCAAAAAAATGGCCTGGTCATTAAGGGGGCAAATCTTTCCGGGGCTTAAAAAAATAAAAAGTAATTTAAGTTACCTCATTCACTTTCTTGTTCCCCTGTAGGCATTAGTGACATTGCCCCAGGCACACAGATGTCCCATGGGAAGGTAACATCACTAGTGCCTTCAAGGAGATCTCATCTCTCATATGCGCCATATGGAACTAAACTCATTTGCATCTTGGGGAAGACTTAAAAAAAAAAAAAATAGATGAATGTTGTATGGCACATTTCATGTGCTCCATTTTGCACATACACAGGACAATATTGTGAGCCGAGGGAGGACCAATTAAAAATGGTAGTTCAGGAGCAGGGACACAGATGCACAGCCTGAAAAGGCCACAATAAGAAAGAAAGCAGCATGGATATATGAAAGTGTATTTGTTTATGTACACTGTATTATATATTATTGCCATTTTCTGTAGAGGATGATGTGGGAGGGTTTAAAAGGTTCACTTTATGGGCTGGTTTACACTAGAAGTCTCTGAAGTGCAACTGCATTTGTAACACTTCATAGAACATTTGGCAGGGGGTAAGGAGGCAACGTACGGCCTCTTCGTCATCTGTTTTAACCAACCTGCAAAGTAAAAGCATATGTGCTAGTATGTATCGCATACTAGCACGTTATATGAAACTTACCTGAAAACGAAGCCCTCGACCGATGCGTTGTCACCGCTGGAGGCCGCATCGCTCTTCACCAGTCTTCCATCCGGGTCTTAGGACTCCGGCTGTGTGACTGGACGAAGCTGTGTGGCGTCACTGCAGCGCATGCACGCGGGAGCCGCCGGTCACAGCACAGGGCTCCGAAGGAACAGTGCGGGTGGCTGTTCCTTCAGAGTGCATGCGCTGATGGTTCACGTTTAGTAGATATTTACAGTACCTATAGGTAAGCCTATAATAAGGCTTACCAATAGGTACAATCAATACGAGTTTACAACCACTTTAAACACTGCACTAGCGCACTGCAACTGCTTGCATTGTGGGGCACCCCCATTCAGTTGAATGGGTCACGTTTAGTAGGCGGCACTGCCCACAAGATATGTACTCTTCTCCATTGCAGCATTAGGGGGAGGGTTTGGAGGTAGTTCAGTAAAAACGCAGCTTAGCTGCACATTTTTGCTGTGCATTTTTACTGCCCCCCTCAAACAATAGTGCAAATGCAGCCTATGTGATTATGTGGCTTGAGCTCTTGCTGAGTTTACTCCAATATCCATTCAATGAAAATGTATTGGTTAGGGTTTCAGCATACTTTACAGAAAAAAAAAAATTTCAAACAAAAACACATTCCCGAAAAGAACTTTAGCATTAATAGGAAATGATTTTGGTTGTGCCAGTCATGTCGTATAAGAAACTGGGCAGGGACTGCAGAATGCTTTAAAAAAGGGAATGTATAGTAGTTTTGCAGTTATTTTACTTTAGCCATGGCAAATAAAAATTAAACTTTTTTGTTGTAGTAATATATAACCATGGTATCTATCCAGCCAGTAGATGGAGTCTGCTCACATGTAATAAACAATAAACTTTCAAGCTGTGCTGAAACAAGTCTATTTACTCATTCATCAGTGGTGACTCCCCATCCTTATCAGAATTAGTCCAAGGGTTTTTCTTTTTAGAAGACCAACAGAGCAAGGCAATCCTGTCTTCCACCTTCTCTCTTAATGGAGGAGGAGGAGGAGGAGGAGGAGGAGGAGAATTGCACCAGCTATTAGCAGGTCGCTCATGCCATGCAGGTCTCCTGCACATGGTCAGTGTATCTGCTTACCCATCCCATACGGGTAAGCAGATACTCCCTGACAGCAAGACTCAATGAACTACCAGAGCACCGTGGTAGTTCATTGGTAACAAACAACAGCCACTAAAATCAGGTGGAACATGCAGCATGTTCTCAAAGGTGAACTTATCCTTTGAGCACAAAAGTTTATTTGTGAAACAAAGGTTGTATAAAAAAAAATAAAGTGATCTAAAGGGCCCGGGAATTGAACAGGAACGTGCTACGCTTTCCTGTACAATTCACATGCGGTTATTCCCTTCCAGGTGTGACAGATACTTGCGCCCCTGGTAGCATGATGTGGTTCCTCCTTCAGATTCATACGTTTTACAGTGACATAGGAGGTAATGGGTGGAACCAAAGCATGCAGTGGGAGGAGCAGGTATGCGTCACACCCAAAAGTGTAATACCTGCAGCAGTGAAATTTGAAGAGAAGGGCCCCTGGAAAGGTAAGCATTCGCTTTTATAGCCTGGGCTGTGTTTACAAAGTACCCTGTGGTGAGTGTCACTTCAAAGGATGGTTTATTTGCTTGCATGTCACATAAATATACATTTTCTTTTATGATCAGGACTAAACCTCTACATTTTGGGGAAAAAAAATAAAAAAATCTAAGGCTGGCCATACATGTTTAATTTTCTTGTACAATTTCCCTTTAGATTTACCTTAAACTATGTAGTGCAAGGGCCTGCCTAATTGGATACAGATGGAAGTTGCTTTGTTTTGACCTCATATTATATGGTTTTTGGTAAATCTAAAGGAAAATTGTACATGACCTTAGTCTGGTGAAATACTGCCTTTGAAAATGTACTTTTTCGAGACAGCAAGAGGAGCTCCAGGCCCTGTTCGCATATTACCAGATAATCCTAACTGCTCAGAAAAAGCCTGTTTAGGGAGCTCAAATAACTTATGCCCCAACACGCATAAATGAGTCAGAAAAGTTTACCACATATTGTATTCTCTCAAGTCATTTATCTTCCCACAGTGAACTTTTAGTCAAAAAGCACATCACATTTAACATTTATAAAAAGAAAATACAAAAAAGTAACTAAACAAAAATACAAGAGTATATGAGCCTTACAATAATGTTGCTGTAATTATCGACTTTTTCCTTACTATGGCTTGGAGATTATATTTCTCCTATACACTATCTCCAATCACACAGGATTAAATCATTCACAGGGTAAACACCCTGCTGTAATGGACAACATTGAGCTTCCGTATATACAGGCACTCTTTAAAGCTTAACACAGCAAAAATACATTAGTTTGTAAATGTGGAAGTTTTCTGATCATTTAAAGTAAAGGCTAAAAAGGCAGTTTAAATACCTTACCCCCCCCCCCCCCCCAAATTAATAAATATGCTTCTTGCAATAAATACTGTGTAAATGCCCGTTTCCTCTTTTTTTTGAGCCGTCATGTGGCTGCAGAGCTTTGTCTGCTGTGTGTCAGTGCAAGGCTTGCTACTCCCCCCTGATAACATCACAGCGGTGATGTCACAGCTAAGTGAATTCAGTACTGCCATCAAGCCTCTCACAGATGCACAGCATAAGGAAGCTCTGAGATTATTTATGTGACTGCTCCAAAGTGTGGGGGTATTGATTTATTGCAAACAGTATGAGGCATATTAACTAGAAGGGAGGACAAGGCCTTAAACCTTATTTTAGTCTTTCTCCTATTTTAAATTCACATTTGATAAAAATATGCTAAAATGTACAAGTCCAGTCCATGACAGTAAAGCTGTAGAAACCTAAAGCAGCATGACCTACCATTTCTAAACCGTTTCCATAGTTGTCAACGGAAGTAAACGTTCCCTGGCTTGTTAAATATGAATTCCAGTAAAGGTACATTTTTACAGTTACATTGGTCCCGCTTGGAGCAATATTGTATATGTATATACACACCATACCTGGCAGATGCCCCTGAAAAACAACTAAATTGGACAACACTTCTCCAGTGATCTCCTCTTGCTTCTGTGTCTTGAGCGGCTGGCCTGCTGCATTGAGGACACAGGTAGGCGGCCACTTGGCACAGATGCCATTTGTCATCTGCCCGCCTTCTCCGTCTCATCCAAACAGAGAAGGCTTTGCATTGATTCAGAAAATGCAAACCAGTCTCTGCATGGTGGGCGTGCTGAGCAGCCAACCTCCCGTGTTCAGAATGCCTCAGCCCAGCCACTCGGCACGAGACACAAAAGCAAGTGGAGATCACTAGAGTAGCGGTCTCTACTTCAATGATTTTCCGCTTCCAATGGCATCAGCCCGGTATGGTATATATACAGTTACATTAGTCCAAGCTGGACCAATGTAACTATGCATTACATACCCATACCTGAAAGTCAGCTTTAAAGCCAAACTCCAGCCAAACTTTATTATTTGGGATAGACATGCAAGAATACTTAAATTGTTTTTATTACTGTTCATAACCCCATTGTTTTAATCTCCCTTCCTAAGCCCATGTCAGCAGGACAAGAAATGAGAAGAGCAATAAAAGGGAATTATTTAACTTCCTGTTCTGACAGGAAGGGGAAACTTTGCCAACAAGGACATACACATTTTTTTTATAAATTCCCCACTCAGTCCAAAACTAAATATAGAACGAATGATTTGGCTGTAGCTGTGCTTTAACTTTTTAGGTGCTGAACCAATTTTGTTTTCCTCACTTGTTAAAATTAAAATGTTTGGCCTGAAAATTACTTAAAATCCCAAATACGTTACACATTTTCAGAAAGCAGAGGACCTGTGGAATAAAAGATGGCAGTTGAAAATTTTAAAGTCACAAGAAATGAACTAAAAACTTTATCAAACCAATATTTGCAGAAAAAAATACAATAAATTTTAGTGTACAAAAAACACAATTTTTGTGTAAAACAAAAGATGAAAAATATGTCAAGCCAATACCAACTATGTCAGGCCTCAAAAATCCATACGCCTACAAAACTACCACAAATTACAATATTGTAGTAATTGCACATCGACAAGGTTTTAACATTTTTACAGCTCATCAATTTAGAGATGACTGTAAAATGATGGCCTTAGAATTATTCCTCTCAATATGGTGTGCGTGATTATACCCAATATGTGTTACACAATTGCTTTACATATGCATGTGCATTCTAGGTGTATATTTAAAATGGTGTTCCCTTGTGGACCAAATGCATGAAAATTTAAATCTCTCCTGGTGACAAAGTTTTCGTCACCTGGAACACAGAGTTCAATTAACCCATTTACTGACCTGGAAATGAAGCATGCCTAAGCTGTCCTTTTTTCTAGACAATTTTGGAGAAGGCAACACTCCCTTAGGAACAAGTGGCTTGGCCACATGGAGTAAATAAAAAAGTGAAAAATGTCAGTGAGTTAAAATACAAAGCGTGCTTCATTAATTCTCCCTAGGCTGTACAGCATTGAAGAACATTTTCTTTTGATAATTGCTAAATGTAGTGAACTGTAAAAAATCTCTGGCTTGTAGACATTTTGGCATTTGAAGAAGTGATTGTGAGTATTAAAAGCAGAAAACTCCCACATCTTAAAGCAAACTAAGCGTTTTACTCGCTCTTCAAACAGCTGGCATAGGGTACCTGTATTCTCTAAGAGAGTCTTTGGCGTGCTGGGTTTGTTAATGATTTCTACAAGTTGGTGCAACACCATTGGAACATAAGGCTGCATTTCAAGTCCTAAAAAAATAAAATAAAAACAGGCTTCTTAGTTAAGACACCTACTGCATATTTACATTCACAATAGGAAAAAATAAAAAAAATTTAGACAGAGGTCTTTCACTTTCAGGTTATATTGGAGTATTGGACAATGGAAAACAGTAGGCCAGCCAGAGAACAATTCAGCTACCAGCATGCCACAGTTTTGTAGAAAAGCAGTACAGAGTATGATCATAAACAGCGTAGTGGAACATATTTCCCTCAAGGGACTCCAAGAGAAGGATTTCACAATAAGTACAAAAATCCTATTTTCTTTCTCTTCGACTGGAGGGACACAAAATATTTCACCTCTGGCACATCCACCTGCTAGTACTTAGAAAACACGTAAAAAAAAAAAAACAGGTGGCAACGTTGCTTAATGACGAAAATCCTAAGAAGCACTAATCTAGTAAATTGCACCTTGATAGGCAAGGGTGGGTCCTAATACTTGAGACCATAATCTTAAACGATGGTCTGTCTGAGCCACCTAAAGATAATGGAAGAAGCAGCACATGCAGCCTTACGGCTCCATTCACATCTAAGCGTCCCAGTTTGTGTGCGGAATTGCCGGGATTCTGCCTGCAATCCCGAATCGCTGCTAATCACCAGACGCCCTTTTGATCCCCATAATTTCCAATGGCAGCCTGATTGCGGTGGAAATTTGCCACGATTGTCACCTGACGAATCATGGTAAAATCATGCAAATGGAATCGCAGATTCGGGAACTTCTTTTGGAGCAACAGGCGTACCGCAAGAGTGCCCCGTGATTTGCGATTAGGGATCACGGGCAGAATCGCAGCGATTATGTCCAAGATCCGGGATGCCTGGATGTGAACGGAGCATTAAGAGATCATCTGGGATTAAGAGGGGAATCAGTCTTTCTGAAAGACGCAATGGCCAAGAAATAGCCTCTCCCAGCCTAAACCACATCCAGAGAATGAAGGGAAATTCACTTTGGTCCACTGTAGCCGGTAGAGGTGAAAGGCAGAAAATACCTTAGGCAGGAAGGAAGTCCTGGGCCTCAACACCACCATATCAACATGCACAACCAGAAAAACCTCTGTTTAAGATAAGGATGCAAGTTCAACTTTCGCCTTGCAGAGGTGAAAGCTACAAAAAAACAACACCTTGTGGGTAGGAGTAGAAGGAAGAATGTTTGACCGGTTCAAACAGCAGCTTGTGAAGTGCAGAGAACACTAGATTCAGATCTAACACATTGGAACAAACAGGGAGAGCTACATGGAAGACTGTAATAAGGTCTTAAGGAGTGAGTCTGTCTCTGAAACAAGATAGAAAATAAAGATGGCAGAAACCAGACCTTAAGTAATGTTCGGAGTCAAAAGCTGGTCTAGACCCAGCTGAAAAAAGGAAAGGATTCATCCCACAGGGAAACTGCTAGACTGGGAGCTCCGAGACACTCCGCATGTAAAGTATCCCTTCCACACCTTATGACAGACCTTGTGGAAAGACTTCCTAACTTATAGCATCAAGTAAAATCTGATTCAGAGATGCCCATTTCTCAAAACCTGAGCTTCAACAGCCATGTTGTTAAAGGCAGCAAAAAAAGCAGGATGACAAATCAGTCCTTCAGACAAAATATCCAAATGATCTGGCAGAGACCACGAAGCATCCAACAGGACTCTTACCAGGCTGCATTTAACATCTGCCTGGGAAAGCACAGAAGGCCTTAAGGGCCTTATGTGATAGATAACCACAAGGCATTTATACAATATGCAGGATTTGGATCACCTCACTTTACCATTCTTAGATGTACGATACAGGGATGCCCTCTATCCCCCAAATAATTTGCCCCAGCGATTGAGTCTTGGCAAACCTGGAAGTCTGAAGCAAAGTGGTGGCCAGATACCAACAAAAGGCTTGCCATTTTGCAGATCCTTGTGTCCTTTTGTCTTTTACTACTACCACCACAATCTCGCTTCCAAACCTTATTCAAATCCTCAATGACTATCTTTTTTAGGATCGCAAATTAATGTTTTTCAAAATTCATGGCCTTAAATGTTACATTTACAGAGATAAGATACCTTTTCTCCTATCGGGTGTCTTCTCGCCACTCCATTTAGGAGCTATTCACACATATTACAAGACTTTGCACCCAGCTAGCTGCACAGCTCTTTTTTTTAAACAAAATGTACAATTGAATCCTGGAAGAAAAATCAATACATTGGCTGGGAAGGACAGTAACTCTGATAAGGACGCTATGTCCTAAACTGTTGTACCTATTCAGGGTCCGCCCTTTTAACGGTCCCTTGCACTTACTATTATTCATTCAACGGGCATGTAAGAGGATAATCTGACAAGACTGTAGACCGAGAAATTAGCAATACCACATATTACTTACTACTTAGCAGCACAAAACGCCACCCCCTCTATCATATAACCGCCAACACTCCATTGTGTGATAGCATCGAAGAATACCTGATCAAGCCCCTGGCAAAAGACAAGGTCCTATGGATGGGCTCCTGACTTTCATAAACAATTTTGTGCGCAAGCACTTGCTGAAGATATGGGACTCTTAAAATATTCTGGCAGACTGCCATCACCAATTACATCCTTTGCAAACCTCACTAAAATCCTTTTCTTCCCAGGATTCAATGAGCCACATTGAGTTTGCGTCAGTATAAAGGCAGGTTTTCTCTGGGCACTTTTAAGCTACCCTTCACTGTAATCTTCACACAAGGCTCCATCTGTAGAACCATTTCATTATCTTGAAAATTCATAACTATGTGCAGTCGACCCTAAAACACAGATTTGCTTTCGACTCTTACCCCTTTTGATCATATATGGCTGCACGATCCTCTTTCTAAAGGTATACCATCATCAAATCGATAACTCCCTTTTGCAGGGCAATCGGTTATACCGCCTACCTTATGTCTGTCGGTGGGAAAAAGACCTGGGCGGACCACTGGAGCCGCAACAGTGGGCACAAACCTGGGATACAATTGCACATGAATTGTTAAACTCATTTATTGAAGTCAACTACAAGCTTTGGTTTAGGTGGTATGTGGTACCTTATAGACTGGCCAAATTTGCCCAGGACACCTCAGACCTTTGCTTTCAGGTTGATCGGCTGGTACTCTAGCATAATTTGGTAGGAGCGCTAGAATCAAACTTTTGTACTAGGTGGCCTTGGACTTTAGTATCTCTAAAAATCCCTCTGAAGCCTTATTAAATTTAAAACCATTTTAACACACGTCAGAGGAATTTAAGTTCTGCACTTGACTTCAGTCACTAAATAGACTAGCTAAACTATGGTGGTTTGGAACTCTGACCACTGCACAGATGAAAATACAAAATGTCACAAATACTTCAATCAAAAGCTGGCAGCTATTTTACAGGATAAAGTCAAATTTGTTTCAAAAGATCTGGAATCCATGGATGTCTCATTACTTCAGGAGTTTCCCCATGTGTAATTTAAAAGAGAAAAGTGGGATTTCAACAAAATAAACCTAGGTCATTGCAACATCGATCCGATGCTGCAGCTGTCCCCTGCCGGCTCTACACAGAGAACTGCGCGATCAAAGACCACTGATCGCTTAGCTCTTTGGTCTGCTCCGAAGCTGGACTTAACTATTGTTGCTCATAAATAACTATGTTTGTGAGTAATTTGGAGTTGGGCTGTACTAATTGGACTCCAAGAGGGAGTGGTGTTTTTCACTCTTTCAGTAATAGCAGCAACCTGAAAGATATTTTCATTGTACAGTTTAATTTTGCATGTTATTTTGTTCACGATATAAACCTATGTACTCACCTAGGTGGATGCAGCACCGATCCAATGCTGCAGCTGTCTCCTGCCAACACTATACAGAGAACTGAGCATTCAAAGACCACTGATTGCTCAGTTCTTGGGTCTGCTCTGAGCACAGAGAGGTGACTGTCAATCATTGCAGATCCCTGAGAGGCTGAGCCAGCTGCCGTCAGGCATCTGGGCGAATCCCAACGTTATCAAACTTTCATAATTTCTGTTGCAGCTTGCAATACACACAGAATGGTCAACACTAGCAATTTCATGTACTCTTATTTGTACCCTATGTCAAGACGTGTAATTGAAGTTTGCTAAAAATCATACTGAAACAGAACAAACTAAAAAGGATTCCATGTGGAATTTCTGAACTCGAATGAAGACATTCAGAGTTTTGAGATTCAAGATAGGGTGGGTGCCCCAGAGACTGGGAACTGTGAATGGGTTGTAGAAAAATCCTTAAAATATTTCTGCCATAGCAAATGGGGCAATGACACCTTGGTCCAGAAGATTACAGAGGTGTGTTAATCTGTGCAGCGACAACAGAAAATTTTAAGGTGGGAAACTGAGGAGGGGGCAGCAAACAAAACTCCATGTAGCCCTGGGATACTACCTCCTACACCAAAACGTCTCAACATGCAAGCTGTCCAAGTGCCTGGAAAGGTTGACAAATATTCCTCCACTGAAAAGTGAGCATGCATCCTTCATGCAGAGGACAGGTTTGTCTGAAGATATGGGAGACACTGCGTACCAGAACTTGCGGGTGGATTGTGGGACAAGCTTGCCGGCTTTAAGACAGAAGACATGGGTGCATGCTGTTCTTTAAGCTTTTATTGGCTAAAAAGGTTGGTGCCCATCCCACTGGTAGCATTCCTAATAATGGTTTTAAGAGAAAATGTTCTCCCTTGAATGCCATGGAGATCAGAATCTTTTTGGTCACAGATTTCAGTGCAACACTTTAACCAAAGTGTCCTACACATGTGTACTGACAGGCGACCCATGCAAGAGATAAGCTGCCAAGCCTTTCGCAAACCATTACAACTGAAGTTACAGCTATTTGCTCCATGCATTCTATACCCAACAGAGCTATAAAGAGGACTCTGATGAATGGATTAAAGATGCGGAGGGCTGCAGTATTTTAGGCTGCAGATGTTGGCACAATCAGGATGTGTGCTTTAAACAGTCCTGGAGCTATTAAAATGTCAAAGCCTGAAGGTACTCACAAAACCCAGACAACTGGTAGCAGGTGGGGGTCAGATGACTAGAGGTGAACAAAGTAACTGGGTAGGCAGTAGTTATGAATCAAGATCACACTTCAAAGTGGCTCTTTGCAAGCGGATACTGTAGCAGAAAATGTTTGGTGGGAAAGAGCCCATGCAACACTCCATCCAGTGGGGGATGTCAGTGCTTCAGGTCAGTCTTAACTCATTCCATGGTAGAAACAAGCAGGAGACTGACTTTTTAAAAGGCATCTTTACAGACAGGGAAAGTGCTGAAGCAATGGTAGCTGCTCTGGACCTGGAAAGGGTTCTGTGGTTAACCACCAGAAGGGAATCTTAAAAGCACATTACGTTGAACCCAGTTTTCAAATGCTGCTCTCAGGCTATCAGTGTCCAGTACAGCAGAATTCAGACATGATACTTTAAATCCAGGCTGAGGACAGCTGTTTTGGATAGCTGCGTGAAGAGGCAAGCGCTATCCTCCTATGGCATGAAAAAAAAATAATGAAGCATGCTGGTACTGAGAAAGCTCCCCCCCCCCCCCCCCCCCTCCAGCGTCCAGATATCTTACAGGAGGCAGTATAACCTGAAAGTTAAAGATACCTGTGACCCTCAAATGACAAGAAAAAAAACATTTTAAAATAAAAAAACACACACACACACACACACACACACACAGTATACTAGGAACGCACAGCAGACTAGGCAACACAATTAAAACACTTAGAAAATAAATATGACAGTTTTGAAGTAGTCGGTCTGAATAAGGTTATGAATTTTTTCTATAAATGTGCCACGTAAACAAAATCAGCTTTTACACTTACACCAAATTTGCTTTTCAGGCACTTTTTTCAAGGCAGAACTAATAAGCCAGATTGTCTTGGCATTCCAACTGGAACCTAAAATTAGGGGGCTGAAAAGGCCTTGCCTACACCAACTCATTCTTTTGCCAATTAAGTTGCAGTCAAAGCCAATTATCAAAGCATTCATAATAAGGAAAGAATTATCAGGGTGCTTTCAAGATTTCCCCAAAAGCAATTACTGCAACTATGCTCAACTTGCACCCCAGCACTTTTACAAAGAGGTTAATATGGGTTCCCTGAACGGCCTGTTGATGCGGGCCAAGTTTTAGCATCAACATATCATAGCAGAGCCAGTAATGCAGAAGCAGTGAAACCTGTAAGAAGGGAGCATTCATTCACTAGCCATGTATGCAAAGTAACCCCTCTCCAATAACCACCCATGTATGGAAGCCCATTTCCATTGATCGCCAAAGTAAAAAGACACTACAAATTATCACTGTCTGGGTTTTTTCTGGGCGTTCTACATTTCTGAACAAGGCGCTTATTAAAAAAAAAAAAAAAAAAAAAAAAGAAAAAGGAAAGGCTGATCTGAAGAAAATTCAAATCAAAGGCCGATCAGCTATTAACATTTATACAACCTTATAGTATAATTTTAATAATAAAAAAAAAAAAAAAAAACACAACAGCTTAAAAGAAAAAAAGACCATGAGCAACAAAGAAATGCTAAAAGGGAAACTGATCGTCTAACAGTCCCGCATCTAATGAATAAGGTGATGATCAGATTATTTATGTTTATCTAGCATTTTTGTAAGTGTATGGGGTTAATACTTGCTAATTTTCAGTATATTAACTCTTTCCCCCCGCCTTCATATTTTTTTTTTTTTTTACACCTTTATATGTAGGCCAAGCTAAACAGCAAAATGTACAGTTAGAGGAATATAACACTGCCAGGGGGCTTACAAGGGTTGGCTTTTATTCATATGGCTTTAGGCTCGATTCACACTAGCGCGTTTTTTGATGCATTTTGCAGAAATGCATGGACATTTTTTAACATGGGTTCCTAAGGAACATGTTCACATCAATGCATTTTTGTGCCTCTGCGTTTTTGGAAAGGGACGGGGACTTTTCCTTCATGCAAAATGCAGCGTTTTATAGAAGTCAATGGACCTGCATCCAAAACGCAAGTGCCGCGTTTTTACCGCGATTTTTTTTCCACACTGTATATCGCTGGTTGCCAAGCAACCACAGTGTAAAAAAACAAAACAAATAAAAACGCTAAATCGCAAGTCCAAAAACACGGCAAGCACCGCAAAAACGCTCAAAAGCAAAATGCATAGATGTGAATCGAGCCTTAGGGCCAGTTCACACCACATGTAACCCAGTGCATTTTTTTCCTGCCATCAAAAATGCATGGAAAGTAGGTTATATGGTTTCCAATGGCATAGTTCACACCAGTGTGATCAGTTCCAGGGCTTTCAAGTTCCAGAAAAAAAAAAAAAAAAAGAACATGCTGCATTTTTCCTGCACTGACCTGTACAGTAAAACACATCAAAAAGGCACCAAAAAACACCACAGACCCCAGTACAGCGAAAGGAAAAAAAAAAAGCAGAAAAAAAAGCATCTAGAATGGATCCGGAAACGCATCAAAAATATGTTAATGCACATGCAGAAATGCATCCGGAAGGGATCTGGAGTGTGTTTTTGTGGTGTAAACCAGTCCTTAAAGCGGAACTTTACTCATAACGCAACAGCAAGGGTATTTTTTAAACATTTTCACAGAGAATTCATGTTCAAAAGGTAAGCAGAGTGGATTCTAGTTTAACATAACAGTAATTGTAAGAGAACGTTAGCATTTCACAAACTGATTACACTAGTTTCATTTTTTTCAACACCTCTGAACTATACCTAAATTGAGTACCAGACAGTCAAGTTTCCACCTGTTTTTCACCAAGTAAAGCTTACCCATTTGTATAGAAATTTCACCTATTGCCCAGGTAGCATTGTTGCATACAGAAATTAATTCAGGGTTTAGGTTTGTTCCTAAGATAGGCATGAAATCCGCTAAAAGAAAAAAAAATAAAAAATAAGAAAAAACTGAGCATGCGTTACAAAAATGTTCACGTATTAAAAGTTCTAAGGTTAAAGCAACTGTCACAAAATAATATAACCCAATAAAAGTAGTATTACATTTATCTGTCCTGCCACCCATGTCTGGGTCTTTGCTTCCCTTAACAGTTAAATGTAAACCCAACATTTCATATTCCTGATACGTTACTGCTGTACCATGTACTTGTATGATAAAGTATCCTGTTCTCTTTGTATTGCTCCCTTTGTGTGAAATCCCTGGTGTTCCTGCCAGTCCCTCTGCTTTCCTATTGAAACCTGACCACACTAAGCAGAGGAGAACATTGTGGGAACTCGGTATGCTCTCCTCCATTGACATTGACCAGACTTGTCCTGTTACACAAAGCATCGCCCCCCCCCCCCCCCCCCACACACACACACACACACACACACACACACACACATTCACTTGGAAGATAAGTATCCCACTGTTTCACCTACCCCCAGAGGTTATGTCGTTGGGAACAGAGGGTATGTGATCACTTCTAAAAGGGGGGGGGGGGGGGATTTATACTGTTTATGTCTATACACAAATGTTTTACCTCTCATTTCCATTTTAACCACTTGCCTAGTGAGCATTTTCACCCCCTTCCTGCCCAGGCCAATTTTCAGATTTCAGTACTGTCACATTTTGAATGACAATTATGTGGTCATGCAACACTGTACTCAAACAAAATGTTATCTTTTGGGGTAAAAAGGGGCTTTCTTTTGGTGGTATTTAATCACCACTAGGTTTTTAATTTTTTTGCTAAACAAAAAATAAATAAATAAATAAAAAGAGGAGACCACAAATTTTGAAAAACAAGGAAAAAAAATTAATTTTCTCTTAGATAACGTTATAAAATTTTCGAAATAGATAATTTTTCTCCTTTACTGATGTGCGCTTATGAGCCTGCACTGATAAGCGGCACAGTTTGGCAGCACTGGTGAACACTGTTGGGGCTGCACTGAACAGGACACCGATGATCAGTGCCCTGATTATCAGTGTAGATGTCCCCCGTGTGGATTTGTCAGTTATTTCCTCTCCTCACATGCTCGATCTGTGATCAGCTGTCCACCAAGGACACCACAGATCCACGCCAATGCGTGCCACAGGGGGCGCGCAGGAAGCGCGATAATGGGAGGATGCCCATAGACACCCTTGCAGCAATGTGGGCTCACGCTGTAGTCTTTCGGCTATAGCGCAGGCGGGAGGTGGTTAAATGCAATTGGTTGTTTTACAAAGGTGATCGTTTACAATCACGTTCATCTTAAAAATCCAAGACATACAAGAGTGTCAGATGCCTGGTCCCCCACTGCAAGCTTAACACAGTAGTGATTGGAGCCCAGAAAGAGAAACAGTGCATGGGACAGTGGGACCAGGCATCTCCTGCTCCCAGCAGATGCTAAAAATTCTTCAACCAATGTAGTGCTTGAAAATAGTGAAGACCAGAAGTATGAGTACATGACTGGCAAGTATAACTCCCTTTAATAGAATAGGTGGGTGTTTTTTTTTCCATATTGTTTGTGACAGAGTGGCTTTAACTGGAATAGGAAAGCATAGTAGTATACGTACCAATGCATGATTTGACATGTTGAAAGCATGCCTTGGTAAGGTCTCCCAATAATGCAAAAGAGCTTTGCCTCACCTCTGGCATCTTATCCTATTGAAACAAAGTTTACGTGGAGGTTAAGAGGCTGTAATACAAAATGGCTTAATATTTACCAATATATGGTCACATTTTCTACTGTTCTGTCATAGTCAGATCTCTTACCTGCATACACTGGTACATTAGAGTCAGGATGTTGCTCCGTGCCACAAGCTGTTCAATGTTACCACCAAGCCCTTCAGCCAGCCCACTCAGTAGATCTAGGGCCACAATCATAAAATCTTTATCTGGAGACTCGTACTGGTCTGGCTGTGCATTGTGCATCTAAAATTGAATAAAAAGTCACTACTTTCTATAGAGGTTTAAATAACCATTGTTTTTTGCTTTATTTCATCACAGGTACATATATAGCATTGGTAATTTTTGCAGCACATTACATATATATTGTACATTCACATCAGTCCCTGCCCTCAAGGAGCTTACAAAGATCTCTAACTCACATTCATACATACACATACTAGGGCCAATTTAGAGACAGGAGCCAATTTACCTACAAGCATGTCTTTGGTGTGTGGGAGGAAACCCATGCAGGTACAGGGGAAACCTGTAAACTCCAGGCAGGTAGTGCCATGACTGGGATTTGAACTGATGAACCTAGTGCTGCTAGAAGTACTAACAACTTAGCCATTTTGCTGAAAGATATAGCTTTTTCTTAAGAGATTTAAAAATGTACACTTAAAGTGGAAGTAAACCCATAGATATAACAGTTTAAAAAAACAGTTACATTTCCAGCACGTGCCGGGACTGTAAGGGCTAGCTTACACTTGCTTCAAAACATGGCTTCGGACACGCTTTGTTAAAGCTCTCTGAACGCCAGTCAAAGCCCCTGTCACTAAATAAAATGGTTAGCTTACAGCCCTGTTTACACCTTGCTTTTGCTTGGTGCTTCGATGAGGCTTCAGTGGGGCTCAAAGCGAGATTTGCCATAGACTTCTATGGAGGCTTTGAAGACGCTTTTGAAGCACCACTAAAGCTACATGGGGTATAATTTTTGAAACAAAGCCGAGCCAAAGCAAAAGCGAGGTGTAAACAGGACTGTAAGCTAACCATTTTATTTAGTGACAGGGCCTTTGACTAGCGATCAGAGACAGAGATTTAACCACTTCAGCCCCGGAAGAAATTTACCCCCTTCCTGACCAGGTAATTTTGTGTCACTTTAACTGACAATTGTGCGATCGTGCAACGTTGTACCCAAACAAAATTGATGTCCCTTTTTCCCCACAAATAGAGCTTTCTTTTGGTGGTATTTGATCACCTCTGTGGTTTTTATTATTTGCAATATAAACAAAAAAATAGCGACAATTTTGAAAAAAAAATATATATATATATTTTGTACTTTTTGCTATAATAAATATCCCAAAATAAAAAAAGTTTCCTCAGTTTAGGCCGATGTGTATTCTACATATTTTTGGTAAAAAATAAAAAAAATCGCAATAAGCCTATATTGACTGGTTTGCGCAAATGTTCCAACATCTACAAAACAGGGGATATATTAATGGCATTTTTTTTTAGTAATGGCGGCGATCAGCGATTTTTATCGTGACTGCAGCATTGCGGCTGACAGATTGGACACTTTTTTGGGACCAGTGACATTTATACAGCGATCAGAGCTAAAAATATAAAAATAGCCATTGATTACTGTATAAATGTCACTGGCAGGGAAGGGGTAACACTAGAGGCCGAACAAGGGGTTAACTGTGTTTCCTAGGTGTGTTCTGTGGGGGGATGGGACCGATCTGTGTTCCTACTTAGTAGGAGGCACACGATCTGTCTCTACTCCCCTGAGAGATCCGGGATTTGTGTGTTTACACACACAGATCCGGGTTCTCGCTCCGTCATGAGCAATTGCGGGTGCACGGCAGTCATCACACCCACCTGGCACGCTGCGGGTGCGTGCCTGCTAAAGTGTCTTGAAGAGCCGACTTACAGCTACGATGGTTTGCGTAGGGGAGCCAACCTGCTGCAGTATAACTGCAGCGGCTGGCCTGGAAACGATTAACAGTGTCCGAAGCCATGTTTTGAAGCAAGTGTAAATGACCCCGTCACGTTGGACGTGTTTTCAACCAAACGGTAAAACCATCCAATGGCTGGTGTCATAACTGATCACATGTGCAGCATCATGGCAATTGAAGATTAAACAGAGGCCAAGATGGCAGCTTCCTTGGCTGGAAAAAAAAAAACAATGACTGTGCAAGAAGCAGTTACAATTTTTATCACACACAGTGGAACATGAGGCATTACAATTTTGTTTTGTTTTATATATTTATCTACATACTATATTGCCAAATGCTTATCACATATATATATCAGCCTGGCCTCTCTCATTTCAATAATTGCAAGCCAAAAAATGTTTGTGAAGCAGATATGACAAGAGCTAAATGTAAAACAAAGACAGACAGCCATTTACTATATTATTGTGTAGACGTATGTTAATTAAACATTACCATTGCTTGCTGAAGAGTCTTTTGTACCAAGTTCACACAACGCTGGTATACAGGTTCACAGTATGGTAAGAAACCAGACTGAAGTGCAGTAGCAACGGAAGATAGGCACTGAAACATAATGAAAAAAATACATACTCAAGATTATTTTTTGTGTAGGAGCCCAAAGTATTGAGTATTTTAACGGCTTTATGTCTTTTTTCAGGTGACAAGATTTATAAGTCACAACTTTCCCAACATATTACACACAATGGACAATGAAATACTTATGTTATCCAGATTTTTTTTTGCAAACAAATAAAATAAATAAAAATCGTAATACTTACGGGATAAAAAAAAATAAAACTATATGGAGAGTTCGAATGAACCAATAAATGAAGTATTATTAAACCTGCAGTATTTGTTAGCTAAACACATTTAGCACAATAAAATAAAAAATCCCTCGTAAACCATTATTTAAAAGTTAATTGTCAGTGCACCCTTAAAGTGATTGTAAGGGTTTTCTTTTGCACAGAGTGACCCTGAACACCGTCTTCTGGGGTCCCCCGGCAGCTTCACGGCTCCGCACCACATCAGATAACCCCCTAGAAGAAGCACTCTCCAGAGGGGGTTACCTTATTGGCGCACTCCCGAGTCCAGCATCCAGCGTCAATAGCCGCCGAATGCATGACTCGGCCCTGCCCCCCCGGCGCCATTGGATTTGATTGACAGCAGCGGGAGCCAATGGCTGCGCTGCTATCAATCTATCCAATCAAGACTAGAGAACCCCTGACAGAGAGACATTGCATCCCTGCAGAGTTCCAGGCCACAGGTAAGTAAAACGGGGGGGTTGGGGCGGTCACTGCCAGGTGTTTTTTCACCTTAATGCATAGGATGCATTAAGGTGAAAAAACACGAAGGTTTACAGCCCCTTTAAGCCAGTCTGTTTCTGTTGATGTACATAGTGTGAACAGACCTAACTAGTCCCGGCATGCAAGGGTGGCTCCACAGGATGCTGCAAGAGAAAGAAGCCACCCTGAAACAGGGACTGTCTGCAACACACCTAAAAAAGGACCATCATCTAAAAGTAGGGCAAAAAAAGTTTCGTTTTTGGATAGAGTGCAGAGGGATTAGAACACGTCAGTACTTATTGCTGTCTGTGCCCCTGTTAAGGAGACTCATCCTCTCCATTTATCCTGCTTACCATTATTATTAAAAGTAAAAGAAAATCCCAAATTTTGGGCTGTCGCCAGAAAAGTAATAGAAGGGAAATCTTCCAATGGGGGCATTCGTTTTGGTGACCTGGGGGTTTCCCGGAGAAATGCCCTCAATTTGCAGAGATTTCATCACTTCCCGTTTCGCTATGGGACAAGAATTGAAGGGAAATATCTGCAACGGGACACGGCAAAATTTATTTTTTTATAACCGTCCCTTGCTCCAGCCAAAATGAAAAAAAAAAAATGGTTTTGTTTATAGTTCTACTTTAAACCTGACCTAGATAAGTACAACCCTGTAATATAGGGGAAGCTACTAATGACCAGGAGGACACAGAGGATCATCCTGATGTTCAAGACCAGGACAGAGGAAATCACCACCAGCTGGGAATGAAGGAACACTGAGCCTGAACCAGCCAGAGACTGAAACCAAAAATCAATCAAGCAGGTATAAAAACAAGACAACCTGATTGGGAAAGAACAATCCCACAACACAATATGGACAACTGAAGAAAAACACTGGGTCAATCACCAGGAAAACCGGTCCCCACAAGGAAAACGCAAACAAAACTGGGTCCAAAAGATGAGACACGATAAACAAAAACGTTGCCTACCCAGACCAATCTCGCTAAGCAAAATATCCAAGAATATTGAGAAGCATCACAGCACAATAGCCAATTAAGGGTTGTAAGGTGATCCTTGAGCCTAGTAGAGAACTCAATGGTACAGCCCCATAAAGTCCATCAACTGAAAGGTGTAGAATGCATGGGAGACACCGCCATAAGGATATGCAGGGATGGAAGTTATATATTAACAATAAAACATCTACTCTAAAGCGGAGTACACAGGTATAGTTTTTTTGTTCAGGTATTGTATTCTGATGGTGGGGACTCCAATAATTGGCTGATCGAATAAATATTTTCTAGCAGTCCAGTTTGACAAGAGTGAATCTATCGTCTCTGCTGAACTGGCCAAATTTTGATACGAGTGTACCCAGCTTAACTTGGACTAGATCCTCTTCCAGTATTCAGATCAATAAGAAAAAATAGATGTATGCTTACCAAAGCAAGTGGACTCCCTGTCAGCGACAGGAAAGTCAAACAAGCCTGTAGTGTCCAGACACCGATGGACACTACACTACACTACAGGACACTACAGGCTTGTTTGACTTTCCTGTCGCTGACAGGGAGTCCACTTGCTTTGGTAAGCATACATCTATTTTTTCTTATTGATCTGAATACTGGAAGAGGATCTAGTCCAAGTTATTCCTTGTTGGTGTTCACTTATTCCTGAGATTTACACCTGCTCATCACATTGGGACATTCATTCATTTGAAGTGTTTTTTTTGTATGGTGGACATTCCCATTCATTTCACTAATTCCTTACAGGCTTCAATTACATGCATGTATGGTTCATTGTTTATACGCACTTTATATGCACTTCACAGGCACTAATCATATGCATGTATGGTTTATTGTTTATATACATTCATGTTAGATGTGTTTTGATTGTAATTCACACTAGACAGTCACTCTGTCACTTATTTTTGTCGGTACGAGGCATTAATTTTTCGGCACTTCTCAGTGCATGGTTTTTAGGTTTAGCGCTACATTTCCATTCCCACTGTTGATCAAATTTTCGTCACATTTTTATGTAGCTGCTTAGGGGTTACACCTGTTCATTCAGTCATTCACCAAAGTTTAGCGCGATATTGTTTCTTTCACTACCCAGCTTAACGCCTACTCCCCAACACAGAACATATGTCTATCGCCTTACCTTTCCCATGTCCAGGGAAACACCCATAGCTGGGGAACACAGAATAGAACAGGACACCTAACCTCACTGCTAAGAATTGCCTGATTAAGGGCAAAATCAGGTAAGATATGTGGAGAAACTACCTCAAGGTGGTGCTGCAGATCATCCAAAGAGGACTTGTACTCCAAGGTCAGGGGTAGGCAACCTTGGCCCTCCAGCTGTTTTGAAACTACAAGTCCCATTATACATTGCAAGACCCTAACAATCACAGGCATGACTCCTAGAGGCAAAGGCATGATAGGATTCGTAGTTTCACCACAGCTGGAGGGCTGAGGTTGCCTACCCCTGTCAGGTCCAATGAAGGCCTCCCATTGTACTTTATCCCCTTTAGGAGGAACCCAGCATGCTCGGCCTACTCCATTGATTTCTGCCTGGTACACAGGAAACAAGGCACACACAGGTGTGCAAAAACTCTTACTTTGGCGCAAAGACTATCGGGTGAGAGCCAGATTTCAATGCATTGTCCTTAGGGTAGATAGTTCAAAAGTAGGGACCAGACGGTTGTATACCCTTTTAAACTTTTTTAAGTTTGAAGAACAGCTTGATAAATTTGCTTTGAGGATAAGACCCTTCATTAAATCCCTCAGACGTGCAAAGGCCTAATCCGATTACCATAATGCATTTCCCTTCATCTCTAACACTTTTTAGTGTCCTTTTGCGATCCAGAGCTGTTCCCGGCTGCATCTCTTCTCATCCTTCTTCCTGGATTCACAGGCTATACTGAAAGCAACAAGAGCCATAGGTTCCTGCTGCTGTCTGTCAAATACTGTGAGGAGGGAGCAGGGCCCACAGCAGAACCCTGCATATCTATGGAAACACACAGCCCGGATGAGGAGCGCGTCCGCATGTGTGCCCCCCATAGCACACAGCTTGCTAGGGGGGCACTTGGACGAGGAACAGACAAGATCGTTGCACAAAGCAGATAAGTACATCTTTTTTAATGAAAACAAAGCGCCTTTTGAAATAACTACTGAAGATGAACTGTGTTCATGGAAGATTCCGTAAGGCTCCTTTCCCAACTGAGTGATTTTCTTCTTGACGCTCAACAAGTCAAATCCCATTCACTTTAATGGCCCCTGTTCAAATCTGAGTGTTCTGTCACCTGAAGCTCAAAAAAGTAAATGAGCTTATTTTTGGCATATTACTTGAGCGTTTTCTGCTCAAATAGCAGCTCTTCACCCCTAATGCTTTCTATTGCCTGAACAAAAACACCTGAAGCTGTGAAATACTTTAAAAAAAAATAAAAAAAATAAAAAAAGCTTGTAAAAAGCTACAAAAAAGACAGAAAAATGCCAGTAAATCGATACCTGAAAAGAAACTGGTGGCTAAGGTGCCTTGAAGTGGCAAAATTAACCCAAAAGAGCAGGAAGTGTTGACTAACACAAGGTGACCTTCAGTGCACGATTCCAGGAGAGGGACTCATGTGCTTGTGATGACATTGTTCAGTATTGGCACGATGGAACATATGTAACAGCATTTGCAGTCTGGAATTCTGATAACGCTTATTGTGTTGAGTTTCCTTGATATGTATACTCCGATCTCTGCATTGTGGGTTTTGTAGTCCCAAAACACATCGTTAAAATATTTTTTGTGAACATGCCTACTTTTTTTTCTTGTTACACTGTGTATTTCAATATGATCACAAAATAGCAAGAAAATTCTCAGACTAAACCAATTAAACAAGTATAGGTTTTTTTGACAAGACTATTTCTTTGTAGAATTTGTAGCCAAATTTTAAATAGGGGCACCCTACAATTGTCCAGTTTTAAACAGTATACACATTAACAGTGGGAAAATGTATATATATATATATATATATATATATATATATATATATATATATATATCCCCTCAGTTTGTTTTTTGTTTTTTTAATTATTCTCTTTTGGCACACCTAGGATTTGATTCTTTGCTTCTTTGGGCATTGTGATCATGTTAGCTGTTAGGCTATCACTATTCTAAAGCTCCCAATCGCAAGTATGTTTTGAGAGCTTTCCATGACACTTTAGCTACTGTGCTGGGAGCACACTCAGCAGAGGAAACCCCACCTTGGGACCAATATGTGGCCGTTTAATGTTAAAGCCCACCTCCCCAGAGACCACATACATGCATACAGCTGGCGGGAACAGGTTAAAAATCACAGGTCTGTAGGCATATGTCTATTAGGTGGTTTGCACCTTAGTCCTAAAATGAATTGGGACTACAATGCTCCATATTTAGAGAATTAAGAAAGAAATATAGTTTAGATTAACTCACCTAGAGTAGTGCAAAAGACTGAAAAGAAATGTTTAAATAAGAATTTGATAATGGTTCTTTTTCTCTTTTCAGAACACGCCGATAGTTATATAAAATTGTGCATTTTACATACAGGTAAAATCCTTTATATTGAGTACAGGACATGTCTTCAACTCACAATGGATGGGTTACATGCTGCACCTTCGGGTGATTGAGAGGCTTTGCTAGTGACCAAAGCTTTTAACACTTCCTCAGAAAACCCCTTTCCACCATGTGTGTTTTGTAGCAAGCAATCAGGGAGGAATAGCTATAGGCAAAAAAACAGCCAACACACCCCAAAACAGGGCTTAAAGGCCAAAACCAAGCTTAAAGGGGTTGTAAAGGTAAACATTTTTTCACCTTAATGCATTCTATGCATTAGGGTGAAAAAACATTTGACAATACCAGCCCCCCGTTTTACTTACCTGACCCCTCGAAAGTTCCGCGCTAGCCCGACATTCTCTTCGCCGCTCAGCCTGGCCGTTGATTGGTTACAGTGGATGGATTGAAAGCAGCGCAGCCATTGGCTAGTGCTGCTGTCAATCACATCCAATGACGCGGCGCGCCAGGGGGGCGTGGCCGAGTTATACAGTGAGCGGCTATGGCTGTATCACGGGAGCATGCCCGCAAGCACTCCTCACCATGCGAGGGAGCTCGCATGAAGGTGAGAAGTACTTGTGGGGGGGGGGGGGGGGAGCCGAGACAGCCGCCGAGGGACCCCAGAAGAGCAGGTTCGGGGCCACTCTGTGCAAAACGAGCTGCACAGTGGAGGTAAGTATAACATGTTTGTTATTTAAAAAAAAAAAATACCTTTACAACACCTTTAACCACTTGCCGCCTGCCACATAGCAATATGACAGCAGCAAAGTGGTTTAGTTATCCTTAAAGGACGTCATATGACGTGATCAGGATAACAAGCCAAGGGGGGTGCAACGTGCGATCGGAGGTGCTGTGTGTCAGTCTGACACACTGCAACTACGATTGTGGTATGGAGCCTCTGACAGAGGCTTCTTACCACGTGATCAGCTGTGATCAATCACAGCTGATCATCACGTGAACCAGGAAGTCGATCGGCGTCTCTCCCTGTCAGGGGGGTCTGTGCTGATAATCAGCACATTGATTATCAGTGCAGCCCCCATCAGATGTGCCCATCAGCTGCCAAAAGCTGCCCATCACCTGCCAGCATGTGACCCATAATAAACACCTGCCAGTGCCCATACTATTGCCCCATCAGTAATGTTTGTCAGTGCCCTTCAGATGCCACTCAGTCATGCCTGTCAGCTCCTCATCAGTGGTGCCCTTTTTTTTCAAAATTGTCTTCTTTTGTTTATAGCGTAAAAAAATGAAAACTGCAGGAGGTGATCAAATACCACCAAAACAAAGCTCTATTTGTGGGAAGAAAATTATAAAAATTATGTTTGGGTAGAGTGTTGCATGGCCGCGCAATTGTTGAAAATTGTCCTGGGCAGGAAGGGGGGGGGGGAAGTGCCTGGTATTAAAGTGGTTAAACAAGGGCCAAACATCCACTCAGTAAAACTTAGCAAAAATATGCATAAAAAGATAAGATAACTGCATTACAATGCTGTGCAACAAAAGCTTGATTTTGAAATGCCCAAGGCATGCTAACAAATCTGGTAGAATGAGCCATAAAGTGGCATTAAACCCAAAAGCAAACATCATATTGCAGCTTACCAATTCTTAGATGTGGTGGCTGCATTTTTTCTTTTAGGCTTTCTTTCCTTTATTTTCACCTGGTGATCCGGCCAGTAAGTCTGTTTTTGAAAAGAACAAGCTTGCTGATGTAGCAATTACAGGGATGAGACAAACCATATACCACTGACAAACTGTTGCTGTAACCACTTGTGTAACTGCAGTGTGTGCTGGCATTTGGCTTCAATTTGTTAGTGTATCTAAAACATGCTAGTACATTTAACACGTCCCCTACCTGTCTAAAGGTGCCCCCCCCCCCCCCCCCCCGTGCTCCTACATCCAGAGGGGTATTCTAATACAGGGAGTATTTTACTGACCAGATCACCAAAAGAAAACCGGGAAAAAGCCTAAAGAAAATGAATGCAGCCACCACATCTAATGATTGGTATGTATTACATTTTTGGTTTAATACCGCTTCATAAGGGAGGTTCCTTAACTCGGAAAAAAATGGCCAGAAAAGTCACCTGGAAAATTCACCTTGCAATCATGGATTATGATACAAAAGAACCCTTTTATTTTGCCCTCAGGCAAAACAAAGTGAATCTCAGTAATATTACCTTTTTAGGGATAAGTGGGTTACCCAATTAGAACTGTTCAGTGTCAAGATAAGAGTACAAATGCTTATATTTTACTATCAAGTTATTGAAATTTGGATGAACGTTATACTATACCTACTGCAAGTTCACATTATTTGAATGAAGAATTCACCAGGATCATGAATAATAATGGATTTAAATGTTTCTGCTTTTGTATAAAATATAAAAAAGGTACCAGCACACTCTAGCACAGATCAATTTACATCTGAAGCTCATCTCACTGCTGCTATATTTCATATGATCAAAAATAAATCAAATCAAGCCAGCCAACGTCATCTTGGGCTGAACGCACTAAAGTCTCGAGATAACCGACTGATACCAACATGCAAACACCAAGGTGATGTCCAACGGATTCCAATATAGGAAGCTGTCTCAAGACAGGCTCCCTCATTGTGAAGGGAACCCTCTGTTCTGGAGTGCCAGACTGAAGCCATGGTAATGGAGACAACCCCAGCACGTGGAGTCCCCACCGGTCACACCAGGGACAACCTGGTCCATAAAGACCCCGATGGGTTCAAAGGGCAAGTCGAAGAACCAAATTAAGGTCCGAGGGAGGCAGTGGGTGCTGTAAAGGGGACTTGACATGAGAAACACCATAGATAAAAGTTTTAACAAGGGTATGCCAAGCCAAAGGCCTTTGAAAAAGGATGCAAAATGAGAATTAACTGTCCTTTCCGGATGTCAAGAGCCATACAGGGGATCCCCGGGTTACGAACCCATTAGGGACTGTGGGAAATGTAAATCGGAAATGTTTGTAAGTCGGCCGTGCATGCGCTGAACGACAATTACGGACATTTCCGATGTTCTGTCGAATGCAGTTCTGCGCATGCCCGGCAAATTACGGACATTTCCGATGTTTTCCGTCATTTTTCGAGGCTCCGCCTGGTCACGCATGCGCAGAACGGCCGATGTCCGCGCAAAATGGCAGAGGGTCCCCGCAGCGCCCGGTTTGTAAGATGTTCGTAGGTTGGGCGTTCGTAAGTCGGGGACCCCCTGTATTCTGGTAAAGACCTGTTTGTAAGACGGCAAGAATGAGTAATCTCTAAGATTCAATAGACTACGCCTGCACTAGGTGACCCTAGATTTCCAGGTATGATGATAAATCTTCCTGAAAGTAGCTTTCAGCAAGGCAAGAGAAAAACTCAAATCCCTCTATCCTTTTACAACTGGGTTAACAGGTCTGGCCTCTTGGGAAGAGGCCACGTGTCTTCTGTCAGAAGTCTGAGTAACTTTATGTAACAGGTTGCTCAGGGCCAATTTTGTGCCGGAAAAATCACTGTCTTCCTCGCTTGCTCCATTTCGTCTGAGGAAAGAACGATTTTCCTACTGTTCACAATTGCAGTAGTGATCTAGCAGGACAAGGATTTTCTTGCTTGGGCTGGTAGAAGCATGGGGAGATCTAAAGAAAGATGTCTTTTTACATTTCGATAGAATATTTAATTGGAGAATACTTGAAAGGAATTGGGTGAAAGATACTGTCTCGAAGGAGGCCACCATTAGGCCCAGAACTCACTGCAGAATTTATTAGCTCTTCGAGAACTTTTTCTTCTGGGAGAAAGACCTATGCCAGAGGTGTTTTCAGGATTAGATCCAAGTATAGGGGGTGCAGGGAGGGCTGGAGAGCAGATTTGTTGAAGGGGGAAGGACATTTGATGAGAGTTGTAAGGTAGGTGAATCCTTCAGGATCAGGTCATCTAGTTAGTCTGTCACCTTTGCCTTGTTGAGTAGGCAAAAAGTGCTAGGATTCTGGTGAACACCCTAGGGAAAGAAAACAGGCCGAAATACAATGTAAGAAACTGGAAGTGGTCACTGCCAGTGCAAAGCATAGGAAGCGCTGATGAGATGGGTAAATGTAAAATTTGTAGGAAAGCATCTTGCATGTCCACTGATGTCATATGATGTTCTTGTCTAGAAGTGCAATTTATGACCTTGCAGATTCCAAACGAAACATTGGAATGTGTAGGAATTCATTGGGGGGAGTTCAAGTCTGTTGAGTTTTGGCACCGTGAACAAGTTTGAGTGGAACCTCTTCTGTGTGGCTGTACTGGCACCACAACTGCCTTTGAGAAGAGGTAGCCTTAGTGGGATTTGTCTCCTGGGGAAATAAAACTTTCACACTTGTGACCTTTTATGAATTGGTCAAGTGAATCAAACAGGCATCTTTCCTGGAAAAGTACATGTGTGAGGCACATTTTACAGGTAGCTTCCAAGCCTGAGCCAAAGAAATCTGCACATATAAAAAGGAGATTAGAACCATTCTCAATTTTTGTCTCATGACGTGCTGCAGGGCACAGAAACACAGAAAAGACGAGCAGAAGGCAGTGTTGGCAACTGCACAATCCCAAACAGGGTGATGTTGGTTATTCAGTCCAGTTATCTACAGTTTGACACAAAGAATTGCCAGGAAGAGTTGGTTGCAGAGCTGGGCCTGACAGGTCAGAGTTTCTAAAAGTGACTCAAATGTTCTGGCAAAAGGAACACCAATAAGAACAATGAGATGTTTAAAGACAAAGATGGCAGGATCAACCACAGGAACAGCCCATTTTTTGTGAAAACACTTTTTTTACTGGGTACATTTTCCGTTAGATGTGGTCCTCTTTAAGGGTTACCTTGGGCCAGACACTGGTCAAGACCAGACTGCAGAAATGCCAGAATACAGAGTATTCCCACTTCACACCAGGCAAGGTAAGCAGGACCTACGATGTATGGCGTCCTCATGCTGGACGCCGCGGCCATCTTTTTGGTTTGCAACAATGTGTTACTCCTCGATACACGAGTGGATTACTTTAATAAACAATTGATTTTATTCGTACGTACTACACTATGGAGGCTTTTTTATTTCACTGAGGATATGTACATAAGCCTTGGATCTGTGCCAGTTATTAAATCATTTAACCCTTGTAACATCAGTGCCACTGGAGTGTTTGCGAGATCTGCATAACCTTGACCTTTTGTGACCACTATTACATGAGGGTCCCTTATATTTTGAAAGCAGCTTGGGTTGATCACCTTGGTGCCAAGTGCTGTCTTATATCACATTGGCCGGTGTTGGATTCTTTTGTTTAATTTCTATATTGATCCAGTAGTCAATACTAATGTATTGAAATGTATATGGACTTTTTTATTATAACATTTTAGCGCTGCATATTTTTTTTTATAGCTATTGTGGGGGGTAGTTTTTTTACTTACAGAGAAAGTTGGAAATCAGAGATCTTATCCTATAAGGGCTATACTTCAAGATCTGTGTTTCAGCAACCACGTTAAAAGACAGCCACTGAGAAGCAGGGAAGGTTGGTCTGTTTGGAGGAGGCCAAAGCTCGTCTGCTAGGAGTCTGAGTAGGACTGTGTACCGTGTCGGTGGGTTTGAGGTGCTCTTCCAGGTGTTTATTTCCACTGGCGTGTTTATAGGGTGGATCCCATACAGGGGTTGGAAAAAAATATGGAAACACTGCATGATTTGCAGGTGTGAAAGTGACAAGTTTTGCATTGAAAGCAGAAGTAATGTAACATTCTTTTGCTTCCACTGTGTGATGAGACACCTAGCCAACAGGTGGGAAGCCTCACTTTCGTTGCGGCTAGTACTGAGAGTCATTTCAGAGCTTGAGGGCAAATTGTTGGTGCCTGCTTAGCTGTTGCCTCTGACTGAAGTTGCCAATTTGCGGCGGCGTGGGGTAGAGTATCAAAAGGTTATCACGGCATATACAGTTTCCAGGAATAGGTCGTCTGATTAGGATAAGCGCAGTCGACATGGTCAACAAACCGAAAGACAAAAAAGGATATTGCGCAAGATCGTGACCCGGAATAAGAAAAGTGCAAAAGTGACTGCAATTGCCAAACCACTAGTGACCGATATTAATGCTCAGAAGAGGCTAAGGTGGTGTAACACTCAAATTGTGGACTATCAATGGAAGACTAATATGGTCCGATAAATCGAGCTTCGCACTGTTGCCAACCACCGGACAAGTTTATGACCCCGGACTGTCTTGTGCCAAGGGTAAAGCATGGTGGCGGTGCAATCATGGTTTGGGCAGCCATATCTTGGTATTCTGCAAGCCCCATCATCACCTTGAAAGGTATAGTCATTGCCAGCATCTATGTACAAATTTTAGCTGACCATGTGCACCCCATGGTACAGACATTGTTTCCCGAAAAAAAGCGCAATTTACCAAGACCATAATGCTCCAATTCACAGCTGGTGTTGTCAAATCATGGTTTGATGAGCACGCAGATGAAGTCTCGCACCTTCCAGAGTGCCTTCCTGAGGTCACTGCACCTCAATATCATAGAGCCACTATGGTCAATTTGGGAGAACAAGGCTCCTTTTCCGAGTCAGGCATTTCTGCAACTAATGTTTTTTGCATGAAGATTGGTATCGGATTCCATTGTCCACCATCCAAGACTTTTTTGTCAACTTCCAGGAGAATTCAGGCCGTCTTGGATGCCAAAGGCGGTCCAGTACTAGATTAGGTAACAATATTGTTTTTACCTGGTGTTTCCATCATTTTGTCCAACTCTTGTATATCCTTTATACATAAATGTTTGGGGATGTGCTCTCCTCTGGTCCCTGGCAGCGCCTCCTACCCCATCCTGCCTAGTAACTGCTGATATCCACATGATTGCATATGGATTGTTCTTGTGTCTTCTTTTAGTATGATATATACTATATTGTTTACACATCATTGACCCCTGAAGATGTTGGAAATATTCAAAACATGTTTATTATATAAATAATGTACTGTTAGAAGATAGGGAAATAAGGTGTGTAGTTCTTAAAGTGGAGGGCCCACAAAAAAAAATAAAAAAAAAAATCAAATACTGCAGCTGCTGACTTTTAATAATCGGACACTTACCTGTCCCGGGGTCCAGCGATGCGGGGGAACGAGACCCCCCCCCCCCTCGTTCCCCGCTCCGCTCGCGGCGCCGACATTCTTAATGTGGGAACCCGGCTGTGGCTTCACAGCCGGGCACCCACTGCGCATGCGGCGCCGTGATTAGATGCTCACTCATCTGGGACACATGACAGGTCCCAGATGACTGTGCGGCGCCTAGGGGAAGTGATGTCATTGCCCGGGCAATGAAGGTGGCAGACTACGAGGGACCCCCTAGCAACAGGCATTTAGAGGTGAGTAAAAAAATTATTTTTTTTCCAATTATTTTTTTTTATGATTTTTAAGCCAAATAATTTTTTTTGGTGGCAACACCACTTTAAGATGTTTTACTATGTACGAGTCTTGCTGTAGTAGGTTAGATTGTGTAAAATTTTATCACCGTTCAAATTAAATGTATCAATTTTTATTACATTTTATGTACTTTAAAACTTTTCTCTAGTACCTTAAAGCGTTTGTTAATCCAAAAAAATACTTTTCCTTAAAAACATGTTATACAGCACAGTGCTTGTGCTGTGTTTTTTGGCCCCCTGTATCACCTGAAATACCTGGCTGATCCTGTCAGTTTCTACCTCTCCCCTCTTTATGCTGACTCTGATATATCAGTGCTGCTGAGCCCTGATACCATTGTCAGCGTACGTGCCTCCGTCATACGCTGCTATCTGCAGCTCTCCTGTGTCTCCCTTTGTCCTCCCCCCCGCCATCTCTCACTATCGCTTATCTGCTCCTCTCCCCACTGCTTAAAAACGAACTGATCTGTATATCACACCCTCTGTCAGATAAAAAGCTGTGTCCTAGTGCCTATGCTTTATGGAAAAAAAAAAAAAAAAAAAAAAAAAAGGATTTCTACCCGTTTTAACAGGGTCTTCCAGGCTCTCTGCTCCTGTCCTCTCTGGCCGACAGCAGGGGAATCTTGGCCCTTCCCACTGGATATATGGGGAGAGCGCAAGCCTGGAGTCATCTTACTGCTGGGAGATGCTGTTAACCGCTTCCCGACCGCCTCCTGCACATTTACATCGGCGGAATGGCGAGGCTGGGCAAAAGCACGTACCGGTACGTCCTCTTTAATTGCCAAGCCGTGGGTCGCGCGCGCGCGCCACAGGCGGCGTGGTCGGGAGTTCCGTGACCGCGGGACCAGTGGACCCGATCGCCGCTGGTGTCCCGCGATCGGGTCACAGAGCTGAAGAACGGGGAGAGGTCTGTGTAAGCAAACCTCTCCCCGTGCTTCCTACACTGCCTGTCACTGATCGGCTGTACCCTGTCATCGGGAAAGCCGATCAGTGACGTCAGACATCAGCCACGCCCCCTACTGTAAAAAAAAACACACACGTCACCGCCCCCTAGTGGTTAACTCCTTCACTGCCAGTGTCATTTACATAGGAATCAGTGCATTTAAATAGCACTGATTTCTGTATAAATGACAATGGTCCCAAAAATGTCCGATGTGTCCGCCATAATGTCGCAGTCACAATAAAAATCGCTAATCGCCGCCATTACTAGTAAAAAAAAAATATTAATAAAAATGCTATAAAACTATCCCCTATTTTGTAAACGCTATAACTTTTGCACAAACCAATCAATAATCGCTAATTGCGATTTTTTTTTACCAAACATATGTAGAAGAATACGTATCGGTCTAGACGGAGGGAAAAAAAATTTTTTATATATTTTTTGGGGATATTTATTATAGCAAAAAATATAGAATTTTTTTCAAAATTGTCGCTCTATTTTTGTTTATAGCGCAAAAAATAAAAACCGCAGGGGCGATCAAATACCAAAAGAAAGCTCTATTTGGGGGAAAAAAAAGGATGCCAATTTTGTTTGGGAGCCACGTCGCACGACCGCGCAATTGTCAGTTAAAGCGACGCAGTGCCGAATCGCAAAAGGGGGCCTAGTCCTTTGGCTGCAAATTTGTCCAGGGCTAAAGTGGTTAAAACAGGTAGAAATCTTTTTTTTTTTTTTTTTTAAATAAAGCACAGGCACTAGGATGCAGCTTTTTATCTGACAGAGGGGATGATATAAAGATGACCTAGTGTCTTAAGCACTTTAAGGCTCGGTTCACACATATGCGATGCGAGAACCCGTGCAAATCCAGCACAGGTTCCAGCATCGCATAGGACTCACAGGCAGTACATATTGCCATATGTGCGAACCGCTGGGAGTGTCAATACAAAGTTAATGACACCCCTAGGATCGCTTTGCACATGGCAGTGCAAACTGTCAATTCGGACATGAATCGTAACAGATTCTGGTGCTGACCAAAAATAAAAAAAAAGTCCTGTACGACTTTGGTCTGAATGCGATGCAAATTTAGCCACACCATCTGTATGGCTGAATTTGCATCGCACAGACATTGCATGTGATTTGCACTGCATTGTGAATCGCATGTAACATCGCACAGCGCACCAGTGTGAACCCAGCCTGAAAGTCCCTTAGTCATTTTCTTCTATAAATCATTAAAGAAAAAAAAAAAAAAAAAAAGAAAAACCCCACTATACAACCACTATTAGATATTACTGTTCACCTTTATGTCCGAGACTTCAGACACGTACATAAAACCATAAATGCTGAAAAAATAAGGTACACGGGTACCAAAAATCAGGTCAGCCTTACACATGACATTCTTGAAATAACCAAAAAAAAATCCCTGTCATGACGCTCAGAAGGATTTACCTCAAGTAAAGGGAAAAGATCCTTGTCTTCATCCTTTAAAACATTCCATTTTTGAATAAGTGGAGGCATCAGCATCTGAATATATTCCTGACAAAAGTAAATGATTAAATTAGGCAATATCCAATCTGCTTCACTGTATTAAACAAATACAATTGTAATGATTCAACTATGTAAAACAGTTTATTAGTGTTCAAACAAGCTAGAAAATCAAGATTAGCCCTGCAATACAAATTACAGAAAGTAGTATTAATGGCTAACTGCATTAAGATCAAATCCATTTTATATTAAGATTGGATTTTATCTTCCTTTGTGGTGTTGATTTATTTTGGAACATTTGCATCTACTAAATGTTAGTGCACAAAGATCATGAAACCAGGATATATCCCTAGATGAACATATGATGGGTGAGCTGGTTGTTAGAAAAATTTCTATCAATATATCCAGTAAATAGAGGAAAAGCAAATCTTGATAACTATAAAGATCAGTTCATCTGTGCAGGCATTTTGTACCTGGATGCAAGGACTGGCAGAAGAGGTATAGTAGCTGTGAACCCTTACATGCACCCACTGAAGTGACTAGCCTCAGGTGGCCATAGGATAAAAAATAAATCATCAAACATAAAATTGTACCCGTTTATCTGGAGCTCTCTCCTCTACATCCTCCTAAAACACACATATAAAAGTCTACTTCTCAGCAGTAGAAAGGGGCAAGGATCTGACATCTCATACTGCAGAGCTAGAGCACAGAGCTCAGTGAAACCTGAGTGAGGGTATGGACACACCTGCCTCTACACACAGATAGGGAAACATACAGAGTTAAAGCTGTCGGCTGCTGTGTACCAAGAAGGAGGGGAGAGGGAGAGGTGGTCATCAATGTAGATAAAGGGAAGAGAGCTCAAAGAGAAATTACACTTGAGGCAAGTGCAAACTATAGAAGGATATGCTTTGTTCCTTTTCATGTGAGGTTTAGAACCACTTTAAATTATATTGGGCTTAAAGGTCTCTTTTGACAAAAGGTATCTCTATATGTTTAAGACCACTTCAGCCACTGAAAACTGATCTGAGCAAAAATGTAGACATGCCAATATTCAACAATGGTAAACAGACTTCCTAGTGATTCAGCATCATACTTGTGCATAGAAATTTCTGATGCCCAGACTTAAAACCTTTTTATTGCACTGTTGATATATAAAACTTGATATGTCAAAACCACCAATTCTTAAGTTTTTACAAAATGTCTTTGTATACGAAAAAGCTAACAGCCAGTAGAAAAACCGACAGGAAGAACTTTATGTACTCACTGCTTTATTTAGGTGATGTCCAACTGAATCCGCTAACGTTCCTATAGCATCATAAAGGATGAGAAGGTTTTTGTGCTGGTATTTACTGAACGCAAAGACCAATGTATCTAGAATGTAAGCTAAGTAGGGAACAAGCTCAGTACAAGCTTCCTCTTCTAAAGTAGCAAAGGCACTAAAAGAATACAAAAACGAATGACATTTAGTCAAACATCAGAAAAATTATAGCACAGAGTAAGCTTTGTATACATAAACATCAGATACTACTTTACATATAGCACTCGTCTCTTGCTTCATCAACTAGTTGAACACTCATGTACTGAATTTTTTTTTGACTGTTAGACTTCAAATAGTTTATGATTCACAGGCCTAGAACAAGCATGCAGCAACTAAAGCTGAAACTCCTAATCTGTATACTTGTTCCAGGTTAGTGGCTCAAAAAGCATTAAAGCCTGGGAGTCTTAAAGGGGATGTAAAGCCTCAAGGTTTTTCACCTTAATGCATTCTATGCATTAGGGTGAAAGCCTTCTCTACTGCAGCTGCCCCCAGAGCCCCCCCCCCCCCCCTCTTACCTGACCCAATCCGTTCCAGCGATGTACAGGAGCCCAGCGACTCCAGCCACTGGCTCCATCCTCATTGGATAGATTCATAGCTGCAGGAGCCATTGGCTTTGGCTGCTGTCAATCAAATCCAGTGACACGAGAGCAGGGGACGGGGCCCAAGTCCTGCTGTCTGTGCCAATGGACGCAGCAGCAGGACTCGAAAGCACGCCCGCATGGGTGCCTCAGTGGAAAGTGGCTCTCTAAGGGGGCACCCGATGAAGAGAAGCAGCCAGGAGCACTGCCGGAGCATCCCAGAAAAGGAGGATTGGGGCTGCTCTGTGCAAAACCCTTGCACAGAGCAAGTATTACATGTTTAGGGTTTAAAAAACAAAAAAAACATTTACAAATCACTTTAAAGCGGAACTACTCACCTCCAATCCAGTAATGCGCCATTGCCCAGAACTCACCGTTGGCCACTGCCATCTTTGGGGTTCCAGCTTTGGGTCTTGATCAACAGCCGCTATCATTAGCCAGGCTGAGATGACATCACTCACGCGCATGTGCGGGAGTTACGCCAGATTCGGCATTGCTGAATTTGTGCACTGAGCTGTGCTTGCGCAGCTCACTGTACAAGGGCAGACAAACAGGTAAGTAGCTTTAATGCACAGAAGAGACAAAGCCTGTCTGTTCAACCATTTTAAGTTTGGAGCCTAAAGTTCCACTTCAAAATGGATCTAAAAAGGCAGTTTTCTTTCCCTTAAAGGTCTTTTTATTTTCAATAAAAATAACAAATATGTTATTCTTACCTGCTCTATGCAGTGGATTTGCACAGAGCAGCCCAGATCCTCCTCTTCTCGGGTCCCTCTTCGCTGCTCCTGAATGCATTAAGATAAAAAATCCTTCTGCTTTTACAACTCCTTTAATGCATCCTCTGCATTAAGGTAAAAAAAAAAAAAATACCTTTTATATTCAGCTACCCCCAGATCCCCTAAATACCTACCTGAGCCTGATCTCGATCCAGTGCTCTGTCCAAGAGCTGCAGCACTGCTTCTCCACTCTCCCCTCACAGGCTCAGAGAAAGAAGCAGTCATTCAAAACATGTGAGGAGGGAGCAGGGCCGAGCTGCGCACGTCAATGGAAACACAGACTAATTCGGAAGCAAGCCCACACAAGTTCCATCCATAGAATGTGGCTTGCTGAGGGGGCACTCTGGAGGGGGAAGGAGCCGAAAGCTCCAGCGGGGGACCCCAGAACAGAAGGGTTTGGGGCATTTGTGTGCAAAACTCTTGTACAGAGCAGGTAAATATAAAAGGTTCACTTTAATACAAAAAAAAGCTTTACAATAATTTTAAATGCAGTCAGAATATGGCAGTCCCCAAATTCCAGCTTAATTCACGTTTCTCGCTCAGGCATCATAAGGACATAAATTTGTACAGAACTTTTAAAAATGTACTACATTACCTTATTGCTATTGTCACCAAGGCGTTAGTGTTAGAAATTTTTATGCATTCACACCAATGTAAGGCATAAGATACCTAATCTCTTTCAATTCCGAACAAAAACATTTGATATAAAAACACCAACATATACACCAAAAGTAAGCATACCTGCAAGCAGCTTCTTGTACACGCTTGTTGCTGTCAAGAATGCGTTTTAGCAGCTCTGTCATTAATGGCTTTAAATACATGTCTGGGGGCTGGCTGACTACCCAGTGTGCATAGCGGCTAAGGGTCCAGCAAGTAATGGAACGCACAAGAGCCTTTTTATCAGAAAGGCACTGAATAAGATGGGGGATCAGCTCAGGAAGGTAAGGAATCATACCCTGCATGCAACCTAGAACACAAAACATGAGCAATCATTGACAATCATGTACTCTAGCATACATTTTATCACTACCTGACAAAAGTTACTGTTTACTCCCTTTACATTTTTCCAAGCCATCTATAGAGTAAAGGGGGGGGGGGGAGGAGCAAGGTCAAATGGGTCTTTATGATCATGTTTATGCAAGCTTCTTTCCTGTTACAGCTTAACCCCCTAAATGAACCTTTAGTTTAAATGGTCTAAACACCTCCCAGGTGCATCAAAACAAAAACAAAAAATATAGGTATTTAAATATCTTAGGCAGGCCATACATAGGCTGTGCAAGTTTCTTTCCTGCAACCACAGGATAGTGACTATTGCTAGTGGTTATGGTATCTGCTCACAATAATCACAAGTAAATAGGGCAGGCTGGTTGTACCCAAGTTGATCAACCAACTTGGTACATTCGGCCTGCCCATACACGGTTCGAATCTCGGCCGGTTCCTTGGCCTTACAGTGCATTTTCAATCCAACATAGCCAGAGTTAGAGTAGGAAATCTTGTGTCCTGCCAGCTTGAAGTAGAGAAGGACCATTGCTCTGGGGGTAAGCAGAAATTTCTCTGCAGAGATTCAACACACCCCCTTGTGCATCCAAGCCAGAGCTATCCTTCCAGCAGGGAGAATACAGCTTTCACACAGAAAGCAAGGGCCCCTCTATAGCTGCTGGCAGCGGACAGGCTTTTCTACCATCGATGCAGGTAAAATAAGCTGTAAGACATTGAACACCTTTTATTTTGAAGCACCTGGAACATATTTAGTAGATTTAAACTAAAGGTTCAATTAGCCTTTGAAGAATTACTGCTGAATCTACACTGCACAAATATAACATTTTCATACATAAAATCTATTAACATAACCATGGAAAAAATCCATGTCATATCAAAATTTCAGCAAACAAATCGGAAGATGCTTAAAGTTACTTTCACACTAATGCGCTTTGCAGGCGATTAAAAGCTAAAAATAAGCGCCTGCAAAGCGCCCTGAAAAAGCCGCTCAATTCATACCAATGTAAAAGCCCAGATGGCTTTCACACTGGAGCGGTGCGTTTGCAGGACGGTCGAAAAAGTCCTGCAAGCCGCAGCTTTGGAGCGCTGTTCCCATTGAAAACAATGGGGCAGCTCTGCAAACCCGCTGCAGCGGCACTTTGTGGGTGGTTTTAACCCTTTTTCAGCCGCTAGCGGGGGTTAAAACCACCCTATCAGCCGAATAGCGACGGTAAATCGGCGCTAAATATAGCGGCGCTTAACCGCCGGCGCCCACCCGCCTCAGGGTAAAAGCAAACTAAAACCTGCAAAAGAGACAAACTCTTGTCAATATATTTTTCCCATAGAACAAAACAAAAAAAAGAGGGCAGAGGCACATCTCATAAAAAAAACAAAAAAAACAGGATTTTTAAAAACAGCTTACCTGTAAAATCCTTTTCTTTGAAGTACATCAGGGGACACAGAGCCATAGTAGTTACTATGTGGGTTATAGGACACCTTCAGGTGATGGACACTGGCACACCCTAAGACAAGTGCACTCCCTATATAACCCCTCCCACTACTGATCCTCAGTTTTGTAGCCAAGCAACACACGTGTATACCAAAGAAGGGAGGGACCTCTGTGTCCCCTGATGTACTTCAAAGAAAAGGATTTTACAGGTAAGCTGTTTTTAAAAATCCTGTTTTCTTTGAAGTACATCAGGGGACACAGAGCCATAGTAGTTACTATGTGGGATGTTACATAGCAATGGCAACTGAAGGGAGGGAGACACCAAAAAAAGGTAGGGAATTAAGAGACTAGAGGACTGCAGCACACTATGCCCGAAGGCGATATCCTCATGACCTTTTACATCTATTTGATAGAATCTGGTAAATGTATAAACTGAAGACCAAGTTGCAGCCTTGCAGATCTGAGCTATGAAGGCCTGGTGACGCACCGCCCAAGAGGCACTAATAGCCCTGGTGGAGTGCGATTTAACATGAAAAGGAGGAATTTTCTTCTTTAGACCATAAGCTTGAACAATCACTTGACAAATCCATTTGGAAATAGTAGATTTTGATGCTGCCTGTCCCCATTTAGGACCTTCTGGCAGTACAAACAAAACATCTGTTTTGCGAAACTGAGCGGTCTTCTTTAAATAGACCTTGACCCCTCTCACTACATCAAGGGAATGTAGCGACTTCTCTTCCCTAGATCGAGGCTCTGGGGAAAAGAAAGGCAGAACAATATATCCTGGTTTAAATGAAAACCTGTCACCACCTTTGGTAGGAATTCAGGATGAGGCCGCAATACCACCTTATCCTTAATCAAATGTGGTTCTTTACAAGACAGAGCCGCCAATTCCGATACCCTTCTGGCAGAGGATATGGCAACCAAAAAGATAATTTTTCTTGTCAAAAGAATCAAGGGAATTTCTTCTTTAAAGCCGACAAGACTAAATTCAAATCCCAATGATTCAGGGGTGCCCTGACGAGGGGATTAATCCACGTTACACCCTGAATAAAGCTACGCACCAGAGAGTGAGAAGCAAGAGGCCGTTGAAAAAATACTGATAAGGCCGAAACCTGGCCCTTGATAGTACTCAAGGCCAGCTTTATTTCCAATCCCATCTGCAGGAATTCAAGTATCCTACCTATGACATACTTCCTGGGGTGCCAACCCCTGGATCCACACCAGGAGACATATGCCTTCCAGACACTACAGTATATGACTCTTGAAGCCAGCTTCCTAGCATTAACCAAAGTAGACACCACTGAAGGAGATAACCCACGGTCCTTTAGAATGTGGGTGTCAATAGCCAAACCATTAAATTTTGCGTAAGGTAGGATTGAATACCGGACCTTGGGCGAGAAGGTCTGGCCACAACAGCAGGGTCCCCTGCCATCTTTATGATCTTGGCAAACCAAGATCTTCTGGGCCACCAGAATCACTTCTTTCCATTCCTGCTAAGGCGGAGCGGAATCAGCGGAACCAGAGGAATCACTTAGATCAGTGAAAACTGATCGCATGGAAAGACCAAGGCGTCTGTTCCACATGCCAGCGGATCCCTCGTCCTTGACGCAAAGTTGTCGACCTTGTTGTTGAATCTGGATGCGAACAGATCCAAGTCCGGAACACCCCATCTTTGACATAGCGACAGAAAGATGTGAGGGTGAAGGGGCCATTCTCCTGGAAACAATTGTTGGCAAATTTTCTATCCCTGGAATAAAAAATCGCCAATAGGCAAGGAATGTTGTTTTCTGCCCAAGCTAGAACATGATTCACCTCTTTTTGGGCTGCATGACTTCTCGTGCCCCCTTGGTGATTGATGTAGGCCACAGCCGTGGCATTGTCGGATTGAATCCAGACAGGACAATTCCGTAGTCTGAGCGTCCAGGCCTCTAGGGCCAGACGTACTGCCCGAATTTCTAGGATATTGATGGGCAAGGTCCTTTCTGACTTGGACCACTTCCCCTGGACAGATGATTCTTCCAGGACTGCTCCCCAGCCTAGAAGGCTGGCATCCGTTGTTAAAACTTTCCAGGATACTGGTAGAAAGGATTTCCCCTGTTGAAGGTTGCTGGATATCAACCACCAATTGAGGCTCTGATGCACCTCGGGAGATAAGTGCATTGGAAAGTCCAAAGCCTGGACTTTCTTGTTCCAGGCCGACAGAATGGTGTTTTGCAGCAGTCTTGAATGAAACTGCCCATAAGGAATGGCCTTGAAGAAGGCCACCATCTTTCCTAACAATTTCATGCACAGGCGAATGGAAGGATTTCTCTTTGTTTTGACAAGTCAAATCAGTTCCTTTATGGAACCGATTCTTGCCTGGGGTAAGAATACCTTCTTTTGAACTGTATTTATGATCAGCCCCAAGTACTGTAATCTCCTTGACTGTTTTAGCCACTTCAGCCCCGGAAGAATTTACCCCCTTCCTGACCAGAGCACTTTTTGTGATTCGGCATTGCGTCGCTTTAACTGACAATTGCGTGGTCGTGCAACGTGGCTCCCAAACAAAATTGACGTCCTTTTTTCCCCACAAATAGAGCTTTCTTTTGGTGGTATTTGATCACCACAGCGGTTTTTATTTTTTGCACTATAGACAATTATAGCGACAATAAAAAAAAAAAAAAACGCATTATTTTTTACTTTTTGCTATAATAAATATCCCCCAAAAATATATAAAAAAAAAACGATTTTTTTCCTCAGTTTAGGCCGATACGTATTCTACATATTTTTGGTAAATAAAAAAAAAAAAAAATTAGCAAAAAGCGATTGGTTTGCGCAAATGTTATAGCGTTTACAAAACAGGGGATAGTTTTATGGCATTTTTATAAATTTTTTTTTTTACTAGTAATGTCGGCGATCATCGATTTTTATTGTGACTGCGACATTATGGCGGACACAGCGGACATTTTTGGGACCATTGTCATTTATACACCAATCAGTGCTATACAAATGCACCAATTCCTGTGTAAATGACACTGGCAGTGAAGGGGATAACCACTAGGTGGCAGTGTAGGTGTCAAGCGAGTCCTAGGGGCGTGTGGCCATGCGTGACACGTCACTGATCTCTGTTCCGATCACAGGAAGCAGAGATCAGTGACACTGTCACTAGGCAGAATGGGGAGATGCTTGTTTACATTAGCATCTCCCTGTTCTTCCTCTCAGTGAGACGATCGTGGGTATCCGCGTGGCGATCAAGACCGCGGGACCTGCGACCCGACTTATGTAGTTTGCCGCGGGCGCATGCCCACCAGCTGCCTCTTAAAGGGCAACGTACAGGTACGTGATTCTTCCTGTACGTGCCTTTCTGCCGCAGTATATCTGCGTGAGGCAGTCAGGAAGCAGTTAAGGAGGATTTCTCTAGTTGAGAATCCAACCTAGGAAGTTTTGGTAGCTTACGGCTGAGATCAAACTTTGGTTTAGAGTGGTAACTCATTGACCTACTAAAAGTAGATAGTCTAGAATTGTTATACCCTGTGCCCTTAACCTGGCTAAAGGAGGTGCTTGGATCTTTGTGAACACACGCAGTGCGGTGGCCAGACCGAACGGCCGAGCCACAAACTGAAAATTACGATTTTCTAACTTGAAGCTTAGAAACTTCTGATGAAATATTGTCACGTGGAGGTAAAAATCTTTGAAATCGATTGATGCCAAAAATTTCCCTACTTGTAGAATGGAGACAACCGATCGGATTGACTCCATGCGAAAGGAACGGATATTCAAGTGCCGGTTCAGATCCTTGAGACCTAGAATGGGTCTTACCTCCCTGTTTGGTTTTGGAACCGTGAAGAGATTTGAATAAAACCCTGCTCTTCTGTGGGAACCTCTGATATCACCTTCTGGGACAAGAGATGATCCAGAGCTAGAGAGACTTCCTTTTCCCTGGATCTCTGGGAACGTTTTATTTTAAAAAACGGGGAGACGGGAATTCTCTGAACTCTAGTTTGTAACCTAGAGAAATTGAAGAAGCCACCCATCTGTCCTGACAATGTTCCTGCCAGATCTTTGAAAAAAAGCAGAAGCATTGCCCCCACCCGAGCGAGCGGGGGCACCTCTTCATAAGGAGGCTTTAGTATTTTGCTTTGCGGGCTTCCTGCCTAGAGTCCTCTTTTGGCCCTGGGACTGCCCTTGAGGTCTTCCTCTAGAACCCGACGGTGGAGGCCGCCGAGACTGCCTGGAGGCAGATGCTCCTGGCACTGGAGAAGATGCACGTTTAAAAAGGAAAAACTTTTAAACTTCTTCTTTACTGGTAAAAAGAGAACCTCTTCCATTAGAAATTTTTTGGATATACTTATCCAGATCATCTCCAAACAACCGTTCACCATGAAATGGGAAACTGGCCAAGAGCTTTTTACATGGCGCTTCGGCTGACCAATTTTTCAACCATAGGACTCTGCGCATATGTACCAGGCCTAACAAAAGCCATGGGGCTTGAATAATAGAATATTTCATAGCATCTACTGTGAAACATAGTGCTTCTGATATGTCAGCCAACTGCTGGGCCTGCTGATCAGGAATAATTTTGAGTACCTCTACAAACTGGTCCTTTATAGACGGAGATACTCCAATCGCCACAAGAGTCGGCTGAACCTGCAAGAGCAATGTTGTTCTTAAAAAGAAATTCCAACTTTTTATCTGTTGGATGCCTCAACATCTGCCCATTGTCTACAGGCCAAGTGAAGTTTTTATTTACCGAAGATATCGCAGCATCGATTGCTGGAACCTCCCATTCCTATTAGAATTCCTCCATAGGATAAAGTATAGAAAACTTTTCTGGAGGAAAAAAAACTGCTTATCTGGGTGTTTCCACACAGAATACACAAACTTTTTTATCCATGAATGTATAGGAAAAGCTTCCCCGGATTGGGGAGGCTTTAATGATCCCAAACCAGAGGTGGGCTCATCAATAGACTGCTCTACAGGCAGCAAAAAAGTTGAGCGAACCAACTTCGTAAGATAGTGTACCAACAAGTCTTTCTTGTGAGACTGCTCCCTCCCTATTAGGATCCTCGGAAGGGGAGATTTCAGCATCTTCCTGATCCTTTGGAAGAACTTCCTGATCCCCTGTCCCTTGCTCCTCAGTATAAAAGGTCCTGAGCACTGGATGGGGATCTGCTACGCTTGGACCCACTATGGAAAGCGATCATAGCATCAATCTTCTGTTCCAAATTTAATATGGCAGAAGAAAAAACCTCCTGAGTAATAAATATAGGGGCTGGAGTTTCCTGATATGCTGCAACACCAGTCCCCCCTGACGGCTCATTCTGGCCGGCCGCATCACTCTGAGGATGACATTTTCTTGGACATGGATTTAGGTTGTTGTAAAACAAAATCGATCCTCTAGAACCCTTTGAGGTGTTCCTTGTCCCCCTTCCGCTCATAGCTTGATGCACAAAAGCAGAGGCACTACCATAAGGAATGCATACACTGCTAGGACTATAGTCCAGCAAACATTTTGCAATTAATGCCCAGCCTGAAGCAGTAACAATGTGTCAACAAACCTGATAACGCCCTCCTTGCTCTTGTGTCCCTCCACAGCCTGCAACAGCACACCGTGTGCTTTTAAAAAGTTGCCTCCACATCACCTGGCACCGGAGAACACCAACGCAGTTAAGCCCTGTTGCCTAGGGCTCCACCCCTTATTTTAAAAAGAAGGCTTTTCCCATGCGAGCAGCGGACTACAGGTTCTCTCAGACCCAGAGAGAGCATGGTGGTGGTGGGGTGTTTACAAGCGGTTGAGTGGCCGCTGATCACGCTTCCCTTTTGACAAACCCCCCCCCCTTAGGCTTACTGGAGGATCTGCTGCTTCGCCCGGAGGAGGAAGTATTCGGCTCAGCGCTGTTTCCAGCATGAGGCGGTTAGTGCTCAACACAGCCCCCAGTGGTGACACATAGGCATGAAAACATTATTAATTTTTAAAAGGAGACATTCATAAGAAAAATTCTAAAAGATTTTAGAAAACTCCACTTGCCTTTCCCGCCGTAGGGTTTTCTGTGGTAAACCAACAGACCAAATCTTCACGGTGGGTTCCGTTAAACCTTCAGGAGCAGGGTATCCTAGAGGAAACCCACAATCCTGGACCTGCAACAGCATCCTGCCAGTAAAAACTTCATGGTCTCACTACCAAAAAGTACTGCATCCCAGGGTCCAGATCTCTAAAAAGAGAAGCATTCACAGGCAAAACCTAGTTTCTTCGGATACGAGGCCCGGGTACCATTCAATCTGGCCAAAAATAAGACACTTTGAATGGATCCGATCAGCATGGCTAGCCCCAGCAAGGATTGCTCCAGTGGATCTCAGCACAGCACATCTTTACCTGTGACCAACACCTTAGACACTGTAGTGGGAGGGGTTATATAGGGAGTGCACTTCTTGTCTTAGGGCGTGCCAGTGTCCATCACCTGAAGGTGGCTCATATAACCAACATAGTAACTACTATGGCTCTGTGTCCACTGATGTATGAAAATAAATATACTTATGTCAGCTCCAGAAGGTGAATCAAGAGACTGCCAGCAAAAGGGTAGATATACAGACCCAGAAACAAGTAAAAACACATTTTGCAGCAAAAAAAATAAATTTGAAAATGGTTATATAAATCCTAACCAAAAGGTGATAAAGTTCTTATTATCAAAGTCCATCCCAGTGAATCAACTAAATCAGTCTTAAAGTGATTGTAAATTCTCATTTAAAAAAGATGTTCTATTTACTTGACTGACAGCCGCAGGAGCCAATGTCGCTGCTACTGTATCTCAGCCAATCAGGAGTAGTGTCCCGGATGGCTTAGACATTCGTGGACATTGCTGGAGAGAGATGGGGCTCAGGTAAGTAATTAGGGGGGTGCTTGGGTGTCTGCTACACACAAAAGGTTTTTTTATCTTAACGCATGGAATGCATTAAGGTAAAAAACCTTCTGCCTTTACAACTCCTTTAACTGCCACCTCATCTGATCGCGAGCCCAAATCTTGCAGTGTGTAGTATCCAATCACAAAGTGAATCTCACTCACCAGAAATAATGGCTACAAAGAATTTGCTGCAAAAACAGCCTGAGTAGGCAGAGTGGTAAGCTTCCTTGTTATGCCAGCTCCTGCCTGTGACAGATGTGGCAGTATCTCCTCCTCTACACCATCAGGGGGCAGTAGGACCACCCAACAACTACTTTAACAAAGCACAGTGTAGAATGCAGACGTCATTGCAGTGATAAACAGGAAGGTGGTAGAACAAGGCACTTATAACCAACTTTCCTTTTGCAGTGTTGCTGCTTTACCTTCTTTCACAAAGTTGATAAACATGATACTTTAAAATTACTTTAAATATCAAAAGTCTGCCAAACCTGCACTATGCAGTGGAAACAGATATTTCCACTGCATAGTGCAGATTTGTAAGACTTGATGTTTTTAGTCATTTTTGCAATGCTCAATATACCTTTAGCCTGGTTAAGGGCACAGGGTATAACAATTCTAGACTATCTACTTTTAGTAGGTCAATTGCAATAAGCGTTCATTGATTGGTTTGCGCAAAAGTTATAGCGTCTACAAAATAGGGGATAGTTTTATGACATTTTTATTAATACATTTCATTTTTTACTAATAATGGCGGCGATCAGCGATTGTTATCGTGACTGTGTCATTATGGCGGACAGATCGGACACTTATGGCGCTATTTTGGGACCATTCGCATTTATACAGCGATCAGTGCGATTAAAAATGCATTGATTGTGTAAATGTGAGTGGCAGCGAAAGGGTTAACCACTAGTGGACGCTGTAGGGGTTAAGTTGTCCTAAGGAGTGATTCTAACGTGGGGGGGGGGGGGGTGTCTGTGTGACACGACACCGATCACCGCTTTCCTGATTACAGGGAGCTGTGATCAGTGTCCTGTCACTAGGCAGAATGGGGAAATGCTTGTTTACATCAGCATTTTCCCGTTCTTCCTCTCCGTGAAACTATCGCGTGTATCCGCGATCACACTCACAGAGGTTGCGGCGGTGCACACGCCCACAAACCGATTCTTAAAGGGCAACGTACATATGCGTTAATCTGCCTGTACGTGCCCTTCTGCCAACGTATATCGGCGTGAGCCGGTCGGCAAGCGGTTAAGAACTTTTTATCCCCTTTTGGTTTAGATTTATATTACAATTTTCACATTTATTTGCATTAAACAACTCGCTTCACAGATGTATGCAAGTAAATGGTGGTGGATATGGGATGTGCACTCTCAAAAAGGTCATAAGAGAAAGAGGAGAAAAAGCAAATATTAACCTTCTGCAATAGCTCCAAGAACAAGGATTCCAGATTCCTTGACTACCCATTCTTGATGAAAAAGGAGTTCTTTTAACAGAGGCAAAATGTGTGGCAGAAGTTCATCCCGAAATACATTGGCTAGCACATCAAGAGCTGCAGCCGAACATTTCCCTGGAAAAAAAGGAGACATAAATCAATAGTACCAGTTTGGATAACAAGTTTTATGTCAAGCTAAAAATGTGTAATAAAATGCACAAGTTATTCACCAATTCATTATCCGTGTTTAAAGCAATTGCGTGGACTATGGAAGGATTTTAAGACGTAATTATCTTCAGGTCTGTTATAGGGAGTTCGTCCCAAAAAAGCTGCAGTGCTACATCAAATTCTCAAAATCTATACATTACTGAGAATCCACCAGTCACTCCACTTTTGGCATCACCCATCCCAAGCATAAAAGGATAGTTTATCCGCATGGCCCAGTGACTGACCATTAAGTTAAGTTCTTCTCAATTCACAGGAAGGATAAGAGACTTAAAGTGTTTGTTACCCCAACATTTCATATTTTTAATATGTGCCTGCTGTACCATGTACTTGCTTTCCTTTTTAACCTGTTCTCTTTACATGGTTTCCTTTGCGAGAAATAGCTGGCGACCTTGCCAGTCCGCCTGCTTTTCTATTGCAAACTGACCACACTAGGCATGAGAGCACATCCATCCCAATGTGGTCAGTTTATGGTTGCGCTGGTAGCACAGCATACCTGTCCTCCATTGGCCAAGACTGTGCAAGGAAATTGCACAGAGCGGCCTCATATCTCCTCTTCTGGGATTCCCCACCGGTGCTCTCCACTGCTCCTCCGAGTGTGCTCCCATAACAATTTGTATGCTATGGGGGAACAATGTGCAGGCTCACTTAAGAGCTGGGCTGTGTGCATCCATAAACACACACAGCACTGCTTGGCCCAGCTCCCTGCTCTCGCCTCACTGGATTTGACTGACAGCAACTGAGTTAATTCAGGAAGAGGAAAAAGGAGCTGCAGCAGATGGGCACAGCACTGGATCAAGACTGGACTAAGGTAAATGTTAAAGGGGGGGCTGGGGGAAGCGACTATAGAGAGTTTTTTTTTTACCTTAATGCAGAGAATGCATTAAGGTAAAAAACCTTTTGCTTTTAGATGCACTTTAACTCACTTATATTCCAGTCTGATATCGTGTCATCATCATCAAGGTCATCATCATCATCCTCATCTTCCTCAATACCATCCTCCTCATGAGCCTGTGCCACCGTTCGCGATCTGTGAAACCGAGGTCGGATATCCTGCTCACTGTCAGGCACAGCTTCATCCTCTTCTACATCACCCTACAAAGTAAACAAACATGGCACAATCAAAGCCTACAGTATGAGAAACAGAAGGGACACCTGTATAAAGCATATTGAAAGGTCCCTTACCTTTAGTAAGATGATATCTATTTCTGAATATTTCATCCCATTCACCAAGATCGGTATCAACCTATCAAGAAAAGATTATAAAACATTACCTAAAACATATACAAAACATTTTCAGGAAGTCACTTTCTTGGTGACTTCAAACAGTAAAAGGAAAAAGCCAATTAAAATGTCAAGTTATGTGTGTGTCTCTCTAAAATGTAGATCAACCCTGCACATATGAAAGGCTTAGGAACAATAGAAATGCCATTTCAGTTAGATGTTGATATCCCAAATCGCACTCTAGTTTCCAATATCAACTGACCACCCAAGATCCTCCCACACGCTTAGGCCATTAGAAGGAAATAAATTAAATAAAAAGTAAGCTGCGCTCCTAAAGTGACATATTAACCAAATGTACAAACAAGAATTAAATAAATGAAAAAATCATATTAGAAAATAAGTCCCAAAACGTGAGTCATGTAACTGGCTAATACCCAGCCACAAGTGTTTAAACTTGTGCAACTGGTAAGCATGCACTCTGTGTGGTGGTGGATTCACTCTGTTCGTTTCATAAAGTCACAAGATTTTCACTAAACTTTTGCCGTTTGTCCATTTTCCATTGGAGAAACTTTCAAGGTTTCAGTGTTCACTGGAGAAATTACATAAGTTAAACGACTCATGTTTTATTCTCCAATATGATTTTTTTCATTCATTTAATCCTTGTTTGTACATTTGGTTAATATGTCACTTTAAGAGCACAGCTTACTTATTAGATTTATTTGTGTGCATTTCACTTTAAAGTAGTTGTATAACCTAAAATTCAACTTGAACCTACAGGTAAGCCTAGATTAAGGCTTACCTGTAGGTACAAGAAATATCTCCTAAACCTGCACGGTCTAGGAGATATTTGAAAAGAACGTTTTACAACGTTGTCTACGGCGCATGCGCGCCGTAGACAGCGGTGCATTTACAGGGTTAATCCCCATCTTCAACTGCGGCTCACCGCATTTGAAGTGTCCCGCGCGCATGCGCGGAGCGACGTCCTCGCCGCTCTGGCCAATCACAGCGCCGCAGCGGCGCTGTGATTGGCCGGAGCGGCGATACCCGGAAGGGTATCTGTTTAGATATGGATGCGGCCGGAGGGGGAGAAGAACACAGCGTCGGGGGCCCCGATCTAAGGTAAGTGATGCATAATGAGCTAGTATGCTAGTCATACTAGCTCATTATGACTTTGTCTTGCAGGTAGTTAACCCCCAAAAATTTTTTTAAATGGGTATACAACCACTAAGTTATTGCTAGAGTTATTAGGTTTGCAACCAGCGCTTTTTTTCTATTTTACATTAGAAGAAATTGCCATCTACCACCACCCCCCCCCCCTCCCCCACACATTTATATTAACCACTTGCGGACCGCCCACCATCGTTATACGTCAGCTGTTTAAAGAGGTATACCAGGGTTATGGCAGCAGACAGCTGCCATAACTCAGTATCCTCTACTTCAGCGGGCGGTCTGCTTTCAGATAAAAGCGGTATCTGAGGCGAATTCGCCGCAAAATAACTTTTAGATCGGTGGCAGGAGAGGCCCCCCTCCTGTGGTCTCTCCTGCTTACCAGAGCCGCCGGAGACAATCGTGTTCTCTCTCTTTTTTTTGGCTGGTTGCCGAGTGAGGGGAAGATGGCCCTCACTCGGCTCCATAGCATTGACTGGTGGAAGCAGCGTCAAGCGTCACTTCCGCCCCAATGCTTTGAAAAGGAGATTAGTGTAACTAGTGCATTTTAGTGTAAATATGAGATCCGAGGTCTTTTTGACCCCAGGTCTCATATTTAAGAGGCCCTGTCATGCTTTTTTTCTATTACAAGGGATGTTTACATTCCTTGCAATAGGAATAAAAGTGACCAAAACATATTTTTTTTAAAAAAAGGACAGCTTCAAAATAAAAAAGTAAAAAAAGCTTGCGCGCAGATATGAAAACAGTGTTTAAACCACGCGTGAGGTATTGCCAGGATTGTTAGCGCAAGAGCAATATTTCCAGCCCTAGACCTCTTCAGTAACACAAAACTGGTAAACTGTAGAAATGTCGCCTATGGAGATTTTTAAGGGTAAAAGTTTGTCGCCATTCCACTAGCGGGCACAGTTTTGAATCCCGACATGTCGGGTATCAATTTAATCGGCGTAACATTATCTTCCTCAATATAAAAAAAAATTGGGCTAACTTTACTGTGGTCTTATTTTTTAATTCAAAAAATTATTTTTTTTTTTTGAAAAAATTAAGTGCGCTTGTAAGACCGCTGCGCAAATACGGTTAAACAAAGTATTGCAACGATCGCCATTTTATTCTCTAGAGTATTCAAAAAAATATTAAATATATATATATATATATATATATATATTTTTATATATATATATATATATATTTATATATATAAATATATAAATAAATATTTTTTATATGTTTGGGGGCTCGAAGTAATTTTTCTAGCAAAAAAATAAATAAAAAATAAAATTTCAACTTGTAAACAAGGAGTCTGAAAAATAGGCCTGGTCCTTAACCACTTTACAACCAGCCCATAGCCGAATGACGGCTACGGGGCGGTTGCTTAACTCTGGGAGGGCGTCATATGACGTCCACCCGGAATTCCCCTCTTGCGCGCCCCCTGGGGCGCGCACTCGAGAACTTCCGTGATCGCCGGGTCCAGAGGACCCGGCGGATCACGGTAAACGGCCGCTCATCTCGGCCGTTTACCACGTGATCACTACGTCAAATGACGGAGCGATCACATGTAAGCAAACCGGCGTCATTTGATGACGCCGGTTCCTATCCCCTCCTCTCTCTGTACCGATCGGTACAGTGTGAGAGGAGAGGGGGAGGGATCGGTGGCAGCAGTGCTGTGGGCGGGATCTGTAGTGCCCACAGCCTGCTCTGCCACCACCGATCCATCCATGCTCAGCCATCCCTCCATACCCTGCAATACACAGCGATAGCCTGCAGTGTATTGCTGGGTATTGCAGGGTATGGAGGGATGGCTGAGCATGGATGGATGGATACCCAGCAGTAATCTGCCATTACCCTGCCATACTCTGCCATTACCCTGCCATACCCTGCCATTACCCTGCCATACTCTGCCATTACCCTGCCATTACCCTGCCATTACCCTGCCATACTCTGCCATTACCCTGCCATTACCCTGCCATACTCTGCCATTACCCTGCCATACTCTGCCATTACCCTGCCATACTCTGCCATTACCCTGCCATTACCCTGCCATTACCCTGCCATACTCTGCCATTACCCTGCCATTACCCTGCCATTACCCTGCGATACTCTGCCATTACCCTGCGATACTCTGCCATTACCCTGCGATACTCTGCCATACCCTGCGATACTCTGCCATTACCCTGCCATTACCCTGCCATTACCCTGCCATTACCCTCCATTACCCTGCCATTACCCTGCCATACCCTCCATTACCCTGCCATTACCCTGCCATTACCCTGCCATTACCCTGCCATTACCCTGCCATACCCTGCCATACCTGCGATACTCTGCCATACCCTGCGATACCCTGCCATGCGATACTCTGCCATACCCTGATACTCTGCCAAACCCTGCCATTACCCTGCGATACTCTGCCATTACCCTGCGATACTCTGCCATTACCCTGCGATACTCTGCCATGCGATACTCTGCCATTACCCTGCGATACCCTGCGATACCCTGCCATGCGATACTCTGCCATTACCCTGCGATACTCTGCCATTACCCTGCGATACTCTGCGATACTCTGGCGATACTCTGCCATACCCTGCGATACCCTGCCATTACCCTGCCATTACCCTGCATTACCCTGCCATTACCCTGCCATACCCTGCCATACTCTGCCATTACCCTGCCATACTCTGCCATTACCCTGCCATACTCTGCCATTACCCTGCCATACTCTGCCATTACCTGCGATACTCTTCCATACCCTGCCATACCCAGCCATACCCAGCCATACCCTGCGATATTCTGCGATACCCTGCAATGCTCGCTACGATCAAAGCCAGGATCGTTTTTTTTTTTTTTTTTTTTCAGGCTTTCCACCCTAGAGGTGAGATGTGGGGTCTTATTGACCCCATATCTCACTGTAAAGAGGACCTGTCATGCCATATTCCTATTACAAGGGATGTTTACATTCCTTGTAATAGGAATAAAAGTGATCAAAAAAATTTTTGGGGGAAAAAAGTGTCAAACTAAAAAATAAAGTAAAATGAACAATAAAAAAAAAAAAAAAAAAAATGTAAAGCGCCCCTGTCCCTGTGCGCTCGCATGCAGAAGCGAACGCATACGTAAGTCCCGCCGACATATGAAAACGGTGTTCAAACCACACATGTGAGGTATCGCTGCGAACGTTGGAGCGAGAACAATAATTTTGGCCTTAGACCTCCTCTGTAACTCAAAACATGTAACCAGTAAAAAGTTTTAAAGCGCCGCCTATGGGGATTTTTAAGTAGCGAAGTTTGGCGCCATTCCACGAGCGCGTGCAATTTTGAAGGGTGACATGTTAGGTATCTATTTACTCGGGGTAACTTCATCTTTCACATTATGCAAAAACATTGGGCTAAATTTACAGTTTTGTTTTTTGTAAAGCACAAAACTTCTTTTTCCCAAAAAAAACGCGTTCGAAAAATTGCTGCGCAAGTACCGTGCTAGATAAAAATTGCAACGACCGCCATTGTATTCTCTAGGGTCTTTGCTAAAAAAACATATATAATGTTTTGGGTTCTATGTAATTTTCTAGCAAATAAATGATGATTTTTACATGTAGGAGAGAAATGTCAGAATTGGCCTGGGTGCTCCAGAACACCTGATGGTGCTCCCTGCATGTTGGGCCTCTGTATGTGGCCACGCTGTGTAAAAGTCTCACATGTGGTATCGCCGTACTCGGGAGTAATAGCAGAATGTGTTTTGGGGTGTAATATGTGGTATGCATATGCTGTGTGTGAGAAATAACCTGCTAATATGACAATTTTGTGAAAAAAAAAAAAATAAGAAAAAAAATCTTGATTTTGCAAAGAATTGTGGGAAAAAATTACAACTTCCAAAAACTCACCATGCCTCTTTCTAAATACCTTCTTTCCAAAAAGGGGTCATTTGGGGGGTATTTGTACTTTTATGGCATGTTATGGACTCAAGAAATGAGATCGGCCGTCAGTACTTCAGGTGTGATCAATTTTCAGATATTGGCACCATAGCTTGTGGACTCTAAAACTTTCACAACGACCAAATAATATACCCCAATTTGTACTTATTTTTACCAAGGATATGTAGCAGTATAAATTTTGGCAAAATTTATCAAGAAAAATGACAAAATTTGCTAAATTTTATAACAGAAACGAAGAAAAATAATTTTTTTTACAGAATTTTCAGTCTTTTTTCTTTTATAGCGGTGATTAAATACCACCAAAAGAAAGCTCTATTTGTGTGAAAAAAAGGACAAAAATTTCATTTGGGTACAGTGTTGTATGAATGAGTAATTGTCATTCAAAATGTGAAAGCACCGAAAGCTGAAAATTGGTCTGGTTATTAAGGGTGTTTAAGTGCCCAGTGGGGAAGGGGGGTGCAGAACCCTCCCCCCCTCCGGTGTCACATTTGGCACCTTTCAGGGGGGAGGGGGGTGCAGATACCCGTCTTAGACAGGTATTTACACCCACTTCCGGGCATAAACTCCCACGGGAGTTTACGCCACTTCCTGTCCCGCGCGCTGTCTGCTGGGACACACGGGGTCCCAGCAGACAGCGCGGACGATTCTCATTGCGCTGCGCGACTCGCGTATGCGCAGTAGGGAACCGGGATATGAAGCCTTAATGCTACACTTCCTGATTCCCTCACAGAGAATGGCGCCGGCAGCAGCAGAGAGCCGAGCGATTGATCGGCCTCTGCTGCCGACATCGCTGAAACCTGTGACAGGTAAGTGTCCATTTATTAAAAGTCAGCAGCTGCAGTATTTGTAGCTGCTGGCTTTTAAAAAAAAAAATTTCCAGGTACAGTCCCACTTTAAGTGGTTAAACAGAGCGCAAGCATAAATGTTAACCCTCTTGTACAACAGTGAGGCACCACAACCTGGGCAATGTCAGGTGCACCAGTAGTAAGATTTGCTTAGTGGATAAATCCATAAGAAACCAGTGGGTGAGCCACTTCAACATATAACATTTTAGGAGGGCTTGCGCTTCAAATGCACAAAGACAGTGACTTACTTTGCAAGATGCCGAGTGAGAACTTCTTTGCAAATCGAGTGCTCAGCAAGCGTCAGCCAAAACTCACAAGCCTCCAACGCCACATTTTCATCATGGTCCTGCGTCCTCAGCAGCATGTACTGTTGTCACAAGGAAGAACAAGGGAGGTAAGTCACACAAGAACAGTATGAGCAGTAAACACAAATAATGTTAACGTTTGGTCACTGCTAGGACACACTGAAAACAATTGGCACTCCAATACAGGTGTGTTACTGGCCAGATCAGCAGGTAACAGAGAAGAAAAAAAGAAAACAGATGCAGCCACCACATGTAATGATTGGTAAGCTGCAACAAATAAAATTTTTCATTTGGGTTTAATACTGCTTTAACCGTTTCCCGACCGCCTCATGTAGATATACGTCAACAGAATGGCACGGGCAGGCAAAAGCACGTACCTGTACGTCCCCTTTAATTTGCCTGCCCGGGGGGCGCACCGCCAGCGGCGCGCGCGCGCGACCCGGTCGGGAGCTCCGTGACCACGGCCGCGGGACCAGCGGACCCGATCGCCGCTGGTATCCCGCGATCGGGTTACGGAGCTGAAGAGCGGAGAGAGGTCTATGTAAACAAACCTCTCCCCGCGCTTCCTACACTGACTGTCAGTGATCGGCGGTTCCCTGTCATCGGGAACGCCGATCAATGACGTCAGACGTACAGCCACGCCCCCCCCCCCCCCTACTGTAAAAAAAACACAACACGTCACACTGACTCCTCCCCGCCCCCTAGTGGCTACAACTGTCATTTACATAGGAATCAGTGCTATTTAAATAGCAGTGATTGCTGTATAAATGACAAATGTCCCAAAAATGTGTCAAAAATGTCCGATGTGTCCGCCATAATGTCGCAGTCACAATAAAAATCGCTGATCGCCGCCATTACTACTAAAAAAAAAATATTAATAAAAATGCTATAAAACTATCCACTATTTTGTAAACGCTATAACTTTTGCGCAAACTAATCAATAATCGCTTATTGCGATTTTTTTTTACAAAAAATATGTAGAAGAATACGTATCGGCCTAAACTGAGGAAAAAAATGTTTTTTTATATATTTTTGGGGATATTTATTATAGCAAAAAGTAAAAAATATTGCATTTTTTTTCAAAATTGTCGCTCTATTTTTTTTTATAGCGCAAAAAATAAAAACCGCAGGGGCGATCAAATACCACCAAAAGAAAGCTCTATTTGTGGGGAAAAAAAGGACGCCAATTTTGTTTGGGAGCCACGTCGCACGACCGCGCAATTGTCAGTTAAAGCGACGCAGTGCTGAATCGCAAAAAAGGGGCCTGGTCCTTTGGCTGCCAATTGGTCCGGGGCTGAAGTGGTTAATATACCAAGATCAAACAAATTATAAATATTATGTGAAAAACGAAGGATCTTAAAAAAAAAAATACATTCACAGCCATACAAATACATATCATGATGTAATTAAGTAAAATGAAAGCTAACCTCCACTATGTTGTGCATATGAGGAAACAGGCGGTCCATCCGAACTTCAAGCAGCATTACAAGTGCCCGGCAAACATTTTTCCGAACTTCTGACTCATCGTCTGTGGCCAATGCAAATAAGTTCTGTAAGAGAGCACACTAGTTACTTTTCCTACATGCCATGCAGATCTTGTTAAAGCGGTGTTTCAGCTTAAAAAAAAAAAAATTTAAAAAAAAGTCAGCAGCTAAAAAAAAGTTGCTGCTGAATTTTAATAAGTACACTTACCCTCCCAGGGAGCCCGCGATGCCGGTCATGAAGGCCGAGATGTCCCTCGGCGTTCCGGATCCAGCGCCACCATCCTCAGTAAGGGAAACTGCTTCGCGCGGCCTACTGCGCATGCGCGAGTCGGCGCGCGGCCTACTGCGCATGCGCGAGTTGGATTTGTGAATGGGGAACGCAATGTGTTGTGGGACACCGTTCCCATAACACACCGCGCCCCATTCACTAGAAGACGGAAGGAGAGAAGATGACCGCGGCGCTGGAGGAGGCAGATTAGGACAATCTGCCTAGCCTTTATGGTAAGTAAAAAAAAAAAAAAAAAAAAAATTTTTTTTCTTTTCATTTGAAATTGTTACTAACATTTTTAAAAGTTTTTGTTTTCAGGGTGTCCCACCACTTTAAGTCAAAATTCTTGACATACTTGTTCTGGGGCAATGATTCAACAACATAACATCTAGATAAATATTTTCAGAAGGAGAGAAGAGCAGAAGAAGCCCTTTTGTTTTTGTAAAGACAAGTTTTCTCAAATATGTTGGAGGACCACCAGGGAGCATGGATAGATAAATGCAGAAAGCTGAAGCCAAGCTGTCTAATCTAAGGCCCCATGCACACGAGATGCCGGTGCAAACTCTTCTGAACGCATGTTTTAAAAAGCTGAAACCGGCATTTAGAAACGCCCGTTTTGCTGCGATTACATGCCGCGTTTTACCTCGTTTTTGGCCTAGAAGCGTTTAGAAGAACCTCATAAGACCCTCCCCAAGCTCAAAAAACAGTATTTAACCAGGAGTATTGGGAGACCAGAGTGAGGAGCAGCAGTGTACTTGTATTTAGCATGTCACCTGCCACAAGTTGTGGATTGTCCACTTGCCACGTCACCTGCCACAAGTTGTGGATTGTCCACTTGCCACGTCACCTGCCACAAGTTGTGGATTGTCCACTTGCCACGTCACCTGCCACAAGTTGCTTGTTCAAAACTAGCATATGGGTCAAATTACAATTATACTTCGGATAACAGCAATGCTAGTGGTGTATTGGATTGGATCAAGGGCTCATTAGGGTATATAAATGGTCTATGAATTATTGCAAGCAATTACAATTGTTTAAAATATATATATTTTTTAATGCTTTTTCATCATGTCAAAAAAAATAGGGCACCTTTAAAAACACTTATAAAAACAAAAACGCGGCTAAACGCGGTTCCAGCGTTTTGCCACGTTTGGAATCTGAAACGTGGAAAACTTTTGCGTCTGAACCCATTTTTTTGCTTCTGGAAAAACGAGGTTAAACGCAACTGCCTAAAAACGCAAAAAAACTAGACTATGTACATGGACACATAGGATAACATTGAATGAGTTCGGGGGCAGTAGAAAAAAAAGTGCCCAACTGCCTCTGAACATGCGTTTAACATCGTCTCATGTGCATGAGGCCTAAGAGCAGAGGCGCACACATGCGAGTCTGACAGTAGATGATCATGAATTAGATCATGCCTAATCTCGAAGAGGGAAGTCAGATGCCAACTGCTCTACTTGTTTGGGGGCGGGACTTTCTAAAATCAGGAGAATGTTATGGGTGATTTGTCTATGGATACCCTTGAGCTTTCACAATTTTTTGTACTTGTGTACAGGCAAAGGTGAATCCACTTGCTTTTGCAATGCAGCAGGTCGCCTTTTCTGCTGCAAAAACAAACTTGACCTGTCACAGCATGGACAACACTAGACCAAGAGTTCATTTACACAGGGCCAACACAACTTCCAGCGTGACTTTGGGAGGCAACTTGGACACTACTTGAGTATGACTCACAGCACGACTTGAGGCAACTTACAAGGCAACTTGAAGTTGCCTCCAGGACAGGGAACTTTGCCAGTAGCCAATCACATAATCAGCTCTGTGGGAGGGAGGGGTTTGCCTAGAAAACGATTTTTACTTCCTGGAAAGCTACTTCAGTTAAGACAGGAGATCCGACTTGGAGGCAACTTCCATTGAAATCAAAGGGTACAAGTTGCCTAGAAGTCGGATTGAAGTAGTACAGGAACCTTTTCTGAAGTCGGAGCGACTTCAGTAATGTGCATTAAGACGGCTTTCATTCACTTACATTGATTTTATCATGTCGCGCGAGGCAACTTGGGGCGACTTCAAGTCGGATCCAAAGTTGCCCCTGTGTGAATGGATTCTTAAAGTATATTGTGGTATCTGGCACCAGCAGATTTTTCAAGTCCTGCGAGGTGGTGGTGCCCAACTTGCATCTGACTTGCTTTTCCAGCGCATCCCAAGTCAACATCTCAAAAATCGTTTGGTGTTACTCATAAGACTCAAACTTTTCAGTGTGGCATGGTGCATTATTCTGTTGAAGGAGGCCACTGCCATCAGGGAACACGGTTTCCATAAAGGGGTGTATTTAGTCAGAAACCATGTTTAACATTTTTGGCACTTAGCGCAGTATATTTATTTTCTTTACTAGTATCATTTTGCACTTGCAACGTTTTATTCACTGCAGCTGTCAATTTTCATATTATCACTTACTCATATCAATATTTAGATTTCTTTGGCGCTTTGTTTTTTTTCACTTTAGTTATCACTTCACATAGTGTTTTCACTAGAGCAGCCGTGGATTTATTTAACTACAAGTAGATCCTTTGATGTGGGAGATCTATTCAAGAAAGCTGACGATATACAGCATGATAATCCGGACCAATGCTTCAAATAACTTAAAACCTCTATGGACAAACAGATACGCACATGGTGGGATATTGCCACTATGGAGCAATACATTAGTGACAAGATCACACCTAGAACCCTCCAATGGGACTTAGGACCCAATGATGGAATGACTGAACAGCATTTGACTGATGAATGGATGGAGTTCTTCAGTCAATGTGAACAGAAATGAATGGGTATCATTATACATAGAAGAAAATGTAAGCTTAAGAATAGGGAACAGAAAATCTCTGAATTAAAGGGACTCGTGTCCCCGTTTATGAATTCAGGTGAGTATCAAGAAAAACAACTTCAGTTACAAGAAGCAGTTCAAAAAAATAGATAAGGACACTAAAGCCAAGAAATTGAAAAAGTATTCTAGAGATAAAAAGGACTATGCCACCAATAAAATCTATAAATGGCAAGAGACAGTTAATGGGGAGAAGTGGATTAACCCTGTAGAGAATAGAAACCCCCAGGTAATACAGAATAGTATCTCCAGGTCTCAAGACACAAGGAATCACTCCACCACACCGGTCTGCTTCCCCCTATCAGGGAAGGAATGGTCCCTCACAATACTCAGTTCCAACGCAGAACAGTTATGAACCCCTACAATACACTCCATATCACTCATCTGACCCTCAAATAGGCCCCCCCCGGTTCACTCAAGACCATGGAGGGGGAGAGGGAGAGGTGGGGGGGGGGATAGAAACAACCCACAATACACTAGGGGCCCACAATGGGAAGCGGTGGGTGGAGAGAACCCTACAAATCGGACCCCCAGACCCAACACCATGTCCCAACGGGAACCCCCATATCATCGCGCCCCAAGCGATGGAGGCGCGAGTGCGGGGGGGGGGGGGGGGGAATCTCACCAAAAGAAAAAAGGGAAATCTAGGAGAGGGTATGTTTAACCTTAGTAAAGTAGCACTTACAAACCAGGAACTATATGTACTAGATCAGGGTCTAAAATACGCACCTACAAAAAAAAATCTAGATAAATTTGAAGCTTATATAGATCTGCAAAAATTTGGGAGAACATTGGGTATCAAAAAAGCCATGAAAAATGATGGTGAAACTACAACACAACCACATAGGTACACTCATAGTGGACTCCGCGATAAATCTAATTTTAACCCTAAAACCACAAGCTCATCAATTTATAGAAGTGTTAAAAAAAATGGTCGAGACAGATATTAGGGAGATTCCCATACAGAAAGATTTTAAAGATAAGCACATATGGGAAGGAATTAGGAATATAGAAAAACAAAGAAATGTAATACCCTTTGCAAATAAAGGGGGGGGGGGGTGTGGTGGTTCTCGATAAGGACTACGATGCAGAAAAGCAGCGCATCCTGGGTGACGAAAGCATGTATAAGAAACTGAATAAAAACCCTACTAACGAGTTAAAAACAGAATTGCAGGATTTGATAAATGAGGCAGGTGATGTTCTGAAAAAAAGGGAAGCTAGGTATCTGGCCCCGGATGTACCCCTCATGCTGGTGTTATATCAAGTACCAAAAGGTACATAAAAATTCAGAAAAACCACTGGGGAGACCGATCCTTAGTGGGCAGAAAAAACACCGGGGAGCCCGATCCTTAGTGGGATAAACTCATTGTGTACAATGCTGGGAGAATACATAGATGTGTACCTCCAGCCACTTGTGAGTAAAAGTCCCAGTTACTTGAAGGACAGTAAGGATGTTATCAATCGTCTCCAACAAATTGTAGTAGATAACCTATGTGGCTTACGGCCAAAGTTAAAAAAGCTATAAAACTATAAGAAAAGAGCCTTTAAAATATATAAAAATGAAGGATCACTAGTGTCATTTAAATGTTACAAAGAATAGAACAGAATAAAAGTTAAAAATTATAATATATCTTCCAAAAACCGTATTAAATCGGAAGTGTTGCAAATGCTCAATGTTTAACTTTAATGGTGCGACGGTCTGGAGCTCAAAAATCCACCTAGACTCGTTTTGGGATATTTGTTTAACCATATTAGCACCTCTCCTCTGAGTTTTTTGCCTTCCTCTGGATCAACTGTGGGTATAGAATGGGGTATATGGGATTGTATATATATATATATATATATATATATATATATATATATATATATATATATATATTTTTTTTTATATATTTTTTTTTTTTTTTATTATTATTTGTGGTTAAACTGGATGTACTTTTGTCTTTTTTCAACCTAACTATGTAATTGTAACAGCATACTGGTCACAATAGACATGGAGTCACTATATACCAACATCCGATAAACAGATGCAACATAAAAGCCGTAAAATGGGCTATGAACAAGTTTACCAACTTAAAGTTCAAACAAAAACAATTTGTTCTTCGGAGCCTCAAACTGGCCATGAACAATTTTTTCTGGTATGGGGCCAACACTAACAAGATCAAAGGGGTCTCGATGGGAGCGAAATACACCCAGAGTGCTGCTAACATCTTCAACAAAGTGGGAGGATGAGGCGATATATGGCAAAACCTACAAGCTTATTACAGGTATATAGATAACATACTGATTGTATGGCAAGGGACGATAGAGACGCTTAATGAATTTATTCAACATATTAATACTAACTATTATGGAATGAGATTCACCGTCAATATACATGATCAGCATGCAGATTTTTTATATCTACATATATTCAAAGATGGAGACAAGCTCAGAACTAAAAAACTTGCTTTAAGGTTACCGATAGGAATGGGTACATACCTATCGGTAGTTCCCATCACCCTCGATGGAAAACCGCAATCCCCAAAGGTCAATTTATTTGTATACGCAGAAATTGCTCAATGTTCAAAGACTACATAGACCAAACCAATGTATTAATTCAGAGATTCCTGGATAAGGGTTATACCCTTACCAGGTTACTGGAAGTCAGAGACCAGGTGTAAAGAATAAACAGAGAAACTCTCCTAGAAAGTAAACAAACAAGAAAACATCTGAGACATCACTTTTATAACAGGCTTTAATAAGCAATACAAATACTTAGAGAAGATCTTTAAGAAGTATTGGCCAATCCTGCAAAAAGATCCTACACTTAAAGAAATATTACCCCCCCAAACCTAAATTAATTTAAATCGAAGAGATGCTGGGCTAAGAACCAGATTAGTTAAAAATATTCCTGATCCTCCAAAATTGGGAAAGGACAACCATGTTAGACTTCAAGGGTTTCTACAGATGCGGGTGATGCTTACCCTGTAGAAGCACTGGGGCTGCACAGAGGAAACTTATTCATTTTAAATCTAATCTAAAAAACAATATCCCATAAAAAACTTTTATCACATGCAATACCAGACACGTGACCCATGTCCTAGAGTGCAGCTGTGGGCATCAGTACATAGGCTGTACGTCTCAGACATTGGCAATACGTGTTGGGGAGCACATTGCCAATATACGGAATGGTTTCCCAAAACACAGCGTGTCAAATCACTTCAAAATGGTACATAACTGCGACCCGTCCACTCCATCTTTTTGTGCTACTGATATTATAGACACTAGAGAGGTGCTAATATGGTTAAACAAATATCACAAAAACGAGTCTAGGTGGATTTTTGAGCTCCAGACCTTCGCACCATTAAAGTTAAACATTGAGCATTTGCAACACTTCCGATTTAATACGTTTTTTGGAAGATATATTATAATTTTTAACTCTGATCTTACGATCTAAATCATACTAAATTGTTCAGGTGTTAGGTTTTAAGTATTTGGTTCACCGAATGTGTTAAAGAGATTGTGAGCGGGGGCGTGTCCAGCTGTGAGCAGTGGTGGACGTCTTTACAAGGAGCTCCGGATTACTAACTATAATCCGCCGCCATCTGGGTATACAAAACCAGCTAAATGCCCATGACCTGCCTGCATGCACATCCAAGTACCCCTGCAGTGCCCCAGGCCATTATTTCTCAGAGACTCGGCCGGTAATCCACAGAGAAGGATAGCATCAGGACCCCCGCGGCCGCCGCCATCTTGATGCTCCGAGGCCTCCCAGGGAATCCCTCATCAGCACAGATCTGGAGGTAAGGGACCCTCATCTATCCCCTATACCTACCCAGCGACCTACCTGGCACAGTTTGAGGGCCTCGCCGAGCTCCCGGGACGACGCGGCCCGATCCGGCCTGGTGCGGCCTAGTGAAGCCTGCGGATCCCCGCCGTTTCCTGAGGCTGCTCCCCCGCCGGGGGTCACCGCGGCCGGCCCGGCCTACATCGGCAGTGCAGGCCACCCCTCTACACCTGCCCTGGAAGTCCTCCAGGTCCCAGCCAAGGCCAGGGGTGCTGCCAAAGACTGCAGGTATTGTGCCTAATCTGCTACCTACAACACACTGCTCTGGGCCCTCTGCATTCTGTTAATCCCAGTCCAATAGTCCTTCTGCCTGCCTGTTAGTGTGAAGGGAGAGGCTGCTGGTGAGCACTGTCATCAAGGACGGGAGGCCTGTGGCCAGCTTGGGACACATCTAGCTGCCCCTTAGCAAAACAGCTGGGCCTGGGGCAGTGGAGGAAGGGTGCATCAAGAGGAGCTCCTGTCACCCCTAACACAACAGCACCCCTCTCCGGGGGAAGTGGCATAACGATGGCCAGGTGAGGACATGCTCTAGGGGAGCTCCCTGCCCGACCCGGACCATATGGGCCAAACACAGCATTACCTGATGTGAACACGGCATGAACTTCCCCAAACGATACAGGACACGATCGGCGACCCGTGGGACCCACAACCGACCCTCACAGCCCGATATTCAGCATTTTTTCAGAGGGAGCCCGAGAACATCCCCTGGTGTCATAGCCGCTGCGCCTCGTGTGGCCCGCATGGACACGGACCACTCCGAGACACAGATCTCCTCCGCCATATCCTCACCAGATCCCCTCACAGGGACACCGGCTGTATTCCGGTCTGAGATGGCCGGCTCCACATCAAACCAGGGACGCCTGGATGATGACCTCCGCAGCATGCTGCGAGCTCTACCTACGAGGGCGGACATTGAGGCCCTCCCCACGAGGGCGGACATTGAAGCCCTAATCCTGCGGATCGAGGAGGCCCACAGTAAGGACATACAAGAGGTGAGGACGGAGTTACACGCCATAGAGGACCGAGTTTCTTCAGGGGAAACCCAGATCACCTCGCTGGAGACCAGGGTGCAAGCCCTGGAACGCGCACAGGACACCCATACCCTAGCGGCACAGGAGATGCAGCTTCACTTGGAGGAAATGGAGGACCGCAGCCGCCGCAACAACTTGCGACTGCGGGGAATACCAGAGGCTACAGGTCCAGAAGATTTAGCAGAGACTGTTACCGCTATCTTTCACAGACTCCTGGAAGACCCACCTCCCTCCCTGGAAATAGACCGGGTCCACCGTACGCTGGGCCCCAGATCCACTGATCCCGCTAGACCCCGTGATGTTCTGTGCCGTCTACACAGGTACGCACAGAAGGAAGTGCTCTTAAAGAGGGCATGGGATAATGGGGACATTGAATTTGATGGGGCACAGATTCAGATACTCCCGGATCTCTCCAGGGCCACACTACAGCGCCGTGCCATGTTGAAACCGGCTCTTGAAGTTGCGAGACGCCATGGATGTACATACAGATGGGGCTACCCCCTAGCGGTCATCTTCCGCACTGATAGAAGCTCCTTTACACTGCGCACACCAGCGGACCTCCCTGCCTTCTTTACTTTCTTGGGAGCAGAACCAGTTCCGGTGCCAAACTGGCTATTAAGGCTCCCACGTCCTGCAGGCCGCTTCGGCCCATCGTCAGGCAGATTCGCCCAACCAGCCCGCTCCCAGAGGTCCCGAGGTCGGTCCCGCGCCGCATCCGCATCTATCAATGGATCACGTGAGTCATAATAGCACCCTCCAGTACTTACTAACTATTTTGTTCTGCACTGGCTGAAGTTTCAGACCCCCATCAGCACTATTTTTTTTTTTTTTTTTTTTTTTTTTTTTTTGTGGTCCCCCCCCTATTGGGATTTTCCCATGCCCTATGGCCATCATTGCTACTGGCGCCATGTAGAGGACACGGGGAGCAGTGCCGCGCTCTGGCAACCCCGGGAGTCTCCACGTGCCTGTCATCTTCCCCGGGCAATACAAAGCCACTCGTGCAGCATCTTGATATAACAGATTAACTTAGGGAGGCAGACGTCTCCTGGGGGGTGGTTTTTGACCCAGTGGCTCCTCCCCCCCCTTGCAAGGAACTCTATGCCCGACGAAGAGCTGAAGGCCCACCTATGCTCCCCCAGAAGACCGAAGCGGCAGACACTTACAGGCAAGAGCATGGTTGTCCCACCGCAACAGAACAACACACAACGAGGAGTCCACGCTTCACTTGGGCAGCCATGCCCCCTTGTTCCCCCCCTTTTTTTTTTTTTTTTTTTTTATTCTTTGATGTCTTCATCTACCTCAGAGCCCCCTTATGTCTCACCTGCAAGGTCTCCAGGACCATTATGCTCCCGAAGACGCCGGGAGAACAGGGACATTCCGGAACATGTGTGGGGGACAAGTGTGTTGTTGCTACAGGCTCTGAACTACAGCTGGGAGGTGGCTGGGTGGCGGCTTCATATGGTGTGATGGGTGGTGGGGTAGGGGTTGCTCGTTTGGGTGGGAGATGGAGGCGGGGGTTTTTCTTCCTCTCGCCTCCTTCCTCCCCCCCCCCCCTCTCTGCCTCCCTCTCTCCATGGCCTGATGTTGACCGGGGGGGGCCGCACTAACATGCTGGGGGAATGTCTGATGTTTAGAAATGTTTTATGTCTTTCTTTGTTTTAGTCAGTATGTTATGAAACCAGCCAAGGTAGTTACCGTGCAGGTATCTGTGCAACGTTACAATTTTCCAAGTTTTATAAGATGCCACATCTTAACCACTTCCCGACCGCCCCCTGTATATATACGTCGGCAGAATGGCACGTACAGGCAGAAGCACGTACCTGTACGTGCCATTCTTCAGGCGGTTGGGGGGTCCGATCGGACCCCCCTCCGCCGGCGGGGACGGTCGGGATGGCTTCAGAAGCGATGCGGGACGAGGTAACGGCCAGTCGTTTCTGGCCACCCCCTCCCGATCGCTCTGGCCAATGGGATTCGTCCGCTTCCTTCCCCTTCCTGTGTAATTGTAAACACAGGCAAGGGGAAGTGATGTCACGCTCCTCGTGTCGGTCTTTCTGACCGGGACGCGGAGCTGTGAAGACATCAGGTTAGTGCACCAACACTACACTGACACCAGGCACACATAGGCACATATTTCACCCCCTGTCACCCCCTGATCACCCCCCAGATCACCCCCTGCCCCCCCTGTCACAGTGTCACTGATTGCAGTGATCATTTATTTACTGATCACTGCATTTAGTGTCAGTGTGACTGCAATAACTGTCAGGGCAGTTAGTTTTAGGCCCCTTTAGGTCCAAGGTAGCCCCCTACCCCCCCCCCAATAAAGGTTTAACCCCTTGATTGCCCCCTAGGTAACCCTTTCACCCCCTTTTGCCAGTGTCACTAAGCGATCGTTTTTTTGATCGCTCTATTAGTGTCACTGGTGCCGCTAGGTAGCCAGTTTTTTTTTTAGGTAACCGCCAGGTTTATATAGGATTATAAATAGGTTTATAGGTCAGGTACCCCCATATTACAACCTAAATAAAGGTTTTAACCCCTTGATTGCCCCTAGAGTTAACTCTTTCACCAGTGATCACAGTATAAGTGTCACTGGTGACGCTGGTTAGCCAGTTAGTTATTTAGTTATTTAGGTTCCCCGTCAGGTTTTTATATATCGTCAGGTACCCCCATATATTACCTAATAAAGGTTTTAACCCCCTGATTGCCCCTAGTTAACCCTTTCACCAGTGATCACCGTATAACTGTTACGGGTGACGCTGGTTAGTTAGCTTATTTTTTTATACTGTCAGGGCACCCGCCATTTATTACCCAACTATCGGTTTAACCCCCTGATCGCCCGGCGGGTGATATCAATTAGGTGTTAGGGTCAAATAAGGTCTGCGTCGCCCCAGGTTAGTGCCAGTACCGCAAACACCCACGCGCAAAGCATACACCTCCCTTAGTGGTATAGTATCTGAACAGATCAATATCTGATCTGATCAGATCTATACTAGCGTCCCAGCAGTTTAGGGTTCCAAAAAACGCATTGTTAGCGGGATCAGCCCAGATACCTGCTAGCACCTGCGTTTTCCCCCTCCGCCCAGCCCAGCCCAGCCCACCCAAGTGCAGTATCGATCGATCACTGTCACTTCCAAAACACTAAGCACACATAACTGCAGCGTTCGCAGAGTCAGGCCTGATCCCTGCGATCGCTAACAGTTTTTTTTGGTAGCGTTTTGATTCATTCGCCAGCAGCCTAGGAGCTTTTTTTCCTGTGAATCTCACTAGTGTACTACTAAATTTAGAGCCCAAAATGGCAAATCGCAAGTACACTAGTGAACAGGCCTACTTGTTTCTGAGTATGTCAGATAGTGAAGAGGAGGTCACTCATCTGTCAGAATCAGGCTCAGAATACGATCCAGTAGACGACAGTGGCTCCATGACAGATAGCTCTGACGACGAAGGTGAGGTCCCTGCTAAGGTCAGGCGTACCCGATCCCGATCTTCTGATGTTGTTGAGGTGCAGGAACCGCAGGTCTCTCGTATGGAGCAGAGAAGTACTAGCGCCGCTATTCCTTCTGGTGAACTGGCAAGCACCAGCGGCCTAGTACACCCTGGACGTAGTCAAACCAGCACTGCAGTAACACTTGGTGACGTGGCGAGTCCCATAAGTGCAGTTCAAGCTGGCGAGGTGGCAAGCACAAGTAGTGTCCCGCTGCCACCAAGAAGAAGACAAAGGCAGGCCCGTCGATCACATAGTGTCCTTCCTGCAGAATTCGCCAATCCTGATTGGGTGCCCACCACTTCTGCAGAACCCGTACTTCCCCCATTCACTGGCCAACCCGGTATTCAGGTGGAAACAGCTGATTTTAAGCCATCCGATTTTTATTCGCTGTTTTTCACGGAAGATCTCTATAGATCTATTGTGGACCAAAGTAATATATACGCTGGTCAACACATCGCCGCTAATCCCCAAGTGCCTTCCCTTGCCAGAGATTGGAAACCAATTACGGTTTCCGAATTTAAGACCTTTCTGGGCCTTTCCCTCAACATGGGCTTACACAAATTCCCGACGCTGAGGTCTTATTGGTCCACCTCACCGCACCACCATATGCCCGTGTTCTCTGCCTCCATGTCCAGGGCACGATACGAGATGATTTTGCGCTTCATGCACTTCAGTGACAATGAACTTTGTCGTCCTCGTGGAGACCCTGAATTTGATCGGCTCTACAAAATTCGGCCCCTCATAAACCACTTCAACCAATGTTTTGCAGCCTTGTTTACGCCCAATCAAGTTGTCTGCGTTGACGAGTCCCTGATTAAGTTTTCTGGCCGCTTGTCTTTCAAACAGTTCCTTCCCAGCAAGCGTGCCAGATACGGGGTCAAGCTCTACAAGCTCTGTGACAGGGCAACAGGCTATACGTGGAGCTTTTCGGTTTATGAGGGAAAAGATAGTCACGTAGAGCCGGAGAACTGTCCAGATTACATAGGGAGCGCTGGCAAGATAGTGTGGAACTTGGTGTCACCCTTATTCGGAAAGGGGTACCACTTGTACGTGGACAATTATTACACGAGCGTGCCACTGTTTAGTCACTTGTTTGATCATCAGATTGGAGCATGTGGCACCGTGCGACCTAATCGCCGGGGCTTTCCCCAGCGGCTTGTAGATTCCCGTCTTAGGCTGGGGGAGAGAGCCTGCTTGAAGTGTAATAACTTGCTCGCTGTGAAGTGGAGGGATAATAGGAATGTTTTCGTTCTTACCTCCCTTCATGCAGACACGACAGTCCAAATTCGTACGGCGGCTGGTGTTGTGACGAAACCCCTCTGTATCCACGAATACAACCTTAATATGGGGGGGGTGGACCTCAACGACCAGTTGTTGGCGCCGTACCTAGTTGTCCGTAAGGCTAGACGCTGGTACAAAAAAGTGTCTATTTATTTATTCCAATTGGCTTTGCTGAATGCTCATGTGCTATACAGAGCTTCAGGCGGGACGTTACCCTTCCTTGAATTCCAGGGAGCGGTTGTCATGGAACTCCTGTATCCAGGCGATTCCACACCTCACCATCCCCTACCAAATGCAGTAAGCCGGCTGCATGAGAGGCATTATCCTCATGTCCTCCAGAGTACCCCTACCCAACGAGCCCCCCAAAGAAGATGTCGTGTCTGTACCAAGCGCGGATTTAGGCGTGACACCCGTTATTATTGTCCACGCTGTCCTGACAATCCTGGTCTCTGCGTTGGTGAATGCTTTGAACGCTACCACGAACTAGTGAGGTTTTAGCGTAGGGTACAGCATTTCACAGGCTAGGATACACTTTCACAGGGTCTCAAGAATGCCATCGCATTTTGAGACCCGACCGTTGCAGTTAAAATTATAGTTACAGGGTCTCAAGAATGCCATCGCATTTTGAGACCCGACCGTTACAGTTAAAATTATAGTTATAGTTTAAAAAAAAAGTGTAAAAAATAAAAATAAAAAAAAAAAGTACAAAAAAAAAAAAACCCCAAAAAAAATATAAAATAAAAAACCAAAAATAGTTGTCGTTTTATTGTTCTCTCTCTATTGTTGCTCTTTTTTACTCTATTCTATTCTGCAATGTTTTATTATGTTTTATCATGCTTGCTTTTCAGGTATGTTTTATTGTTAACCATTTTTTTTGTTTTCAGGTGCGCCATTCAGTTGCAGCGTGGATTTATTTATCTTGACAGCAACAGCGTTTGCTCCCACGATACATAAAGCCGCGACTCCAACACTGTAGGAGGTGATTTCACCACCACAGTTAAAAAAAAAGAGCATATATGCCGAAGCATGGGGGCAGCAGAGGGCGGAGGAGCGATTTTGCTCCTAATGCCACGTACATACGGTCGAAAAAAGTCCGACCATGTGTACGTGGCATAACTTTTTTGCGGGAGGATGCCCCCATGCTTCGGCATATATATATTTTAGGCACCGGTTGCGTTAACAAAATGTTTTATTTTTTTACTATGTTTTTTTTTTGGTATTTGCTTTGCAGGTATGGTATGGTAAGGTCTTACTGTTATACTCTAATGTTACTTTGTTTTAATGTTAACCATTATTTGCTTAGCAGGTACGCCATTCAGTTGCAGCGTGGATTTATTTATCTTGACAGCAACAGCGTTTGCTCCCACGATACATAAAGCCGCGACTCCAACGCTGTAGGAGGTGATTTCACCACCACAGTTAAAAAAAAAGAGCATATATGCCGAAGCATGGGGGCAGCAGAGGGCGGAGGAGCGATTTTGCTCCTAATGCCACGTACATACGGTCGAAAAAAGTTCGACCATGTATACGTGGCATAACTTTTTTTGCGGGAGGATGCCCCCATGCTTCGGCATATATAAATGGTGCATGTATGCCCATCATTAGAAGTGGGTGGATGAAGGGAGGTATTCTAATGGTGGGCATACCCACCGCGCCATTGGGAAATTGGGAAAGCATTTTATCACACCGATCTTGGTGTGGTCAGATGCTTTGAGGGCACAGGAAAGATCTAGGGTCTAATAGACCCCAATTTTTTCAAAAAAAGAGTACCTGTCACTGCCTATTGCTATCATAGGGGATATTTACATTCCCTGCGATAACAATAAAAATGACAACTAAGAAAAAAAAAATGGAAGGAACAGTTTAAAAATAAAATAAAAAAATAAAAAGCTAAATAAAAAAAAAAAACCCCTAAAAAAAAAAAAAAAAAGCACCCCTGCCCCCCCTTCTTTTGCGCAAAGGCGAACACAAGCGTTGGTCTGGCGTCATATGTAAACAGCAATTGCACCATGCATGTGAGGTATCACCGCGAAGGTCAGATCGAGGGCAGTAATTTTAGCAGTAGACCTCCTCCGTGAATCTAATGTGGTAACCTGTAAAGGCTTTTAAAGGCTTTTAAAAATGTATGTAGTTTGTCGCCACTGCGTGTTTGTGCGCAATTTTAAAGCATGTCGTGTTTGGTATCCATGTACTCGGCCTAAGATCATATTTTTTATTTCATCAAAAATTTGAGCAATATAGTGTGTTTTAGTGCATTAAAATAAAAAAAAGTGTATTTTTTCCACAAAAAATGCGTTTGAAAAATCGCTGCGCAAATACTGTGTGGAAAAAAAAAATGCAACACCCACCATTTTAATCTGTAGGGCCTTTGCTTTAACAATATATATAGTGTTTGGGGGTTCAACGTAATTTTCTTGCAAAAAAAAAATATGTTTTCATGTAAACAAAAAGTGTCAGAAAGGGCTTTATCTTCAAGTGGTTAGAAGAGTGGGTGACGTGTGACATAGGCTTCTAAATGTTGTGCATAAAATGCCAGGACAGTTCAAACCCCCCCCAAATGACCCCATTTTGGAAAGTAGACACCCCAAGCTATTTGCTGAGAGCAATGTTGAGCCCATTAAATATTTTTTTTTTTTGGTCCCAAGAGATTGAATAATGAAAAAAAAAAAAATAATATTTTTTTTTACAAAAACTTGTCACTAAATGATATATTGCTCAAACATGCCATGGGCATATGTGGAGATACACCCCAAAATACATTCTGTTGCTTCTCCTGAGTACGGGGATACCACATGTGTGGGACTTTTTGGGAGCCTAGCCGCGTACGGGACCCCAAAATCCAAGCACCGCTTTCAGGCTTTCTAAGGGTGTAATTTTTTTATTTCACTCCTCACTGCCAATCACAGTTTCGGAGGCCATGGAATGCCCAGATGGCACAAACCACCCCCAAATGACCCCATTTTGGAAAGTAGACACCCCAAGCTATTTGCTGAGAGGTATGGTGAGTATTTTGCAGATCTCGCTTTTTGTCACAATGTTTTGAAAATTGAAAAAAGAAAAAAAAAATTTTTTTTTCTTTACTTTCTTCATTTTCAAAAACACATGAGAGCTGTAAAATACTCACCATGCCTCTCAACAAATAGCTTGGGGTGTCTACTTTCCAAAATGGGGTCATTTGGGGGGGTTTTTGTGCTATTTTGGCATTTTATGGCCTTCGAAACTGTGATAGGTAGTGAGGAGTGAAATCAAAAATTTGCACCCTTAGAAATCCTGAAGGCGGTGCTTGGGTTTCGGGGCCCCGTACGCGGCTAGGCTCCCAAAAAGTCCCACACATGTGGTATCCCCATACTCAGGAGAAGCAGCAAAATGTATTTTGGGGTGCAATTCCACATATAACCATGGCATGTGTGAGCAATATATCATTTAGTGACAACTTTTTGAATAAATTTTTTTATTTATTTTTTTTTGTCTTTATTCAATCACTTGGGACTAAAAAAAAAAATATTCACCGGGCTCAACATGCCTCTCAGCAAATAGCTTGGGGTGTCTACTTTCCAAAATGGGGTCATTTGGGGGGGTTTGTGCCATCTTGGCATTTTATGGCCTTCAAAACTGTGATAGGTAGTGATAGGTAGTGAGGAGTGAAATCAAAAATTTATGCCCTTAGAAATCCTGAAGGCGGTGCTTGGTTTTCGGGGTCCCGTATGCGGATAGGCTCCCAAAAAGTCCCACACATGTGGTATCCCCGTACTCAGGAGAAGCAGCAGAATGTATTTTGGGGTGTAATTCCACATATGCCCATGGCATGTGTGGGCAATATATCATTTAGTGACAACTTTGGGCAAAAAAAAAAAAAGTTTGTAATATTCCCGCAACTTGTGGCAAAATATAAAATATTCCATGTACTCAACATGCCTCTCAGCAAATAGCTTGGGGTGTCTACTTTCCAAAATGGGGTCATTTGGGGGGGTTTTGTGCAATTTTGGCATTTTATGGCCTTCGAAACTGTGATAGGTAGTGAGGAGTGAAATCAAAAATTTACACCCTTAGAAATGCTGAAGGTGGTGCTTGGGTTTCGGGGCCCCGTACGCGGCTAGGCTCCCAAAAAGTCCCACACATGTGGTATCCCCGTACTCAGGAGAAGTGGCAAAATGTATTTTGGGTGCAATTCCACATATAACCATGGCATGTGTGAGCAATATATCATTTAGTGACAACTTTTTGAATACATTTTTTTTTTTTTTTTTTTTTGTCTTTATTCAATCACTTGGGACTAAAAAAAAAAATATTCAATGGGCTCAACATGCCTCTCAGCAAATAGCTTGGGGTGTCTACTTTCCAAAATGGGGTCATTTGGGGGGGTTTTGTGCCATCTTGGCATTTTATGGCCTTCAAAACTGTGATAGGTAGTGATAGGTAGTGAGGAGTGAAATCAAAAATTTATGCCCTTAGAAATCCTGAAGGCGGTGCTTGGTTTTCGGGGTCCCGTATGCGGATAGGCTCCCAAAAAGTCCCACACATGTGGTATCCTCGTACTCAGGAGAAGCAGCAGAATGTATTTTGGGGTGTAATTCCACATATGCCCATGGCATGTGTGGGCAATATATCATTTAGTGACAACTTTGGGCAAAAAAAAAAAAGTTTGTAATATTCCCGCAACTTGTGGCAAAATATAAAATATTCCATGTACTCAACATGCCTCTCAGCAAATAGCTTGGGGTGTCTACTTTCCAAAATGGGGTCATTTGGGGGGGTTTTGTGCTATTTTGGCATTTTATGGCCTTCAAAACTGTGATAGGTAGTGAGGAGTGAAATCAAAAATTTGCACCCTTAGAAACCCTGAAGGCGTTGATTGGGTTTCGGGGCCCGTGCGCGGCTAGGCTCCCAAAAAGTCCCACACATGTGGTATCCCCATACTCGGGAGAAGCAGCAAAATGTATTTTGGGGTGCATCTCCACATATAACGATGGCATGTGTGAGGAATATATCATTTAGTGACAACTTTATGAAAAAAAATTTTTTTTTTTTTTTTTTTTTGTCTTTATTCAATCCCTTGGGACTAAAAAAAAAAATATTCAATGGGCTCAACATGCCTCTCAGCAAATAGCTTGGGGTGTCTACTTTCCAAAATGGGGTCATTTGGGGGGGTTTTGTACTTCCCTGCCATTTTAGCACCTCAAGAAATGAGATAGGTAGTCATAAATTAAAAGCCGTGTAAATTCCAGAAAATGTACTCTAGTTTGTAGACGCTATAACTTTTGCGCAAACCAATAAATATACGCTTATTGGCATTTTTTTTACTAAAGACATGTGGCTGAATACATTTTGGCCCAAATGTTTGACTAAAATTGAGTTTATTAGATTTTTTTTATAACAAAAAGTAGAAAATCTCTTTTTTTTTCAAAATTTTCGCTCCTTTTCCGTTTATATCGCAAAAAATAAAAATCACAGAGGCAATCAAATACCATCAAAAGAAAGCTCTATTTGTGGGAAGAAAAGGACGCAAATTTCGTTTGGTTACAAAATTGCATGACCGCGCAATTACCAGTTAAAGTAGTGCAGTGCGAAATTGAAAAAAGACCTCTGGTCCTTAAGCTGACAATTGGTCCGGGGCTAAAGTGGTTAACAGGCCCTGACAGTTCTTATTCCTCTACACACATTGGTCCTGTCCACACGGACGTCAATCAACCACATCTACACATGCACCTAAGGTCTGGGGCTCCGGGGAGGATTTGGGAGCTCCCCGCTGGCTCACGCTGAACGCTCTCCCACTTAGGTTGACGCTTTACACCCAGGTATTCCTGGTGGGCGTTGTAACAGCACTCTGCTGAAATATAGTTATCCAGCTTAGCTGGATAGTGCTGACTGAGAGACCTTCCCTCTCGGTCGCTACCCAATACCTACAAGAGTCCTTTCCTTTCTCTATATCCCTACCTTTCCACTAACACACTCTTCTACCCTCTAGTCTATCCCGTCCCCCTTCCTCGCCCATTCTTCCCGCCCCCCCCCCCCGATACGATCATGGACGTGCTTAACATTGTTACCCTTAATGCGAAGGGACTTAACATCCCCGAAAAGAGACGAATGCTACTGAATGACATGAAACGACAGAACGCTGACATTGTTCTAATACAGGAGACACACTTTAGGGAGAACAGGTTCCCTATCTTAAAAAATAGATTTTATCCGACAGTATACCACTCCACATACTCGGAGGCCAAATCTAGAGGGGTCTCCATTCAAATATCGGCTAGAGTCCCGTGGACTCTGATCGATATAACAGACCCAGCGGGAAGATTTTTATTCCTTAAAGGCCTGATTGGTGACGTGAAGGTTACCATCGCAAACCTCTACGCCCCTAACAGCCGACAAGACCTGTTTGTAAAAAGACACCTAGACTTACTTCAAAACTTTACGGAAGGACAACTTATTATAGGTGGGGACCTTAACATCCCCTTACTCCCCATAGAGGACACCTCCACAGGCCTATCTTCCATCCCCCGAGGCACACGGAAAGTTATCCACGCAGCCCTACATGCCGCACAACTGGTGGATGTTTGGCGCCTCTTCCACCCCGGCGAACGGGATTACACTTTTTTCTCCCGACCACACCGCGGGTACTCACGCATCGATTACTTTTTAATGCCGCACAACCAACTTCAGGCGGTCAAAGGATCCACTATAGGGTCTATCACATGGTCAGACCATGCCCCAGTTACACTGCGTTACGCTCTGACCGACTTTTACAGGGGACAAAGGAAGCCATGGAGACTCAATGAGAGCCTCCTCCAAGATCCAGAGGTACTAACGGACGTAACAAAAGAATTAACACATTATTTCCACACTAACAGTACGGAGGACTGCGACACGGGTCTAATTTGGGAGGCGCACAAGGCGGTGATCCGAGGGGTACTGATAAAGCACGGCGCACGACTTAAAAGACAGAGAACCGCTCAACTATCCATGTTATTCGGCAAACTTCAAACTTTAGAAGCGAAACACAAACTGACACCAACTACTTCACTAGGTAGCGAGCTGGACACAATACGCACTCAGATAACCGACCTTCTCCACTTTAAAGCTAAGGCAGCGCTCCAGATTTCCCGTAAAAAAATCTACGAATCAGGTAATAAGTGTGGTAGGTTACTTGCACAATCTCTGAAAGCCCAAAAGGCGGCATCTTATATACCCCACGTCTTCTCTCCCCCGGGGAGGCGAGTGACGCTACCCCAACAAATTACCCAAGCATTCAAGTCCTTTTACGAGACTCTATACAACCTAAACACAGCCCGACCCTCCCCGGAGCATATAGCTGACTACATAGCCTCTTCCAACATGCCCACCCTGCCGACGGAAACACGAGACATCTTAGAGGAACCCATAACATTGTCCGAAATACAACTGGCAATAGGGAATACCAAACGAGGGAAGGCCCCGGGACCGGACGGTCTGACAATACAGTACTACAAGACTCTACTCCCGTCCCTAGGAAATCACCTACTCAAACTTTTCAATGACCTCACCAAAGGGAGCAAATTCCATGACGCCACGTTACAGGCCCAAATAGCAGTGATACCCAAAGAAGGTAAAGACCCGTCTCAGTGCGGGAGCTACCGACCTATTTCCCTACTGAATACAGATCTAAAGCTGTTCACTAAAATCATAGCCTTGAGGCTGCAGTCATTCATCCCCGAGTTGATACACCTAGACCAAGTAGGCTTTGTCCCAACCAGAGAGGCAAGGGACAACACCACCAAAGTCCTGAACCTGCTTTATACTGCCACCTCAGAAAATAGACCAAGTGTCTTTCTCAGCACAGACGCTGAGAAAGCCTTTGACCGGGTAAACTGGGCTTTCATGTCTGCCACACTACACCATATAGGGCTGGGTGGCAACATGTTGCAATGGATCTCTGCAATATACACAACACCATCGGCCAGGGTGAGGGCTAATGGAGTAACTTCCGACCCCTTTCTGATCACAAATGGGACGCGACAGGGATGCCCACTCTCACCCCTCCTCTTTGCGCTGTCCCTCGAACCATTCCTATGCCACATTAGATTAAATCCGAACATTACGGGAATATCGATTAACCACACCCAATACAAAGAGATTGTGAGCACCCTAGAGTAAATAGCAGGTAAAAAAAACCCCAATAAATCCTGATTGAATATAATCACACATGTGACCTGAAGTGAGGGTATTTATACCCTCAACTAAAATGGCGGAACCACAACTTCCTGAAGACGGCCCGTCTGATTGGCTGAAACATGTAGAAGTTGGTCCGCTTTATCGCATCATCACGACACACTTCTGGTCCCGGAATTCAACCAGTATACTGCGACGGCGGCTTACCACTGCTTATGGGCAGATTTCCTGGGAACTTATCTGCTGTTTACACCAGGTGCCAGGCTTTCAGGCACCCTTACATGTGAGTCTAATACCATGCTTTTTTTTAGATGGACTAAATGTTTTTAACGTTGCTGCGCAATGAGGCCTTTTCTGTAATTTTTATGGAGGAACATCTGCCCCAAACAGCGCTAGTACATAGAGGAATGAGGCACTCCTTATTACGTCCATTCATATGAGGAAACAACTATCTTAAACCACATCAGCCTATAGAAAATCCACGGGGACTGCCCCACATGCGTGTTTGACCAAACTAGAAATAGTTGGTACACTTGGAGGGGTGAGTTCACATCTATGTGGGGGCACCGTCTTGTGAGCACATATCAAGCATGGATTTTGATCCACTTTGTAGAGCACGAGCACTTTATTTGGGATTTGGAACTTTTATTGCTTCAAGGTTATTGATGTTTGCAACAAATTATCTGCATGGGACTTTTTAGCGATTTTTTTCAAAGTTGCATCAGTTTCAAAAGTGATATTTAACATTTTTGTCACTTAGCGCAGTATATTTATTTTATTTACTAATGTTTATATAGGTGGTACGTGTCAAGTGACCCAGCAGAACATTGCCCAAAGCGTCACAAAGCACACTTGGTGCCATATTTTCTCAGGTAAGTGGCACACATGCACCCAGCCATTCACATGATGTAAAAGAAAATGTGATCAGACTAAGTCACCTTCTATTATTATGTTGTCCAGTTCTGGAGTTCAAGTGCCCATTGTAGGTGCTTTTGGCTGTGGACACAGGAAAGCATGGGCACCCTGACCGGCCTGCAGCTACTTAGCCCCTTACACAACAAACTGCAATGACCAATTTTTTCTGCTTCCAACATATTGGCTTCAGGGAAAACATGTTTACTCACTGCCCAATGCATCTCAATGAAGATCAGATGCCATTGTAACAAGATAACCAATGTTATACACTTAAAGCATAACTTCACCTTTACATAAATAAGATCTGTAAGGTGAACACTGGACCCCCCCCCCCCCCCCCCCATGGCACCTGGTCCCGCTGTAAAGATTTTTCTGTAAAAGTTGAACTTACCCTTTAATCTGTCAGTGATCCTAATGCGATAGCTGATATCGTTGTAAGTGAATTAGACTTTAGATCAAATTATTCTCACCATAAATTTACTTGTAGGTGAACATTTGAAAGCTTTTTATTTTGAGCCCTTCCTCCAAAACAAGATGCTTATCTGAGGCAAAACCGTAGTGCCCCTATTTCTGTGCATCACAATCCATAAGAGCACATGCTGGTTTGGACTAAAGCCAATCCAAGATCATAGTGCCTTCATTTAAGGTCAGAGCTATGCAATACACGCCCCACCAGCATGCCCAAGAGAGGAGAAACTAAATGTTGTACATTCTGTGGTCATTTACCCATAACAGATACAGCCCCAACTCCAAACAACGCTGTGTAAAATCTACATAAAAACAGAATGCAATGATTTGCAAATCTCATAAAACCATATTTTATTCACAACTGAAAAAACATCAAATGTTTAAACTCAGAAAATGTACAATTTTAAGAAAAATATAAGTTTATTTTGAAATTAATGGCAGCGATAGATCTCCAAAAAGTTGGGACTGGGCAACCATAAGCTGGCAAAGTACAACTCCAATTAAAAAAAAAAGTTGGGAGAGGGTCATGTTTACCACAGTGTAGCACCCTCTCTTTTTTTAACACTTGGAACACTGGTAACTGAGACCAGTTGCTGGAGTTTAGATAGGAGGTAGGGCTGGGGGAAAAAAAAATCGATTTAAATCTTGAATCGAGTTGAGAGGTCAAATTGACTCAAAATTTAAGCAAATCAATTTTTTAGTTTTTTTTCACCAGGACCGGCACCGACACCACGCCGGACCTGAGGTGCTGCGGGCAGGAGTTTTTAGGCGAGTTTTTGTCCATAAAAAAAAAAACAAAAAACAAAAAAAAATCTTCCAGCTCTAGGTAGAGGAATATCGTCCCTTTCTTGCCTGGTATAGGCTTCTAACTGCTCAACAGCCCTGGGTTGTGTCTGCGTTTCAGGACGCACCAAATATTTTTAAATTGGTGAAAGGCCTGGACTGCAGGCAGGCCGTTTAAACACCTGGACTCTCCTACTACAAAGCCATGCTGTTGACATAGATGCAGCATGCGGTTTAGCATTGTCCTGCTAAAATATACACCTTCCCTGAAAAATACATCTGGATGGGAGCATATGCTGCTCTAAATGGAGATGATGGATAGATATCGATATCTACATCTATATCTCTATTATTCCTGAATTAATCAATCATTTTTTTGATCGATCAAAATTCTTTTGATCGGTACTCACCTCTCCACCAGCTTCTGGGTCTTTGGGGAGTTCCGTCGGAGACCCGGTGACATCAGACATCGACGTCACCGGACTCCTCCCTCTTTTCCCCAAGTGCCTCCATCTGTTAATGAAGGGAAGGGGGAGGAGTCCAGTGACATTGAAGTTCTGATTGAACGTAACTCGTATGGGGGAGGAGCTACGCATGACGTCACCCGCTGCTGCCCTACAGAATTAACACGATTGTCAGCTTTACATGCTGTGTTTTTATTATTTCCTTTATTCTAAAGATTCGCTCCATCCAGCCTGTGAGGTACTGAATTCTGTCCACATCCGCCAAGTTGTCATCAACCCTCTTAATTCCCTTTTCGGTTTCCATTCTCTCCTCTAGGGCGCACATCTCGTTCATTTCCATCTCCCAATCTTTTAGATTAGGGTTTATCCTACTTTTCCACTTCCTGGCTATAATAGTACTTGCCGTAGTTAGGAAATGTTTTAGAATACCTTTACTTATAATTTTTTACAGAACCTGTATTCATTGATAATACCGACATTAATATGTCGGGTTGTATTTGTAACCCTGTCAATTTCGCGTATGTTTTATATATTTTTTCCCAGAAACTATAGACTCCAGGACAGTAATACCAAATGTGCGACATTGTGCCCCTAGCCCTGTGACATCTCCAGCATATGTCTTCATTCTCTGAGCTTATTTTATTCATATCCATTGGGCATCTATACCATCTGGCTAATATTTTGTAATTCCTCTCTTGGTGTCTGCTAGATATTGGTAATTCATGTACTACATATTTTTGGTAAAAAATAAAAATCGCGATAAGCGTATATTGGTTTGAGCAAAAGTTATAGCGTCTACAAAATAGGGGATAGATTTATAGCATTTTTATTATTATATACATTTTTATTATTATTTTTACTAGTAATGGCGGCGATCTACGATTTTTATTGTGACTGCGATATTATGGCAGACAATTGATAGTTTACATTTTTTAATACAGCGATCAGTGTGATTAAAAAAGCATTGATTACTGTAAAAATATCACTGGCAGTGAAGGGGTTAACTGTGTTCCCTTGGAGGTGATTTTAACTGAAGGGGGGGGGGGGGCTAACTACAGGAAGTGACAAATAGTGGTTCCTAGCTAAAAGGAACACACGATCTGTCACTCCTGTCAGAACAAAAACAGGGAAGTGTGTTACACTCGTCTCTGTTCTGTGTCTCCAGTTCACGATCGCTTGTGGCCAGCAGTCATTGCGACAGTCGACCACGAGCATCGGCACCCCTCGCTGTGCAGCGGGCGCGCGCACGCCTGCTATCCATACCCCGCAAGCCCACGTACAGTGGTTTCGCGCAGGCGGCTGGTCCGGAAGCGGTTAAATGAGCTTTGGTCCAGAGAAGACTGCAGGTTTTCTGGAGAAAGTCAGATATGGCTTTTTCTTTGCATGATAAAGCTTTACCATGCATTTTTGGATGGCACAGTGAACTGTGTTCAGACAGCGATTTCTGGATGTATTTCTGAGCCGATGCAGTGATGTCCAATACAGAATCATGGCTATTTTTAATGCAGTGCCTTCTGAGGACCCAAAGATCATGGGCATCCAACATTGAATTTCATGTACTGTAAATTATGATATATTTAAAGGCTTTGCAATTTTACATTGAGGAACATTATTCTGGAATTGTTTAACAATTTTTAGACACAGCTTTTCACAGATTGGTGAACCTTTGCCCATCTTTACTACTGAGACACTCTGACTCTCTAAGATGCCCTTTTTAAACCCAATCATGTTACTGTTAAACCCAATTAGTTGTTAAATGTTCTTCCAGCTCTTCCTTCTTAGTTTCACGTTGCCAGCTTTTTGTTGCCTTGTTCGACCCTTTTTGCTTCCATCAATTCCAAAAAAAAAACAATTAAAATGGTACATTTTCTCAATTTAAACATTAGATATGTTTTCTATTATAAATAAAATATGGGTTTAGGAGATTTTAAAATTATTGCATTCTGTTTTTATGTAGATTTTACACAGCATCCCAACTTTTTTGGGGTTGTATAACAACTATTCACCTATTCTGTAATATGAAAACAAGCTTTTAAATGACCGTGCAATTGCATTTCATTTTAGTTAACCTTCCATCCTGTGTTACAGAAGGCTGTGTTAGGAAAGAGCCAGCATCAACTGGGCAGATCATCTGCTAGCATATTAATAGCATTTCAGCTGTGTCAGATTCAAATACTGCAAGTACCAACATACTGCTGCTGTCAATATCTGCAGATGTCAAACACATTATCATCCTGATCAGTCGGTCATGCTTATTAGAAATCATTGAAATGCAAGAGATATGAAATAATTTCTAAGCATGAATGTTGTTCTAGCACATCAGTACACTGCAGTAATGCGATGAGTGTCTATAGCATTGAATCAAAGTGAATAAAATAAATAAATAAAATTGTCCATGGTCTTATTCTCTTTAGAGACATAACTTGCTTTTAGGAAATATGTTGTTTTTGCATTGCCTTTCTGTATCTTTATGGGTTGTTTCAACATATGTATATTTCTGAGGCACAGAGAAAGCTTTCATTTCAGGGCAGATGTGATAAATTAATACATGTTTTTCATTAGGAGCAAGGGGGGGGAAATATCCTTACATTTCCAAAAATATTTTTTCATTGGCAGTTTTAATTGATTAGCTTAACCACGAGTAATCAACCAAATATACAATTATCAGTATTTTCCACAGTGCATTTTTATATAACAAAGGAGAATGGTAAAGTCTCAAGTCCACGTTCATCTTTAAAGCGGCTGTAAACCCGCTGAAACTTTTTTTTTTTTATACACCTGTAAGGGAAAAGGCATAATGAGCTAGTATGCACCGCATACTAGCTCATTATGAAATACTTACCTTAGAATGAGACGTCGGTAACTCACCTGGTCCACGCCAAGGTCGCCGACATGTTGCCTCGGCGTGTCTTCCGGGTATCGCGACTCCAGCGCTGTGAGTGGCTGGAGCCACGATGTCGTCACTGCCGCGCATGTGCACGGGAGACTTCTTCCCGGCAAGGTTCGGATTCTGCCGGCCTTTCAGCGGAGAATCCCCTGTGCGCATGCGCCGCTGCAGTCAGCGGCGCATTGCGCGGGGAATATCTCCTAATTCGTACAGGTTTAGGAGGTTTTTTTTTTTTTAACCTACAGGTAAGCCTCATTATAGGCTTACCTGTAGGTAAAAGTCTAATTTTTGACTTTACAACCACCAAGTTTTGGAGAGCTATTTTTCCCACTTTTGTTGGTAGATCATGCATCACCAGGGGAAAGAAATTTGTCAATTCTAAATCATTAAGGTAACAGCAGGATAAGTTTTTATTTCATTTGGCCTTTTTCCCGCCATTGATTTAATTTTTTTTTTTTTTTTTTTTTTTTTTTTTTTTTTTTTTTACACACTGGGTCAGATTCAGGGGGTCTGACCCCAGCCTTTAAATGATCCTCAAACAAAATATTACTTAACTGAAGTTTTCAGTCGCTGTAGGAAGGAATGGGCAGAGTTGGATCAGCTTTGCTTTAAAGTGTTTGTTTACCCATCCACACAAATCTATGCCAGCCCCTCTATTAGAGGCTGGCATAGCACACTGTCATTCGTTTTAAAAAACGAGCGCTGAAAATACCCAATATCAGCTGTCTGCAGGCCGGTCCCATTACTAGTGGCCGCTTCCCAGCTAAGATACATGCCTTCTGAGGGAGGGGCCGTGATGATCTCCCTCTGGCGTCAGCCGGGGAGATCACGTGGCCGCTCGTCTCCTCTGCAGAAGCTGGGTAACCATTTACATAGCACAAACTCACCTTTTATATTTTACCAAAAACTGAGTCATGTATTGCATTTGTGTGCCCTATAATTAATTAGCTTTAATTTTCTTACTGAATATTTGTGCTTAAAGTGGTTGTTAAGCCACTTTCACGTCTTCATATCATCCCCTCTGTTTTCTAATCCTGTGTGCCCCTGTGTGAGCGATTTATTTAAAAAAAAGTTTGCTATACCTAATTTCAGAGCTCTTCTCAGTGATCACATGATTGATAGATGCAGCGGGCAGTGCGGAGATTTCCCCACTGAAATCACTCGGGAGAGGAGAGACAGCCGATCATGTGATCGCTGAAAAGAGCTCTGAAATGAGGTATAGCAGACTCTTTTTTAGAAATCATTAACACAGGGGCACACAGGATTAGAACACAGAGGGGATGGTATGAAATGTGAAAGTTATTTTAGCAGCAGGTGTTGAGGGGGCAGGCACGGTCACAAGCTGACAGGCACAGAGGGGAGGGGGGGGGGGGGGGAGAGCACAGATGAGACCGATAGCAGGCTGCATATGAGGGATGCACGTATGGATGACTCCGGTGTCAGGAGCCCTGATATATCGGAGTCAGCGTACAGGGGGAGGGTATAGCCAGGTGTTTAAAGGGGCCAAATGACAAGCACTGTGCTGTATCAAATGCTTTAACCACTTAAGGACCAGGCCTATTTTTCAAACTTTCACAAGTTAAATTTTTTATTTTTTTGCTAGAAAATTAATTAGAACCCCCAAACATAATATATATTTATGACACCCTAGAAAATAAAATGACAGTCATTGAAATACTTTGTCACACAGAATTTACGCAGCGGTCTTACAAGCTTAAATTTTTGGGAAAAAAACACTTTTTTTAATTTAAAAAAATACAACAGTAAAGTTAGCCCAATTTTTTTTATATTGTATAAGATAATGTTACGCCGAGTAAATTGATACCCAACATGTCATGCTTCAAAATTGCACCTGCTCGTGGAATGGCGACAAACTTTGGCACTCAAAAATCTCAACTGGCGACGTTTAAAAATTTCTGAAGGTTACCAGTTTTGAGTTAGAGGAGGTCTAGTGCTAGAATTATTGCGCTCGCTCTAACGATTGCGGCGATACTTCACGTGTGGTTTGAACACTGTTTTCATATGTGGGCACAACTTACGTATGCGTCCGCTTCTGCACACGAGCTCGGAGGGACAGGGCACTTTAAATAATTTTATTTTTACACTGTCCTTTTAAAAGAAAAATTTTGGGACCCTTTTATTCCCATTACAATGCAAACCTCCCTTGTAATAGAAAAAACACGATACAGGACATCTAATGTGAAATCTGGGGGTCAAAAAGACCTCAGATCTCACATTTACACTTAAATGCAATAAAAAAAAAAAAATACATTTCCCCTTTAAGACCATTGGGCGGAAGTGACGTTTGATGTTGCTTCTGTCATCCAATGTTATGCAGCTGAGTGGGGGGCCATCTTTCTTTCACTTGGCTCCAGGGCTGTGAGGGGATAGGATCGGATCATCTCTGCCGCTACCGACGGCTCTTAGAGACGATCGGAGCATACCCCCCCCCCGCCCCCCCGCCGATAAAAGTGATCTCTCAACGAATCTACCACAGAGATTGCTTTTAATTGAAAGCGGACTGCCCGCCGTTTAAGAGGTTACTGGGGGTTATGTCATCTGTTGCCATAGCAATGGTATTCCACGTCAAAGTACCGATGTATGACGGCGGCGGTTGGTCCGTAAGTGGTTAAAGGAACAGGATTTTTTTTCATTCTTTGGGGTTTTAACAAACGCTTTAATAAACTGTTGTGCAGATCTTGTAAGAAAAACTTTTTCACATGCAAAAAAAATATAGAAAAAAAAAAACATCTGCCAGCGAAAGCGTCAAATGGTTATCTATGCGACGCATCGCCTAACTTCAAATTAAATTACTGTATAAAAACTACCAATTAAAAAGGCAGCAAAGTTTACTACTTTTATTACGGCAGACTAAAAAGTTCTACTGGTCTATGACGTATAATTTTCTTTTGTTGCCATTTTCCCAACCCTTTATTATTTAGCACTGTGTATTACACAGGATATCAACTACAATCATACCTCAATAAAGGAATCAATATGCATCATAAGAGCTTGTGTTCTCCCACTAATGAACTGGTTGACGCAGGCAACCGCATGTGACCTATGTTGAAGGAAAGAAGGAATAAAAAATCAAATTCATAGGCAATAAAAACGGTTTACGCACATTACACACACTACATAAGTATGAGATTGTGGAAAGAGAAAGAGGATACAAAGAACCTACTAAATTGCCTTATTGAGATGGTTGCAAATCTCAAGTGCTCCTAAAAAGCGTTCTTGATACCAAACGAGGCTGCTTGCGTCTATTCAGACACACAGCCCAGCTCAGCCACGCCCTCTGCTGGCAGGTTTTGATTGAGTGACAGATGAGTAATTAGATGAGGCAGTGCTACCATTAAAAAACTTTTACCTTTACAATCAATTTAAGGAAGAAATGCTTTACAAAAGCACAACTAATATGCATACAAAGTAAAATTAGCTAGACAAAGCAAGCATTGTTCTAATAAAACAATTCAGTAAGGTCTTTCCTACTAGTTTCATTCAGATTAGAACATCATAGAATCACTTAATGAGCACGATACAGAACTTTTAAATGATTAGAACCCTGCAGCAGAGGTACAGTTAGGTCCATATATATTTGGACACGGGCACAATTTCCATATTTTTGGCTCTGTATGCCACCAGAATAAATTAAAACTAAACAATCCAAATGAATTTGTAGTGTAGACTTTCAGCTTTAATTCAAGGGGTTGAACATAAATATAAGTACAAATTTTAGGAACTGCAACCATTTTTATACAATTATGCGATCATCCACCACTGTGGTCTTCAGTGGACGTCCAGGCCTTTTTAATGTTGCTGAGCTCAGTGTGTTCTTCTTTCCTGTACCTGTACCTGTACCAAACTGTTTGACACTCCTAATGTTGCTGCTCTCTGATGGATTTGTTTAATTTTTGAAGCCTTACAATGGCCTGATTCACTTGCATGGACAGCTCCTTCGAACGCATGATGTAGGTTCACAGCAATAGATTCCAAATGCAAATACCACACTTCGAATCAACCACAGAACTTTTACCTGACCACACCTGGCCATGCACAACAGCTTTTGATTCAACTGTCAAATTACTTTTAGTCACTTAAAAAGGGGGGATGGCTATTGTTATAAACTAATTCCTAAACCTTTCCTCCAATTTGGATGTACATACCCTCAAATTAAACCTGAGTGTGCACTTTCAGCCCATATCCATTATAAAAAACTATAGCTTGAATAGGTTTTGGTAAATACCTGAAAAAAAAAAAAAAAATTTGTGCCCGTGTCCAAATATATATGGACCCAACTGTATGAGCCTTCATCATTGGCTCAATTCTGCCTTGCCTAAAAAGCTTTCTGACAAATACAGTTGGTTAAAGTGATTTGAAGTGTAAACGTTTTCTTTAAAGTATAAAAACCTGTTATACTTTAAAGTTCTTGTCAACTTTTTTATTTTTTTTGCAGAGTGACCCCGATCCTCCTTCTTGGGTCCGCCCGCCAGTGCTCCTGGCCCACACCAATGGCTCCCACTGCTAAGTCTGAACCAATTGGGAGGGAGAGCCAAGAGCGTCTCTACGCTCATGCACTTGGCTAGATCAAAATCGTGTTTTGAAGTGGTTTATTGAGGTTATGGCTGAAGCCATCAGCCATAACCCCAGTATTTTTACTTTCAGCAGGCGGCTGGCTTTCTAATGAAAGTGTTCCGAGTGGCTCATGAGCTGCTGGAAAGCTTTCAGAAGCGGCGGGAGGGGATGCAAAGTAGGGATGAGAAACAAAGATCTCTTACTAAACAGAGTACATTTAACCCCTTGATCGCCCTAAATGTTGACCCCTTTCCAGCCAGGGTCATAAGTACAGTCATAGTGCATTAGTATCACAGGGGATGTCAGTGGCAGTCAGTCAGATTGCTCCCCACACGATCACAGTCCCATTATAAGTCGCTGATCACCGTTAGTAACAAATAAATAGAAATTCCATATACACTTATTGGGATTTTATTTTTTTTAAAGACATGTGGCAGAATATATTTTGGTCAAAATGTATGGAGGAAATTAGATTTTTTTTTTTACTTGATATGTTTTATAGCAGAAAGTAGCAAATATTGTTTTTTCAACCCCCCCCCCCCCCCCCCCCCTTTTCCCAAAAAGTTGCATCATTTTATTCTCTGCTAGAAAAATTTATATATTCATTATATATATATATATATATATATATATATATATATATATATATATATATATATATATATATATATATATATATATATATATATATACACACACACACACACACATTTTTCTAGCAGAGAATAAAATGATGCAACTTTTTGGGAAAAGGGGGGGGGGGGGGGTTGAAAAAACAATATTTGCTACTTTCTGCTATAAAACACATATATATATATATATATATATATATATATATATATATATATATATAAACACACGTTTGGGGGTTCTAAGTAATTTTCTAGCAAAAAATAGGGATTTTAACTTGTAAACACCAAATGTCAGAAATGGGCTTAAACCCCCCTTCCTGCCCAAGCCAATTTTCAGCGCTGTCGCACTTTCAATGACAATTGCATGGTGATGCAACACTGTACCCCCAAGACATTTTTATCTTTTTTCACACAAATAGAGCTTTTTTTTGGTGCCATTGAATTAAATACTGGGTTTTTAATTTAGAGTTTCTCAGAAGATGAGCAGAGGTTCACCAATCTGTGAAAAACTAAGTCTAAAAATTGTCAAACATTTTTCAGAATAATGTTCCTCAACATAAAACTGCAGAGACTTTATATCATCAAATCCAATACAGAATGTCAAAAGATTCCAAGAATTTGGAGAAATCTCTGTGCAGGCAAAGCCGAAACGCAATATTGCATGTCCATAATCTTTGGACCTTCAGACGGCACTGCATTAAAAAAACAGGCATAATTCTGTGATGGACTTCTTTGCAGAGAGACTCAGGAATACTTCCAAATATCGCTAAACATAGTTAGTTTGCTGTGTCATCCAAAAATGTAAAACGTACAGCTCTATCATGTAAAAAAGAAGTCATATCTGAACATGATCCAAACGATACCACCATCTCCTCTGGGTCAAATTTCATTTAACGGTCTGTTGCAAAGTAGAAAACTGAAATTTAAAATTTTTTTGGCAACCATGAGCGCCACATCCTGCCGACTAAAGAGGTAAAGGACCTCCTGGCTTGTTATTAGCTCTCAGTGCACAAGCCTGCATCTGGCGGTATAGGGCTACATTAGTGCATATGTAATGCTGAATGATTTATGCAGGTTTTAGATCAGCATATGTTCAGACAAGAACAGGACAACCTTCCTCTCGCAAGAGGGGATGCTACTTCGCTGTAAACATGACCCCCCCCCCCCCCCCCCCCCCCCCCCCCCCACTACCCCTAATTTAGTAAAAATGTAGTAATGAGAGCATGATCATAAACACAGAGGGGTTGGGACTTGCGTCCCTCAATGGACTCCAAGAGCAGAAACTGGGGGCTGCCGGCATCTTAACCCCTTTGTGCCGGCGCTTCCCAGCCCTTTAGGAGGTTTGAGACACTGGGAGACAGCGCTTATTATCATGTGACCTTACATGATCGGAAAGCTCCCAATCGAAAAGAAGCAAAAATCGGGAGCTTTCCATTAGCCAACTGTGTCAGGATCACAGCTGTGTCTGCTAATTGGTAAGCTAATATGTGGCTGCTCTGCCCCAAGGCGCACCTGCCGAGAGGCTGCATATTTGCATACTGTTGGCACCTGGGGTTTAAAGACAGCAAGCAGCCTGAAGGACCCAAAGCTGCCATCAGATAGGGACGTAATATCCACATGGTAAGAATAGTGAACAATTGCAAATCTAGAACAGTTGCTTTATACCAAAATGCCCAAAAATCACTCAGAGGTCTAGCAGAATGCACCCTGAGAAAAGTGAAAGCCCATCCTTGAGATCATAGGATTGGATGCTGGTCTGCCTAAGCCACCTTGAGAAGGTGGAATAAAAAACAAGTGCACTCTTACAGGGACAATCTGGAATAACAAAAAGGAAATCGATATTGCTGTAGACACAGCTCAAACCACGAATAGGACTATGAAGTGAAATTTTCTTTTGGTGAACAGAAGCCAGAACGAGGGAGAAAAGAAAGATGTACTTGAAGTGAAAGGCAGAAACTACCTTCAACAAGAAGTCGTCCTGGGCCCAACACCTTTTCCCCAATGCAAAACCAGGAAGGGTTCCTTACATGATAATACCATCAGTTCAGACAGAGTTCAGTTCAGACAGAGTCCTGTCCTTTTTTCAGTCTGGTTCAGGTGCAATTTCAGGTAAAAATGTGAGTGATCTCTGAAACAGAAACCTGCCTCTTGTCTAGCCACCCTTTAAGACACTAGCACAATGGCACTGGATGGAGTTATACTGGGCTGGCCAACAGTTTGTTTGCCAGTGTCCAATCTTCTTGTAGAGGGTAGAATAACCCGAAGGTCAAAACTTTGTGTACCCCAATAAATAAGCATGAATGTAAATACTTGTGTGCATGATCTGGGCAGAGATTTTTTTTTAAAGAAGTGAGCACAACTATGACTTCGCATTAAACAGAAAATTAAAACTTCAAGTCCTGACAGCCTGCTAAATAGAATGGGATGCGGTACAGTCAAATATCACATGGTCACAAATAAGAAAAAAATGTTACCTTATTTTTGGACTACTGTGTTTGAAGAACTGCAAAAACTTTGGAATCATAACATTAAGCGGCCTTTCCAATACATCACTGTCTAAAATTTCAGTAGAGTCTTCACAGATTTTCTGAAGGGCTCCAAAAGCTCCCTGAGGTCAGAAAAAAAAAAAAAAAAAGTTAAAGCACTACATTGCATTATTTCGTAAAGGACAATAATCAACAAAATGTATTTTATGCAAATCAGGAAGTTGGGAATTGCTACCAGTAAACAAAAACACATTTCACATTAACACAGGGCTGGACAAATCTTTGTCACCATGGCAACCTGAAAGAAAAACCCTGTCAACTATATTGAGAACATGCCAGGAGTTATAATTCTCAAGATGAAAGAGAGCGGTATAAGTCCATGGGCTGCCGGGCACTCAGAGTTTAGAGCAAAGTTTCCTTAAGTTGTAGTCTTGCTGATTCCCATTCACCACTGGCTGCACCCCGAATGCTGGGAGATTTAGTTTTATGCTGACTTTTTCAGAATGTTATGAGGCTGAGTGATAGCAGTCAGCTCATGCCTGCAGTGTCCTCTTCTTGCAAGTGGACCTGAGCCATGCAGTGAAACACTGCTGACAGGTAATGTGAGCTGGCCACAGGGCCAAGTCTTAATGTTCAAGACACATGCCACATGAAGAAGAATCATTTAGTGATACAGTGTGACTGGGGCAGTGTGTGGTGCAGGACAGTGACAGTCCATGTGTGGTGACACTAGTACAGGCATGGATGAGTAATTTATTTGTCTGGGTTTTAACTTTAGCTGTTCTACTGGCAAAGTAAGTCTTTCCTGTATTGTTAATTTCCTAAAGTATGTTAAAAATTTGCAGAATACATATTTCCTTTACACTGTTGCTCAACAAAGTATCTTTCAGCTACCCATTTAGTCAAAGGCAAGATGCATAGTGCTGGCTCCTAGTTCTGGGTGAGATTTGTTCAAGGCCTGTGTTAACAAAACAGTTTAATAATTGCTCTTGGTATATAAGGATATTATGACATGTTTTTGCAAATATTCATTTGTGAAGGTTTGGTTTTTATATTTGCTTGTAATATATACACACACTTTGCACATACAGGACAAAGTTAACAGGTGTACTGTACAGCAGATAGTAAGGTGCTTGCCTACCTTCCACGTGCTCCCTGGTCAGAATTCCCTCAAAATCATTGTGCACAATTTATACACACGCTGGATCGCAGAGTACGCTCAACCCCACTGATCCCACATTATAACATCCAGGTCTGGTGACTGGGCGTTCAGGAGCCAAGTGGTGCGTTGAGAGAAAAAGGAAAAGTGCAATGTGCTTGTATATATCCAGAAGCATCTGGCTTTTTAATGCTCTGACTAGTGCATGGGGCAGAAGGAAGGCAAGTGAAGATTTCCCCCCACAGGATGGATCCCCTTTTTATGTCCAGGAGACAGATAAGGAAGTGAGAAGTAATCTCTCTAAAGTGTGAATTTATTCTTAGTCACCAGAATTGATGTTCCCAGTAGAAGATTTTACATCGCTGTTAGGGACTTGACCCCTGAGGAAGTCACGTGACTGATGACACAATAGTCAGAGCCTGGTGAACGATTACCGAAACTGGAAGGGTCGCGGGAGCCGCAGCCCCGCTGTTATACATGCTTCGGAATTTTTTCATCAGGTACAAAAAACAAATCTTGTCAAGGGCCATGCTTGAAGTATCATATAGCATCTAAAGCAGCAACAGGAGGATGAAATCCAAGTGGAATCATAATCAAGTGGAATTAATAGTAACCCCAAAAAGGTGGAGAAAGTGTTTCCTGACCTGGTACTGGGCAGGTTTACTCTATAAGGGGAGTGCATAAGTGAACAGTGTTGGGATTCACAGCATATGCAAGTACATTTGTACAGTTTCCATTGCCATATTAGGGGCTAGGGAGGTACTACGGTAGGCCATTTATACGTTTCTTTTGAAGCTCTCAGCCTGGCCTTTGCATCATATCTTTCTGACAAAGTCCACTTTGTATTTATATTTTGTGTGTGTGGATACTTGTATGACTTGGAAATTGCCTTTTTCCCTTACAATAAAATTTGAAAAAAATAAAAATAAATAAATACTTTAACACCAGAGGTGGAAGATAATAAATGTTTTGGATGCAATGAATCTTCTATTTAAAATTTGGAGGGGTAGGAAAAATATATTACATACTCCAACCAGCAGTACCAACAGAACACTACTGACCATCAGCCTAGGGAAAAATTAAGGAACCAGTACCAAAATTATGATGATGGGGACCAATATAGCCCATACCCCAATAATAACTTGGAACAGTACTGTAATCCAACAGTTAATCAATATTATGGGTATGATGGGAAAAAACAAAACAATGGAGGCCATACCCCATTCCTACCTCTAATCCAGGGCTCGACAAACCCCGGTCGCCAGGTCGCATTTGCGACTAGAATTGGGGTCCTGGCACCTGGGGCGACACAACTGCGGTATCCTGTCTCCCTGTGGACCCTGACCCCCGTCGTGCGATCGCATGGGGCCGCGCCGACAAGTAATTTAGGCCTCGGTTTTGCGGCCTTCTGAAGTCCTTCTGTAATATGGCGCCATCTTGTGGTGGCCGTTGGTATTGCAACACCTCTAACAATGCTAATGCAATGTTAACCACTGGGCACTTCCTAACCAGACCAATTTTCAGCTTTCGGTGCTCTCACACTTTGAATGACAATTACTCAGTCATGCAACACTGTACCAAAATTTATTTTTTGGCCTTTTTTTCACACAAATAGAGCTTTCTTTTGGTGGTATTTAATCACCGTTGGGTTTTTTATTTTTTGCGCTATAAATCAAAAAATACTAAAAATTCGGTAAAAAAAGAAATACAAATTTTTTTGTTTCTATTAAAATTTATTGCAGAGTATTGCACAGTGCTGGCAGTGTAGCTGTCACTGACCAGCGCTGTGGGCACTACACATCCAGCCCACAGCGCTTGTCCCATCTCTCCCCCTCTCCGCTTCTTCCCTCTCACTGTACCGATTGATACAGAGAGGGGAGGGAGGAACCGGGGTCATGACGTGACACGTGGAAGTGTTCAAACAAATGGTTTTGAAGGATGTTGATAATTTTGCACTCAAAATGAATATTAAACCTAAATATATAGGGGGATGGCATTAAATCTTTAGAGAAAAGAAATAATGTGATTATCAGACCAGCAGGGTGGTGATTTTAGAAAAAAAAATTCATCATTCGCAATTAAAAGGTATGTTGGCGGATAAGGACACTTATGTGGAATTAAATAGTGACCCTACAGTTAAATTATAGGAAGGACCTAAGCAAATTGGTGGATTATGGTTATGACATGAGGGTGCTTAAGAAGAAAAGGAGGTATTTGATTCCTAGTTTTATTCGGGTGCCAACGATTTATACTATACCCAAAGTCCATAAGGACCCTCAGAACCCCCCAGCTAGACCTATAGTGAATAGCATTGGTTCGGTGTCCTCTAAAGTAGGACAATATTTGGACAACTTCCTTCAAAAAAGTGTTGTGCAGACTAGGGCCTACTTAAAAAAGACAAAACATTTTTTACAACTTTTAAAAGAAATTTGTATTCCAGAAGACTCAGATGTGTTTTTAGTAATGACTGACGTCGCATCCTAATATACTGTGTTACAACACGATAATGCTTTGCTAGCTTTGAACTGGGCATACAGTAAAGGGATGACCTTCCACACATGCAAAAAAAAGTTTTTAGTGATCGCTTTAGATTGTTTGTCCCATAATTATTTTTGGTACGCTGGTAAATTCTTCATTCAAAAGAAAGGCGTAGCAATGGGCGCTAAATGTGCACCAAGTTTAGCGAATCTCTTCATGAGTGCATGGGAGGATAGATTAATGGTCAACAGAGAGGGGAACTTTTATTTTATAAAAGGTTTATTGATGACCTGTTCTTTATTTGGGTTGGTACTGAATTATCCCTGACAGAATTAATCAAAATAATAACAATATTAAATTAGAATGCCAATGGAGTAGGGAACAAATGAATTATTTGGATGTTACAGTAATGATAGTTAATCGACAGATAATTACTAAAGTTTACTTCAAACCAACAGATCGAAATAGCCTGACATTGCTTACATTCTAAGCCCGACATGGCTTAGAAACATACCAAAAGGGCAATTCACAAGAATTAGAAGGAATTGTTCACATGAAGATTTCTTAGCGCAGGCCCAAATAATTAAAAAACGATTTGTTGAAAAGGGTTATAAACCGCTATTTTTAGATAATGCCATTCAGGAGGTTAACCAAATCTCACAAGATATGTGCCTAGTGGATAAGGAGAGGCAAAAGGACACTAAACATGAATGAGGCTTCATTAGTAATTATCATGCACAGTAGTAAGTAAAGTCGTCTAAATGATTTTCAGGAAGTATTGGCCAATATTGGGCATGGATAAAATATTGATGAAGGCTATTCCAGAAAATCCAGTCCTTGTGTATAGCAGGGGTGCCCAACCAGTGGCCCGGGGGCCACATGTGGCCCGCGGAGCCCTCTGATGTAGCCCGCGACCTTCTGTGGGATGGCAAGCCCAGATCATAGGTTGCAGACCCGCCATCCCAGAGCATCTGTATTGTTAATGAAGCCAGCAAAGCAAGCAGCTGTGGAGCAGAGCTGTATAAGCTGATGCTTCCTGTATAGAGCTGTCTCTTGCCACAGGCAGAGCGATACCAAATGCACTCTGCCAGGGACAGCAACAGCAGGCGATACCTGAATGGAAGACTGTTATTAAAGGTCAGTTTATTACTAAAATTGCAGTGTATATATGGGCATATCTGCGTAGGGGTTACTGGGCTGCTTTTAAAGTGATCCGCAGGTGCATTGCACCTTCAGGTTACCTGCACTGAGGCATAGACTTCTGTTATTACCTGCGGGTTTGGTGCGCTTTCAGAAAGTGCACCACACCTGCAGGATATAATAGAAGTCTATGGCAAAGTGTAGCTAACCCAAAGAAAGACAAAGGTGCATTGCGCTGCATTAGTGTGAAAGGCCCCTTTCACACAATTGGTCCGACTCAATCGGACCCTCCATTCACCTCTATGAAACGGCAGATGTAAACAGATTTGTGTCCCTTTACACCCGCCTACCTCCAATCTGATTCGCTTAAAAAAAAAAAAAAAAAAAAAAGAAAAAAAATAAAACAGAAGGGGATCAATCCCCTTCCATCAGGGCGGATCGGAGGACCCATAAAGTAGAGTGGGCTGTGCCCGTGTCTGCTCTGCATGGACCTGTCATCCGCCTGCTCTGCTCATTGTGGCCCGCGACCGGTTACCAAGTCGCTTAAGTGGCCCTCGCTCTTCAAAAGGTTGGGCACCCCTGGTTTATAGAAAGAGGCTCTCATTTGGGGGTAGGTGGTGAAAAAAAAAAAAAAAATCTTAGACCCACCCACAAAACCCTCTATATTCTGGGATAGACCGGGATTTTTTTTTTCATGCGTCTATCATGTCAACAGGTGCATACAGAGGATTAACCAAATTCCAATCTACAGCCAATGGGAAATCGTTTGAGATGAAGGATTTTATCTCATGCAATTCTACTTATGGAGGTGTATGCGCTCCAATGCCCGTGCGGTTTGATGTATATTGGCCGCACTAAACGCACTGTAGGGAAGAGAGTATCAGAGCATAATAATAACATTAAGATTGTGTTTAAAGACCACAGTGTGTCAATTCACTTTCAACGAAAACACAATAGGGATTCTTCAGGACTCAAATTTTGTGAAATAGAAAAAATGCATCCAGAATGGAGAGGGAGTAATAGGGTCAGAGTTGTCAAAGTGTGAGACAAAGTGGATCTATTTAACCAACACTTTATGTCTTTAGTGGGGAATGAACATTGAATAGGATCTTATTTGTTTCATCAGTGTTTATTAAATGTAGGGCTGTGGAAAGTAAAGATTAATTCCTCGATTAATTATTTTGATCGATCAAAAACTCACCTCTCCGCCGGCTTCCGGGTCTTCAGGGAGTTCCGTCAGCGATCCAGTGACGTCACAGACATCAACGTCACCGGACTCCTCCCCCCTTCCTCAAGTGCCTCCGTCTGCTAATGAAGGGAAGAGGGGAGGAGTCCGGTGACATTGAAGTTCTGATTGAACGTAACACGCACTGGGGAGGAGCTGCGCATGACGTCACCCGCTGCTTCCCTACGTAACTAACACGATTGTTGGCTTTACATGCTGTGTTTTTATCATCTTTATGTGAGTGGTTTGTGTTTGAACACAAAAATGTAATCTTTTACTTAAGCGGTGAGCACTTAGAGCTTTTCTTACTATCCATGACCTGGCGTCCTTGCTGAGATCAAAGGAGACGTGAGAGAAGTTTATGGTCTGTGTTAACCCTTTTGATACCCGTTTGCATGACCACCTGTTTTCACAGGGGTCCATGCAATAAGGTGAGTGATTAGTTAGACCGGAGGTGGAGAGATTGTCATGCTACTGTGGAAAAAAAAAATGACGTCAGTGCTACAGTTTGAATTTAAAACGTATTTGTGAACTGTGAAGTTAAGTCATGGATTGTGGAAACCAACTAGTGTCGGGTGATTGTATATAGTGTATACCACATTTACCACTGACTAATTCAGAGTTGCAATGCAAGGAGATCAGCTAAAAGTAGTTGGATCTGTATGTGCGTTATAATTAATCGAAATTTGTCGAACAAAAAAAAAAAAAAAAAAAAACGATTAATCGAACACGAAAATTGTAATCAGTAACAGCCTTAATTAAATGCACTGATTTTAATTCATGTATTTAAAACAATGAACTAATCATCTTATGCAGTTAGCAATGATATTTTATTAAGATTTTATGGTATTTATTGCATTTTTTAACATATGTATTAACATTTTATAAAAATGTTTATGATAAGAGTAACGACTTAATATATCAACACAGTTGATGAAATATATTACTGTAGTATGGTAAAACATTTATGTTAGGATTGATTATTCCAGCACATTATGTTATTCCTTGTGAATGTTTAGAAAAAAATAAGACGCCACACATGGGGTAATTTTCAGAGTCCGACTTGACATGTCTAGTGCGAGTTGGATGTGTTGATCTAGAAATGGCAGCAGGGTTGAATCAATTGATCCATTATTCTTGAAGGATTACACTACTTGATTGATATATAGAGTGGTGATGTAAATACACAATCTCTCGCAGTGGTGTGGCTTAAGTTACAGGGCTAGTGAGCGTGAACGAGCGTTTGCGGGGTTAATTTCCAGGGCTCGTAGTGTATACAAGGATAGGAGCTGCGCTGTGTGGCCACGCCCTCTGACTACGCGATGACGGAATGCATCAGTACGTCACCACGCAGCTACCTACGCCGTCCGATCAGCTGTCATCTCAACCCGGGAAGACCGCGCCTTGAAAGAACAGCTGAGTGGTGAGAGATAGACACGCGAGTGAGACGGGGATTGATAGCTATATGCCTGATATTTTTATATGATGATTTCTAAGTGCACATTTGTAAGGGGGGATTTTTTTTTTAAATCATTAAATCTTTACTGGATTATGCTATGTGTACACTCCTTTCATGTTATGAGCACTATCTTGATGGAAGGATGCAGTGCCTGTATAAAGGAATTGATTGATGCAGGCAAATTTTCTTGATTCATCTGGTAAGTTCAGTTTTCACATGCGGTATGGCGACGGGATTCAATATGAACTTTATCGATGGACACATGATTCATTCATTTAAATTTGGACACCATTTTTCTAGTTTTAAGTTTTAGCGCTGTTATAGCATCGCTGTAGCATATTTAAGATTTGTTTATATTTATAGCGACTGCTTATGTATCTGTGTTAGGTAACATCAGTATTATTCTATGTGCGCTGGGAGAGAGGGACCATTTACTTTTGTTTACTTCTCACATTTTTGAGCAATTACCCCAAAGTGTTGTTTATACAACCCAGAAGTATGGAATTGGACAAGACGACCAGATTGCTCAGAATAGGCCAAAACGTGCTAAGAGAGGGCTGCATGATAAGGAGAGCAAGTTGGGTCTGGCAAACACATATGGCCACAGACAGTTTTAGAAAAGCTGAGATTAGGGCAATAGCTTCAATAAAATATTCATATCAGGGGACATTTAGCGAACAGAAAAACTCTTAGATAGTTTAGATTGTAAGCTGTAATGAGCAGGGCGTTTTGTTTCCTCCTTTATTGAATTGAATCTGCTCTTATGTTGTAAAGCTCTGTGCAAAGTGTTGACGCTATATAAATCCTGTAACATACCATAACATGGAGAGAGATCAGATTTCACAAGCTGTCATGTGACTAAGGACATATAACTTAGTTATACATAGGAATATGGATAGTACATCATTCCAGAATGCCATCATTACATATATACATTTTAATAAATGTATATAATTGTATTCTGGATGAACTTTTTTTTTTTTATGCCTACATTAGTCTAAAGCAAGGTTTCTCAACTCCAGTCCTCAAGTACCCCCACAACAGGTCATGTTTTCAGGATCTCCCTCAGATGAAACGGCTTGTGGTAATTACCAAGGCAGTGAAAAACTGATCAAATCACCTGTGCAGAAATGTTTTGAAAGAAAATCAATTGCAGCCACTGTGCCCGTCATATGCTCCCAGTGTGCCCATCAAATGCTTCTGCAGTGATAATTCACAGCAGAAGCAGGACTCTATACAGCTGGCCTCTTACTACAGCAAAACATAAAACATGCATGCAGAATAAGCAGTTGAATTTAATGCCATGGGATCGCTGTCCTTTAACACTAACAAAATATTGGGGATAAATCATTAAGCTGCAAGTTACTTTAACTGCAGTCATTTTATCACATCAACATGCAATGCTTTCTTTAACCACTTGCTTACTGGGCACTTAAACCCCCCTCCTGTCCAGACCAATTTTCAGCTTTTAGCGCTGTCGCACTTTGAATGACAATTGCGCGGTCAAAAAAAATTCTAAAAAAAATATGTAATTTGGGTACAGTACCCAAATTACATATTTTTTTTATAATTTTTTTTCAACAAATAGAGCTTTCTTTTGGTGGTATTTGATCACCTCTGTTTTTAATTTTTTGTTAAAATTTAAAAAGACCGAAATAAAAAAAAATAAAAAATTATATTTGGTTATGAATTTTGCAAACAGGTAATTTTTCTCATTCACTGATATACACTGATGAGGCTGCACTGATGAGCACCGATAGGGCAGCACTGGTGGGCACAGAGGTGACAAAGGTGGCACTGAAGGGCATCGCTAGGTGGCATTGGTGGGCACTGAGAAGTGGCACTAATAGGTGGCACTGATAGTTGGCAGTGATGGGTTACACTGACAGGCATCACTGCTAGGTGGCACTGATTGGCTCCACTGGTGGGCATTGATAGGTGGCACTGGCAGGTGGCAATAGAAGGGGGTACTGATTGGCACAGGGGAGGCAGATGTGCCTCCTTCCTCTTCGGGACCGATGTCCCTTGAACATAAGCCGATGATCGGCTTTTTTCTCCTCACGCTGTCAGCGTGAGGAGGAAAAAAAAATATCACCAAGCTTTTGTTTACACATGTGATCAGCTGTCATTGGCTGACAGCTGATCATGTGGTAAGGGGCCGGGATCGGCTCCTTACTCAGATCGGTGATCACCCGAGTCTCTGTGATCATTCATTAAGAAAAAACATGTTGCACTTTCCCCGCGATTTGGAATTGCAAGCAAAATCACGATGATTCTGCCTGTGTTTTCAAATCACTAGGTGTAAGTGGAGCCTAATGGCCCCTACACATGATCCGAAAATCGGACGACAGATAGTCCGACTTTTTCCCCTTAACCACTTCAGCCCCGGACCATTTGGCAGCCAAAGGACCAGAGGTCTTTTTTCAATTTCGCACTGCACTGGTAATTGCGCGGTCATGCAATTTTGTAACAAAAATAAAAAAGATTTTTTTTCTTTTTCAAAAAGTTGTCACTAAATGATATATTGCTCACACATGCCATAGTTATATGTGGAATTGCACCCCAAAATACATTTTGCTGCTTCTCCTGAGTATGGGGATACCACATGTGTGGGACTTTTTGGGAGCCTAGCCGCATACGGGGCCCCGAAACCCAAGCACCGCCTTCAGGATTTCTAAGGGTGCAAATTTTTGATTTCACTCCTCACTACCTATCACAGTTTCGAAGGCCATAAAATGCCAAAATAGCACAAAACCCCCCCAAATGACCCCATTTTGGAAAGTAGACACCCCAAGCTATTTGTTGAGAGGCATGGTGAGTATTTTACAGCTCTCATTTGTTTTTGAAATTGAAAAAAGTAAAGAAAAAAAAATTTTTTTTTTCTTTTTTCAATTTTCAAAACTTTGTGACAAAAAGCGACATCTGCAAAATACTCACAATACCTCTCAGCAAATAGCTTGGGGTGTCTACTTTCCAAAATGGGGTCATTTTGGGGGGTTTTATGCCATCTGGGCATTCCATGGCCTCCGAAACTGTGATTGGCAGTGAGAAGTGAAATAAAAAAATTACACCCTTAGAAAGCCTGAAGGCGGTGATTGGTTTTTGGGGTTCCGTACGCAGCTAGGCTCCCAAAAAGTCCCACACATGTGGTATCCCCGTACTCAGGAGAAGCAACAGAATGTATTTTGGGGTGTATTTCTACATATGCCCATGACATGTTTGAGCAATATATCATTTAGTGACAACTTTTTGTAAAAAAAATATATATATTTTTTTTTTTTTTTCATTATTCAATCTCTTGGGACAAAAAAAAAAAATATTTAATGGGCTCAACATTGCTCTCATCAAATAGCTTGGGGTGTCTACTTTCCAAAATGGGGTCATTTGGGGGGGGTTTGAACTGTCCTGGCATTTTATGCACAACATTTAGAAGCCTATGTCACACGTCACCCACTCTTCTAACCACTTGTAGACAAAGCCCTTTCTGACACTTTTTGTTTACATGAAAACATATTTTTTTTTTTTTGCAAGAAAATTACGTTGAACCCCCAAACACTATATATAATGTTAAAGCAAAGGCCCTACAGATTAAAATGGTGGGTGTTGCATTTTTTTTTTCCACACAGTATTTGCGCAGCGATTTTTCAAACGCATTTTTTGTGGAAAAAATACACTTTTTTTTATTTTAATGCACTAAAACACACTATATTGCTCAAATTTTTGATGAAATAAAAAATATGATCTTAGGCCGAGTACATGGATACCAAACACGACATGCTTTAAAATTGCGCACAAACACGCAGTGGAGATAAACTACATACATTTTTAAAAGCCTTTAAAAGCCTTTACATGATACCACATTAGATTCACGGAGGAGGTCTACTGCTAAAATTACTGCCCTCGATCTGACCTTCGCGGTGATACCTCACATGCATGGTGCAATTGCTGTTTACATATGACGCCAGACCAACGCTTGTGTACGCCTTTGCGCAAGAGAAGGGGGGGCAGGGGTGCTTTTTTTTTTTTTTTTGGTTTTTTTTTTATTTATTTAGCTTTTTTATTTTATTTTTAAACTGTTCCTTCCATTTTTTTTCTTTGTTATGATTTTTATTGTTATCTCAGGGAATGTAAATATCCCCTATGATAGCAATAGGCAGTGACAGGTACTCTTTTTTTGAAAAAATTGGGGTCTATTAGACCCTAGATCTTTCCTCTGCCCTCAAAGCATCTGACCACACCAAGATTGGTGTGATAAAATGCTTTCCCAATTTCCCAATGGCGCGGTTTATATCCGGGAGGGGGGACATTCCCTCCCACTGCTTGTAAAAGCAGTCTAGAGGCTAATTACCCGCTAGAATTGCTTTTACATGAAAGCCGATCACTGGCTGAAAAGAATGATACCAAGATGATACCTAAACCTGCAGGCATCATTCTGGTATAACCATTCAAAGTCCAGCAACATACTGGACATATATTGTAATCTTTTTTTTTTTCATGCAGCCTCTTGGCTGAACGAAAAAAAGAGATTGATTGGTGGGTATGCCACCATTAGAATACCTCCCTTCATCCACCCACTTCTAATGATGGGCATACATGCACCATTTATATATGCCGATGCATGGGGGCATCCACCCGCAAAAGTTATGCCGTGTACACACGGTCGGAATTTCGACCGTATGTACGTGGCATTAGGAGCCAATCGCTCCTCCCCCCCCCTGCTGCCCCATGCTTCGGCATATATGCTCTTTTTTTTAACTGTGGTGGTGAAATCACCTCCTACAGTGTTGGAGTCGCGTCTTTATGTATCGTGGGAGCAAACGCTGTTGCTGTCAAGATAAATAAATCCGCGTTGCAACTGAATGGCGCACCTGAAAACAAAAAATGCTTAACACTAAAACACAGTAAACAAAATTACATACCTGAAAAGCAAGCATGATAAAACATGATAAAACATAATAAAACATTGCAGAATAGAATGGAGTAAAAAAAGAGCAACAATAGAGAGAGAATAGAGAGAGAGAGAACAATAAAACGACAACTATTTTATTTTTTTTTATTTTTTTGAGATTCACAGGTAAAAAAGCTCCTGACTGAAGCGACTGAATCAAAACGCTACCACAAAAAAACTGTTAGCGATCGCAGGGATCAGGCCTGACTCTGCGAACGCTGCAGTTATGTGTGCTTAGTGTTTTGTAAGTGACAGTGATCGATCGATACTGCACTTGGGTGGGCGGGGCGGGGCGGAGGGGGAAAACGCAGGTGCTAGCAGGTATCTGGGCTGATCCCGCTAACAATGCGTTTTTTTTTGGAACCCTAAACTGCTGGGACGCTAGTATAGATCTGATCAGATCAGATATTGATCTGTTCAGATACTGTGCCACTAAGGGAGGTGTATGCTTTGTGCGTGGGTGTTTGCGGTACTGGCACTAACCTGGGGCGACGCAGACCTTATTTGACCCTAAAACCTAATTGATATCACCCGCCGGGCGATCAGGGGGTTAAACCGTTATTGGGTAATAAATGGCGGGTGCCCTGACAGTATAAAAAACAAGCTAACTAACCAGCGTCACCCGTAACAGTAATACAAAAAAAAAACTGGTTACCTATCGACACTAATGCAGCGATCAGAAAAACGATCGCTTAGTGACACTGGCAAAAGGGGGTGAAAGGGTTAACTAGGGGCAATCAGGGGGTTAAACCTTTATTAGGTAATATATGGGGGTACCTGACGCTATATAAAAACCTGACGGGGAACCTAAATAACGAAATAACTAACTGGCTAACCAGCGTCACCAGTGACAGTTATACAGTGATCACTGGTGAAAGGGTTAACTCTAGGGGCAATCAGGGGGTTAAAACCTTTATTTAGGTTGTAATATGGGGGTACCTGACCTATAAACCTATTTATGAACCTATATAAACATGGCGGTTACCTAAAAAAAAAAAATGGTTACCTAGCGACACTAATGCAGCGATCAGAAAAACGATCGCTTAGTGACACTGGCAAAAGGGGGTGAAAGGGTTAACTAGGGGCAATCAGGGGGTTAAAACCTTTATTAGGTAATATATGGGGGTACCTGACGCTATATAAAAACCTGACGGGGAACCTAAATAACGAAATAACTAACTGGCTAACCAGCGTCACCAGTGACAGTTATACAGTGATCACTGGTGAAAGGGTTAACTCTAGGGGCAATCAAGGGGTTAAAACCTTTATTTAGGTTGTAATATGGGGGTACCTGACCTATAAA